>CM041539.1:3079576-4279576 GCA_023238725.1 Scortum barcoo
TCTATCTATCTATCTGTCTGTCTGTCTGTCTATATTTCTATCTATCTGTCTGTCTGTCTATCTATCTGTCTGTCTGTCTGTTCATTTATCTATTCATCTGTTCATCTATACTGTCTGTCTATCTATCTGTCTGTCTATCTGTCTGTCTGTTCATCTATCTATCTATCTGTCTGTCTATATCTCTATCTATCTATCTGTCTGTCTGTCTTATCTATCTTGTCTGTCTATCTCTATCTCATCTGTCTGTCTATCTGTCTGTCTGTCTGTCTATCTATCTGTCTGTCTGTCTGTCTATCTGTCTGTTCATATTTCATCTGTCTGTCTGTCTGTCTTCTATATCTGTCTGTCTGTCTGTCTGTCTGTCTATTGTTTCTATCTGTTCTATCTGTCTGTCTGTCTGTTCATTCTATCTGTCTGTCTATCTATCTATCTATCTATCTGTTCATCTATCTATCTATCTATCTACCTGTCTGTCTATCTATTCCATCTGTTCTATCTATCTGTCTGTCTGTCTGTCTCATCTGTCTGTCTGTCTGTCTGTTCATCTGTCTGTCTATATTTCATCTATCTGTCTGTCTGTCTGTCTATCTGTCTGTTCATATTTCTATTTCTGTCTGTCTGTCTGTTCATCTGTCTGTCTATATTTCTATCTATCTGTCTTCATCTGTCTATCTATCTCTATCTATCTGTCTTCTATCTGAAATCTATCTATCTATCTATCTGTCTGTCTGTCTGTCTGTCATCTATCTGTCTATATTTCTATTTCATCTGTCTGTCTGTCTATCCGTCTGTCTGTCTGTCTGTCTGTCATTCTATCTCTCGTTCATTCATCTGCTCATCTGTCTGTTCATCTATCTGTTATTCATCTGTCTGTCTGTTCATCTGTCTGTCTGTCTGTTCATCTGTCTTCTGTCTGTTCATCTGTCTATCTATCTGTCTAATTCGTCTATCTCATCTATCTGTTCGTCTGTCTGTTCATTGTCTGTCTGTCTGTTATTCATCTGTCTGTTCATCTGTCTGTTCATCTGTCTGTCTGTCTGTCTGTCTGTTCTGTCTGTCTCGTCTGTTCTGTCTGTCTGTCTGCCCATCATCTTCGTCTGTCTGCTTTACTCATCTGTCTGTCTATCTGTCTGTTCATCTATCTATCCATCTATCTATTCATCTATCTGTCTGTCTTCTGTCTGTCTTTCTATCTCCATCTATATCTGTCTGTCTGTCTGAAAATCTTTCTATCTATCTGTCTGTCTGTTCATTCTGTCTGTCTTCATCTGTCTGTCTGTCTGTCTGTCTCGTCTGTCTGTCTGTCTGTTCATATTTCTCATCTATCTGTCTGTCTGTCTGTCTGTCTGTCTGTCTGTCTGTTCATCTATCTATCTATCTATCTATCTATCTTCATCTATCTGTCTGTCTACTGTCTTCTGTCTATCTGTCTGTCTGTTCATATTTCTATCTATCTGTCTGTCTGTCTGTCTGTCTGTCTGTCTGTCTGTCTGTCTGTCTGTCTGTCTGTCTGTCTGTCTATCTGTTCCGTTCATCTGTCTGTCTGTCTGTCTGTCTATCTATCTATCTGTCTGTCTGTCTGTCTATCTATCTATCATATCTGTCTGTCTCATCTGTCTGTCTGTCTGTCTCATCTCTCATTCTGTCTATCTATCCTGTCTGTCTGTTCGTCTATCTCATCTGTCTGTCTGTCTGTCTGTCTGTCTATCTATCTATCTATCTATCTATCTGTCTGTCATCTGTCTGTCTGTCTGTCTCATCTGTCTGTCTGTCTGAAATCTATCTATCTATCTGTCTACTCCATCTGTCTGTCTGTCTATCTATCTATCTATCTGTCTGTCTGTCTGTCTGTCTGTCTGTCATCTATCTATCTATCTATCTATCCCTTCTATTTATCTATCTCCCTGTCTTTCTTTCTGTCTTTCCCTATCTATCTCTCTATCTGTTTCTCTTTCTATCTATATTTCTTTCTATCATCTATCATTCATCTATCTATCTATCTATCTATCTATCTATCTATCTATCTATCTATCTATCTATCTATCTATCTATCTATCTATCTATCTATCTATTTTGATTCTCATTAGCAGCTTCTTCCACCAAGTCAACATCACAACATATTTCTCTAACAGGTGATAAGATCTGAGTGGAAATCCTGATTGTACATCTAAAAATCTAAATAAATTCATGATAAACACATGAACAGACACTAAAACTGACATCCTGAGTCACCACCACAGTGCAGAAATACTCAAATAAAAGTTCAGTAATATCTGCAAAATGTTAAAAGTCAAAGTACTCATTATGCAGTTAAATGGTCCTGTCAGTGTTAATAATGAAATGACATGTAAGAAGTATTTAAATGTTGGAGCTGGTGAAGATGGAGCTAAAGTTAAATTTAAAGTAATGAGTACTTTAATCTATTTCACAAACTGATCATAACATTTCTATGTAATATTGTACTATATAAAGTAAAGAGTAACTACAGCAGTCAAATAAATATAGAGGAGTAGAAAGTATATTTTTCCTTTGAAATGTGGTGTATTAAAGTAGAACGACGAAAAATGAACTTAAGTACGGTAATTAAGTAAATATACTTCATTACTTTCCACCACTTGTTGACTGAAAAACTGCCAACTGTCTTGTTTCCATCTTTGACTGAGTTTAAATAAACGGTTTAATACATCAGATGTTCTTAAAGGGAAATATTTAGTGTTTGCTGGATGGAAAATATAAAAGACATCCTCAGTCTTCAAAAAAACACTGTGGTTTCTCAACCCATAAGCCTCCGCAAAGTTTTTACACCTTTCAAACAAGAGAAGTGTCTCATTATTACTCAGGCTAGTTTTGTCCCAGAAAGGCTCATTTATGGGGAAAAATACCAATTAAAAGCACTTTTTCAGTGTTGTGGTTTATGACATCCAAGCATATTGAACGATGTTATATTAAGGGAGACAGAGCATGATGTATTTTCTTATAAAGTTTTGTTATTAATGAATCTTTTTGTCATATATTCCCATTTTAAATTATACTGTAACACTGTGTTTCTACATTTTTCTGGCTCATAAAACTGTTTTTAGATGCCAAAAGCCTCATCACACTTTAAATAAAACAGTTGTAAAGCTGCTATGTCAGTTTGAGTGTGATAAGTGAAATATAAAGAAATAATAATTTATTTCAAAACTATGAAAGAAATATCAATCTGTCAGTGTGAGAAATATCTAGAAGACCTGGAAAGTTGCAGTGAGCGCCTGAACGCAGCACGTTAAAGGGACAGATGAGTCAGAGGGGAAGAAGGAGAACGTGACCGGAAAGACGGCGAAGGCAAACGCCAAATAAGGAAACTCTTCATTCACGTTTTTTCTGTCCCTTCCTCCTGACGCTGTCACGGCTACACTTCTTCCTTCCTCGTCTCTCTTCTCCCGCACAACTGAGAGTAAACGTCAGACATTGCAAAATATCATTCCACTGTTCTTAGAGTTGCATGTGCTTTAAAATCCAGATTAAAAACCCAAAAATGCTGATATGCCTGTGAGCTCTTTAAATTTAATGCAGCCAAAACATCCAAAATACAGTAAAAGAACAAGATCTAGTAAGTAAATTATACCCTTTATGCATGTAAGTGTTAGTTAAAGGCGTAGTCTGTATCCTAATATACAAAGTAATACAATACATATCTCCTCATGGTCCATTAACTGTCTGTTCTGTGTGTTCATTCAA
Source organism: Scortum barcoo (assembly GCA_023238725.1). Taxonomy (NCBI): domain Eukaryota; kingdom Metazoa; phylum Chordata; class Actinopteri; order Centrarchiformes; family Terapontidae; genus Scortum; species Scortum barcoo. Next base: position 3,083,297 of record CM041539.1, read on the forward strand.
AGGATCTGCAGCTGGAAAACAAACAGAGCAGCTCAAGACCAAGTTTCTGCAGAGAACTAAATCATTTGTGTTATTGTGAATATGCATCTCTCCATCTGTCTCCAGTGAGTGGCTGTTTCATAACTGCTGTGTCAAAATCAATAAATATTCACCGTATCTAACAAGTCACACACCAGCTGAACTAATCTGGTTTGGGAACGCAGTATGATTCCAAAATAAACAGATTTTATTGCAATAAACGGATAAAAACGATGCCGAAATAATTAAATTGTGATGCCAACTTGTAAAAAGTCTGACTAAATGCTTTGTCAGGTTTGTCTGCAAGACAACATGCAAACAACTTTTAAAATGCTTGTTTTCTAAATGGAGTTTGGACAGGGCTTTCCAGACTCATAGACTCCTCATTTAATTAACATTTTTGTTTGTTAACGGTTTTTATGGTAGCTTAATTAAAGCAGTTAATCTGTTAGACAAACACAGAATTTAATTAGCTCTGGGGCCTGTTGTATTATTATTTTATGATGCTATATCCAACCAAATGTTTGTGTATTTTGTGAGAAAAGGTTGTCTCGACTACAGATCTCAAGTCTATGAGAAGCACCTGAAGGCAGCATAAGGCCGCCTTTAACCCACTTACATTTTTGAAGGCGGAGTCCTCCTGCAGCAGACGACACACGTTTCACACAGCACAGTGTGTTATACGTGATGTTGAAGGTCAGAGTAGTTGCACTCATACATGTCAGTAGTGAAAATAAAACACACTTCTTAAACATCACTTGGTGTAAACGTTGGATTTCTGCTGCATGTCTGAAACACTGTGGATGTCCTGCACCAGATTCACTCTTTTCTCTGTTGCTGCATGTTAAGACACAATAGTCTCTTTCTCTGATGACTCGGTTTTTCCTCGGGCCGGCCTTTTTGCTGAGTCACTGAGAAGCCATTAATCTTTAACTATAGGCAAACCCAGACTCGGCGGCGACCCAACATGAAGAGCAAGCTGCAATTTGACGAACAAATACCTTTTTTTTTTACAGACTTTTATTGAACTGCAGCATGTTTAAGAATATGCCAAGCCTTTTCCTCAGTAGACTAAAAAGACAGATTCATTAATAAAAGAAAATCCCCAGTGAGCAGGTTTGCATGTGTGTGCATGTGCTGAGCTGCAAACAGACAATCGTCCTGTTCTGTTGAACCCACTGTGACTCCCTCCGCATATCTAATGCAGAATCTTACAGTCCAACATCATCATGTGAGAGCACGTGAGGACAAAAGTCTGCTGCAGCCAAAGTGCAGCCGAGCCACGTCTACCTCGCTTTCACTTTTTTATGTTATTACCAAGTCTACGCCGAAACAAAATAAAATGCAAACACTCTTATTGTGGCAGTGCACTTAACACCTTCAGGATTTACCTGATCTTGGCAGCTTTGCATTTGGAGGATGATTTCTGCAAGATCTGAGCTCAGCTGCAGCTTGAATGGTTGGCTTCATTACTGAGTTAAATATTTCATTTAATCTACTTTGTGTGGAGGCAGTTCTGCCTTCAGATGCAGGTTTGTTTGGCCTGTTACTGTCTTGGTATCATAAAGACGCTTTGGTGTTTTATTGGCACAACTACCAAAACTTTTTGCACAATTTCCAGCCACATAGTTGCCCGTTTACTGTAAGTCGGTTATGAATATTTGCCTCGGCTGATCTGTTCTGAATGAGAGGAAACAATCAGACGTTTCCAGTACAAACCAGATTAAAGGTTAAAGTAACTACACAGTTTTTTAAGTTTATGGAACAGCCTCGGTTTAAAATGGTTGCTTCAATATGACCCACATAAAATCTGCCATTTCTGTTACTTCCTAGTTAGTTAGTTAGTTATCCTTAAATCCAGGCATCAGGTTTGATTTGTCCACAAAATCAGACGATGTGAGCTTAGACGAGCTACATCTTGCTGTTGGTTTATTATAATGAAGACATAACATTACTCGGGAATGTTGAGAACAAAATGACTATTACCAGGTAACCACATCTGTTAGACGCAGGTTTACATGCAACCTCAGTTTATTTTTTTTAAACCATCGTCATCTTACCGTTCTTAATCTTACACAGCCACAAACAAATACATCATCTAATTGCTATGCATCCTGCAAAGAGCTGTGTTAAAAAGAGAAAAACAGCACTTAAAATAAGTAGGGTCTATTACGATTCCTAAAAAAATTAACATGCTAACTAGATCAAGATCTTTACGACACAAGCCGGTGGTGAAAGTGCCACTTTTGTCCTCAGGGACCAACACAATCCAAGACCAAATGAAAGTTCCTCGTAGTCGCTTTAAGGCGGGTGATACGCAATGACTGATAGTACATAGTATTAAAACACATCAATGATCCACGTTCCTATTGTAAAATAAACATATTGGCATTGTAGTTTATTTGGTTTCACTCCTGCTGCTGCTCCTGTTTGCCAAAAACTACACTGTCCAGCTGTTTCAAAAACTTAAAGGACCAAGGTGTAAGATTTAAGGGGAATTTATTCGCAGAAATGGAGAAAAATGTGTTTTTGTTAGTTTAGAAACACCCCTTCATATCTACAGACAGCAGGCCTTCTTCTATGGAGCCCACCATGTTCCTACGGTAGCCCAGAAAGGACAAACTGGCTGTAGATGGGGCCTTTCACATTTGTACGTTGCAGCTTAAATTTGGTGGCGGAGGATTGGGCACTTGTTTTTATTTTCACATCGTCCAATCCTGGTTGCTCGAGATCCACAGGTGCTGATAGTAAGTTTATTTAAATCCCTAACTAGCTCCGTAATGAAAAAACAATCATCAATTCTCCGGAAAAACAAAGGCATTGTAGGTTTTGATCTCTCATCTATTTGTTGACTATAAGAATAATACAATTTGCCTTATGCATAAATCTTACCTAAATCAAAAAGGTCAGTACAGGTGTGTCATAAAAACAGTCATATAAAGAAATAAATAAATCACTGATAGAAAAAGAAGTGATCAAACACACACCACACGATCAATAGTTGCACCTTTTATTATAAAAAATATTTACAAAGATGCTACAAGTTTTTTTTCCTTAATATAAAAAAATGCATACATTTTACAACGGTAATTAGTCTTTGAAGTTCTAGCTCCCATTCAGACCAGAGTGACATCCTTCAGGAGTGTTGTGGTAAGGTATTCAGCGTGTCGTAATACTGTATTTTTGTCAATACATTTTGTTTGCCTGAGTTAATCTCTTCATCACGATAAGGAACAATTTTGAAAAATGCATTTGATTCTTCCACATCTTTAGGAGAAAGGCAACTGTTTGCATAAAAGGAATTAAAGGACATTTGAGTCATATACAATCATTTTGAAACACGTATGACAGAGCTGCATAGTGATTTGAATAGTAACCCGGTTATTATTATTACTACTAATAATAATAATTAAAAAAAAAGAGATGTGAGGAATAAATAGGTACTGCATTCAAAACGAAGGGAGAAATTTGGATAATTTCATCGGGCCTCGTGGTTGATTTGATACGTCAATGTGGCATGTCTGTACCTAGATATAATAAATACAATAAATAAAAACAATAAATTAGATTGGGTTAACACAGAATTCTTCATTTGCAGTTCTAACAAATGAGAGAAAGAAATATGGCTTCTTGATGCAGTTATCACCCCGTGGTTTCTCCAAATGCTTCCGGAAAAGCGATTATTTTTATTGTTATTTGAGCTGTGTGTAAAGCAGGGCAGGAAACTTACTTAAATTTGTCCACTGGATCCTGTAAACTTACCAGAAACAGTCAAATTTTAACCAGCGTCTGGTTGGTGGCCGGCAGTAATTTCCCTGCCCTGCGTAAAGCTTTGAGAAAATGAAAGAACAGTGCCTATAAAGTGTGACGATGCCAGCCCTGACACCTGTTACAGTCGACGTGTTATACCAAACCATGGGAAGACACTGTCTCGAGTCTGGCTACATTAAAATCTTAAAAACCGCTTGGGAGGGAAAAAAATAATAATATCAAATGATACTTGCAAAATCCCCCAGCTGTATAATGCAAAAAATATATTTCTATATACACATACGTACATATACATATATTCCATTCATAATTGCTCAAATTGCTCAAATTTAGGAAAATATGCATTGATTCATAGATTTGGATTTACAATTTGTTCTGGTTTCTGATACATGTAGTGTGATTGGATTGTTCCTCAGTCCATGTAACAATAAATAGAAATGGACAAAATGGCAGAGAGTACGACCAGAAGGAGCTAGTATGAGAGAATGTATGACAGACGTAAACATGGAAAGTATGTAAATAAGAATGCATCATGGTATAGGTAATTATCTTCGCCCTCGCACAGATATTGTCAAGTTTTTGGAGTTCATCAACAAAGTAGGAAACTAACTGCTTCGCCCACACAGGCCAGGGTGGCCTGTGAATCCCACAATTCATTAATTTCACCCTCCCTACTTCAACTGCCAATTATGTTTTTTGTGAATAAAAGATGAAGGTCCCAACAGCAGCTGCCGACTCGCCTAAGTGGCTGTTAGAGCAGACTAACTACGCCCCCAACAGCAGATCCCAAAAATCTACTCGGCTTGCTGTTAATTTCCACCTTAATTCCCAAAAGCCTCCCACCTTGTCCCAAAACCTCCAACAATCTCCATGTGTAACAATACCACATACAGAACATGCACACGGGTACTGTGCATAGTCTGGAAGGAGTCTGAGGGATCAGCACAGGCCAGAGGAATGTTCGCAGTTTCAGGATCCCACTATGATCTCCATGATGTGGTCCAGTTCGTTCAGGTCTGACCGGCAGCTCGAGCTGGAGCTCAGGGTGGTCGGCCCGTGAGAGGAAAGGCTCTCCAGCAGGTCGTAGGGCCCCATCTTCGGGGCGCTCTGCATGCCTGTCAGCACCGTGTCGAGGTCATAGTAGGACGGGTCCACGTCTGAAAAAAGTTCCTCCAGCGCGGGGTCAGGGGGCGGCGCCGGGTGCTTGATCTCAAAAGTCCCAAAAACCTGCTCCCCTGTCCTGGAGTCTGCGCTCAGGTGGTCCCGGTCTCCCTCCTCTCCCTCCGACACACACTCCTCGCTGTCCTCCTCTTCATCCTCCTCACACTCAACGTCTTCCTCTTCCTCCTCCCAGCAGGGCCCCATACCGAAGGGACCCGCCAGGTAGGAGGCAGAGGACAGCTGGGGGGAGACGGGCGACAAAGTGGACATGGTGACCTCAGTCTCCACGTCTCCCTCCATCACCACCTCCTCGGCGTGGTAGCCTTCCTCCAGACCGACCACGGAGAACGGCTTTGGGCTCTGCCCGGCCTGAGCTGCCGCGTCCGTCTGCCGGCACAGCACCTCGGTGGCCACCAGGCGGTCGGCGGGACACTGGGCGGCCGCCAGAGCCTGGGTCATGATCTGCCAGGTGCCGTCCTGGGTCATCTCCTCTTGGATCTGCCGCACCGTGTTGGCGATGAGCACCGAGCGGCACAGGTTGGGCTCCACCAGCATGTGGCAGAGCTGCAGCTTGATCAGCGACATGTCGAGAAGCGACTGCCGCTGCAGGCTGTAAGAGGACGACAGCGTCCGAGCCACCGCAGATGAAGCTGCCGGGCCCTGGTCACCGCTGGAGACCGGCTCCTCCCCGGAGTCTGAGAACTTGCGCTTGGTGCCCTTCGGGAACATGTTGTCTCTCTGCGGTGATGACGAGGAGAAAGAAACAGTCAGACATCAAAGCAACACTCGTCTGAGCATTTACTAATTTTTCACACTGACAAACACACAAAATGCCTACTATTCTGAATTTCACTAGCTAAGATCATAGTGAAAAGAGTAAGTGTCATGTATGTTGTCATTAATGTTGTCATGTAATTAGTGTGTCAGTGGTGAGTGAGGCTATGTGGTGTAGTAATTGTGTATGGACGTGAGGGAGCTACAGCTACAATCTGCTCAACAGCAGCTGTGACTTTATCAGTAAACTCTACAGGTTTAAACTCTTTATCAACTACAGTAAATTGTTTGTTGTAGTTTTTTTCTTAAAGTTTGCTATACCTTTCCTGTTGAGAGGCACAGGCAATAGCAATGCAGCTTGGTCCCGGCTGCAACGCTTCAAGTACTTTTGTACGAGCGACAAGCAGCTTTTGTTCAGCACCATTTCTGCCCATTTTAGGCCAGTCTGAGGCAAGACTCCTGCTGGGCGGAACAACCACACTTTTAACAGACCACTGAGCCACCGAAAATAGCATGGTTACCAACTAAATGCCGACGCTGCATCAAAGTAAGCACAGACTAGAGAGACCTTTGTCAGAAAACAAAAACAGCACTCAAGTTACATGATCAGTGCACTCATTCTTTCCCACTGTCACCTGTGATCAAGAAAATATCCTAATCAATAAGGTGCTTTTTTTGAAGGGTAAAAGTGATAAGAAGGTGGAAAAATAACAGCATTTTACAATATTCACAATACAATATTACCACCATGACCCACTAATATTTACAAGGGATATCAGGTTTCCAGGTCTACACACACGACACGCTTCAAAAAAAAACTAGTTGAACAAGAATTTCACTTTCTCTTCACTGGGGGGGGGGGGAGAAAAGCAGAGTCAACTTCCTTATTGCGCACCGTTTGGAGCACACAGATGTCTTAACAGGAACAAAACAACAATCCTGCCAACATTAAAATGGGCCCTCTGACTCCCCCAAAATAAACGGGATGCAAGTAAACAGGAGACTGAGCTCTGAACAGCAGCCTGTGGTATTTCATTTTCCATCAGACAGAAAAAAAAAAAATAGTGCCAGTGTCCGGCTGTGTCTCCTCTGTGTAATAAAATAATGAAAAAAAAACCTGTTGGCAGGGGGTTTTGGGTGAGTGTTTCACTTGCTTTAAATTTCTATTTGTGATACATTTTTCACAAAAATAATCACAAAAATAGTTAAACCAGGGGTACAATGGAGAAAAAGGATTTTAAAAGCATGCCATTATGGGTTTACAGAGGAGAAATCAAACAACAGAGAGTTGTTAACAGTTTCACAAAGGCTGCCCACTTATTCTCACAAGTCATCTACGCAGCAACAGAGCAGATTTTGTTTTTTTCTTTAAATGTTCGTCTCGGGATGCCGGGCAAAACTGAGGCCCTATAATCTCTGAAAATTACACACCATCTTACACTTAACACATAGTGGCACTCAGGGTAAGATTTTTACAGCCAAAAAACAACTGAGGTGACAAAAAAATAAAAGAAAACACACCAAATAATTTAACATTTTACATTTTATCAACACACAATCAAACATTTAATCAATAAGATTGAGTGATTGCTAGTTAGGAATTGATTGTAAACCCTTCAAATGAGAAAGACAAATTAACAGCTACTGTCTCCACCTGATTGATCAGATGAATGATCTGGATTATCAGAACCATGTTTTCTTTAAAAAATCCATACCAAATAAAGAAAAAGGAGAAGTGGATCTAAATGTACACTGGAGGTCTTTGAGTCCTCGCTCGCACACGCATCATCATTTCCTGACAAGTGGACAGAACAGGAAAAAAAGTCATTTCTGAAGGTACCCGGAGATCTAAAATACAAAAAAAAGATGAGAAAACAATTACGGACGTATGGTGTCTTCTTGTGTGGTGCATTTGTGCTGGCCCCTGTTAAACAAGAGACACTAGAGAGAGCTATCTCCCTGAAGGAAAAACAACAACAGTGTGTAAAAAATTCAAATAGAAAAGGGAAATACAACCAGGAAGACCTACAACCTGAGAGAAAGCACACTACACAGAGAATTAAAAAACAGTTTTGGACATGACAGAATATCAGGTATATTGATTAATCTGGTTTTTGAACACCCGATAGTTGAGCATTTTGGGGTTAGATCTCAGTGATGCTGCTTGGAAGTTAATGTAAGTGCAAATAAAATGAATCTACTGAATAATGCTCAATATGTTTTATTATTTTTTATTAAATGGCTTTCTGCTCTTGCACCTGTAGCAGACAAATACGTCATACAACTGATGCAGAAAACAGTGTGTGCTACAAAAAGGACAAATCAATAAGGATGTATTAATTACCAAAATCTCAGATACTAACTATGCTATTAATACTTTCTTAATCGATTAGATTTTTCCAATAAATTCAGAAAAATTCCCAAAAACCGATGGACATAATTATAAAAACTCCCTGTTGGATAAAAACAAATCGCAGTACATTTAGACCAAAATACTACAACCTGAAAGTGAACAAAAAACTAATTGTGTATGTTTTCGTGCTTTTCTATTGAAGTATCACTGACTGTGCTGCTACTACACATTTTAAAATGAATTATAATATATATTAAAGCTGCATCTAATGCAATTATTTTTGTTATTGATCCATCTGCAGATAATTTTCTCCATTAATCGATTCATTATTTGGTCTATAAAACATTAGAAAACTGTGGAAAAATGCTGTCACAATACACAACAACCATCAAACGTCTAAGTTTGTCAGACTAATAATCAAAATCAATAAAATATTCAATTTATTTCAATGAAAGATGAAGAAAAGTGGAAAATTGTCACATTTGAGAGGCAAAAACAATCAAATTTATACTAGTAAAGTATATGAACAATTGCTTTTCTATTGATCTACTCATAAATTAATCAGGTAATCATTGCAGCTCTGATATAAGCAATAATATCTATAATTATTTTGATTTTAAGGACATTTTGTCTGCTATAGATGCTTCACAGCAGGAGTAGATATAGACAAAATTGAATAAAACCATAAACCTCTACATTTCTGTCATGTTCTCACTTAAAAAGGGGATTAACAGTGAGTGTAATCCCTCTATTTTAACTAGATTTAACAGGAAAATGCTGACACACATGAGGTGTTCAAAAACTTGTTCGCAGATATGATGAAATGAAGGAAAAAATGAATCACCTCGTTGAGATAGATAGTGCTGGAGTCAGATACTGCTATTACACGGATATAAATGTTCCTATACGGGATATATATGTAAATCTTTAGCAGTTTTTCCACATGAGGTGTTAGTTAAAGGTGAGTATTTGTCTCGTATTTACGCTAGGAGCCAAACAAAATGCTGCCTCGCTTTACGTCAATGGCTGCTAGCATGGCCCATCCCCCACCGCTGGCTGAAGACCTCCGCGGCCCGCCGCCACAAATCCACGAAAAAACACCTAAAACACGGCAAAAAAAACAACTGGATTCCTTTGGTTTAATAAAACACAGAATTAGCGGTGTGGGAGGTGTGTAGGAGCCGGAGATGAGGCTGTGGAGAGCGGCGGGGGGCTGCTAGCCGAGTCCGCCGCATGCTTTTGTCTTTTCGGCAACGGAGCCACCGAGCGACAATGAGGCCATTTTGAGCTAGAAGCTATCCGGCTAAGCTACGCGCTGCCCCGGGTTCGATTTCAGGAAGGCGCCGCTAGCACCGGCTCGGTGGAGTTAGCGGGGGTAAAAAGAAAAAAAGACGCCTCGGTTGGGAGGTGTTTAACCGCCTTGTGTTGAGCTAATTTTAGGGGTTTTATCTCAGTATTACTCGTGACAAATAAATGCTAAAAGCTAATTAGCCCAGCCCACCCACACGTCCTCCTTTCTGCCCGAAAACAAGAGTTTTCTCCGCCGCTCGGTTCCGCTAAGTTTCCCTCCCCCCCAAAAAAAAACAACCGGGCGGCTCCCGGAGAAAGAGAAAGGAAAGAAGCGGCCTGTACTCACCTCGTGTTCGGGTTATTTTACTCCCGTCTCGGTCATAGGATCGACGGTAAGGGAAAGCGGAGATCAGGTTCAGATGAGATCATTCATGCCACGGCTTCAAAAAACTGAAGTGGCTCCGTCCTGCTGCTGCTGCGGAGCGGGCGGCAGGAGGGGAGGCAGGCGGGGAGGGGAGGCAGGGAGCCGGGCAGGCGAGGCAGGCAGGGAGGGGGAGGGGAGCCGACCACAGGCAGACATATGTGCCCCGTGAAACCCCCCCTCACCCGCATCTTAATGCTTTAATTTGTCCAAACTAGTGAAAGCCCCGTGGCTGGGAACAAGAAATTAAACGCTCAGAGGATGTTCATTCAGAAGATTAGATAATAAGGCTGAACTTCTTCAAATTGACAGCAATATAAGGATTAAAAAGAAGAAACTCAAAGGTTTATATATATATATATGTGTACATATAGATATTTAGGTTGTTCATTCAGAAGATTGGATTAAATGACAAAACTTGTACAAAATGACAATAACATGAGGACTAAAAATAAAAATGATTAATTAAAAGGTTAGAAGATCTTTAGGATGTTCATTTAAAAGGTAAGATAATATGATGAGATAAGATAATGAGACAACATGAGGATTATAAACAAGAAAGGTTTATATAGATATACATATATACACACACATATGCATACATACACAGATATTTTGGTTGTTCATTCAAAAAATAAAATTATACTTCAACATAAGGATTAAAGATAAGAAACATAAAGGTTTATATATATCTAGATAGATAGATAGATAGATAGATAGATAGATAGATAGATAGATAGATAGATAGATATGAGGTTGTTCATTCAAAAGATAAGATTATAAAACTGAACTTGTTCAAAATGACAATAACATAAGGAATAAAAAAAATGTTAATTAAAAGGTCAGAAGATCTTTAGGATGTTCATTTAAAAGACAAGATAATACAATGAGATAAGATATTGAGAAATAACTTTATTTAGGATGTTCTTTCATAAGATCTGATAAGCTAAGATGACATCAGGTAAGGTAAGATAAGGTGGAACGTGCTGAAACGACAACAACATAAGAAACAAATGTTCATATATATATATATCTACATATAGATATTTAGGTTGTTCTTTCAGAAGATAAGATAATTAAATGACATAAGACAAACCTTGTTCGAAACAACAGTAACATTAGGATTAAAAAGGATATTTTACGTGTTCTTTTACAAAATACGATAAGATATAACTTTTTCAAAATGACAACAACATAAGAATTGAAAGCAAGAATTGTGTATTAAAAGGTTGTTTATTCACCAGATAAGACAAGTTAAGATGACATAAGGTAAGATACGGTGAGATAGAACTCGCTCAAAATGACAATAACATAAGGATTAAAAAAGAGAATTGTGAAATGAAAGGTCATGAGATATTTAGGATGTTTATTCAGAAGATAACATAGGATAAGATGGAACTTGCTCAAAATGACAACAACACATGAATTAAAAACAAAAAGCTCCAAGGTTTATATATCTATATATTCAAGATGTTCATTCAAAAGCTAAGATAAGATAATAAGATAGAACTTGACCAGAATGACAATAACATAAGGATTAAAAAAGAGAATTGTGAATTAAAATGTCAGTAGATATTCAGGATGTTGACTCATAAGATAAGATAATAAGGTGAGATAAAACTTGCTAAAAATAACAAATGAAAAAAGTGTAAACATCCACAAACAAACCAAACGCTGTCATCTTAAAGCTGTATCAGACTCCAAATTACAGTGAGAGATAAATGTTTGACATTTTCACACTGTGCTCATGTTCACCAGCTACTGAAAGTAAACCTTTAATAAACCATACAGCCCAGAATTGAGTACCGGTTTCACCTGTTTCCACCACAAATCAGCATATTTTAAGAATTTTCCAGAATCGTGTGATACCAGCGCATCAGTCTTTGTTGCTGTCTTGTTAAAAAATATACAATATTCTAAAAAAATTCTTGAAACAAGTGAAACTGTATGTGGAATAAGTAGGATCAGGATACTCCATTAGATTGTGTTAATAAAGTGAGTCTGTCCCATGTTGTTTCTTCCCTTTTGTTCTCTGTAGTGCCCTCAGGCAGATTTATATAGTTCATACTGGCAGACATTTACATAAAAGTGTTTGGTAGTGATTTGAATTGATTACAGGGTGAATAATCTCACCGCACTGGCAAATTTGTAATTATTTTAAAGCATCAATACCAGATAAATGAAGATTTTAGCAGTAATTTATTGACCCTCCCTACGTAGTTTTTTACGATGTGTAAGTATGCTCATTACAAATAGCAGAAAAGTTTATGTCAGCAGCAAGTGTAAGTAAGTGGAAGTAAAGTCTGATGTCAACAGGTCTTAAAAGTATGTTGTAGTTGGGTTTTAATATTTATATTGCAAGTTGAATTAAGTCTCAAAATACAGAATATTTATCGTTGCCTGAATTTCCCTTTTACACAAGACTTCACTACCATATTTAGCAGCCGTCCTCATTCTTTTCAGTATGTTTTTTCCCCCTCTAATGGTAAAACTACCACACATAACGCCCTTTAAGTCAGATTGGTGTAATTATCAGTAATTATCGGTGCTGCTGGTGCTTATTACCTCTGCCGTGGAGGCTTTTTGTTTTCGCCCTTGGTGATTAGTTTAATCTGCCGTCGTGGTAACAATCTATTTCAGAAACCTGATGACAGATTTTAGAAGGTTGTTAAAGATACTGAATATCGCTGTGGACTCACTTTTTGACCATATTGAACACCTGATTTCTATCAAGAGAAGGTCCGTGTGGATAATGGGCCTTCCCTAATGAGTTGCACAGCCAGGTGTCCAAAGCAGCAGTACGTCCTCTGAAAGTGTAAATGCAAAATATAAGAAGTCAAGGGCTTGTTGTCAGCACTGGTAATTATATCTGTCATATTTATTTTGATTTTTGTTTTGGAAACTCATAACTGGCATAAATGTGACCGTGCTGTAACATATCACACCTCTGAACATCTTTGCATGTTGTTCAGAATTGAAAAGATCTCAGCTGAAAGAGTTTTCTTTACTTCTACACATGGTGTGTAAGTGTGTGTGTGTGTGTGTGTGTGTGTGTGTGATGCAGGTTAATAACTCCACTCGCACCACTGAGGATGCTGAGTGAGGCACACTGTGGCCTTCCCTAATGAGCTGTACGGGCAATCCTTCAAAGCAGCAGCAAGTCTTCCTCAACTTTTAAATTTTTAAAAATCAAACAACATGAATGAACATTAATCTTTCCTTGGGGATCAATGAATAATAATCCATAATAACATACAATAATGTCTTTGTACAATTACATTTTGAATTATTAATCTGAATCCGCAAAGCAACTAAAGTAATAAAAAGTTATAAAACAGTAAAAAGTATAATATTTCCCTCTGAGGTGCAGCAGAGTGGGAGTATGAAGTTGCAAACAATGATAATACTCAAGTACTAAAGAGGTACCTAAAGGTCTTAAATACAACAACCAGAACAACAACTATTTGTTACATGTACAGATATTATGTGGTAATGGCGTCCTGATTTAAGGCTCACACTCCTGTCTAAGATAGCAGGATGTCTCCTCTTCATGTCTGCAGAAGGAGGGAATAAACTGTTTAAAACTGGAGTGAATAAAACAGCACAGGCACTTCATTTTCCTGCTTACTGTCTGATATGCAAATTCTGCGTGTCATAGGGATGTTTTTACTGTTAGCCATGTAAATACTGCAGACATTTCATTAGGAGCACCACTGACAATTATTTTCATCGTCCATTCATCATTTTGTTATGTCAGAAATGTCAGAAAACTGTGAAAAGCTCTCCTGAAACTCACACTGAGGCCTTCAGATGTATTGTTTCCTCCCACCAACATTTCAAAACTAAATTATAGTCAGTATGTAATGATATGAAGCTGGGGTCAGTACCAGGGAATTTCTGGTTGATTATAAACTTTTTTCTTATCTGGATAGACTAACTGATTGATCAATTTTGATCAGACTGTTCCTGCTCAGGAGGCTGAGGTCTTTTGGAGTGCAGGGACCTCTCCTCAGGACCTTTTATGACTCTGTGGTGGCATCAGCCATCTTTTATGGGATCAGTCTGCTGGGCCAGCAGCATCACAGACAGGGACAGGAGGAGAATGGACAGACTGGTGAGGAGGGCCAGCTCTGTCCTAGGATGCCCCCTGGACTCAGTGGAGGTGGTGGGAAACGAAACAGGAGGATGATGGCTAAGCTGTCATCCCTGTTAAACAACACGTCCCACCCTCTACAGGACACTCTGACAGCTCTGGGCAGCTCCTTCAGTGAGCGGCTGCTCCATCCACGCTGTGTGAAGGAGAGGTACCGCAGGTCCTTCCTGCCTGCTGCTGTCAGACTGTACAACAAACAAAATGCCCGCTAGTCTGCAGACAATAAACAAATAAATAACTGACTAATAACTGGACTCTTGCACAATACACTCCACTTCACCTCACTATTCATTTCACTCTGTTTTCACTGTTTTTCACTTTTTTTCTACTTGAGATATTATATATTCTTACATCCTCTCTCTGTACTGTGTACAAGTATAATTATAATTAAAGTTATAAATTTTTTTTTTTAGATTTTTATGTAAATATCTTATTTTCTTATTTTTTATCTTACCCTATGTCTTGTATTTCCTACTATTTATTTTCCACTGTGTGTCTCGCTGCTGTTACACTGTGAATTTCCCCGCTGTGGGACTAATAAAGGAAATCTGAATCTGAATCTGAATCTGAATTTATTGTTTCAGCTTTACGTCATTTTGACAAAGCGGCTGTAGACCTTCGGGGCCGCACTCATTGTAACGTATTGCCCCTTTACGCAGCACATTTTTTTCTTTCACTGATTATTATTGCAGGGCCCTGACATTTACAAGGATTTAAAGTCTTAGTATTGGTGCAATTTCTTATCATTATTTATGCATAACTTCAAAATGTAATGATCCATCATCCAGAGATGTAAAGCACGTGAGGTTATGCAACATTATTTCACACACTGATGGAGATGTAGAAATTAGGATGTCTCTGCAGCGCTATAAGTGGCTGCCAGTGACACCAGAAAGCACAAAATTATCCCACCACTTCGGGACACCATGATACACCTACGACAGGTGAACTGCTTTTAGGTGTCGCAGTTCATTTTGTTGCTGTGTCTTACTCTTTAAAGTTTACATAGGCAACCTTGTCAGAGATAAGTGTTATTGTTTGTATTTTTTGTGATTTTTTAACCCTCCCTGCTCTCTGGGGATGAAGAGGTTGCACCTCAAATCAGTTACTTGTTTTATTTCTGCTCTATAATATACAATAATATGTTATTATATATCACTTGATTTGACCTTATACTATATACCTCATACTATATTACATTATACTATATCATGTTTACATTACATCGACCTGCTTCATAGTCTGAATACTTCTATATTATTGCAAACTACATTTCATTAATCTTATCATAGATTAATCTGGTGTCTTTGTCTCCAAATTCTTGTTTTCTATTTTGTATTCTTTTATGTACCTCTGTTATTTACCTTTAGTTATTAACTGTACTTATGTGTTCTTATTGCTGCCACTGTGCTGCTGCCGCAACCAAATTTCAATAAATATGTATTTAATAGTATAAAGCACTTTATTTTTAAAGTATTTCTGAAATGAAACATGCATACTGTCCTGAAACATCGCTTTTAGAGAACTAAAGAGGAAGTTTAATGTTTAGTCATAAAACACACCTCTGAAAGTTTCCTGGAGTCCTTCCTCACTGTGCGACTATTATTATGTGTTCAATGCTGTACTTTTTGAGTGTTCATTAGAAGAAGAAAAATCCCCCTTACTACACTATATAAAAAGTGTCTATAGGGGGCTTTTTATTTCCCTATAGTGTTAAAATATTTTATTATTATTATTGTTGTTGTTGTTGTTGCTGTTGCTGCTGTTGTTGTTGTTGTTGTTGTACGTTGTACTTGTTATTTAATAATCAAAATGATAAAAATAGGTAATGAAAAAATCTTCCTTAACGATGCGGAACTATTCTACAGAACACAACTTCCGGCAGGGGGTGGGAACTTCTTTTTTCTTTTTTTTCTGTCGTTCTACAAGGTTCCGCTTCCAGCACATTCTTTGCCCGGCGGATAAACGCAGGAGCACCGCCGGAGCTCCAGAGTCTTCTAGAAACCAACGTGTAGCGGACATACACTCACACACACACCGAGAGTCACCTCGCCGCTGCTCCCCTCAAACACACACTCTCTAACGCTCTTTAACACACTCTTTAACACTGTTTACCGGCCGCTCGGATGGCGAAGTGGGGAGAAGGAGACCCGCGGTGGATCGTGGAGGAAAGAGCGGACGCGACCAACGTCAACAATTGGCACTGGTGAGGGCGAGCTAACATGCTAATGCTAACACAAACTGAGAGAGCTCCCATTTCTGGCTAATTACATATTTTTAACCCAACCTCTACACCAGGCATCAACAGGGGCGCGTTAATAGACAGTTGTAAGTGTGAAATAAGCAGTGTTATTAAAGTAAATAAGCACATCTAAGGGAAGTTATTGTGATCTTTTGCTAGTTAGCTTCTAGTTAGCTTCGTCCGTGGCTAACAACAGTCTGATTAAACACACGTGTTCCGTGTAATAACGCGCTTTGTATTCTTAAGAAGAGGTTATAGTTTGAGTTAAGGTGTAAATATATGATGGAAAACAAAGATTATCCATTCCTATGCGTAAGTAAGCCAACCAAAAATAGATGTACCTTTAAATATCGCTTGATCTTTTATAACATGGTAGTCACACCTGTTATGTTGCATGCATGTGAAGTGAAAAAATAGATATATAGTGGGAAAAACTGCACCGTAAACCTCTAAAGTGCACCATAAAAGATGTCAGCCTACAGTAACATAAAATATACAATGTTAAAGTGATATTATATATTTAGATTATAGTACATATCCTGTGTGATGGTGTTTCCTGCGTGCTGACATGAACTGTATTTCCTCTGAGTTTTGAGTCTCCAGGTGATGTGGTGATGAACAGATTTGTAGTAAATATATTAATAATCTTCTTTATCTATAAACAACTTCGTTTACACAGCTCATTAAATATTAAAAAGGTTTTGCACCAAAATGCTTCACAAAGGCAGACAAAGATATATCAGATAAAACAGTTGGGCTGCACTGAACTATTGTTTTCTTATAGATTTAATCAGCTGATTATTGTCTCAATTGATCAGTGTTATGGTCTGTAAAACGTTTGGGGAAAAAATGCCCACCATAATATCTGATGACTTTATTAAGTGTTTTTCCGACCAGCAGACAAGTCCCAAAAATATTCAGTTTATCATAATACAGTTTATCATAGTGGCAAATTTTCACTTTTTTAGAACCTAGAAGAATCAAATCTATGGAATTTCTGCTGAACAAATAAATTTAAGTTGATTATCTGAGTTGCAGGTCTGATTATCTGTCTCTCAATTAATTGATTATTTGGACTGATTTTGACCATTGACTCTTTATAAAGATAGACGACTCATCTCCACCTCCTCCCACTGTACAAAATTAAAGCTAAATACAGTACCGTCATCTTTAGCTGATGACGTTATTTGGAGCCAGAGTCTGTGCAGTAGTTATGGAGGGGCTGCAGCAGCGATTGGTAATCAATGATTCAGGACTGAGAGAAAATGATCACCTGCCAAAGTGAAAATTTCGTCTCCCCTTGATGTTTCTATTCTGCGTACAATTACTGAAAAAAGTCTGCAGGCTCCTCTGCGACTACACTGTGATTGACAGTTGTCAATCATTATGTCATAGCTCGTTTTTATAGCATCAAATAAATTAAATTATGAGCTGTACTGCAGCCAGCCACCAGGAGGCGATCCAGATGATTTGGCTTCACTGTTGGGGGGGCTGTCATGTCGTCCATCTTTATATACAGTCTGTGGTTTAAACAGCCAACATGTCATGGTGGGCGAATCTAAAGGGTCGATACCACGGAGAGATTTAGAGACGAATAGAAGGGTTTTGAAGTTTTATCCTGAAACAAAGTGGGAGTCTGGTCTTATTTCTTGGACTTGGCCCAATAAATAACTGGCTGTGGATGTGAAGGATGAAAGTTTGGACCACCAACTGTAAATGTAATATTTATAATTTACTGTAATAAGTCTACCATCGCAGAAGGAACCATAAGAATCATCAGCTGCAGTTTGAATATTAAAAAACGCAGAATACTTTTAAAAAAATCAACAGCGTAGTATAAAATACAACTAATGCAATCATACATACTCACTGCTTGTAACTATATATAATTCAGGTAGAAATAGATTATATGAACTTCTCCTCTCCATGTGATTTATAAAGATGCATTAGTTGTTGACAAGACTTGACACTGCAGTTTTTATTAAAATTGTTTTTTTGTAAATGTCTAAATTCTTAAAGATAAATTGGTCAGTAATATAGAAAAGTAGGTTTGTAGCATCAAACAGAAATATGAAACAGGTTGGAAATGAAGAACAGAAAAGATCACAACTCTGTAAATATACAAGAAAAAGACGATGTTTTGCTTTAAAGATTTGCTTTCTAATTGCTGCTGTCTCTGTCGGACTTTTCAGGACTGAGCGAGATGCGACAAACTGGTCGTCAGACAAGTTAAAATCGCTGCTCCTCGGGTTGAAGGTGGAGAATGACGAGGGGAGCTGCGAGGTGACGGAAGTCAGCAAGGTGGAGGGAGAGGCCTCGATTAACAACCGCAAAGGGAAACTTATTTTCTTCTATGAATGGAACCTGAAGGCCACTTGGACCGGTGAGTAAAGAAGAACGAGGCTGTTTGTTGGTTTTTGTGAAATATTTTCTGCATAGATTGTACCCACATCTGCAAACAGTGGTGATGAATAAAGAGCAAACGAACAGGAAAAGAACTTAATCACCTGCCCACTCACGACCACAAACTAATTTAGATGATTATAAAACAGAAAATGTCAGTTAGTCGAGGACAGTAACTCCTCAGATCATCAAAAAGAATGTTTTGCTTTATTATAATCCTCTTTTTAAAAAATAAGAGGATTGAAGAGGCTTTAAATCTCCACTGACATCTATTTTCTTTTTATTTTACCAGGAAAGTCAAAAGCGGGAATCAAATACAGCGGAACAGTCGAAGTTCCAAACCTGTCGGATGAGAACGACATGGAGGACCTGGACGTAAGTTTCTCTGGAGAACTTGTTTGACGGTTTTAGTCGGCCGAGAGTTGTAGATCAGCGTGGTGACGCCCGTCCTGTGATCTCTGTCCAGATCTCTGTATCGTTGAATAAAGACGAACCTGAAACGCCGCTGACCAACCTGATGAAGACGAAAGGAGCTGAGAAGGTCCGCGAGGCCCTGGGGAGCTACGTCGGGTTCTTGAAAACAGGTGAGCGACGGCGGTCAGCGAAACAAATTGAAAAGGGGTCAGTTATTGATATGAAAATGATTGTCAGGTGTGACAATTTTTATTTCAAACCGAACATCTTCTTTGAACCTGATAACTTAAAATCAACTTTACAATTATTATAAGATATTCAGGTCAGTTATACCACCTGTATTTGTTTATTTAAAGTTGACTTTCTGGGTGTTAAATACTTAAATTTCAGTGATAATAAGAATAAGTTGCTTCTGAGCCACATTTTAAAATGTTTGAATGTTTTATTGCAGAGTTTACACAGGGGATGATCCTGCCTACAGCCAACGGCATGGCAAAGATTCAGTCCACATCGCAGTCCAAAGCCAAGCAGGATAAAACTCAGGTTGGTGCTGACAGCCGCAGACAAAAGCTCTCAAGACATCAACATTTTACATTTCCTAAATAATTCACTGGAACAGACTCATGAGCTCGGAGCCGACGCAGTGTTTGTCTCGCAGCGGCGCAGCAGATCTTCCCTCATCAGACCTTTTTTTTGTTCTTGTTGCGTTTAACAGATTTCCTCCTCGAGCAGCATGGCCGCTCCAGTTAACACCGGCGTCAAGATCCCCACCTGTAAATTCAGCATGAAGGAAAAGTTCCTCACCTCACCGGCTGATCTCTACAGGGTCTTCCTGAACCAGGAGGTGAGAGACGCCTGTTTAATCTGCTGAATCTGATGCTTTAACAGATGTTTTTAACTTCAGTCTCAGACATTACAGCTGAAGGAACAAAGACACATCACTGAACAGAGATTTGATTGTGGCCGTGTGATTAAATTCCGTCTTTTTGTCGATGCACAGATGGTTCAGGCGTTCACGCACGCTCCAGCTGTGGTGGAAGGAGAGCGGGGCGGAAAGTTTCGTCTGCTGGATGGAAACGTTTTTGGTGAATTTACAGAGCTGGTAAGACTGAAGTTCAACCATGAAAACATAAGCTAATATACTCGTGTGAGCTTAAGATTTATGCAGTTGTGTCTGTATGCATTTGTTGTTACGAATAAACTCTCATAACGATGAATCTTCTCTCCACCAGGTACCAGATGAGAAAATAGTTATGAAGTGGAGGTATAACAACTGGCCCTGTGGTACGTTGGTTTATGTGTATTTTTATATATTTAAAGAGAAATGATCACACCAGTGTGTGGCTGACCTAAAAATCATTTGGACTCTAATATATGTCATTTAGTTAATCTACTCAGACACACTGAACTAAATCACTTTTTAATAGAAACATTTGCTGAAACAGTTTTAGTTAAATAACAAACACCAGCCTGATACGTTTCCTCCAATATGAACACTTTCTTCCTCTCCTATATTTCACACCACAGAAAAGTGGAATTAAATTTTTTAGGCATTTTTGTTTGTAGGTTTGACAAAATATACAATTTATGTTCTGGTATTTTAAGGTTCAGTTTCATCATATTTTGACTATTTAATTCTAACTGTAACTGCAGATTAGCAGGTGACCTTTTTCTTTACTAATAAAGTTTTCTTTGTTTGTGTTTTTTCTCCACAGAGCATTATGCGACGATCGCGATGACTTTCTTGGACCGGAGCAGCGAGACGGAGCTGAAGGTGGAGTGTCGAGGCGTCCCGGACAATGAGGAGGAGCGGACGAAAGAGGGCTGGAAGAGATACTACTTCGAAGCTATTAAACAGACTTTTGGTTATGGAGCGCGGCTCTTCTGAAGACGGTGTACTGTAGTACTGTTTCCATCTGTTTTGAATTTTTAAAAAAAACTTCTTGTCCTTTATCTCTCTGGCACAAGATGTCCCATTGTAAACTCATAGCACGGGTTAACGAAAGAAAACACCCAGGTGAAGGCCAGTCTGTCACCTGTCTGTCTGTCCGTGTGTGTGTGTGTGTGTGTGTGTGTGTGTGTGTGTGTGTAAATGTTTTAATTTTTTCAGCATATTTAAATCTCCATTTCTCCCCATCAGTATTTGACTCAGTTGTTCAAAGGAGCGTAAACGGACTGTGCCTTTGGGACTCTGGATGGAAAATGAATTGAATAAAGCAGAGAAGAATCGAATGAACCACTAATGCAAATTGGCCTCCGCGTCTATAAATATGTCATTGCTGCGAGAGTTAAAATACATGTTGGTTATCTTTTATTTGAAAACAGATTATGTTGCTTTTAATTTTATTTTATTTTTTTTTTACTTATTTTACTCTTCAAGTGTAACTGTAGTGAAGATGCTTTCAGCAGTGATGCATGTTTCATTTTAAACGGCCAGACGGAGGGTCGACTACTGGATTTGATCTTTTCTCGTGAAGTCTGTCACTTATAGCTAAGCAGTGCCGTGCTCTCGGTTGTTTCGTTGAGACTTAGTATCTTGCACATTACGAGCCCTTTGTCTGTCCAGGTGATCGGACCAGCTCTGAGCTTTCAGCAGGAACCGTTAAAAACAGTTTCACTTCCTTATGCAGGTAGCTAGCGTAGCAACTTAAGAGAAGACGTTTTGCTATATTTGGCTTTACAAATGTAAATTTCCAGTCATGTTTTCAGAACAAAGTGCATCTATTTATTCATCGTTTCATCCCTTCACGATGTAAAAAGGTTAGACGGTTGGAATAAACCAATACCTGTATGCTCTTGATTTGTTTTTATTTAAATGAGCACATTTCACATTAAACCTGTCAATCACAGAAATGAACTTATTTATTCACAGTTTGATCACATGTCATATGCAAAGGTTTGTTTTCTATAAAACGTTAATTTACAAGTGCTTTAAAAATGAAACTGCAGAGCAACTATTCAGCAGAAGAAGCACTTAGTTTGGTTTTAAAGGTTGGTGCACGCTGCATAAAAAAGACGTATTAATTAACCATCTACACTGTGACATCTAACCAGAGCATTTATTTTACACACATTTCTATTCAATTACAAAAGCTTAAAGCTTTTTCTTTAGTGTAAACTTACAGAGCATTCACGTTTTTCTTGTCATCCTGGCACAAACAAAAAGGACCTTCATTACAAAATAAAACAATACAAATCTTTTCAAAAACTATATTAGCAGGCAAAGGTCAAAAATATATTACAGAACTTAAATGTTTGTTTTCTCCCAAAACAACTTTTTTCCCCACAATAAATATTCACCAAAAGCTTAAATAAAGAAAAACTTAAACAAAAGCAATGAAGCGAAGTTGCTGTAAGTTCAGTCAGAGACAGATGAAGAGCTCCGACTCCTGGAAGACAGAAACACAAAGAGTCACTTCAAAGACAAACTAATAAAATAACACGGTGACCTTTCCTCTGCTGTCACAGGACAAACTTCACATCCAGCTCACAATCTAAGAATAGGAAAGTTATCTGGCGTGTCGTGAACATTACAGCCTCATGGGGGTGCTGTTATGACTCAGTCTTTATCTGAGAGCTCAACAACACAAACTCATGCTGCGGAAGTGCCACTGAGCAAGAAAATCCAACCTTTTTAAATTTTAACGTGCTGTAATATGATTAAAAATGAAGGTAGTCTGTGCTCTTGTGCCGATGTAAGACGATAAAAAAAACACGTACGCTGGAGCTGGACTCGTTGTCCAGAGAGTCGAGGCTCGATCGAGGCGCCTTTTCTACAACCTCAGCTGTTTTTTTAACAGAAAGTTCATGTCGTCTGTTCCTGGAAACAACATTGTGAAAACAATAAGTCAACAAAGCAGCCAGTCAAAAGAAAATAACATCAACTCTTTACTGAATAATTGTTTCTCAGGCAAAAAAGCCAAATATGATCTGATCCAGCTTATTATATCTTATGTGATATTTTTCCACTTGGTCATATATGATAAATTTAACTTGATCTTTTGTTCTTTCACTCACTGGAGCTGTGACAAATTGACTTCTTTTCCAAATATTTTTTTTTTTAGATTTAAATAGATCAAACGATTATTCAGCTGATTGAGAAAATATCTGATCTGAGATATATAATCTAATATAAATATACAGTCTGCACAACATAAAGATCCTGTTCAGTTTCAGATTTAAGTGAACTTGTGTTATTTAATAAGTTTAGTAAATTGCAAATAGATTAAACACAACATTAAAACAACAATAATGTGTTTTTTTTCTGTTTTTACCTCACTTTTACAATATTTTCTGGCAACTCTGTCGTCTTTTAATGCTTCTAAAAGTAAATAAAATAAGCTTCTTTGAAAAGAGGAAAAACTAACATGCCAAATGTACAGTATTATCTGTTTCCGAAAGAAATACTCAGCTGAGGACATCAGGTCACTTTTAAACCTTTAAACTGTGTGTTAAACTTTTCAAACACGACAGCAGCTGATGATGAATCTCTCGTTCTCTACCTGTACAGCGGCCACATACTCATTCCTCTGTGGTCCTTCTGGGCTGCCGTAGACGTGGCTCGCTCCACCAGGTCTTTGAGGAAGTCAAAGAGCTCTTCTGACTCGATGCACTGTTTCCTGTAATTAATTAAGTGTGTGTATTTGTTTAAATAATTGTTTTTTTACATATAAAAATAATATAAAGTTCGCTTTTCTCAAATCTCTGAGCTGTGTCTTAACTTTTTCCAGTAAGTTTGAGGTATTTAGCCCATTTTCACTAGAAAAATCAGACTTCATTAAGGAAACTGTCGATATGCAGACTTGATAACTTTTCATTTTGAGTGTGTAAAACTGAATACCAATCCTTTAAATATGAGTATATAGTAGCCTAAATACTGTATACTATTAATTTGGCATACAGGCAGTGAATGCATCGCAGCTGAATCCTTCTTTACTGTAGGTTTTCTGCAAAATATCCCGTCAGTCAGTGAATGTGTGTGCTGTAAAAAGATACTAAAATGAGCTGTATGAAACTAAATCTTGTTCCTTTTTTTGAGTCCATATCAAGTCTCGTCACCTTTGTGGAGGTGGACTGATCGGCGTACTCACATGTGAGCGACAGAGACGACGGTGCTGAGCTTTGACTGAGTTATCAGGCAGGTTTTGGTCAGCAGACACTTCAGGAACATTTCCAACGCTCGAGCTGGTGGCTGCAGTTCAGGACTTCACATCTTTCAGCTCTGGGCTTTCATGAAAATACAAAATAAAGTCCCTGTTCTATATCTGACAGTTTTCTCCAGGACTACAGCAGAAAACAGACTTCATCACCTGCAGGGTTTTTTTGTTTTGGTATTTTTTACTGAATTATTCACTGTTGCAGCAGGTTTTTTTGGTTAATTAATGTCTCATGTAAAAGCAGCAGCATGAACCTCGAACAAATCCTTCAGCTCAGCTTTTATGGAGAGTTTTGCTTCCCCTGATGGCCTCACAGATTTTTTACTGGCATAATAATACACATCCGCTGTGAGGAGTAACAAAACATAACTACATGAGTTTTATCACCTCAGAGAAGGTTAAATAAACAGCAACAAGATATTTTTTTTTTTTTCCAATATTTAAACATAAAATAAAAGCTAAGAATTATCATTATAAAGTGACTGCTCATTCAGTGGTTTATCTTCAGAAGGTATTAAATGCTGAGCGTTAAGACTGAAGTGAGAATTTGATAAGAGACCACACTAAAAAGGACTACAACTCCCAGCATGCCTAGGAGCCCTTACAGAGGAGATGCAGGAAAACGGAGGAAAGTGCTGCAAAAACAGATGGATGGAAGTTAAAGCACCTCCAGAGAAGTGAACGTGTCCCTGAACTACACACCAGGCTGGTCCTGCAGCTTTAAAAGGATACAGATGATCACAGGAACCGCCATCGCAATCCTGCCCACCTCTGAGTCCTTCTGCATCATCTTTTTGATGCGACTCTGCAACAAAGAAACAAACAAACAAACAGACATTTAAACTCTCTCAGAGAACTGACAAAGCTAAACTGCTGCATTCAGGTGCTCTCTGTAAACTCATGTTTCCCAGAGCTGAGATCCTGAAGGCAACACGCAAAATATTCAGAGCCTAAAATCAGAAGCTGCTATTTTATTAAATTGTTCATTTGTCACGTTCAATCACTCATTTGATAGCACAATTTTATATTTATTTATATTTTTATTTATTCCTTATTTTATCAGAGAGGAGCCACAAAGACTGAGGTCTCTTTTCCAGGGAGAGAAGCCAACAGTGACACAAAAAAATAATAAAATCTGAACACATAAACATTTATATATACATGCCCGTACCTCTACCTGTGTGTGCACAATGAAAAACAATTGCAAATATGTTCCTGTAGCAGATCATCATGAGCTCCTGTGATGTGATCGATATGTGTTTACATGAGAATCAGACAAATACGTTTCACAGACAAGAAATTTCCATTTTGGTTGATGTATTTTAAACAATAATCAGAGTAATCAGAGTACTAGAAAAGTTTTAAAAAATTATATATATATATATATATATAGTATTGTATATATACAATTTTAAATAATTTACAATAAAAATATTTACAATAAAAATATATATTATAAAGAATATGTGTAATTGATCTGTTTTTTAAATGAGCTGTTTGTGCAGGAATGTGCAAAATATAAACCAAGTGATGTGCAACGTAAAATAAACTACAAATAAGATTCAAATGACCAAAAGAAGAACAGAAGCAAAGCTGCAGCTACAGATATTTAATATTCTGAATGAAAAGTCTCATAACTATTAATTTTTTTGTTCTTTTACTTCATTTTGTAGATTTTTTGAGGAGTTTTTAAGTTTAAACTTGCTGTTTGTGTCATCCAAATGAGCCCAGAAGCAAACATATCCACCCATCCATCCATTTTCTATTATTATCCCGACACACAGGGAGCCTATCTCAGCTATCACTGGGCGAGAGGGGGGTGCACCCTGGACTGGACGTGAACATATCTTATCTGTCAATTATTTGAATGTTGGTTTGCACATGAATGAATCTCATTAACACACTTATATTTCACACATTCTTTATACTTTTTGACATTTGCACATACTTAAATCAACATTTTGCACATTATGTTCTGTTCATTTTAAACACTATAAACTATTTTCACTCATATTATATACTCATATAATTTGCATATTTTTTAAGTAAATGACTACTTGAATTTTGCAGTTCTTGTTTTTTTTCCCACTTTATGTATTCTGACTTTTATGCAACACAACACCAAGTAAATAAACCTGCTTCTGATTCATCTGAGACTTTAAAAAGTGACATCAGCGTGAAAAATCTCTTTGTTTGCTGCAGGATCTGAATTTAATGTTAAGAATGAAAAGAAACTGAAGAAAACAGTAAAATATGAAAAAGATCCAAACTTTGCATCAACACCATCAGCTGACTGTCGCTCTGCAGAGGAAACAGTCCGAGCAGCAGTTAGCATTTAGTTAGTTTTAATTTGAAGTTTTAATCTCACTCAGAGAGTCGGATTAAGGTGTAATCTCACCGGGGGGAAGCGCACATTGTACCTCCTCTTGTGTCCGGGCATCTCTCTGCTGCAGTCCGATCACATCCTTCATGTTTCCACCATGCAGACTGAAGCTGATGTGTTTACCTTCAGCAGGAAAACACACACACACACACACACACACACACACACACACACACACACACCTGAGGTCAACCCCGTGACCCCGATAATGACGTCATGACCCCTACGTTTACCTTCTGTCGTTCATAAAAAAAAAAAAATAATACTTTTGATAATAAATGATAAAAAGATTTTGTTAAAACTCATCATATCAAAGTTATTTAAAGTTTCCTGTATTTTAAATGAAATATAAGTTATATATATATATATATAGTTATAATAATCTTTTTGTTCAGTTAGACTGATAATTATTAACTCAAAAAAGCATTTAAATGTGTTGTTAAAGAAACAGAAGATATATAAAATGTGTACTTTATGTAAAATTTATCCAAAAGATAAAGTTTTTATTGCACTCACACTAGAAAACATGAAAAAGTGACACTCAGGCTTTTATTTGCAAATGAAGGTAAATTCACTCAAAACTTTTCTTCAGTGTAAAATCAAGTGTTTGTTGAGTTTATGATAAAGATGAAATATATATTTGGACTTTCTGTCTTATAAATATGATTAAATTAGTTCACCCTCACACATTAAAACAGACACAGACGGGGACAAATTAAAGGAAAAATCTGTATAAAAAAGTGGAGGAACATCAAATACTCAATGAATGATTTGATGAGGAAAAGATTATGTGAATAAAATTAAATAGACTGAGACGCTGCAGGTAAAAGTGCATAAGTAGACACTGAAATAAGTTTTTTTTCCATCAAATAATCAAACTATTCATACAAACTAATCAAAAACTACAAACTTATATATCAAGAAGAACATCTGGCTCTTATCAAAGCTCTTTTAAAATGTTTCAGTCACATCTGTGTGAACTCTGTGGAAAACATCGTGTGGAAAACTGGAATATTTTAATTTGGACTTGACATCCAGATAATTATAATTATCTGCAGTATATTACTGTACTGTCCTGTATTACAGTATATTAGTATTCCTGGGAGGCTCAAAGGTCAAAGATAAGATTAATCAGTGCTCATTACAAAGGTTAGATAACACTAACAGAACCTTGAACCAGCAGATCTTTATTTTTTATTTCTTTATTTTTTGGGACAGAGAAGACAACAACATGTTTCCTCATGTGCTGTTCGTGGTCTTTATATTCTGCACACGTCACGTAAACGGTAAGTGTTAAAATAAATGAACTCAGAGGGATGTGAGTAATTTATACACCTGTTTTAATTCTGAGTCTGTCCACAGTATCAACAACAGAACAAACTTTCTCATTTCTTCTTCTTCTGTCTTACAGGCGACACATTAAGGGAGGAGGAGGACATTTTCATTCAGGTACTGTCTCCTTATAAAACATTCAACACTGTTTAACCTGCACGAGATTACAGAAGAAAAGCAAACGTTTCTTTGTGGTTGAGATTTTAAATCTTAGTTGAAGTCAGAGAGGTTTAAGAGCTGTCAGTTTGCTGTTGTTGTCTGAACTGTCTGAAATATTAATCTAACTTTCACTCTGCAAGACTGGCAGTAAAATAAGTGTGAGTGTGTAAGAATCAATAATGCACCTGAGTACGTTTAGATTTTAACATCACACTTCTACACAGACCCCAGCTACGTTTTTCTAACTGAATTTATTCATTTAATAGTTTGCATATGTTTGTGAGTTCATTCATTTAAAGGCTTTGTACAGGTTTCATAACAGTTTATGCAACATGTGTGCACAGCAGACTAAAGAGATAACATAATGCTTACAGTATATGCACATTTCTAATTATTAACATTAAGAGCTTCTAACCCTAAAAGAGACTCATTCAAACTAATTTTTACCCTTTCTATCTTTCTATCTAATGAGAGGAAAGACTCAACACAGACGTTTTTCTGTGTGGCCAACAAAAAACAGTTGATATGGCTCATTAGAGCCAAAGCAAATTTTGATTTATTTTTATATCAACTTTATTCAACGAGGAAAGCCACACTGAGATAACACATTTATTTTTTACAGGCTCTTGACAGGCAGTGATAAAGTTGAACTCCAGACAAAAGAACAGTAAACCACATCAGACAAAATCAGAATTACACAGAAAAATAATTATGAAATCTTTTCTAATTTTTACATTTTCAATCGCGTAGAAAGATTCAGTCCTATAAACGACTAAAAGAAGAGTCCAAGAGCTGTCAAACACCCAAATACAGACCCGTCCAGAACAATAACTTAATGAGAACAAGATGATAAAACTCTTCAGAAACGTCACCCTGAAGTCATTTCAGCTCCTCGCAGAACAAACGACTGTCTGTGTGTTTCCTTCAGGATGTTTCAGGAGTTGATTTTCTTCAGCATCGTCTGCATCCTCCGTTCAGCTGTCCCGATATGAGTCCGTCTCCCACCGTCCCCACCTCAGGTGAGACT
Organism: Scortum barcoo; assembly: GCA_023238725.1. NCBI lineage: Eukaryota > Metazoa > Chordata > Actinopteri > Centrarchiformes > Terapontidae > Scortum > Scortum barcoo. The sequence goes on from CM041539.1 coordinate 3,112,354, forward strand.
CACTGCAAAGTAACTGAGTACATTTACTCAAGTACTCAATTCACACTTTCTGTTACTTTATACTTTTATTCAACCATAATTCAGAGGCAAATATTGAACTTTTTTCAATACATTTATTGAATAACTTAAGGTACTTTGCTAATTTAGTTCAATAACACAGAATGTAATCAACAAATAAGTGATCATGTATTACTGTTATTGGTTCAGATGAGACTTTATTGATCCAGGATGGAGATTCATAAGCTATCAGTATAAAGTAATTAAATTGAGCTCTGCCTTCATCAGCTGCAACACTAAAGTAAAAAATCAATAATTATAATCCAATAATATAATAGATATAACCTAAAATGACTCATTCTGAATGATGAGTACATTTACTTTTGGTACTTTAAGTATATTTTGCTGATATTTTTGTATTTCTACACTGCAGTATTTCATTTCTTTTCCTCCAAACATTTAATGTGTGAATATTAAATCAGCTGTTTACACATATAAGATGAAGACATCTGTGAACTGTGGGTAAAAACAGGGAGGCTGCTGAAGTGTGTCAGTTTGTAGAGAAATAATCTGCTTAAACAGCTTCATGTGTTTGTTTGTCCTCGTTTTGTTCCAGTTGAATTTGTCAAAGCTGCGGACGTCAAAGTCATCGCCGCTCTGGGAGACTCTTTAACGGTGAGAGAGCTGGCGTTTATTCAACAGAACAACATGAATATAGAATAATTATTGTTTGTGTGTGTTTTTGTTGCAGACAGCTATCGGTGCCAACGGTTCGTCGATTCTGGCGATACCTTTCGAATTTCGCCAAGTGTCTTGGAGGTAAATAAAATCAAACAGGCTCAATTTGAGATTTGTTTATCTGTGTTCACTCACTGCCTTTATGACCTTTATATTATCACCACAGTGACTTTATTATGTTATAATTATGATGTAATGTGATTATTATTATAATTTATGTTATTTGTTTCAAACCTTTCCCTTCTTCTCCTTCAGCATCGGAGGATATGGAACTTATCAAAATGTCATAACACTGGCAAGTAAGTTAGTTTATTGTAAGTTTAAAGACTACAAACATGTCACAGGAGCACAAGTAATCACTTCTTAATCGTTAAAGTCACAGCTATCAAAGTTAGAAAGTTAGATTATTTAGAAATGAGTGAAAAAAGTGGTCAGTTTTCTTCTTCTTTTCTTTGGCTGCATTATTTCTGAAAAAACACAGTAAAAATCACTTTCAATCATCTTTCTGTTTGTGTGATCGTCCTCAGATATCTTTAAACTCTTCAATCCCAAACTGCTCGGCCCGTCGCCCGTGAAGACGCTCCACGGCAAACCGACAACTGTCAACGAGACCGGCTTCAACTTCGCCGTCACCGGCCACAACACGCTGTGAGTTCTTCTTCTTCTTTTTCTACTTCTCTTCTTCTTCTTCTTCTGCATCTTCTCCTTACGTGCTTTAATGTTCATCTCACAGCTGCAGGAGGTTGAAACCACGCTGAGTGCCTTCAAAATGTTTCCCCATGAAGCTCAAAGATCAAAATAATTGCAGCTGCTGATAACTTGATGGTTGTATGATAATGTTTTACTGATGTCAGTGTGACTGGTGAGTCAACGCCGTGTGTGTTTGCTCCTCTGCAGAAACGTCTCAGATCAGATAAAACACATGATAGACACATTCAGGTCTTACCCAGTAAGTCCTCGCTCTGCTCGGTAGATCATAAATAATGCTCATTTTCTTATTTCGCCACCAAACCGAGTTTCTGTTTCAGGGTCTGAACTATGAGGAGGACTGGAAGGTGGTGACAATGCTGATCGGCATGAACGACATCTGTGATTACTGTAAAGACAAAGTAAGAGCTCAGAGGTGTAAAGTGCATTTACAAATTTGAGGTACTATTTACTGTTTTTTAGTAATTTCCTCCCATGCTGCTTCCACTGAATTACATCTCAGAAAAAGTACAGCTTGTGCGATTAATAAATTAACAGGAAATTCATTAGAAACTACTTTAACAATAATCTTTTGTCATGTAAAAACATTTCCAGCCTCTAAAATATAATAAATAATAAGATTTGCTGCTTTTTATTTAATGTTGAGGTTTGGACTGTTGGTCGGATACAACAAAAACTGGGTCACTTTGGGTCATTGTGACGGCATTTCTCTTTATCTTCACTCTTTTTACGAACCAAACAATCGATTGATTAATGGAGAAAATAATCAGTAACATACTTTTTAACTACATTTTCTTGATTATACTTTTATTTACTATTTCCACAGTTGTAACAACAGAGTCTTTCCACAGTTTGGTACTTTTATTTATGAGGAGGATCTGAATACTTCCTGAACCGCCGACATTTGTTGTGCTTTGTTTGAATTTAATTGTTAATAACCTGATGACACTTGAATGACATTTACAGCAGCATTATGACGTGTTACCAGGCTGCTCTTGTTGGTAGGTGTTGTTTTTGGTGGTTTTCTTTAAGTATATTTGTTCTCCAGACTCAGCGTGTCATTACTGTCAGGTGTGGTTTCAGGTACAACAAAGCGCTCGTCTGTCCACACCCATCTGTGAAGCTGGGTGTGGCCGGAGATGAAACTTTTAACCACAAAGAGCAGAAAACAGCTTTACTACTTAGCATTAAGTTGGTCTTTAAAACTAAATGGAAATTATATGTCATAGTTAAAAAAAGCACAGTATGGGTTTTCTCCTGACAGTTAAATTATAAGATTATTCTGCTAATATCTTCAGGCATAATATCAGGCAGATAAATGGAAGGAAAACAATTATTAGATTCTGAATATTTACATGACTGAGTTAAGTGAACAAAAACAACAAAAAGAGAGAAAAATTAGTGTCTGAATTTAAATTTCTCCACAGACTCTGTTCTCCCCCAACAGCTTCATTCACTACATGACAGAAGCTCTGGACATGATGATGAAGGAGGTAAGATGCTATTACATGATTTTTGATAGATTTCTTTATTTATAATTAGTTATATTTGAAACATAGTGAAATATCTGATATTGCACAGTGATTAGTCAGGCACATGTAAGTATAAAAGTAAACATTTTTCCTTTTTTACACAATTATTTCAGTCTCTTTTTGGCTTTTTGCTGCAAGTGTTGCCTTTTAAAGCAGCTTTAAATGTTTTTTTTTTCAAGATTAAAGATTCAGATTTCAGAGTTTGTTGTCATGTGCACGACAATTACATGGTTGTTCAGAGCACGCTGAGCCCTTTATCACCTTTACCTGTGTGCTGTCACCCAAAAACACAGACTCTTATCCCGCCCTGTGGACAATACTACCATTACAAACTAATAGAAATGGCCAATCTTCTTGTTTCTTCTTGTCTGTAGGTCATAAAGAGACATCAGCATTAAATTGAGATAGTTTCATAACCACTTAAAAACTCCACAGAGCTTCTTTTAATGCAAACTTTCTGTGGTATTATCTCCGTACATTGCATATATTCTTTAAATTAATTTCAAGCAAACTATATGTCTCTTTTTTAATATTTTTGGATTAATGTTTATTATTCTTGTGCTTGCTGTTCTTTTTCTTTCCTCTCTTTCTCTTTCTGTGTTTCCTTTTATGCACTAAAATACCAAAAAGCAAATTCCTTGTATGTGAAAAAACCTAGTTGGCAATAAGCCTGATTCTGCAGCTCTAGTTAGTGTTAGTTTGCTAATAAGCTCATCAGAGGCATAATAACATGTTACTAAAGGCATCCAGTACCAAGAGAATATATTTAAGTCTGGACCAACATCACCTCTCTGCAGGCCTGACGCTAACACAGCTAAAAATAGACAAAATATGGGGAGGGTTTAACTTTTCTTACACAACTAAGAAACTATTCAATCAGCCAGTTTCAGTAAAAAAAACACACAAAGTTATTTAGCTGTCTGTGAACTGTGTTGCCCAAGTTGTGAATGTATTGTTGAATCTTTTATTTACCTTTGTGCACATTTATATCTGTGTAAATGTTGAATGAACAGTTTCTTCATGTGAATTTCACCCCCCCTTCCCCCATTTGCTTTCTTGGGAACAGTTTGTTCTCCACAGTCATGCTGAAACCATGAGAGACAGCACACAGACATTTAAAGCCGCACTCCTCAGGAATTATTTCAGATTTTCATCCCCTGGTTTCAGATCCCGCGGACCATCGTGAACGTGGTGCAGATTCTTCGCATGAAGCCTCTCAGAGAAGTTCAGAGGCCGACTCTGGGCTGTCAGCTGCAAAAGTAACCTGACTGTTATTTACCTGCTGATCAACCTGCAGGATACAACTATTTACCAGAAAATTATACTGAAAGATATAAAGTGGATGAATGCAGATAGCTTTTAGATAATGCTTCATCGGAGAGAAATCGCTGGACTGGACTGAACAAAGATGATTGGATTACTGAGCCAGCCAAATTTTCATTTTAAGGGATTAATACATTTTAATAATATATAAATCACAGAAATTCAGCTTTAAAATCTGATTAGACAAACAGGCAAGCAAAACATAATCAGTAAAATGTGAAAAAATAATTTAAAAAGTACTTTTAACTATTATTTTACTTAAGACCACTTAATGCTCTAACAATTATTATGAACTGTCGAGTTAAACTTGTATTTATTCCCCTTGATTTTCTCAGAATAAACCTAAAATATCAGGAAATCCTATTAACCCTTTAAAGAGAGAGTTTGCATCAAAGATTATAGAGATCAAATAATCCAATTTTCTATAATACTCCACTAACTCCAGATGATATACCGAATTATGTGTTAAATAATGCAGCGCAGTGACTGATCTGATAATCTGTTAATGTGATAAAATGATAATCCAATCGTGTGACCATCTGATAATCTGCTCACAGGAGTTTCTGCTCGTGCCTCGTGCAGCCTGAAGAAAACTCCACCGAGCTGAAGGAGCTGGTTGAGATTAATTATGAATTCCAGGTGTGTGTTTTTGACAAAGACGATCGAGGACGAGAAAAATCAGCCATCCGCGGTGACCAGGTTTACTCTGGAAATCACATTTCTGTGTCCACATGAGCATTTCCAGGTCTCCTGAACAACAAGGAAACAGCTAAATGTCGTCTTTTATGTACATTACTGCCAACATCTGGTGCAGAGTGGAACAAACAGTCTGTTTCTCTGCTCTGTTTAACCTCCATTTTGTCCTCTTCTTCTCTCTGAGTTTAACTATACTGTGATTTAATATAGTCAAACTCCTGATTTCATTGTTCTTATTTACATATCTCTCTGTTTCTGCTCTCAGACAACCAAAAGAATATAAAATAGCACTTTGAGCTTCAGGATCCTGACAAAATAAACATAAATTGAGCTTCAAGGCAACACACAGCTGAGCTCTGAAATGAGTGAGCACAGAGGACTTTGCAGGTTAATGTTGTTGTTTCCAAAAAGCTCAGTTTTCCACGCACACATTAAGTTGCAGAGCGAACATTTTTGGAGACCTTTATGTCCAATTTCGAATGAGAGAAAAAAAAATGTCCAAAGTTAGCTGGTTTAAAAGGGACGTAATCTTAGATTTGAATTTTAGCTTTGAAAGAGACGGGTAATAAAGTGATAATATGTCTCAGTCTAAATACTGAAAAAAGCACTTGTCATTTGTTTATTTTGTAGTTAAAATCTATCATATGTGAACGTATGGAACAGCAGAAAATTTAAATCATCATAGTATTAAACAGTCATAACATTAACCACGGCTCTGTTGTATTCAAGTGTCTCTGTAAATCATGACAGTGTGACAGTGATACCAGGACCTGAAACTGAAGCAGCTAAATGGAGTCCAGCCATCAGTCATTTTTATTGTTTATATCTTTTCTTACTGCCAAGTGTCTATGTGTTGCTTAACTTCCTTTGTTTATAGAGAAGACTAGAGAAGCTTCTGCACAGCGATCGTTTCTTCAAAAAGGACTTCGCCGTCGTTCTGCAGCCTTATTTAGAGGACGCAGAACCACCGAGACTTCCTGTAAGCCTCTCACAGTCTGTTTCCCTTCTGTATTTATCTCCCAGCGAACCATAGTGATGCAAATATCTTCTTCGTTTCATTGTGATTTCTTGCAACTTCAGAACGGGACGATGGACTTGAGCTTCTTCACGGCAGATTGTTTCCACTTCACTGTTAAAGGACACGAGGAGCTGGCGAAGGGACTGTGGAACAACATGGTGACGATTTAAAGCTGTACTGAGTGTGTTTAGATAAGTTTAAAGATGGTTTGAGTTAACTGAAGCCTACTTTAGATAAAGTTAACAGTTAACTAACATTTGTATCAATAGTTTTGATAAAACGTGGCTTCCTTGGGTTCAGATTTAGTTAAATATTTTGTGTAATGCATTTAAAGTATTCCATAAATTATTTAGCACAACATCTTACAGACAGAAAGGCTGAAAAAATCTAGTTTTTTTAATTCTGATTGTCAAAATTAAATATTTTTTTCCCTCAGTTTCAGCCGGAGGAAAAAAAAGAGATGATAAAGTCGTTTTCAGAGCCAGTAAAACTCATCTGCCCACCGAAGGTACGACCTGACTGACATGTTGAAGGTTTTCATGTTTCTGTGTGTGTAGATAATAAAACACATTTTTCAATCAGGAGCATCCTTACATCTACACCAGACCCCGAGTTCAATCGTCTGTACCGACGCTGGGACGTTTCTCCACGACGACGTTGATGCTGACATCTCTGTTTTCTGTGTTTAACTATGTGTAGTTCAACAAGTCACTGAACTACACACAACACTGCCCGGACTGAGGGCTTGATTCATAAATATCCTAAAAAAAACACTCAACAAACTCTGAATGTCTCTGTGTGAAAGACTTTTACCATCTGGAGTGTCATGGTGATTATTAGATCAATCAATAGATCAATCAATAGTTTACAATGGTCTGTTTACTGTTGTTTAAAACTCTTTGGACAAATCCTCAGCCTACAGACTGCAAGATTTTGCTGTCAATGCACTGATCAATATACTGTGTTTTGCTGATTAGTGATAAATCCTCATCTGTGATATGATAGATAAGTTAAAAATGTTTCTGACATCTGCTGAAAATGTCTCAAAAATGAAATAAAAATGCAACTTAATACTGTATGTCAATTAAGCGCAATCTTCAAATTTTCCCTGCTGAATTTTAAAATAAACTGAAACTGCTCTTAAATAAAAGTAGAAATACCGTCTGGAAGTCCTGAATGCAAAGTCTTACTTAAAAGTATCATTAGCTAAATGTACTTAAAGTATCCAAGTAAAAGTATTCACTATTCAGCATGGTTCCTTGTTTTTATAACTAACAAATACATGTAAAAGGATTTTAATGTTGTAGTTTGTCTATGTTGAGCCAATTTTACACACTTTACTGTGTAAAACTGGAGTGGAGTAAAAACAATAATATGATAGCAAACTTTATTTCAAAGCTCTTCACATGAAAACAGACAAAATACACATAAAATGAGCACAAAAAAGAAATAAAAAACTATAATATAGTAATATAGAGTAGTATAGTACTGCATTTTACCAATAAGCATATCATGTGTTTTTATGCAGTACATGTTTAAAATGATGCAGTACATATTAAACATGTTGCAGTGTGTGCTGTAGTGTGTTAACATATGAAGCATGTGTTGCAGTGTGTGTTGCTGTAAGTTAACATATCAAACATGTTGCAGTAAGTTAACATGTTAAACATGTTGTAGTGTGTGTTGCAGTGTGTGAACATGTTAACCATGTGTTGCAGGGTGTGTTCAGTGTGTGTTCAGTGTGTGTTGCAGTGTGTGTTCAGTGTGTGATCATGTTAACCATGTGTTCAGTGTGTGTTGCAGTGTGTGTGCAGTGTGTGTGCAGTGTGTGAACAGTGTTAACCATGTGTTGCAGTGTGTAATGTTCAGTGTGTGCAATGCAGTGTGTGTTGCAGTGTGTGTTAAGTGTGTGTTCAGTGTGTGTGTATAACAGTGTGTTTAGTGTGTGTTCAGTAACCATGTGTTGCAGTGTGTGTGCAGTGTGTGTTGCAGGGTGTGTTCAGTGTGTGTTCAGTGTGTGAACACGTTAACCATGTGTTCAGTGTGTGTGTGTGTGTTCAGTGTGTGTGTGTGTGTGTTCAGTGTGTGAACACGTTAACAGTGTGTTCAGTGTGTGTGTGTGTTCAGTGTGTGTTCAGTGTGTGTTGCAGTGTGTGAACACGTTAACATGTGTTGCATGTGTTCAGTGTGTGTTCAGTGTGTGTGCAGTGTGTGTTCAGTGTGTGTTCAGTGTGTGAACATGTTAACCATGTGTTGCAGGGTGTGTTGCAGGGTGTGTTGCAGTGCGTGAACATGTTAACCATGTGTTGCAGGGTGTGTTCATTGTGTGTGCAGTGTGTGTTGCAGTGTGTGAACATGTTAACCATGTGTTGCAGTGTGTGTTGCAGCAGTGTGTGTGCAGTGTGTGAACACGTTAACCATGTGTTCAGTGTGTGTTCAGTGTGTGTGCAGTGTGTGTGCAGTGTGTGAACACGTTAACCATGTGTGTTGCAGGGTGTGTTCAGTGTGTGTTGCAGGGTGTGTTCAGTGTGTGTTGCAGGGGTGTGTGCAGTGTGTGTGAACACGTTAACCATGTGGTTTAGTGTGTGTTCAGTGTGTGTTGCAGTGTGTGAAGTTACGTTATGTGCATGTGTTGCAGTGTGTGTTCAGTGTGTGTGTTCAGTGTGTGTGCAGTGTGTGAACACGTTAACCATGTGTTCAGTGGTGTGTGTTGCAGTGTGTGTGCAGTGTGTGTTGCAGGGTGTGTGCAGTGTGTGAACACGTTAACCATGTGTTCAGTGTGTGTGCAGTGTGTGTTGCAGGGTGTGTTCAGTGTGTGTTCAGTGTGTGTTCAGTGTGTGTTCAGTGTGTGTTCATGTGTGTGTGTGTGCAGTGTGTGTGTGCAGTGTGTGTGTGTGTGCAGTGTGTGAACACGTTAACCATGTGTTCAGTGTGTGTGTGTGTGTGCAGTGTGTGTGTGTGTGTGTGCAGCAGGTGTGTTCAGTGTGTGTGTGTCAGTGTGTGTGCAGTGTGTGTGCAGTGTGTGAACACGTTAACCATGTGTTCAGTGTGTGTGTGTGCAGTGTGTGTGCAGTGTGTGTGTGTGTGTGTGTTCAGTGTGTGTTGCAGTGTGTGAACACGTTAACCATGTGTTCAGTGTGTGTGCAGTGTGTGTGCAGGGTGTGTGTGTCAGTGTGTGTTGCAGTGTGTGTTCAGTGTGTGAACACGTTAACATGTGTTAACATGTGTTCAGTGTGTGTTCGGTGTGTGTTCAGTGTGTGTGCAGTGTGTGTTCAGTGTGCAGTGACACGTTAACCATGTGTGTGTTCAGTGTGTGTGTTGTGTGTGTTCAGTGTGTGTTCAGTGTGTGTTGCAGTGTGTGTGTTCAGTGTGTGAACAGTGTGTGTTAACCATGTGTTCAGTGTGTGTTCAGTGTGTGTGCAGTGTGTCCAGTGTGTCAGTGTGTGTGCAGTGTGTGTTGTGTGTGAACACGTTAACCATGTGTTCAGTGTGTGTGCAGTGTGTGTGCAGTGTGTGTTGAACATGTGTTCTGTGTGTGTGTGTTCACGCACCATGTGTGTGTGCAGTGTGTGTGCAGTGTGTGTGTGTGTGCAGTGTGTGAACACGTTAACCATGTGTTCAGTGTGTGTGTGTGTGTGCAGTGTGTGTTCAGTGTGTGAACATGTGTTAACCATGTGTTCAGTGTGTGTGCAGTGTGTGTGCAGTGTGTGTTGCAGTGTGTGGGTGTGTTCAGTGTGTGTTCAGTCAGTGTGTGTGCAGTGTGTGCTCAGTGTGTGAACACGTTAACCATGTGTGTGTTCAGTGTGTGTTCAGTGTGTGTTCAGTGTGTGTGTGTGTGTGTGTGTGTGTTCAGTGTGTGTGTGTGCAGTGTGTGTGCAGTGTGTGAACACGTTAACCATGTGTTCAGTGTGTGTGTGTTGCAGTGTGTGTGTGTGTGTGTTCAGTGTGTGTGCAGTGTGTGTGTGTGTGTGCAGTGTGTGAACACGTTAACCATGTGTTCAGTGTGTGTTCAGTGTGTGTGTGTGCAGTGTGTGTGTGAACACGTTACCACAGAGTGTGCATGTGTCTGTGTGTGTTCAGTGTGTGTTCAGTGTGTGTGCAGTGTGTGAACACGTTAACCATGTGTTCAGTGTGTGTGTGTGTGTGTGTTCAGTGTGTGTGTGTGTGCAGTGTGTGCAGTGTGTGTTGCAGGTGTGTGTTCAGTGTGTGTGTGTGTTCAGTGTGTGTTGCAGTGTGTGCAGTGTGTGAACACGTTAACATGTGTTCATGTGTTCAGTGTGTGTTCAGTGTGTGTTGCAGTGTGTGAACACGTTAACCATGTGTTGCAGGGTGTGTTCAGTGTGTGTTCAGTGTGTGTGTTCATTGTGTGTCAGTGTGTTCGTGTGTGTGAACACGTTAACCATGTGTTCAGGTGTGTGTTTAGTGTGTGTGCAGTGTGTGAACACGTTAACCATGTGTTCAGTGTGTGTTCAGTGTGTGTTCAGTGTGTGTTGCAGTGTGTGTCAGTGTGTGAACACGTTAACCATGTGGTTAGTGTGTGTGTGTGTGTTCAGTGTGTGTTGCAGTGTGCAGTGTGTGCAGAACACGAACACGTTAACCATGTGGTTAGTGTGTGTTCAGTGTGTGTGTTCAGTGTGTGAACACGTTAACCATGTGGTTAGTGTGTGTTCAGTGTGTGTTGCAGTGTGTGAACACGTTAACCATGTGTGTGTTAGTGTGTGTTCAGTGTGTGTGTGCAGTGTGTGTGCAGTGTGTGAACACGTTAACCATGTGTTGCAGGGTGCGCTGCAGTACCCTCTGCGGCCGCGGGGGGCAGCACAGTGACTGTTTACAGGCAGACAGCAGCTGGCAGCACGAGCTGTTAGCTGGTCGCGTGGAGTTGGAGCGGAGGTCGCTGCTGCAGTTTGTTAAAAAGAGAAAAAGTTTGAGAAACTCTCCGGTGAACCGACCCAGCTCGCGTCCTTCACACGGTGACCGACCACAGACCCGGAGCCGATCACTTGCTGATATGAAAGTATCGATCGGGGCGGACAAACACAGCGTTTAGCTCGGGCTCGCGGACTTCTGCACGCTCGCTGCTAACTAGCTAGCTAACGGTTAGCTTGAAGCTACTCGTGCTAGCTGGCTTTGCCCAAAAAAAAGTTGTTTACCTGAAAGTTGTGGATGCTGTCTCTCCCCCTCCCCGAGCTTTCCTCCACTTTTGTCCGGGTCGAGAGCGCCGGGACCAAAGATCCACACTGGATTTAACACCGCCCGCTGCTGGGAAACTCGCGGGATGTCCACAGAGGTCGACTCCGGTTTGACAGCGGCCAGCTCCGGCGGCAGCAAGCCCGAGACGGCGCACCTGCAGCGGGGAGAGCCGGGGGAGCAGCCGAGGGACCCGGAGGCGGCCAAGAAGTGCAAAGAAAACGACAAAGAAAATGACCAAAACAGCAACAGCAGCAGTACTGGAGGAGGTGGAGGTGCAGACCCGGCTGTGGAGGCGGTGAAGAGGAAAGTTGTCGAGGCTCCTCCGCCGAAAGTGAACCCCTGGACCAAGAGGACCACGGGCAGGGTGCCGAGCAGCAGCTCCATCAACGCCCCGGACAGAGGAGGTGAGCTGGAAAGAAACCCTCAGTTTGACAGCTCCGCTTTGTCACACCCACACACTGTCCATAAAAACACACACAGCCTTCACACACAGCTCATTTTAGGGGGGTTAGTGTGTATTTTTAATGGGTTGTGCTTTAAGTTTAATATCAGGGGAAGAAAAGGTGTTTATGGTGGTTTATTTCTCCATCCCCCCCCCTCCAACACACACACACACACACACACACATCTGTGCTCCGGAGCACCACGTGTTGATCGCCTGCTAACCTCTCTCTCTCTCTCTCTCTCTCTCTCTCTGTCTCTTTACTTTTACATTCTCGGGAGCAGATAATGTTGGTTAAAGGCGCAGCAGCGAGAGAGAGGAGCTGGGGGGGTTATCGTGGGGGGGAATCAGAGGATTTGCGCTGTCTGAGGGGGTGAAAAACAGGCAAAGACAGCCAGGCTAGCTGCTGCTGCTGGAAAGACACGTTTTGCATGTCCAATGGCCTTTCTGCCTGCAGGTCCTCCCACCAGCCTGCTCTGCGCTGACAGGAGGGGAAGTGTGTGGACAAGGTGGCTGCACAGGTGGAGAAATATGTTTGGGCTGGAAACTAATGCTTATATTTGGGTCTAGGTGTTTTTTAGGTGAGACCAAGGACTGGAGGGTGTTAAAAAATGCCCCCCTGAGGTGTGAAAATCCACTTTTTTACATTCAGGATCATCTTTTAAGACAGAAAACGAGCTACTGAGTATAAAAACCAGCAATGAGCAGAGATAGGGGAAGCATTCAAAGCCTTTACTAAAGTGAAAATACTAATGCCACACTCAGAGTATGAAAGTATAATCAGGAAAATGTACTTGAAGTATTAAAAGTAAAAGTCCTGCGTTGGAAGGGTTACATATATTGAAAGTAAAAGTATGAAAGTACAATCAGGAAATTTTATTGAAAGTAAACTACTCTCTGCAGTAAATTGCCCCTCAGAAAATCCACATTTTTACATTTAGGATGATCTTTTAAGACAGAAAACGAGCTACTGAGTATAAAAACCAGCAATGAGCAGAGGTGTAGAAAGTACTCCGAGCCTTTACTTAAGTAAAAGTACTAATTCTACACTGTAAAAATACTGTTTCAAGTAAAAATCCTGCATTGGAAAGTAAAAGTATGAAAGTATAATTAGGAAAATGTATTAAATATAAAAGTACTCTCTGTTTCCAGAAGTGGAGGATGTATAAAGATTTTTTTGGTTTTCCTTATGTAAAAGTTAGTTTCCACTTAATTTTGTGTCATTGGATTGAGCAGCTGTTGAGTGCAAATAATAAGAAAAGTAACTAAAGTAAATAAATAATAATTGTAGGCCAGTTAAAAATACAGTTAAAGTATTTCCTTCTGCAGTGTAAAAGTAGCAGTAAGTAAGCGTGGAAAACATTTACAATAGAAGTACACTTTAAAAAATATATGAAATATATCTGTTTTTAAAATTAACACATTAAACAAAAGTTTAAGTCATTGAAATATGATATATCAATTATTTTCTGGTTAATTGTTAATTTTTCATCAAAATAGTTCATTAGAGCTCTGGCCAGTGATTATTGATTTTTAATAGCATGTCTAGAATCTGCTGATTATTTTCTAGATCTAAATGTATTTGAATAATAAGAAATACCTTCAGTGCCATCAAACGTCTTGTTTTGTTCGACTAAATGTTATAAAACAGAGAAAAATGCTGTTTTGTTATCAAAACTAACAACATTTTGGATATTTAAAGGCCTAATTAGAGTAAGATTTAATCAATAAGATTAAAAGTGGAGCTGTTGAATGCCCAATGATGTCACAGTGAGGTCATCAGTGTTGTCCTTGTTTCAACTTTACATTTATAACGTAAAAGTCGAAGAGGCGGCGTCACTTGTGCCTGTTTATCGGGCAGGGAGGGTCTGATGGAAGATACTGTTGCATTCTGGGAAATGTAGGATCCATTGTTTTGTGTTGGTGACTCATCTAAAGGTGATAAGTCAGAATATCTCTACCTCTCCTGCTTCAATTTAAACATTTCTTTTTTTTTGTTATTTAAATCTCTATCTTATAATCCTTTTTAACTTTATGTGATTTTAACATTAAATTGGTGGAGTATTTCTTTAATAATTGACTCAAAGTTATCAAATTGATATAATCAAATTAACTTTCTGTTTATCTGATCAGCCATGATCAGTCACTTCACATGTATGAATTTATTATTGATTCGGCTGCTGATTAACAGTCGTGGTGACGTGTATTTTGTAATATGTGCAAAACAGTGGGCTGAATTTCAAGCGGTGAATGTGTGTCATGAGCAGGGCAGAGAGAGGGGAGAGAGCTATATTTGAAGCGTTGGACTCAGGCATCGTTTTACAGCGTTACTGTACAAGTGGCTGCAGGCTCAGTCGGGCATACACCCATTCATGTGGAGGCCTCGGCCCCGCGCCTCTTATCAACCCGACCATCCTCTGCCGAGCGATAGGGACTGTCAGGCTGCAGCGGGCCACTCCCAGCCTGCCGCCGCCTGCACAGACGCAGCCGCATACCGCCGCCGGCTGCACACCCTCAACTACTTCTGTCGTTAAATCCCGTGGAGAGGAGAGGCGGAGGGGGGGGTGATATTTATTCATTCTGCACTTCATAGAAATACCCCAGAGCCATGCAAGAGTAGATGACTTTTTAACTCGGGCGTTGAGTAAACGTTTGAGGCCGGCAGCCTGGTGTTTCTTAAATCTGTTGGAGAGGGTTTGCCCTGTCCAGTGTGATGATGTCCCTTTCACTTATTGATTTTGTGTCTGCAGATCAGCAAAACGCTCTGAAAGTCGTCCGTGCCAGCAAGCCCAGAACGAGAAAATCCAGCAAGGTAATTTTCTTTTCTTTATCCATGTTTTTAAAGCTTCACAAGTCCCTCTGTTGAAATATCTCACAAATATGAGCTGTCCAAATACTACAGATGTCATCTTGATAATTAACCCTAACATAACACATTTAATGTCTCAAATGAATGTGGTTTAATTGAGCTTTAAAGGAAAACTAATTAGAGGTCCTAAGTGGTGGTTGTGTTCGAAAATAAGGCAACACGTTTGTCTCTTTTGATGCGAGGTCATCTCTGGATCACGTGTTCGCGTTTCGCCGCTTCATCTCCTGCCAGGTACAGACGTGCACCATGGGAAATCAACATCTGCAAACGTTAGGTGCTTTAAGCCGCTGACGGCCCATTTTGTTTGCCGTTCTAACCAGTTTTTCTCCTGCAATAGTTTAAATTAAAAGTTGGACAGGAACCAGATAGTAGGATGAAAAAAAAAAGAAGTAAAATGTCAGAATTTAAGTGAACTCGGCTCGTAAACGTTCTCCAACTGAGAAAAGGTCAGCGTATCAGCTCTGTGGCTCTTTAATGCTGCAGTTTATGTGTTTGGGTTTTTAGTGGAATTACAACATGTTGATGTTTTCACGTGAAACCAAATTCTTCATACATGTAAAAAAAAGTTAATGTTGTTGATTTTAAGTCGAAAGAAACTTGTGGAAAGTTCATATCATGTTATCACAGTGTGGTTTTGTTGAAATTGAAACTATAATATCGAGTCAACCTCTAGTCTTACATTTTGGGATTTCTCTATATGTTTTAATAAACTGTCATAGAGGTTTAATCACATGATCTGTCGCCGGTATGTGACACTTAAAGATGAACCAAATATACTCAGTTCAACTATTGAAAATTGGAGAGTCAAATTCACGGTCAGCCAGATAGTCTGATGTATGAATTTTCCAAATTATGTTAAAGGTGTTTTTTTGTTTTTTATTTTTCACCTCGAGCAGCACTATGGAGAATTTTTCAATTATTATTTATTTGTTTTTTTATTGTTATTATTATTTAAAATAACTAGAAATACACCAGCAAAGAGACAAAGACTAGAAAACAAGTTAAAGTTTATTTGCCAGATATAATCATACTGAAATATATGATCATTTGCTCCCTCAATTCTGCAATAAAAATAAATGTAACAAGAATAAAGAATAAAAGAAATAATGTCAAAAAAATAAGAAATAATGTAAAGGGATAGAATAGGTCGTGTATGTAAACCATACTGGATTAAAATGTGTAAACAAATCATCCTTGCAAATGTTTGATGTGGATTCCTTCCCGATAAAACATTTGCAAAGCTCATTTTACATTAGAACACATAACACATTCATCACACACACACAGCTGGTGTGTTTTGGTGAGTAACGCTGACAACAAACAAAAGCTTTGTTTTCACCTTTAATTCTTTATGAACCAAACCCCCATCGACGACTCTGTTAACACGCTTGTTAACACAAAACAGCAAAATCTAAAGTGTTAATGTATGCTGATGCTGTTTTTATGCATCAGCAATGACTCTAAATGCAGAAGTGAAGCAGGTCTTTATTTTCAGACCAGCTCTTTCAAATGTAGTTAACTTTTTAAGGCCAGAAATGAGATGAGACTTTCTTATTGATGATCAGACTTCAAGAGGTTGTCACTAACACTTCCTTGCATTATCTTTTACTAATATAAAGTGGAAAATTAGTTTTTTCTTCTGTATTTTCAGTGAATCAACTTTTTTTTTATTACAGAGTGACAAAAAGTTTTCGGTCAGTACACATGCATCAGTAAGATCTGTTTTAAAAGCCTCAGTACCCTGAAGGATGAATTTAGTTTTGTTCCATCACTATTTTAACCAAAGAAAACACGACAAAGAACGGCCTTTGGGGCGATACACCTGAAGTAGAACTGATTTTTTTTACTATTTTTTTGCGCACCTTCCTGCTCAGCTCGGAGTGAACCTGTAACCCTCCTCAGTTTGACCTTGAGCTCATATCAGCCTGTCCAAATTTACAACATTCATGCTGGTAGAAAGTGACTGGGTCTGTTTATCGTTGTTGTTTGCAGTTTCCCCACAGACGGAGCACTGACCTCCTTTTCCTCACCCCGCTGGTTTCTACCAGAAAGGGCACGGAGACTCTAGCTTACCACCTCGCTGTTAAAATAATCAGACAAGAGTCCACAGGTGAACGGGGGTCGACCTGTGACTGCTGATGTGGTCTCTTGTTGTTAAAAGTCTTTTTTTCTCTCTCATTTTTACAGTCAAGTGACTTCAGTGATATCACAAACTGGCCCACGCCTGGCGAACTGGCCAAAGAGGTACGACGTGTGTGTGCGTGTGTGTCAAGTTAGTTAAATCAAACAACTTGTTTTCTGCTGCTTTTACTGAACGGGCTGGTCGGATTAGAGAAATGCTTTTCTGATTTCTGCTCACTAGATGGAGCACTAAAAACATCAAGAAATGTTCTCACTCCACAATGATGCAGCCCAGTCTCTCTAAATAAAAAAAAACTGCTAAAATGCTCAATCAGTTTCAACTTTTAATTTGTTCTTCAAGTTGTAAAAAGGCATTTTTACAACTTCCCCTTGTTCAGGTCTGCATAAAACGACAGTGAAAATGTTGTAGTGTTTCTTTAAAATCTTGTCAAAAGCCACTAGAGCTTCATTTTCAGGACTTGTGAGCCCCTGAAAATGAAGCTCAAGGTCACTCATGATGAGAGTTGTGAGTAATTTAACTGTAAAAGGATTCTGAGTAATGATTTGGGGTGGTGGGGAAACCCAAACCAAACAAAGAAATCAGAGAATATAGAATAATATTTTTCTTAGACCGTTGGGGTGGAAAACCTCTACATGAGAGGAATAATTTGACAGGAGTTGATGATTTGGTTCAGACTCATCGCTAAAGCCTTACAATCACTTAATGTTTCTGAAATGTTTTTAAAATCTCTTCAGCGTCTGCTGTGGTGGAGCCTTTTGGTGATTCAGAAGCCGAATTTTGTGGTTTTAACCGTCATTTTCTTTAACAAGATCCGGAGTTGAAAATAAGTCAGAATGAAACACCTACAGTTCAGAGTGAACTCCGATATTTGTTTATCTGTCCAGGTAAGGGTGAAGTGTTGCATCAAGAACCTGAAGCCAAACTCAGAATGTGATTTTTACAAAGGAACAGGCAGATGCAACCAAATTTAAAAAGAGAAAAGTATAAGAACAGTAAGACCACATGACGTTTCATCATCCATTAAAACTTTTGTTTAAAAGCTGGTCTCTTCATCTTGCAGCAGCAACAAAATGTCCTCAACAACAACGGAAAGAAGCCCCCATCCTCGCGCAGAGAGAAGGAGAAGAGGACGGAGCGAGCGGAGAGGAAATCGGAGAGCAGCCACGACGGCGGCGAGAGCAAAGAGAACCAGGAGGCTCAGCCAGACCCGCTGGGAGAGCTGCCCAAAGAGGGAGAGTCCAAGGCCGGACAGGACGCCAAGAGCGGCGACCTGAAGAAAAGAGGAGGTGGAGGTGAGGGGTTCCTCTGAGTGGGTGACGCATGATGAACAGCATCCTTTTTTTAAACAGTCTGATTATAGTGGCTGCAGATCAGTTTGATTCATGCACATTTCCTCTCCGACCTGCTGAATAAGTCATCTCTTCAACATTTACTTTTGGTTTGGCCTGAATGAATGATTGAATGTTTTTGCTGCAGAGCCGTGATTCGTGTCTGTGATTGCTGCGTGTTGATAACTGTATTGATCACAGTTGGTGCAGTTTGGCGCATGTTCTGCTCTCATAATCGAATGTGTTGCACTTCCCCTGATTCACTCACATTTGGTAGACATTTAAACAAGAAATACCAGGCACCAATCTTTTATGGAGGCTGATAAGAGCTGCTCCACGTCAGTGCCTGAGATCATTCACAAGAGATTCACACAGGCTTTGATAGTCTGTTGGTGTAAAAAACAAGCTGAATATAAATTTAATAAGAGCTACAGAACAAAATATGTATTTAAACATGTTGTTTTTTTCATATAAAGAGTAAATCTGCATCTGGATCTTTATAAAAATACTTAGTAGTAAACAATAAGGGGGTATATGCTTCAGATTTCAGAGCACAAGTAAATTCATTAATTGCGTAGTAGTAGTAGTGTAGAAATACTCGTAAAAACTAAATTATGGCTCAAAATGCTGTACCTCAGGATCTTAGCTTAGCATAAAGACTGAAAGCAGGGGGAACAGTTAGCCTTCATCATAAGGTGACAAAATCAGCCTAAATAAAGGACACTTTCTTTGGTTTTTGTACATATTAAACGATAAATAACATAAGGATGAATAACATGTTCAGTATACAGGCTAGCAGTTTCCCCCTGTTTCCAGTCTTTATGTTAAGCTATTTTGCATTTTTTTAAGGTGTCCTGCCCCCCAACACACAAACGAATGGGATCAAAAACCCAACATAGCTGTTTGATCCCTTAGTTCCACAATTATCTCACAACTTTACACAATCATTGATGATTTATATCATGAGTACTTTTTGATCCTGCTGTACGGTTAGTTTCATGTTTCAGCACATTACAGTGTCAAGTTGTCAGTTTGAAACGTGTCATAACTCAGCCAGCAGACTAGTTTCTCATTCTTGATGCCCCGAAAGCAAAACCGATCGACCTGCTAATAAGTCAGACTTTCAAGCTACAACACGACTCAAACTCCTAATATATATGTCAGGTTGGGGGTTCAGTGCTTCATTACCATCATCAGTTTTAAATTACCTGTCCTCAGGGTTTTTATTTTCTTTGACTTCACAGTTAAACACAATGAGGAGGACTTAGCATATAGGTTATTAACTGAAAACTTCTCAAAAGTGTGGTCACCTCAGATTAAATCTATTTTAATCATAATTTCATGAATAATTTCTTGAATATCATTAAAAACCTTTGAGTTTGATGTGCTCAGTGAGTGTTTGGGACCTGCTACAGTGGGGAAAATACACAGAAGTTTAGTGGATCTTTATTTTAGAGACACAGGTTGATGATTTAATTTGTTCCAAACTGAATTTCCAACACTTTAGAGGTATTTTAATTCTGCAACAAAGCTCTTCAAGCTCTGTTTCCGGTGTGCAATCATCGCTAGGTAACAAACGTAAGTGGGTTTCTCTGCCGCTGGAGGAAGTGTCCCGGGACGACGGCGACAAGACGCCCGGCGGCGGCCTCGGGCGCTCGGACACAGAGCCCGCCATCGACTCGCCTGACCCCACGTCGCCCAATCACACACTCCATAATAGCAGGGCGCATGATAGCAGCAGGAGTAAGTTTCTGTTATGTTTTGCCCCCCATCCCTCTGACATGTTTGCTCACCTCTTTTCCTGCTACCATCTGTCTTTTCAGTCCACAGGCTTATTTTTTTATACTAATAAGTGGAAGAATGAAAGCATGGCATTAATCTGATAACCTGTGATGCTTTTTACCTGAACAAACAAACCTTGATGTTTCATTATTTTGCATCAGACAGGTGACGCAAAGCCTCTCAGCCCACATTACTCATCAGAGGTCACCCTGTTATTTCAGAAAAAGGGACTGTAAACATCATTTAAAGGAAAATACAACATTGCTTTTTTATTATTTCCATTTGACAAACTAACTTAATTTTCTTAGATCAGCACTAGAAGGAAGTCTCAGGAAGAGGAAGGAAGAAAGATGAGCAGTCAGATGATCACGTGGATTGTAGATAAAACCAATTTTACTCAGCCTATTTGGGCGAGAAAGCAAACTTCAAATAATTACTAACAGGAAGTCATTGCGGCTGAGAAGTTAAGATGCGGAGCAGGAACCACAAACCACAACATAAAATCAGATCAGGATCAGCATGTCATTCCCCATCTGTCCTTATTTCCTCTCATTTCTCTTGTCTCATCTCAAATGCCCCACAATATACATTTACAAATAAAAATAGCAGACAAAGAGGGATTATTATCCCCATTTCAGGTACTATCATGGCTGATTAGAGTTAAAACGACTAGTTTAAAAAGTCAGCAGCAATTTTTGATAATCAGTTAACAGTTAAATCTTTTTTCAAGCATAAACTCCAAAATATTTAATTGTTCCACCCTCTCAAATGTCAGAATTTGCTTCTATTTATTCTGTTAAATTCTACAGATTTTTGGTTTTTGGCTCCTGGTCAAACAAAATGACACCTCAGCTTGAATTTCTGGAAATTTTTATGGATGATTTTTGCTATTTTCTGACCTAATATTGCCCAAACAATGAATTTATTAATAGTAAAAATAACCCCCCCATGAATTGATGCTGAAAATATTTTATATTTAATATAAATAACATTGTTGACCTCCTGAAAAAGTTTGCTTTTATTTACGATCCCTGTGATCATCTGACAGCTCATGTTTGTTGTCCTACATCCTCAGCTTTAGTGAAGATTAAAATATTATAACTAATAGGAATGATGGACAAAAATATTTAAAAAAAGCTTCCTATAATGGCATTCCCTTTATTAATTTACTAGGCTTCTTCAAGTTCTTGTAGTTCTTCATACAGTCCCTCTTAAGACTTTATCAAGTTTTATCATCCCACCAGAAACTTTTAGGGCGTTTAAGTTGGAAACCACGACACAAGGTACGTGTTCGATCTGATTTTAAGCTTTCACGTTGTCCTTCTCAGGTTGGAGAAGAGAACAGCGGGACTTTGGAGATGACGCCTCCAGCGTCCGGAGTGACGGCGGGAGCGTTCGTGGGGGAATCCGAGGCCGAGGGAAAGGTCGCGGGCGTGGGAGAGGTCGTGGACGAGGTGAGGTTTTTAGTTTCACCAAAGATTTTCCACCAAATATCACGTACGAAAAATGTGCCTGATCTGACCTGCTCTGTTTGTGTTGTGTGTCGTTGCTCGGTCTGTTTTAAATTCCTCGCAGCAAAGCTCTGAGTTCAGGCTGTTAGAAATGTTTTCTTTCGCTTCCTTTCCAGAAAACAGCACGTCTTACTCAGGTATTGTTTGTCATATTTCATTTTTTTTCTGCTCTTTCAGGCCGTTATGAATACTCTCAGAGCTTCAGGGACTCTCAGTCGTCCGATGGCTCCGTTCAGGTCCCCTCAGAGTTTGGCACCAACATGGTTTACTACTACGACGACGGCAGCAAGGTCCAGATGTACACGGTGGATGAAAAGCTTCTTAAAGAATACATCAAACGCCAAATGTGAGTATTTGACAACCGACTTTCTTCATTGTTTTTCCACTAATCCTAAACTAACATGATCCTTTCAGAACAAATGTATAACTTCAGGTCTGACTCAGAGCATATCTGCAGCCATTTATCAATTCATGTCCTAACAGCATCAAAAATATGTCCTTTTAAATATCTTTACCACCAATTTTGATCTGCAGTCTATTATCACTTTTGATAAGAGTCCAACATGTTTGATTGTCTGTTTTTTTTTTTTTTTGTCTTATTTATGACTTACTGCTACTTTTTTCATTTAAATCTCAGCATCTTTTGCCAACAATACCTTTTTACTGTTTCCAGCATCCCTTATATGAATAATAATATTCATATGAATAATAACAGAATTAATAAGTTGAAAAATGTAAATCTTTTTTTGATAGAATTGGTTAATCGTTTGAGTCACACAAAAATCAGTAATTCTAGCTCTCCTGGTCACATAGTTTGCTGCTCTTCTTTCTTCGATCTTTCTTTTTATTCAAAAGAATAAAGCAGTTAATCAGGAAAATGAATCAGTAATATAAGTAAAAGGCACTTGTAGTCTGAGATAACTCATTGAATTGTACATACACTGAAAAATCAAGGACACTAATTATACGCAATAACTCACATAATATTAGAAAATCAGAAAAAAGAAAAATGTGTAATTAACTAAGTAAAAAAGGTGTGTTTAGTGGTGTGTAGTTTTGAGAAAATGTGGTCTTTGGAGCCTTTTATATAAAAGTTATTTGTTCCATCTCAAAGTTTTCATGCTGTTTGAACGCATATATTACAGCTGCTGCTAATAAGGTTTGCATCAAGTAGATTTTAATTCTCTGGAAGGCCTCTGATATTAGCTGTGAACTTTAGGAATATTGTAATAAGAAATACCTTAAACTGCATCTTTCTAAGGGTCAGTTACTCATTAAAAACGTTGATATGTGGAGCTGTGTTGGCCTGTGGTGTAATCAAGACACAATAAGCTCTTTAGTGACATTTTGGCCTCAATAATCATCAGCATGTTGAGTGAAAAAACAGTGGAAAGCAGTGGAAGTTAAGTTTTAACCACCAGCTCCTGCAGAGTCAAACAGGTGAAGATTGTGCCTGTAAGAGCAGGTGTGACCGAGGGACCCGATAAGCAGTGAACCGAGCACGTGTGGTCGGCAAAGCTCCCCCCTCCTCCCGGGTTCGGTGCGTCCTGCAGGGGGCAGCGTGCTCTCTGCGTCTGACTGACAGCTCTGGCCTCGTTGCAGCAGCAGACTGAGAATAGAGGAGGGTGAGGTGGACTCCTAAAAATAGTCTGAGTGCCTTGGAGGGGACAGGAGAAGAGTTATATGCAGGCCCGAGAGAAGAAATGTAAAAAGAAAAAAAAATGTTTTGGGGAGAGAGAGAGTGGAGGGTGGTGATAGGGGAGAGGGGGAGGCAGGTAGGAAGAAGAGGAGGGTGAGGAGGAGGAAGGGACATTCTTGTCGTCTCCTCTCTCGTCTCCCTGAGTGTTATTCAGGCTGCTCACTCAGGCGACGTAACTCCGCAACGACTACACACCGCCTGCAGGCTGAGCTGGACGTACAGACGTGTGTGTGTGTGTTTTGACTTTAAGTGGTGTGACAAGTAGACGGGGAGCTTTTCTAGCTACAGATTTGCTGCTCCAGTCAGAATACATTTATTGTGGCTTACAAAGGCATTTAGAAGAACTGTAACGTGACAGTTTTTCATAAAGAGGTTCTGCTTCTGCTTCTGTGTTAAAACTCATTACCTGAAATGTCTTAAGCACTAAAACCTGGCATTAAATGTCTCATCAGAGTTCCTGATTCATTTTCTCCAATTTCAGACCTCTAAATTCTTCTACTGCTGCTTGAGTTTAACTTTAAACTTTAAACTAGTTAATATAAGAAGTGTTTTTGTAGAAAAGCATGTTCTCAAAGCTCTTTGATTATTTGTAGCTCTAAGGCGCACAGAAAATGATGTGTTCAAGTTTATAACAGCAGTGACAAAAAATGATTTCTGTTATCGATGATCAGGTGATTATTTCTTTATTTAGATTACAAAATCTGATTTTAGTTGATGTGCTCCAAAATCCAAATTTAATCCATTTACATTCCTCAAATTTTCAAAGCTAAAATCAGATAACGCCTTTTCTGTTTAGTTTAAGTTCTTCTTCTTCTTCTTCATCCGCTTGGTCCGGGACCGGGTCGCGGAGGCAGCAGTCTGAGAGCAGAGATGATGCCCAGACTTCTCCCTCACCCCAGACACTTCCTCCAGCTCTTCCGGGGGGACCCGAGGCGTTCCCAGGCCAGCCGAGAGACATAGTTTCTCCAGCGTGTCCTGGGTCTTCCCGAGGCCTCCTCCCGGTGGGACATGCCTGGAACACCTCCCTAGGGAGGCGTCCAGGGGGCATCCGAAACAGATGCCCAAGCCACCTCAGCTGACTCCTCTCGATGCACTGAAGGAGCAGCGGCTCTACTCCGAGCTCCTCCCGAGTGACCGAGCTTCTCACCCTATCTCTAAGGGAGCGCCCAGCCACCCTGCGGAGGAAACTCATTTCCGGCCGCTTGTATCGCATGATCTTGTCCTTTCGGTCATTACCCAAAGTTCATGACCATAGGTGAGGGTGGGAACGTAGATTGACCGGTAAATCGATCGAGAGCTTCGCCTTTCGACTCAGCTCCTTCTTCACCACGACGGTCCGGTACACCGACCGCATAACTGCGGACGCTGCACCAATCCGCCTGTCAATCTCACGCTCGATCTTTCCCTCACTCGTGAACAAGACCCCGAGATACTTGAACTCCTCCACTTGAGGCAGGACCTCTCCACCCACCTGGAGAGGGCATGCCACCCTTTTCCGGTCGAGAACCATGGCCTCGGATTTGGAGGTGCTGATTCTCATCCCAGCCGCTTCACACTCGGCTGCAAACCGCTCCAGTACATGCTGAAGGTCCTGGCCTGATGAAGCCATCAGGACAACATCATCCGCAAAAAGCAGAGATGAAATCCTGTGGTTCCCAAACCGGACTCCCTCCGGCCCCTGGCTACGCCTAGAAATCCTGTCCATAAAGATTATGAACAGGACCGGTGACAAAGGGCAAGCCCTGCCGGAGTCCAACATGCACTGGGAACAGGTCTGACTTACTGCCGGCAATGCGAACCAAGCTCCTGCTCCGGTCGTACAGAGACCGAACAGCCCTTAGCAAAGGCTCCCGGACCCCATACATCGCGGAGCACCCCACAGAATACCACGAGGGACACGGTCGAATGCCTTCTCCAGATCCACAAAGCACATGTGGACTGGTTGGGCAAACTCCCATAAACCCTCAAGCACCCTGTGGAGAGGTATAGAGCTGGTCCAGTGTTCCACGACCAGGACGAAAACCGCATTGTTCCTCCTGAATCCGAAGGGTCGACTATCGGCCGAATTCTCCTCTCCAGTACCCTGGCGTAGACCTTCCCGGGGAGGCTGAGAAGTGTGATCCCCCTGTAGTTGGAACACACTCTCCGGTCCCCCTTTTTAAAAAGAGGGACCACCACCCCAGTTTGCCACACCAGAGGCACTGTCCCCAACCTCCATGCAATGTTGCAAAGGCGTGTCAGCCAAGACAGCCCCACAACATCCAGAGATTTGAGGTACTCAGGGCGGATCTCATCCACCCCCGGCGCCTTGCCACTGAGGAGCTTACGAACTACCTCAGTGACTTCGGCTTGGGTGATGGACGAGTCCACCTCAGAGACCCCAGCCTCCGCTTCCTCATTGGAAGGCAAGTCGGTGGGATTGAGGAGATCCTCGAAGTATTTCTTCCACCGTCCGACAACGTCCCCAGTCGAGGTCAACAGCTCCCCACCTGCACTGTAAACAGTGTTGGCAGAGTACTGCTTCCCCCTTCTGAGGCGCCGGACGGTTTGCCAGAATTCTCTTCGAGGCCGACCGATAGTCCTCCTCCATGGCCTCACCGAACTCCTCCCAGACCCGAGTTTTTGCCTCCAGGACCGTCCGGGCTGCGGCTTGCTTGGCCTGCCGGTACCTGTCAACTGCGTCAGGAGTCCCACAGGCCAACATGGTCCGATAGGACTCCTTCTTCAGCCTGACGGCATCCCTTACTTCCGGTGTCCACCACCGGGTTCGGGGATTGCCATTAGCCACGCACCAGGACAGGCACCAGAGACCTTGCGTCCACAACTTCGAACCATTGCCGCGTCGACAATGGAGGCAGAGAACATGGTCCACTCGGACTCAATGTCTCCAGCCTCCCTCGGAATCTGTGAGAAGCTCTTCCGGAGGTGGGAGTTGAAGACCTCCCTGACAGAGGGCTCGGCCAGACGTTCCCAACAGACCCTCACAATACGTTTGGGTCTGCCAGGTCTGTCCAACTTCCTCCTCTGCCAGCGGATCCAACTCACCACCAGGTGGTGATCGGTTGACAACTCAGCCCCTCTCTTTACCCGAGTGTCCAAGACATACGGCCGGAGATCAGATGAAACGACAACAAAGTCGATCATATCGACCTCCGGCCTAGGGTGTCCTGGTGCCACGTGCACTGATGGACACCCCTTATGCTTTCGAACATGGTGTTCGTTATGGACAAACTGTGACTAGCACAGAAGTCCAATAACAGAACACCGCTCGGGTTCAGATCGGGGAGGCCGTTCCTCCCGATCACGCCCCTCCAGGTATCACTATTTGTTGTTGCCCACGTGAGCGTTGAAGTCCCCCAGTAGAACAATGGAGTCCCCAGTCGGAGCACTATCAAGTACCCCTCCCAGGGACTCCAAGAAGGCCGGGTACTCTGTACTGCTGTTCGGCCCGTAGGCACAAACAACAGCAAGAGACCTATCCCCAACCCGAAGGCGCAGGGAAGCGACCCTCTCGTTCACCGGAGTGAACTCCAACACATGGCGGCTGAGCTGGGGAGCTATAAGCAAGCCCACACCAGCTCGCCGCCGCTCACCCTGGGCAACTCCAGAGTAGTGGAGGGTCCAGCCCCTCTCAAGGAGCTGGGTTCCAGAGCCCAAGCTATGCGTGGAGGTGAGCCCGACTATCTCTAGCCGGTACCTCTCAACCTCCCTTGCAGCTCAAGCTCAGGCTCCTTCCCCCCCAGCGAGGTGACATTCCATGTCCCTATTGCCAGAGTTTTGGTCCAGGGATTGGGTCGTCGAGGCCCCCCGCCCCCACCTGCCACGACTGCTACCCAAACCACATTGCACCGGCCCCTCATGGACCTTCCTGCGGGTGGTGAGCCTACTGGAAGGCGGGCCCACGTCGCCATTTCAGGCCATTTCGGGCTGAGCCCGGCCGGGTCCCGTGGGCAAAGACCCGGCCACCACCAGGCGCTCGCCTGCGAGCCCCAACCCCAGGCCTGGCTCCAGGGTGGGGCCCCCCCGGTAACGCCAATCCGGGCGACGTAACGGTCCTTGATGTTCTTCTGTTCATGATGGGCTTGTGAACCGCTCTTAGTCTGGCCCGTCACCTAGGACCTGTTTGCCATGGGAGACCCTACCAGGGGCGTAATGCCCCCGACAACAACATAGCTCCTAGGATCATTTGGGGACACAAACCCCTCCACCACCAGTACCAGGTGGCGGTTAAGGTGGCGGTTCAAGGAGGGGTAGTTTAAGTTGTTAAGTTTTATTCATTCAGGAAGTCTCATTGCAATCTTGGTCTATTTTACATGTATAACATAATAACAGAAATGTTATTTTTTTCTTTTAACTTTAAAGACGTTTGTGTCTCTATCTTTAGTTTATTTTGCAGTTAATTTGTGTGATCTGATGTCAGTTTTGTTCAGTTTGAACATGACTAAGGATGTTAAATGTCACGACAACTACACCTGGTGTCTCCTCATTAATAAACACATCTCTCTGTCCTCTTCCAGCGAATACTACTTCAGCCTCCACAACCTGGAGCGAGACTTCTTCCTGAGGAGGAAGATGGACGCGCAGGGCTTCCTCCCTATCTCCCTCATCGCCAGCTTCCACAGAGTGCAGGCCCTCACCATGGACATCACCCTCATCATGGAGGTAACATCTTCAGCAATTTAAAACTTTTAATCCCATAATGAAAAGAATCAGCTCAATAATTATATTTATAAAGATTCTTGTGAAGAAAGATTCATGAGAAGTTGTGGTATGTTGCTTTTAATGACTTTAAGAATGGAAATTATATGAAATAAAGGTCATAAATAATGTTCAGTCTCTTACTAAAGGTCATTCAAATTTGGATCTGTCTATAATCTGGGTTTTGAAATAACAAAATGTATTTGTTTTAATAAATTCTGCCCTCCAGGCTTTGAAGAGCAGCAAAGAGTTGGAGGTGGTTGACGAAAGAGTTCGCTGTAAAACCGACCCGGAGCGCTGGCCCATCCCGACGCCTCCCATCGTGGGCTCGCCCCGGACCGACTTCTCCCAGCTCATCAACTGTCCCGAGTTCGTTCCTCGGCAGACGCTAGGCTCTACAAACTCCGGTCAGTATTCAGCTCACTTTACTGCCTTTCCTTTTAGATAACAAAGTGAAGATAAATGGAGACATCTGGTCATATTCTCTGTTTTTATTCTGATTCTCCTAACAGGTACCATGTTTTTATTACAGCCTCACATCTCTTCTTCTGCTGAGACATAAAAACACATCAATGTTGTTCCTTCATCACCATGAACACACACACTGTAGTTTATTTATTTTGACTCTCTCTCTCTCTCACACACACACACACACACACACACACACTGCTGTCCTGCTGCCCCAAATACTCACCAGAGCACCAAATGTGGATTCATGTGGAAAATAGTCCCCAACAAACACACTGTTTCCTCCTGTTTGTTTGATAAAAACTAAAGCGAGCAGCTGTTAAGGGAAATCACTGAGTCTTTCTTAAAAATGAAACTCTAAATTTGTGAGGTGTTATTTAAATATTTTTGTCCTCAGTGGGAACCAACTGAGGCTGAGAGACTCAGACAGGAAGTCAGAACGTTTTCAGAGACGAACTAACATGTTGTTGGTTTTACTCTTTATCATGGGATTTTTTTTGACAATTTGTGGATAAGTTTATTATTCCAGCAGATGATTGATTATCAGTTAAGTCAAAGTTGCAAGCTGCCAAAATTGGGTCAAATGTGAATTATATGTGCTTTCTCTGATATTTCACTATAAATTAAATATATTTAGTTTTTGAACAGCTGGTCGGACAAAAAAAAAAAGTGACATGAAACGTCGTCTGGGCTGTGACAACTTGTCGCTTTCAGCATTTTCTGACATTTTGCAGATTAAACAATGAATTTATTAATTGATACTGAAAACATATCAGAAGTTGTAAGCGTTAATTAGTGCTAATCAGTACCAAATGTGCGCTGAAGCTGCAAGCAACGATTATGTCCTTTATCTATGAAATACCAACAAAATGTGAAAAATGTCCATTACAGTTCCCCACAATGCAATTTGGCCTCTTTGGATATCTTGTTTTGTATGACAAAGAGTCTAAAACGCAAAGCGATTTAGTTTTTATGAAGATGACAAAAAGCTGCAAATCTTCTGAAGAAGAAAAGAGTGAATTTTTGTCACTTTAGTGTTAAAAATGACTTCAGTGATTGTTTCCAGGTGCCACTTTAGCCCTAGTGTGCACATTATAACAAAGACTTTACACATTTCCTCCCTCTCTAATCACATTTATTGTAAGACACAGAATCTTAAGCAGCGCTGAGACTCCCGTGGCCGAATGCGAGCTGACGTGTGATGTTTGAAGCCGCGTTGAAGGTCGTCTGAGTGTGATGTGTTGGACCTTTCAGCTTTGTCGCCCGTGAAGGAGACTCCCCCCGCCGAGTCTACCGGGCCTCAGGACTCGGCTGAACAAAGCTCCTCCAGCCAGGAGTCTCCCCCCACCAAAGACGCCCCCGCCCCCAAGCCGGACCCTGATGCCTGGATCCAGGTGGAGAAACGCCACCGACAACCCACCGGAAAAGCAAAGGTACCGGAGAGTTCACCTCCAAGTCTACTTCAGCTTCAGCCCTCCATTTTTCATCCTTTCATCATCCCTTTTTTTTGCTGTTCCTCATCTTTTTCATGTCCTCCATCCTCCTGTTTCATCTTTCTGTTTCACCTTCCTGTTTCTGTCCTCCACCCTTCGCCCGGCAGCATGTCGGTGATGATGTGTGTGTTGTCAACTCTTCTCCTCCCTCAGCGCTCCAACCCGACCGCCTCCCCTCTGCAGTTGAGTACTTCCTGCTCTTGGCTCATTCCTCTCTGCGCTCCTCATTCATTTAAACCTCATTTATCATTTCTGTTTCAGCCATATTTGTTTTTCATCCTTTATCTTATCTTCTCTTACCTCACATCTCCAATCATCCATTCCTGGAAAACCATGTTTACGTTATGTGAATGATGCAGTTTAAAGTAAAGGACGCGTATTCCCCCCCAAGTTTACCTCAGTAAAATAACTGAACAGTTTCTAACATGATTGTCTTTGTTACTGATATGGGGCTATTATCTGATGTGCACCCACATGATTATATTTCTAATACAGCTTCATGTAGAAACAAGGCATGTAACTCTACATAGTTTGATTGGAGTGATGACATTTTCTCATTTATTTTATTTATTGATTAGCTTAACAAAAGAGTTAATAAACATTGTTACTGTGCTGTTTCTTCGCCTATATGAAATGATTTGAACTTAAGATGGTTTTTGAAACACCTACATAAAAAAATCACACTAGCGCTACAAAAAAACTACCAGAAAAAAACTATTCATGCTAGATATTGTTCTGAAATGACACTACGAAAACCTGCTTGATATACCTGCATGTCATTGAAATTTTATTTTAGATTTTAAACTTTTGGCTTTCCTGCAGGTGAGATAAAACACTAGTTGTCACCTGTCATGTTGGAGCTTTTGGTTATAATGTTCATTCTTCAAAATGAAAGTTTATTCCTTTAACTTCGAGGTCGCCCAAAAACATCTACAAATCTTCTCATTTAACTCTTGGACAGAAAGTGAACAAGCATGTTTCCTAAAATGTCAAACCATTTTTAAACCTTTTCTCCATATTATCGTCTCATTCTGTGATTAAACGCTCTTCTTGTGTCTCCGTTCTTTCATTGCTGTGCATCCATCGTGTCATCCAGGAGCGCAACGAGGTGTCTCCGCGCACCCACGAGGCCCCCCCGCCGGTCGAGCCTGACCAGGAGGAGCTGGACTTTCTGTTCGACGAAGAGATGGAGCAGATGGCACCCAGGAAGAACAAGTTCACCGACTGGTCGGATGAGGATGACTCGGACTACGAGCTGGACGACCAAGACGTCAACAAGATCCTTATCGTCACCCAGACCCCTCCCTACCTCCGCAAGCACCCCAGTGGCGACCGGACGGGCAACCACGAGTCCCGAGCCAAGATCACCACCGACCTGGCCAAAGCCATCAACGACGGGCTGTTCTACTACGAGCAGGACCTGTGGAAGGGAGAGGAACCGATCGAGAGCAGCAAGGTAAGAAGAATGAGGAGAGCAAACACAGAAATCAGACAAAGACTAACGTTGGATTAGAAAACCTCCAAAGTTTGGCTGTTATTATTAGATCCACACTGAGGAGTTCTCCCATTTTTTAATTCACAATCCTATATTTGACGTTCTTACTCATAAACTCAGCCTGTGTGTGGTTCCCTTTACATTTTTAAGTAGGTGTCGATCCAAACATGTTTGAGCAGGTCGCTCACACACAAGCCAAGAAAATCACTGACAGCCAAAACTCAAACCTAAAGTCATGTCTGAACAAGTAGCTCTTTACATTACTGAGAGAAAGGGCAGCAGCTGACAGGTTTCATATTTATTACAACAGGTTTCCAATTTTAGGTCTCCAAAAAAATACACTTTGGAAATTTGCATATTTGCTGTTTTGCAGAAATGTACGTGAGAAGATTGAAATAAATTTTAATTTAGATACACAAAGATTTCCAACTTCCAGTCTTTTACAACTTATATAACTTGTATAACATGGTAAGACGGCATATAACCAACTAAAACGTCATTGTCCCTGAAAGAAAATTCATCTTCTTTTAGGAGAGACTTAAATAGATACAGAAAACACAATGAAATAGATAAAACATACGATATAAATATATAAAAACCCACCACATGAAATACAAAGTACATAAAAGTGATGACAGAACATAAAACCTGGTGTTCACCTTGTTAGAAATCACGTCTGAATTAGTCAAGTTGGTCTTTTTTTTTTACTTGTATTAAATATTTAGCATTACATTTGAAACCTGATATAATTACTACAATATTAAACTTATTAGAAATGTTTAAATTTAGTGGTCTTCAAGAACAAAATGATCATTTTCAGAAGAAAGAGGGAGACCGATGAGAGCTACTGTTTGAGTCCAGCTGTCCAGCAGTCAGTAAACCAGACTGTTCCAGTTTTGGCCTCAGTGGCAAAACCTGATTCACTTCCTGTTATTGAATCAGCTGGCTTGTTGTTAACCACTGAATATTTTGTTTTTAGCTCAGTCCAGCTACAGTCACTGTGCCAGTGGGTCAAAGGCGGCACAGTTAAAGACAAAAACACACAAACAGCCGAGCAGCTGGAGACAAAGAGATGACACAGTGAGAGCCATGAACAACTTTCCTTGTTCTTACTGTGCAGTTTGAGACCAAAACATAATAAAAAAACTGCATACTGTGATAATAACACTGAAATGTTCTTCTACTGCCGACTCAAAAATGTTATTTTTCAGCCCGTTGTTAACTACAGCTGCTTCATATATTCACTCATTTCACAATTCTGTTTCATTTTGATTAAGAAAGTCTTGATTTGTATTTGATTCATGAAGCTACTTTCATCACCCACCAATGTTGCATTAATATAAAAATACCTCCCACTACTTTATCTGAGGAACTTTGATTTAATTATCTAATTTAAGTGTATTCCTCAGGCAAGCAACCACACTTTTGACTACAGGTATCTTTTTGTGTGTCTTTTTATAACCTGATTTCCAAAATGTAGGCATTTCGCTTTACCATTTACAACAAGAAACCTCATCTACACATATCGTTTAATATAAATGATCACAGACTTCATTCACTGAGGAAAGTTAAAGATGGATATTTTGGATTTTTTTTTGGAGTATATATTGGATCATTCAGCAGAAAATCACTGTTATGTGGTGTTTAGTAATGCAGCAGGCTGTCCTGGTGACGAACGTGACATTTGATCCTCGAGCTGACAAATAGGTCAGACGGTTTGTGGGCTGAAGTGCTGAATGTTTACATCGTGCCTTTCGACACGGTCAGTTAAAACAATAAAAGCATTTTTTCACTGGTTTCTACTTTGCTGGTTTTATCCACAGTTTTGGGTTTCTGAAGCCTCCTTAAATCTCGGCTCTGCTGGTCCGCTCTGAGCACTTTGACGTAAAGACTTCATGACAGAGCTGTTAAATCTCACACTGAGGAGGGGGACAAAAATAAAGTCCTATTTATCGCCCACTATACGCAGCTGCTGTCAGAGCTGAGTGACCTGCTTTTAAGAGCTGCAGAAACACCGCCTATAAAGTTAGACCTCATTATGTAATCTCCTCTTATTACAGAATTATTTAGTAATACTTGAGTCCGACATTACAGCAGCTCCTGTATTAGATACTGATTTATTGATATTCTTTATGCTCCAGGTACAGTGAGACTCGCTGAATCTTTCCTCAGCAGCTGAACATTTCATCACCACTTCAGAAAATGGAACCAAAAAAAAAAGTTTTTCCCATTTTAAAGTGACTTCTAGGAAAGTGAAAGTGCAGCTTTAGTTCAGGAAATGTGAAGTGAAACTTGAAAAGAAGGACTTCTGGTTTAAATGTCACTGTAAAAACGTTGAAAGTTCACGGTGTAGGCCGGCTGATAGAAATGTTCCCTTCTTTATTTGAATGATTCAACAAGAGGTTTTTAGTTGTGAGAATAAGATTTATTGTGCACATGAGCGTCCACGCCTCGTTCTGTTGTTTCAGTGTGTGTTAAAATACCAATCTAAATACCAATTATTCTAATCCCACATTGTCAAAGATCGTGTATTTGCTCTCATTAAAAACTATGTTAGAAAGCTGTTTTGTTTTTAAAAATTAGGGCTGTATCTTATTTGAATCATTTGGTCGATAACAAAAGAAATTCCTCTTGAGTCCAAAGTGAGTTATTTGTCAATTAAATATTCACTTGATTATCACACAAAACAAAAAACAGCAGTAAACCCTCAAAATTGGAAGCCAGAGCCCGCAGATTATTTTTCTATCAGTCAACTGATAGATTAATTGATTAATTATATCAGCTTTAAAACCAGTAGGATCTTATCGTGACTGGTAAAGACACAAAGTCCGGTTAAGAAGATGTCGTCGCAGCAGCGTGATGAAGTGTGTGTGTGGTTGGACGCTGTTGAGAAAGTTTCAGGTCAGAGGTCTGCAGGAGTTAAGAAGCCGAGTGTTTCTGACCTTTGATAGATAACAGTCACTCTAAGTCGCCTCAACTCACCTCACTGAGGTCCCGAACTCATCACTTAAGATTAAATGTGCATATTATCACTCATCAGTAGTGTGAGAGTGCGATACTGCACATATTTGTGTGGTAAACATCAATAAAGGATTTTAATTGACAGTGATGGAAAAAGTAGATAACAAACAAGTAACAAGTAGATAAAAAAAGCAAAAGGAGGAAAACCAAAGTGTAAAATATTCCAGGAAAAATACATTCTGCATTCAAAAATGTGTTTTTATGAAATCATTAGTATTTAAAGTAGTGCCGATAATTGTGATTTTTAATCAATGAATAGGAGATCCATGTACTTAATAAAACAATTTCAATAATGTGTGTAGCAACAACAATAATACTTGATATTTAACTGCTTATTATGTGTTACACATGTAATATTTTCCTCTGAAAAGCAAATATTAACTATAGCTGTTAAAGTGATTTAAAAAAATACAGTACGCCCCTCTGAAATTAAATTAAGAAAATACAAGTCTCACAAAATACAATTATCCAGTTAAAGTGCTTCAAACTGTGCAACAGGCAGACGAGTCAAAGTAATAATATGAAAATGTGTAAACGCTGGGTCAGCTCGTTCTCGTCTCAAAGGTCATCAATAATGTCGCCGTATGCATATGGGAAATGTCACGCCTGAACACACACACACACACGCACATATCCCGAAGGTCACCTGGATTTTTTTCTACGTGTAAAGTTCAGAGTACGCTGCACATCTGCTGTGCGTCACACAAGCTGCGGCTGCTGGCGTATCGCATATTTTTACCACCATGTCGTAGTCTTATCAGTTTAAACAGCCTGAAACACGATGTGGTGGTATCTGAGAGCACGACAGCATTACCTTGATCTATAGTGGCGATTAAAATGTCTTATAGTTCAGATTTTTGCTTCAAATAAATAAATAAAAGTGAAATGATGCAAATACATGAAAAGAAAATCAAGTTTACCTCAAAGTTTATTCATTTCTTTTGCTGTTTATTAGAGTTTTGAGGATTTCTTCTTCTTTCGCATTTCTAACAAGCAAAATTAGGTATATTTTCTTCAGATTTGTTGTGAATTGCTGAATATTTCTTCCTCTTTAGGCCTCCAATAGTAAAATAAAGGAAAATGTTGCTTTTTGGTTGAACTATTTTCTTCCTGTAACGAGGGGTTGCAAGTAAACGTGACTTCTGTTTAAAGCAAAAAGACTCTTCACCTCTCCTTACCTCATCAACAGTAACACTTCTCTTACTTCTGCTGTTTTTACATCATTTATTGATTTTTTTTTTTTTTACATTTCCTCAGGGGTTCAAGTATGATTAAATGATCAAAATGAAATAAGCATAATATTTTAAATAGAGCAACGTAAACTTTAACTGTGTAATTATTCTTTTACAATACATATTATCTTTTAAAAGTTTATGTTCCACCCACTGCTATTTTCTTTAAATGCTGCAGGATTTTGTCATTCTTGTGTCACTTTATGTTGTTTTATTTGCCCCTTTTTTCCTCTCGCTCCCCAGCAGGAGGTGGAGAACTTCAAGAAGCTGAACATGATCAGTAAAGACGAGTTTGACACGCTCACCCCCAAAGTGCCTGTCGACCCAAACCAGGAAGTCCCGCCTCCGCCAATGTCAGGTGGGTCCGTGAAGTCGGTTTAACACCCGCTGAGCATCCTCTTTGCTGCTTTAACTACGCCTTAGTTTTATTTCTTAAACTTCTCCTTTTGCTCTGTCAGTTTCTAATAGGATGGAAGATATTTTACATGAATTAACCTGATTTTTTTTTACTATAAGAGATCATCTGCTTACATTTATATACATTTATTCAAACCAAACAATAAGAAACAATACTATTTCAGTCTAAACAATGTTTGGCCTCAGCTGATAACAAAGTTTAAAACCGGAGCTATTAAATCTACAACAGCTTCCTTATGTGATTATGAACATGGGAAAATAATGTTATGATCTGTTTATGTGCTCTCAGTGGACAGCGCCGCAGAGTTGTCCCGCTCTCTGCCCACAACGGTCCCAGAGTCGCCCCGCACTCACCAACCCCGGACGCCCCGAACGCCTCGCACCCCCGGCCGCCATAGGACCCCAACAAGACGCCGCGATTCTACCCCGTCATGAAGGAGAGCGGCACCATCGACGGACAGGTCGGTACAGGAGAAGACGCTGCTTTACGAGTTACCCAGATTAACATCCTGTAATAATTTTTAAGTGACTAAAGTGATCCGAAATATACATTTTTTAAAACAAAATTTGAGAAGCACTGATGAAGAAAACAGCTAGTATGACTCAACCTGGTGTCTGTCAGGGTCCATGTTTCACTTTTCCTTAGTTTTTGTTTGTTCTTTGTATTTTTCAGGCCTCTGAGTGACTATAAACTTACTGTTCATTTCATCTGCATCTCAGTTAGTTCAAGGCCTGGTGACACACATCTCATTTGAATCGCTCTGTCCAGAATGGAAACAGTCTCTTTGCATTTCACTTTGTTTTTCTTCTTGTGCATAGTACTGAGACCTGATGTGCATAGGCTGTACCTGTCTGAGCTTGGGACACTGCCTGCCTGTTAACTGTTTTGCATGAGTTTACATGGTTATGTCGTCCCAGACAAGAGCACATTTGCAAATTCATCTCTGTTAGGAATTCTGGGGGTTAAATGGAGTTTAAAGGCCTCATTTTATCATCTGAAAACTGAAGTTGATGAATCTCTTGAATCTGTTATTGTGATTTCCAGACGCCGAGGAAGAAGAAAACGAGCCACAGCTCGAACCCTCCTCAGGAAGCTCACATTGGCTGGGTGATGGACTCCCGCGAGCACCGGCCACGCTCTGCGTCCATCAGGTACGACCGCTCGTTTCCTAAAAGATAGTAAAGTAAAATAAAGATTCACGGCTGCAGAGATGCTGCGTTTCAGTTGATGTTTCAGTCAGAAACCGAGAACACAAACCGGTCACTTCCTTCTTTCGCTCAGTCAGACATCCTCCATCCATCATCTCTTTGTTCTGCTTGACCTTCTTTATCTTTATTCACTTCTGTCGATAAGCTCTCTTTCAACAAACCAAAATGCTTCACATGCCCACAGATGGTTTCATTACAGACCCTGGTCAATTTTTTCCTGCTCTGAGTCATTTAATATATTATATATATTATATATATCATCATAATAATAATTTTTTTAAACTAATCCATTAATCTGAAAATAACAATGAAAATTTGGGAAAAGAGAGAAAAATGCCCATCACAAATTGAGCTAGGTCAAGATGGCGTTTTCAGATGTCTTATGTTTGACCAACAAAAGTCCATTATATAATAATAAAACTCAATAATAATAATAATAATAATAATAATAATAATAATAATAATAATAATAATAATAATAATAATGACATAAAAGAGAGAAAAACAGCTAATCTTCTCTCTTTAGAGGCTTAAACCAGTAAATATCTTGCATTTTTCCTTGATAAATGATAAATGTTTACTTAATAAGGGGCATCCAGATTCATCAGTAGATTTTAAAATGAATAAACTCAACATAATCTAGTTGTTAAAACTAGTTTCCTACCTCTCCACTCAAACGTCTTCTCGCCGCCTCCATCCTCCCACAGCAGCTCCAACGCCTCCCCGTCAGAAGGAGCCCCGCTGTCGGGAAGTTACGGCTGCACCCCCCAGTCACTGCCCAAATTCTGGCATCCATCCCACGAGATGCTGAGGGAGAACGGCTTCACCCAGCAGGGATACCACAAGTACCGCCGACGGTGCCTGAACGGTGCGCAGACGAAACACCCACTCAGACACCGAAGAACTTTTAAATGGAAAAATAAAAACCCTGATTGTTTGTTGTTCAGATATTAAAGATGCAAAGCTGTTCTTTCGTGCTCTCTGGTGACTGAATCGATGTCTTTGCAGAGAGGAAACGGTTGGGGATCGGCCAGTCCCAGGAGATGAACACTCTGTTCAGGTTCTGGTCCTTCTTCCTGAGGGACAACTTCAACAGGAAGATGTACGAGGAGTTCAAACAGTGCGCGCTGGAAGACGCCAAAGAAAACAACAGGTGAGGGAGGACGCGAGGTGAATGCTGCGGCTCCGTGAGAACTTATTTCTGTACCTCGGGCGGAAAAATTATTAATATTAATCTAAGATACGTATGCAAACTAAAGTGAGGTGGAAACCTCACAACAAAATGCTGTTGTTTTCTCATAATTATGACTTATAAATTATGAAATCTGGTTATCCGTGTCCACATATAAATACTCGTATCTCGCTCGCTGATAACTGCGTTTGTGTCGCTGCCTGTGATGTTTACAGCACAAATCGTTAATCTGATATTCTGGTATATTTATCACATCTGTCCTGGTCAAATTGATCACTTTAAGAGGATGATTATAAAAAACTGTTTCTTTTCTTTACTTCTCACGCAGATAACCATCTAATTAGCGTGTATATTTATTACGGCTTCACTACTTAATTAGGATTGCATGAAAGGTTATTATTGATCTGTTTAGTTTTGTCTCTCCGTCGCTGTCAGCTGACTGTTAGAGTCTCACTCTCGTCGGCTCAGTTTTGTCAGTTTGTCGTGAGCGATTTGACAATGAGAGACTTTATTTTTTCCTCGTCATCGTTTCGATGCGCATGCCAACGCCGGCCTCACGTAGGCAGATGAGGGGTTAGGAGTAAAATTAAAAAAAGATGAGAATGACTTTTTCTTTGATATGTTGTCATATATGAAAATAGCTAAAGTCAACACTGTAAGGAGCAAATTTAATTACTGTAATTTACTTTATTTTTATAGGAACAATTCCCAGCTAAAACATTCAGGTTTATCAAAAATGGGATGTGATGTTTATACGTACAAACATAAAAAGGAGATATTCATTCGTTCATTCACGTCAGCAGGCAGCAGGAGCTCAGGCCGCTTCTTATCCACAGTTTATCTTAAATGTTAATGTCTTTGTTTTGAACTGAAACAGCTTAATCAGATCAGATGAAATCAGTGTTGAGTGATCAGTCAAGCCTGCTGTCATCTGTTCACAGTAAAAACATTCGCACGTTTAATTTCTCTTCTTTGACAGTGAAGTGGTTGAACTGGTGGATCGACAACATGATGAGCTTTGTGTTCGCTCCGGCAGTCCAACTGAATTTACATTTTAGTTTGCCTCTCCTTTAAAATCTTTAGTCATCTTTATTTTACATTAGTCGGATATCTTCCACAGCACCGAACAAAGGAGGAAATTAAAGCTGTTTAATGCAGGTGGCTCTTAAATGTCAGCGATTACGGTCTTAAGAGATTCGGATGTTGTAATTATGAGATAATAAGTTATAGTTATGAGAAAATGCCTGTCTTTTTTTTTTCTGGTGAATGTAGTCCACCTCCGTACTACGACGTGACATCTTGAAATAGTTTTTTTTCTGTTCAGAAGACCAAAAATCTAAAAGTTATGTTGTTTAGAGAGATTTAAACAGAAAAACTGCAGATCCGCACATTTTAGAAGCAGATTTTTTTTGTGTGTGTTGAAGTACAAATCATTTCAGCACTAATATTTATTTAAGAAAAGCTGTTGCTGCTGTTGGGTTGTGTACTCATAATGTTGACTTTTCAGGGACTTTAAAGAAGAGACGCCATGTTGGTATTGCGTATTTTCTGTCTCTCAATAGTTTTTAATAAGTTAAGGCAGAGAAAAGTCTTAATGTCCAGGAGGAGCAGGTTCGTTTACAGGATTAATAGATTAAAATAATAACACACTGAGTTAAATAAGATCATCCAGACCATGTAAAGAAAGCAGCAAGAGGCAGCCAGAAACCAGGAGGACCCTTCGAGTTAAATCTGGGTTTTAACCTTCACCCCTCCTAACGAAGGATGACGCGCTCTCTGGCTGCTCGATGGTTTCCTGATCCTCCCCTCCGGCCTGCAGTCGGCGGCGGCGTTACTCGACAGCAGAGGGTTAAAGAGGGAGGCCGCCTCGCTCCGACATTGTTGTGCATCTGCCAAAAGCTCCTTCACGTACCTGCCAAACCCACATTCTTGTCTAAATAAGTAGACGGCTGAGCTCTGCGTGCTGAAGCGAACGTCGTTTCAGGGTGTGCGAGCCGACGCTGCAACAGCCCCGTCAGCTGTTTATGCAGCGGCTAATTTCGACGTCCTTTGGTCGAGTCGGTTCCTCTGTTGGCATTAAAAGCCACTTATAATCCGTGAGACAAAGCTTTTACTGTGAATCACTGGAGGCAAAAGATGAGCTTATTACATCACACAGCAGTTTACTCAGCAGTCTGAGTAAACATATCTGTGCCCAGAAGCCAGACTGTTGTTTGTTTGCTCGTGTCAGAGGGCAGGTAAATATTTTGTTTCTCCCCGCAGGTACGGACTGGAGTGTCTCTTCAGATACTACAGCTACGGTTTGGAAAAGAGATTCAGGTTAGATCTGTTCAAGGACTTTCAAGAAGAGACCCTCAGGGACTTCGAGAAAGGTAATTAAGGTCAAAGAGTAACCGAGCCTCACTGCCACGGCGAGATTTTCAAAATAAAATCACTTAACTGCCCAACATAAATAAGTTTTAGGATATTTTTGCATTGAAGCATGAACATGTCGAAGCCACAAAGTCACAAAGCAGCATATAAATCACCAAAATGAATATTTTTCTTTATTTTTAGACACGTTCGAAATAAATTTAATTCAATTCAGTTCAATGAAAGAATAATACAGAAAATCTTCACATTTTTAGAGTCACACAAGTAGACTCAGACTAGGAAATGAAAGATAAGTGAGAGATTGAGTTCACAGTAAGAAAAAAAAAAAAAAAGACAGAAAGAAAATGTAACAGGAAATGTTTCGACTGTGCTCGAAATCTAAAGACACTCCATCAATCTTTATATTGGCCCAAATAAATAAATATTCCCATGAAGAAGTCCCAAATCTTGAGCAGAGATTCATCTATGCGTCTCAGTCTTTGAAATATGTTTTAGTTTCGAGATGTTTTTAATCAGACTCACTGTGAGAAATGAAAACATTTTGAGTCAGGACTTCTTACTGGAGTGAGGTATCTGTTTAACATCTTATATTGTGTGATATTCAACCATACAACAGTTATAAGTTTTATAAATTGATTAAAAAAATGTGTATAATTGTTAACAAGCTGTGCGACATCTCTGTGAGAAATCCAAATTATCCACAAAAATATTCTGTTAACTTCTTTATCTCGACTTCATAATTATAAGAAAAATACAATATTCCAGCTAATATGAATAACAATACAATTAATAGATGGTTTATAACACAATAATGCAGTTTCATACAGATATTTTAAAATGTCTTTAAGTCATAACACCTTATACAAAGCATCATTTTATAAGTATAACATAGATGTAATCATATATTATCGTTAGTAGTTGTTTAAAATGCATTTATGAATAGTTTTAAACTTGCTGTACAAACAGTAAATAAATGTTTTATAACACATTGTAAGCCAAACAGTGTAAAATAAAATGTATATCTCTAATATTAATTATTATTTATAGATCATTTCAAACCCTAAATCGAACCAGCAAAGAATTTATTAACTTGAAACAAGCAAAAAAAAGTAAAATTAAACAGTTAAGTAAATTAAAAACTATTTAGGCAAGTTTATAAATGTGTTTTAAATCCAAAAGTTATCAAAAATTCATAGGCTGTTAAATAGTAGTTACAGATGCTTCATACGAGGAGTTATAGTTGCTAAAAATACATTAATAAACACTTGTTAACACAGAAGTTTTCCTCTTTCTGCGACGACATTATAGGTACAAATCATTTATTCATTGTTCATAATAAAGCTGATAAATGCGAAATAATCAGCGCTGCCGGTGTTTGTCCCTTAAACCTGCTTAACCCGACTTAAAATTTCACTTTGTGGAGAGAAAGCTGAATGTGTAGCTGTGTGGGGAAAAAAAGAGGGAAAAAATGGGATTAAAGTCGATTTCTCAACTGGTTTTGACACTCAGTGAGGCCGAGTGAAAAAAATACTTCAGCCTCTTATTTATTTCCAGCTGAGTTATTTTGGTGTTCGGTTAAACGTTTCCCCTCCTCGCCCCTTAGTCGCCACCCAGATACTGAACTCATGAGTCACAACCAGCCATCATCATTCACTAAGATTCCCCCTGTTTTATTTTCTTATCTCAGTTATTGTAGTGTCAGTTTTATCTGATAAATACGACATCTCTCAAGTCTTCAATCAACTAAACTCTCCGTCATAGATAACGAAAAAGATCCTGTCCGCCATTTTAATAATGTTTAAAATCACATTTATGCTCTGAATCTCGGCCTAAAAATGACAAAGGTTGAGCCAAGAGAGCAGTTTGTCCATGACGTGTTCCCTTTTCCCTTTATTTAAAACAAACACTTTATTTATGTGTGATGATGTTAATGGTTTTCAATCTCAATTAAGCGCTCGCTGTAGAGTAAAATATTGAGGGAATATTATTTAAGTGAGTGATTTCAACACATCCTGAGCTTATGTTGCTCTAAATACAAGCAACTATGTGATACTGAGGAGTCATTTTTACCGGTTTTAAACATGAAAATAGTGTTTTTGAAATAAGCATATCATACTTTATCCAAATTTTATCTCCCCTCACACGACTGGTTATCCAAAGTGAAGGGAAATATTCAGAAAAAACACAAATGTGCTGCTGATTATTTGCCTGAGTTTATATACGTCCTTTAAAATAATGATCTGAGTGCCTGTGATTGACTAACCTGTGAATTTCTTCTAAAAATCTCGTCTGTGCCGGTTTCCAGGTCAGCTGTACGGGCTGGAGAAGTTCTGGGCCTTCTTGAAATACTCAAAGATCAAGAACCAGCCCATCGACCCGAAGCTGCAGGAACACCTCTCCCAGTTCAAGAACCTGGAGGACTTCAGGGTGGTGGTAAGTGTCGAGACGCTCAAAGGACAAACAGGCGAAGACAAACATCAAAAAATATGTTGTTAGGTGAAAATGAGATGAGTCCTCTGACAGTGAATACACAAAGTTAATTCACCTGGTATTTAAATTTAAAACATTAAAAGTCTAAAACTAAAACTTTATTCAAGACATGTAAAGAAAAATGTAGCTGATCTACAGAGAAAACATTGAACACATTTTTTGCTTAAATTAAAATAAAAAAGAAAACAATAAACCTCGTTTTAGACATTTAACACCTCACATACATGATGAATGAGAAGTTTACACAGTTCATCCTGTAACAGATTTAATATTTGTTATGAATATGTAGTTATTATAATCAGGAGCAGACGTAAAATAATCAATCTCTGTCCACAACCTAATTTATATATTTATGTATTTCACTGTCACAGAGGACTGAAGAAACCAGAAATATTCACATTTTAGAAGCTGAAATCAAATAATTTGGACATTGTTTCTTTAAAAAAAAAAAGTCTCCAAATGATAATCGATTATCTATGATTAATCGATTATCAAAATATTTGAAGATTAATTTAATAGTTAATTCAGACAGTTAATCATCTCATCATTGCAGCTCTAATTAAATTAACAGCTCAGGTTTGTGATTCGCACTCACAAGATTGATCTTAAATCAGATTCTTTACTCTGGATTTACTCAGAATCTGTAAAGTAACTACAGCGGTTAGATTAATATTATATTGTCTAAAATAAATGAGGTGGAATAGAAGCATAAAGTGGAAATACTCAAAGTACCTCAAAATTGAACTGAAGTACAATAGCCTACTTGAGTAAATGTACTTAGTTACAGTACTCCACTGCACGATGTCAGCGTTAAACATTGTTCGATTCATCTGCGATGTCAGCCTGGAGGTCCGTATCTTTGACCTCTGACCTCTGTGTCCACAGCCCCCGATGGGAGAGGAGGGAGGCAGGAGGAGACGCCACTCATCCTCGGCCGGGGATGAAGGGAGGCGTCGGCGACATCCTTCCAACACTACCTCAAAGCCCATGCAGGCCTCCAAATCTTCCAACGCCGCCGCTCAGCCTGCCGCCGCCGCCGCCGCTTCACAGAACACAACCAAAGACAACGCCCAGAAAACAGCCACCGCCAACCAGGGCAAGAAGAAGGCCGAGCCCAGGAAGAAGGAAAGCGTCGCGCCGAGTAAATGAAGCTCCCTCCAGCAAGCGTGGCAAAGAGACGTGGAGCT
Organism: Scortum barcoo; assembly: GCA_023238725.1. NCBI lineage: Eukaryota > Metazoa > Chordata > Actinopteri > Centrarchiformes > Terapontidae > Scortum > Scortum barcoo. The sequence goes on from CM041539.1 coordinate 3,156,605, forward strand.
CGGCGTTCGCTCTTTTCAGCGGCAAACTGTTTGGGTATGAAGAGAGACTGAGCGTGGTTGACTTCATTTGATTGTTTTTATCAGTGCATTTAATTTTAAAGCAGGCAGGTATAGGCAGTGACGGCTCATAACGTTTACATACATACAAAAAAAAAAAAAACCCACACAAAAAAATGCATTCCCTGCATTTTGCCTTTTTACTCTCTCAGATGCCAAAAAAAAAAAAAAAAACGTTGTTGATCTCCACAATCTGTAAACAGCTCTGGTCTGTAAAGAGCTCTCAGCCTGTTGAACTGTGATTCTTAGTTTGCAAGATAAAGAGATGCAAGATAAAGAGATGCTGCAGTCTCGTGTGCCTTCTTTTTTTTTTTTTTTAAAGAAGAAAAAAAATCTGATTCGCCAGGAAGACAGGAGGGCGACTCTGTAACAAAATAATCCAAATTTTTTTCACGCTCTCGGGTCTTACCAGTTAATTATTCGGGGTTTGAATGTGTTTTTAAAAACTGACAACACTCGCAGGTTTTCCTTCTTTCACACACAAATATCTTTTTTTTTTTTTTTTATCATGACAATCAAGTTGACAGCTGCAGTCGTAAATTTGTGAAGGACAGACCCCAAGGCTGCTGCTCCGTAACAGATGTGCCCCTGATGTTTGACTGACAGGCATCTTTTTTTTGTTTGTTTGTTTTTTGTTTTTTTTTTTGTTTTAATTAAAATCTGCAGAAATAATGAGAATTTTATCTGGGAAGCTTTAAGTCCCATTTTACACCCAGAGTTAGTATAATTTATTGTTTTTATGTTTCCATGTACTTGATTTGATGAAATAGTCTTAGGTAATCATTGCAGTTTTTAAGGGCTTTTGCTGTTGAGTATGATAAAAGGAAACACTTCTGCTGGAATTATGGGTGTGAGCTAGCATCATAAAACAGTATATTTTAGCTTGAAGTTTACTTCATATTATGTTTGAGGCTTGGTGCGCTAGAGCACTTACATCGTTAACTTTCCTTTTACTATATCAATGGACTTAAAGAGGTTTTAGCATTGTCTTTAAAGAAAAAAATGTAAATACTATAAAAAATCATTTGCTATTCAATTATTCTTTTTGATTTTAAGAATTGATTTTTGGTAGCGTGGTTTTGAGTGTGTTTTAGGATAAAGCAATGCATGTTAATGCCATGACTCTTGAATTGTAAAATGCAAAAAAATATAAAATAACAGTTGATTGTATGAACGCGTGTTTTGTGTGATCTGTTCTCTCTTCTCTCTCTGCTTTTTACCGTTTTGAAGTTTTGTGGAGTTGCTGCGAGTGAGTCATCAAGCCTGATCAGCAGGTTTTTTGTTCCCGACAGCAGCTGAGGGTGAAATTTATCAGCTATCAAATGAAAAAGATAAGGCTGTCTGATTATCTGATTATCTCAATGGAACCGTAAATCTAAAGCCAGATTTGTGCTGAGTGCATTTGTTATCATCTCCCAAAAGAGTAAACAAAGCAGCGAGGAGGAAAAAGTGTTGACATAAAGTGTGCAAATAACAGGCAGAAGACAGCTGAATAAAAGGCAACAGAAGAAACGGAGGTGTGAGTCAAAAAAACAAAGATATAACATGACGTTTGTGCACGTAAAGAAAATGACATTTATTTTGTTTAAGCATGAATATTTCAGCCTCATTCTCGTCATAATTTTACAGCTTTGATTAATAACAGGAGGAAAGAGACATAAATCTTAGTCTGAAAAAAAGGAAATATTTAAATAAAAGAGTTGTTTTAGTGTAATTATAAGTTGGTGTTTCACTACGGGTCCGAGAAAGGGACAAAAATCAACAGTTCAGTGGGCGGGTGCTGTGCTGCCTTCAAGTGTCCCTCGTAAATCTCCACTGAATGAGAGGTTGATCTTAACTATGTAATTAAAGTCGTTGTAGGTTTAAAGTCTTAGTGGAGCCAAACTAATGTGAATTTTTAAAACATGTCTTAAGATGCATCTTTTATTATTTGAAATCTAAAATATTAAATATGTATTCTCAGACCTGTTCGTCCCATATTATCTCATCATCTTTGTCTGTTTTATTTTAAGTTTCTTTATAAACTAAAGTTTAATTGCTAAGTACTCAGTAAGTACTAAGTAATCATTAGCTGCTGCTCCTGTATTTTAACATAAGATTGATTGTTTATATATCTTCACATCTCTTTATATGATTACATTTCTGATTAATATATATATTTTTACTATTGTTACATTTTACCATATAAACACATCTGCCTCAACAGCACTATATATCTATTTGTACTAAATTTTTATTTTGTTTAGTTTGATATTTTATGTTTTTTACTATATTCCACTCCTAAACTTTGAAAATGAGTCATTTTTACTTGTATCATGAATCACATAACTTGAGCCTTGAATCCTGAACTTTAAGTCATGAATAATGAATTATGAAGCTTTAATCTTGAACTTTGAATTATGAATTTTAAACCTTGAGTCTTGAACCCTGAACCTTGACTCTTGAATCTTAAATCTTGAATGTTGAATCTTTAATCATGAATCATGAGTACTGGACCTTGAGTCATAAACCTTGAATTGAATCTTGAGTTTCCAATCATGAATCTTGAACCTTGAGTCATAAATATTGAATTTTAAAATCTTTATCCTTGAATCCTGAACCTTTACTCTTGAACCTTAAATCACGAGTCTTGAACCTTGAACCTTTAATCTTGAACTTTGAACCTTGAGCCTTGAACCTTGGATCATGAGTCTTGAACCTTGAATCATGAGTCTTGAACCTTGAACCTTTAATCTTGAACTTTGAACCTTGGATCATGAGTCTTGAACCTTGGATCATGAGTCTTGAACCTTGGAATCATGTCTTGAACCTTGAACCTTTAATCTTGAACTTTGAACCTTGAGTCTTGAACCTTGAACCTTTAATCTTGAACTTTGAACCTTGAGTCTTGAACCTTGAATCTTTAATCTTGAACTTTGAATCATGAGTCTTGAACTTTGAACCTTGAGTCTTGAACCTTGAATCATGAGTCTTGAACCTTGAACCTTTAACCTTGAACCTTTAATCTTCTTGAACCTTGAATCATGAGTCTTGAACCTTGAACCTTTAATCTTGAACCTTGAACCTTTAATCTTGAACTTTGAACCTTGAGTCTTGAACCTTGAATCATGAGTCTTGAACCTTGAACCTTTAATCTTGAACTTGAGTCTTGAACCAGTCTTGAGTCTTGAACCTTGAACCTTTAATCTTGAACATGAGTCTTGAACCATGAGTCTTGAACCTTGAACCTTTAATCTTGAACTTTGAACCTTGAGTCTTGAACCTTGAACCATGAGCCTTGAACCTTGAACCTTTAATCTTGAACCTTGAACCTTGAGTGAACCTTGAAGTCTTGAACCTTTGAACCTTTAATCTTGAACTTTGAACCTTGAGTCTTGAACCTTGAACCATGAGTCTTGAACCTTGAACCTTTAATCTTGAACTTTGAACCTTGAGTCTTGAACCTTGAATCATGAGAACCTTTAATCACTTGAACCTTGAACCTTGAACCTTGGATCATGTCTTGAACCTTGAACCTTTAATCTTGAACTTTGAACCTTTAAGTCTTGAACCTTGAATCATGAGTCTTGAGAACCTTTAATCTTGAACCTTGAACCTTTAATCTTGAACCTTGAACCATGAGTCTTGAACCTTGAACCTTTAATCTTGAACCTTGAACCTTTAATCTTGAACCTTGAATCATGAGTCTTGAACCTTGAACCTTGAACCTTTAATCTTGAACCTTGAACCTTTAATCTTGAACCTTGAACTCACCTTGAGTCTTGAACTTGAACTTGAATCATGAGTCTTGAACCTTGAATCATGAGTCCTTGAACCTTTAATCTTGAACTTTGAACCTTTGAGTCTTGAACCTTGAATCATGAGTCTTGAACCTTGAACCATGAGTCTTGATCCTGGAACCTTTAATCTTGAACTTTGAACCTTGAGTCTTGAACCTTGAATCATGAGTCTTGAACCTTGAATCATGAGTCTTGAACCTTGAACCTTTAATCTTGAACCTTGAACCATGAATCATGTCTTGAGTCTTGAACCTTGAACCTTGAACCTTTAATCTTGAACCTTGGATCTTGATGAGTCTTGAACCTTGAACCTTTAATCTTGTACTTTGAACCTTGAGTCTTGAACCTTGAATCATGAGTCTTGAACCTTGAACCTTTAATCTTGAACCTTGAACCATGAGTCTTGAACCTTGAACCTTTAATCTTGAACCTTGGATCATGAGTCTTGAACCTTGAACCTTTAATCTTGAACCTTGAATCATGAGTCTTGAACCTTGAACTGAACCTTAATCTTGAACCTTTAATCTTGAACCTTGAACCTTGACCTTGATCATGAGTCTTGAACCTTGAACCTTTAATCTTGAACCATGAGTTTGAACCTTGAACCATGAGTCTTGAACCTTGAACCATGAGCCTTGAACCTTGAACCTTTAATCTTGAACCTTGAACCTTGATCATGAGTCTTGAACCTTGAACCTTTAATCTTGAACCTTGAACCATGAGTCTTGAACCTTGAACCTTTAATCTTGAACCTTGAACCTTTAATCTTGAACCTTGGATCATGAGTCTTGAACCTTGAACCTTTAATCTTGAACTTTGAACCTTGAGTCTTGAACCTTGAACCATGAGCCTTGAACGCAGAGTCCTGTGGGAGGGCGCTCGCCGTGGTTTCCCGCAGGCCGTGAAGGCAGCAGCGGGCCGGGGCGGGGAGGCGCTGACAGAGCAGCAGCAGTATGGCGGACGATGGAGACAGTTGGAGCGGACCAGCGGACACCAGCGGCGGGCAGGCGGCGGCGGAGGAGGCGGCGGACGGGCTGGGGCTCTGCGGGATGTTGCTGAACCTCGGCGTCGTGGTCTGGTGGCTGGTGGCGGCTGTGTGCGTGGCGGCGTACCGGCGGTGGGGCCGGCGGCTCGTCTCGGACGCGGCCCAGGGCGACGCGGCCTCGGCGCTGCCCAAGATGCGGAGACGGGACTTCACCCTGGAGCAGCTGCGGGACTACGACGGGCTGCACAACCCCCGCATCCTCATGGCCGTCAACATGAAGGTCTTCGACGTGACCAGCGGGAGGAAGTTTTACGGGAAAGGTGAGCGGGCGGCGGGCGAGGCGGAGCTCCGGCAGCCGCGGGAGTTGGCTGCCGCGCTTCCCGCTCATGGTGACTTTGTCCCGGGTAAAAATTTGGGCGCAAACCGCCGCCGTGGTTAGCTTAGCTTAGCTTAGCCGCGCTCCCCGGCTTTGTCTGCTGTTTGCCCGGGACAGCTAACTGTGGCTGCCGGGGTGAAACTGCTGCTGAACTTCACACACACTCAGGCTGCAAAACTCTGTTTTTATGCTGTGTTTTTAGCTCAGTCTGGAGGGTTTTTGATCCTGCAAACGTTGTTGGCTCTTTGCATGTGTGTCTGCAGCTTGTTGACAGTGAAGGGCCCCACCAACACTGGGAGCTTTGCACAAAGATTTTAATCATAAGTTATAATAACATCTCTATATTTACTAATGCAAAGCTAGCTTTAATGCAAATATATTTGCCTTTTTTGCACTTGGGGGGCACTGAGAGCTCTGCTATGCAAAAAAAAAAACTCTAAAAGAACAACAATAACAACTATTTTTACTGTCATCAAACATGCATCAGGCGTGTGTGTGAATGCAGGGCTGTCCAGCTCCTCCACATTTTTCTGTGGCTACAGCTTATTGACCGTAAATGGCCCCAACGTGCATCAACACTGGGAGTTTTACACAAATGTTTTAATCATAAATAATATTAATATCTTTCATATTTACTAATGCAAATCCAACTTTAATGCAAAAACATGTGGGGTTGTTTTGCAACACGGGTCATGTAGAGCTGTTTTCTGCAGATATAAGCTATAAAATAACAATAATAAGAATAATATTGATGTCTTGACTTGCCAAAGCATGCATTTGATTCTGAAATTTCCTAGTATATCTATCTGATTCATGCGCCTTCATGTGTGAGCGCCAGGCTGTCCAGCTCCTCCACATTTTTCTGTCTGGCTGACTCACCCATCAACTGTGTAATAAACTATTATTATTATTGAAACACGCTCCCAGCAGGATCAGCGATCTGATACGAAACACAGACGTGTACCGACACAAGTTTCTGGATCCACGCGGCTCAAAGACATCATGACACACAGATTTAGAGCCACGCTGCTTCATGTCTCTAACTGTCCAGTTTGGACTTTAACTTTAATGTATGATTAGCAAAGTGTAGAAGTACTTTGTAAGTATTGTTAATGTTACTTAAGTAAAAGTATTTCAGTGTAATCTGTACTCAAAGTGTTGTAAGTGAAAGTCGCTGCAGTAAACTGTCCTCTGTGACTCATTAGATGATTCTTCCTCATTGTTATTGTAAAAGCAGGATTTTAATGTTTGAGTTGGTTTAAGGTGGAGCTCATTTGTTTCTTCTGGATGAATCTGCTGATTCTTTTCTTCATTGATCGTTAAAACCTCAACGTTATTATTTAAATCCTTCAAAGGAAAAGCAACAAATCTTCATATTTGTGGAGGTAAAATGTTTTTACAGGAAAAATTACTTTAGCGATCATCAAAGTAGATGATTAATTTTCTGTCAACTGACTAATCGTTTGAGCTGAACTTGTATAAACTATGTCGCTGTTTAATTTTTAACAAAGAATCAGATTTTATTTGCTCTTCATGTGTTTTATACAAAAATCTTCATGTGTAAAGTAACTTAAGCTGTCAGTAAATTAATTAGATTAGTTAAAGTTAGTGATGAGCTTCTGTAAGAAAGTGAAAGCGAGAATCTTTTAGCCTTGTTCTGTTTCATGTCCTTGTAAATTGGATATTTTGGGGGGTTTCACTGCTGCTCAGAGGAGATAAGCAGCTTGAACTCGAGCGTTTGTTATCGTTTTGAGCTGAAGATGAATCCAAAATGATCATTTTTGCGGCCTCGCTGTGAGGTCGGAGGAGCCGCTGTCACCTTCAGCTGACGTTCAGGTTTTATCACACTCAAACCTTCCTCTTCTTCTGTTGTGAGTCGCATTTCACAATAATAAAATAAACTCAATATGTTTCTAATAATAGATGTCAAAATAAAAGCCTCAGTCTGGTGCTACTCTGGTTGGCTGCAAAGTCGGATTAGCAGCTTCATCTGTGAAAATGCTTGTTCTCGTAGTTATGCAAGGTAGCAGCACATCTAATCTGTGAGGTGATAAGGCATCTGCTTCACGGCGGCTCCGACGCTGAGTGGGCCTTTTTCTTTTTTTTTTTTCATCTTTCTGTTGCGCAATGAAAAGAAGCGAACCTGCGGGCCGGCAGAGTTTTCACATGCCGGCCAGATGATGTTCGCCTGAAGGCGCAGACAGAGTTCAACCTTCAGAAGATGCTCGGGGCGCCGTCGTCAAACTTTCTGATCTATATCGAGAGTTTCTTCACAAAATGAGCCCGATGATGACATTTCTGAGAAGAACAAACAACATTTTAACACAGTCTCCTTTTTTAATAACCTTTACTAATGCAGGAGTGAAATTATAAAATCATGCAGACAATCTAAGTTGAATATTCATTTGAATTAATTTCATAACAGGACAATGACCACCAGAGTTTGGCACAAACAAATATCACAATATTTCTGGGTGAATGTCTCGTTATTGATCATTATGGATTCACTGATCAAACTTTATCTCCCCCAATGCAAACGGTGACACCTCAGGAGACGCTGTGTTTAAGACGGCTTGTCTGATCAATTTCTCTCTCTTGATAATGCGACGATGCCTTCAGAAGACACTTTAGTCTAAAAAAACAATAAGAATAGAGATAAATCAGCCTGTGAATCTGCTTGTTTCAGATTTAACTGCAGCAGCGGCGTGTTTATCCGTCTGTTTATCCGTCGATTAAAAAGCATCAACAACAACCCCCAGAACACAAATATCACAGATATGTTCGGTGATTTGTTTGATTAGTTTGGGTTTGATTAGTCGATACTGGTGATTTGTTTTTAAAGTTGTGCATTTATCTTAAAAATAAGTGTTGTGTTTGTATTTCGTTGTCAGATATTGATGTCGGTATCTGCATCAAGTTTAGTGTTCATCAGGCTTTATGAAGAAACAATCAGCAGTAATGTGGATTTATTTAATTAATAAGCAGGTTGAAGAGTTTGTTCAGAAGTTTTTCTGTTTAACTTATGCAAATTTTAGTTTTAGTTTAGATTCATTCATCAGTTGTTGCTTTAATTAGCCATTTAGTCAGAAAGTAGTGAAAAATACTCCTCTTTATTTCAAACAGCTAAAGATAATGTCTTTAAAGTGTTTGTTTTATTTAGTCATCAGTCCAAAATCCACAGTTTACTCTGAAATGTGACAAAGAAAAGCAACGAGGGAACAAATCTCTGCACACACTGGATTAAAGGTTTTATGAGCCTGAAAAAGGAAACAACAAAGCGTCACGTGAGAGCAGCAGGAAGCCGTGAATGTCTGAAACGATGAATCGATCTCAGACAGACGCAGTCAGTTTAATTTTTGATGGACCGATCAATCGATGGACCAATCGCTGATGCTGAACTTTAACGCCGTTCTTGAGACGAAGCTGCAGACAGTATCGCATCTCATAACGCTGCCACATTAATACATCCTGCAGCTCCGATATCATCATCATCATGAATCCTGCTCAGTCACCCTCAACACAGACCCCTTTGTGAACTCACTGTATCTGTGGTGTGTTCGAGGGCTTTTTAATGTGACGCAGCCGCCGTCACATGACGTAGGCCGGCTCCATCGCTGGGGGTTTACTTTTTGCTTGACTGGAACTGTTTTTGTTTTCTTTTTTTTCAGTAATATTTTACTATTTTTCATTAACAAATGACAGAAAAAGACCAAAAACATCAACATACATCATACATTATTGTTTGCATTGGAAGAAATTTAACAGTATGTGATTTATTTGTGGGGACGAGGTGCTGCAATACATCAACAAGATCACTGAGGATGATCAGAAGGGGCTGCCATTTATTATAGAAGATGTTGATGTTGTTTTTGTGCTTTCTATGCACATTTTCCTTCAGTAAATCAGTGTGAAACCTTAAAAAAAGGACAGAAAGAGGACTCGGGTCGTCCCTCATCCCCTCATCAGGCTCACTCAGATTAAAATTTTTAGCACATAGAGTCAAAATATCTGTGAACCTGTGGGATGATAAAGTAAGAAACTGCTGATCCTCCTCCTCATCCTGACTTTTATTTTTTCTGTTTCTTCCTCAGACGGTCCTTACGGCATTTTCGCGGGTCGGGATGCTTCAAGAGGCCTGGCCACCTTCTGCCTGGAGAAAGACGCCCTGAGGGACGAGTACGACGACTTGTCAGACCTCAACGCTGTACAGATGGAGAGTGTGAGGGAGTGGGAGATGCAGTTCATGGGTACGTTCGTTAATCCTCGTGTGTCGATTCGGCTCAGATTTCACGGATCTATCCACCGCGTTGGCCGCCTTTCCCCACGGCGCCGCTGCATATTTGGTCAGGTCAAACTGAGGAGTCACAAGACAGCTTGTGCACTTTCCTGTGCTTGTAACCTTTAAAGAGCAACCACAACTTTTGTTTGTCCTGTTACAGTTTGAACAGCGTGATTTTTATTATTGAATTAGGAACATTTTTAAAAGCTGTGAGCTGATAACAGATTCACTCTCTGTCAATTCAGAAAGAAATCTGAAAATTGTTGGCAAAGAGAAACACATTTTGTAAAAACATCTGGAAAAAGTTTCAAGAGGGAGCTTGAATCCAGATTCTAAGAAATGATAGATTCTTAATCAGGCGTAAAGTTTTTGATGATGCAGTTTGAAGGTTAAAAGAGTTATAGATTATTGGACCAGCAGAAGATTAATCAACAGCTGTTTTGATCATTGATTGATTCATTAATTATTCTTTTTTTTTTTTTTTTTTTTTTTGCCAAATGTTCTTACTGACGCTTTTCATCAACACAGACAAACATATCTGAGTAATCTGATGACGAGGGACTCTGAGAAAACTGGACGAACATTTATATTTAACTGTTTTCAGACATCAAAATTCAAAGTTATAAAGACAGAAAATCAATTGCAGGCAATTTTGATGAGTCATCTTTCCTACAAAAAGCTAAATGTCTCAGTTGCAGCTTCTCTTTTCTGAGGATTTGCTGCCTTTCTTTGCTTTATGTGTTAGTTTACAGATATTTTAAGGTTTTAAAATATTCGAAGATGTCACCTTTAGCTTGATTTTTCTTTATTTACGTGATATTTTACTGATCATTTCATATAAAGCTCACATGATATTCCAGAAGAAATTGACATTAGAAAACCTGAAACCAGAAGAGTTTTCAGCTCTTTAAAAAATAAGAAAACAGGTTACTTGTGAAACACACAGCTGAACTAAACTTTGGATTGAACTTGCCACAGACGTGCAATAAACCAACTAAAAATATCCTCTGCAGCCGCATCTGCTGAAGAACAGTTACAACAGGAAGCTCAGAAACTGGAAGGAAATGAAAGCTGACTTATCAGATATATCAAATTATTCTCAGCTAAAAGTGTAAACAGTTTTAGATCCTGTAGTTTCACTAGTCAAATCACAGGAGTCTAATTTTGGCCTGAAACTCGCCTCGCCAGACGTTTGTGTGCTTAAATAAAACGTCTGTGGACACTCGGTCTGATTCTGTCGACCCTTAAAGCCCAACGGGGCGGCTTTGGTGATTAAATCATGTAAGACGATGTCAGTAAATTACTCGCAGCACGTTGCTGCTCTCAGAGTCCAGCCTTCCTCCTCAAAATCTGCTCGTTTCAGACAGTAAGGACGAGATGCAGAACTAAAAACAAGTGATCAATTGATAGATCAGAAACTATTTTGATAATGAATTAATAGTTTGAGTTGTTATTAAAAAAAAAAAAAAGCCTCTAAGAGGAACAAGTTTGATGCTTTTTTCTGTTTTTATATAATTAAAAACTAAATTGGGGTTTGAAAAAAAAAAACTTTCCAGCCTGGAAACTAATATTTATTTCCATTATTGATTAATCTGAAGGTTATTTTCTTGATTGTCAGTTGTTTTGCGATAAACAGTCCAAAATATCAAATTCATTACCATAATATTACTATAAGACGAGGAAAAGCAGCTAAATTTACGTGAATGACACATAGTCACATAGTTCAAATAGTTGCAGTAATTCTCTGTCAATTGATTAATCGATTGATGGTTTCAGATCTTGAATTGTTGGAGGCTTTTCAAACTTGTTTCTGACATTCAAAGTTTCAATTCTTTCATCCATAAAAACACAATCACAGTTTTCCCCTCTTAGTGAAGAGACGTTGACATGAGAAATAAATATCCACAAAATAAAACCATTAATAAAAAATGAATTTCAGTTTGCACTCTTGTCAAAACTTAAAGATGATTTGGCAGTGATCGACATTTTTGCTTGAAAAGTACTTTAAATCATTGATCAATTATCCAAATAGTTCGTGGCTGATTGTTCAAACTCCAACAGAGTCACAGCCCTGAGATGACACTTGTGTGGTTGTTTCTCACATCCCCTTTTTACATCCAGAAATATTTCAACATCGGTCAACAGCTTCCTTTATGAGAGGTTACAGTATTCGTAAAGGTCGTCAAGCTGAAAATACACTACAGGCCAAAAGTTTGGAAGCAAGATCAAATGAGAAAATTATTCAAAAAGAAGACTGAAATTAACCAACATAAAAAACACAAATATTTCAAAATAAAACTGAACTTTATACAAGCTCACCCTCACAGACGTACAGACTCAGTCTAGTTTACATAAATTATTCATGTTATCCAATCAAAAGGGAGATTAACTTTACAGAAGTCATATTAGATCACCTGCAGTCCGATTCCTTCATTTCCTCCATAAGTGGTGTCCATCTTTCTATAGATTTCCACTTTTTTTTTTCTAACTCAAGTCTTTGTCGATATCTTGCAGAAAAATACGATTACGTCGGGAGGTTGCTGAAGCCCGGAGACGAGCCATCGGAGTACACGGACGAGGAGGACATTAAGGACCACCTGAAGCACGACTGAGCGGCTCCTTCACACCGACCAAAGCCAGGAGCCCCGAACGGCTGCGACAGATCGCCCCCGGCCTCCCCAGACCTCCTCCTCATCATCATCATCATCCTCACATCCTCCTCTTCCTCCTCCTGCCCCGCTCCTCTCTCCTCCCCACCCCCCTTTTAAACTCGCTGTTTCTGAAAGGGGGGGGTGATCACCACCGACAGAAAGAGGATTCGAAACAAAAACCTCCTTTTTGAAAACACCTCCGGGGGAGAGAGAGTTAGTGTGTCTTTAGATGTATTCAAAATAAAAAAAAACAAACACCCCCAAAACTATTTTAGTCATTTCTCCAGAGGGGCGGGGGGCAAAGTGCCGGGCGGCGGTCGGTCCGAGGTAGAAACACGTTGGTCAGAGATGATCGGTGCATCGGGACGGGGGAACGGATTTCTCTCTCTTCTTTAGTCACATCGAAACTGCTTCAGCTTTGGACAGCTCATCAATCAAATCATTTCTGTTTTTATTTTGATTTTTTATTTGTTGTCATTTCCTCCCACCCCTTCCCCCCCTCCCCCTCCTCCCTTCGTCGAGAGGGCTCCCGACCGGCGCTGTGGAAACTGGCGGGGCGTCGCATTTTTCCTGTTGTGTTTTGTAGTGTATGCACTACTAGTTTTCTTTGTTTGTCACCATGTGATTGTATTTGTTAAGTAGCATTAGAGGGAGGAAGAGCAGGAGGGAAGGTTTTTTTTTTTTGTTTGTTTGTTTTCTTTTGGGTTTGGGGGGGTGTTTAAAGGTCCTTGCCATATGAATCCTTTTTTTTTTTTTTCAAATCACATCAGACGGACTGAATCACGGATGAGGAATACAAAGGGAAGGTGATAAGGCAGTCCTAATCAATCGACTCAATTGTTTACATGCCTCACAAGCCAGCTGCAAGTCTGTAGATCCCCCTGAAAAATGGTCCAAGTATTAATTGTGCCTTATTTTGTTCGTTGTGTCAGTCCTGACCGTTCTAACAGAGGAGGCGAGCGGAGGGATGGAGGTGTCGTTTTTTTTCCCAGACTCGGTCCCCCCAGACTTTAACGAAGGCAAACGTCGTGTCAGTCGTCCACGCACAGACTGTAAGATTTCCCCACTTCACAAACTGTAAATAGACCGTATGAATTACTCAGTGTTACTGCCATATTTATGTAGTTGATGAACTCCATATATGTATAATGCTATGTCGTATTGGCCAAAAAAAACCCCCATGGTTTGTGTTTTGTTTTTTTTTTTTTAAACGTGGGTGAATTTCCAAAAAAAACCAACAACAACAACAAAAAAAGGAGAGCTTGTTGCGAAGTGCTGCAGGGTATGGGACCGGGAGCTGTTTCTTTGCTAAAAATTTTTTTCTTTTTTTTTTTTTTTTGTTTCGGAGACGTTGCTTATCCTGTAAATATATCTATCATTTTATTAAAGCATGTGCGACAACAACAAAAGTGAGCTATGCCGAAATTCCCACCACGTCATGTATTTAAATGTTGGGTGTGTGTGTGTGCGTGTCTGCGTGACAGAGGCAGGAAGGGATTTGTTCATGCATAATAAATCGATTTGGTTAATAATTGAAGACGTCTGGAATTTATTTGCTTTTAGAGACGGATGATGGGTTCGCTACCAGGAAAATCTTTTATAGTTCATTAAGACGTTTAACAGTAAGCGTCTTTGTTTCAGGACTGTTTGCGAGGAAAACAAACGGTGACGGAGCAGGAAGTTTAATATTTGAGGAGGTACGAGCAAAGTCACTCTCAGATGGATTATTATGTATTAATTATAGATTTAATGATAAATTTGTACTAATCAGGCTCAAATAAGTGAGATGAAAGTGAGATGATGTTTTTTCCTGCACATCATCAAGAAAAAAAGAAAAATCGAGAACAAAATGTCCAACGAGCTTCATGGCAAACGTCTGTGTGAACGTTTATTAACTCCAGATGTCGAGAAACACAAAAGCAAAGAGGAGGACAAAACAAAAACAAAAAGTGATGACTAGAAGAGAAGTTTTTATTTCATGGGAAGTTTATATATATATATATATATATATATATATATATATATATATACATATATGTGTGTGTGTGTATATATATATATATATATATATATATATATATATATATATACACACACACACGTGTATATATATATATATACGATACGGTAAATAATTTGTGTTTATGGGACTGAAATCACTAAAGAGAAAAACATTTGGAAATAATTTATTTATATATATATATATATATATAAAGTCTTTAATACTGAATGAAAAATGGAAATAAAAAAATAAAGGAAAAATAAATGTGTAGTGTGTATATTAACATGTAGGGACAGAAGTAATAAAGAGAAACATAAATACAGCAAATAGCAAGCAGTGAATAGTAAGAAATAGTAGTACCTTGTATTTAAGTACTTGAGTAAACGTACTTAGTTACATTCCACTGCTGATCTTAACCTTTAATAATACATCTCACTATATTTATTGATTATATTTTCAATGTTATCAATCAGAATCTGCAAGCCAGCTAAAGTTATCAAATAGATGTAGTAAAGTAAAAAGAACAATACTGCAATTTCCCTCTGAATTGCAGAAGAATAAAGTACTTGAGTAAATGTACTTAGTTACATGCCACTGCTGATCTTAACCTTTAATAATACACCAAAATCTATTTATTGATCCTATTTTGTGTTATTTATCTGAAAATTCAAGGTAATCTGAGTTATTAAATAAATGTAGTGGAGTAAAAGGTACAATAATGTCCCTCTAAATTGTAATGGAGTAGAAATGCTCATTGCAAGTACTTCAGATTTGTATACTGTAAGTACAGTATTTGAGTAAATGTACTTACTGATCTTAACCTACATCTCAATATATTTATTGATTGATTGATTTTGTGTCATGAATCTGAAGGTTTTAAATGAATGTAGTGGAGTAAAAAGTACAGTATGTCCCTCTGAACTGTAATTGAGTAAATATATGAAGTATCAGTACTTTAAATCAGTATTAGAGTGCAGTACTACCCTGAGTGGTGTTTGTTGGTGAGTTAATGTTCATTCATGTGGAGTTTGGGGGGTCAAAACACTAAAAATAAACTGCAGCTCATCTGCGGCTCAACAGCGCCCCCACATGCTGCTCCGGATTATCCCGGTACTGCACCCCACCCTGCAGAGATCTGTGTCTGTGTGTGTGTGTGTGTGTGTGTCGCTGTTGTAGCTGGTCGACCATCACAGTTCCGGTCTGCAGGGTCACACTTGGACCCGGATCAGGTCTCTTTCTGATCCGTCGTCCATTTCCGCAGCGGCTCCATCCTGCAGCATCTCCTCCTCCTCCTCCTCCTCCTGCTGCACCGACATCTTGGCTGCTTTTATCCCCCAAAAAACTCCCCGGACATTCAGCAGATCTCCCCCCCGGAGGATCAGATCTTTTTGGAGGTTTTCCAGGCAGCAGCAGCATCGGGTGGGTGAGTGGTTTGCTCCCGTTTGATTCCCCATCAGGAGGTAAAAGTGAGAGAAAGTAGTTCCTGCTGAGCATCCATCAGGAGGACAGAGATGGCAGAGCATCTATCTCAGAGTGAGCTGGACTACCCCTTCAAACTTCTGGAGTATTTCAATGGATTCAGAGTCTCCAAGGTAACATTTACACTTTATTTGAATAAATCCTTCATTATATTTGACTTATTCTGTTGTAAATTAGGCTATATTACTGCACTATACTGCATTTTATCTTAATATGCAGTATAATATGCTGCATATTATGTCATTTACTATGTTAAACAATATACTTTTATATTGTTGTACTATACTCTTACAAGATACTGTTGTATTGTGTTATATTGCTGCACTATTATATTGTTGTACTATACTGTTATCTTAATATGTAGTATAATTATTATGTTATACTATATACTGTTATGTTATTGTGCTATATTTATACTATATTCTATGTTAAACTATACTATATATTTAGTTATGCCATAATACATTATGTCACTATATTATTTTGACTCTTTCACTTTATTCTAATAATCAATTTAGACAAACACCACTACTTAATCATATTATATTATTATATATTATATTAGCCTTTAGTTATTGATGTTATTATTAATATTATTATTAGTAGTAGTAATATTTTGTGTCTTATTTTATGTTTTTTTTTTATCTTATCTTAAATATTTAAGATTCACAAGTGTGCAGTCTGCAGTAATAATGTAGGATTGCCACTAACATTTTGTTATTGATTAATCTGCTGTAGAGCAACAACCAGTGATTATTTTTATCAGTTAATCGATGAGTTAGTCCAGTCCAAATTATGTTTAGTGTAATATCATGAAACGATAAAAAAAACAACAACAAAAAAAACAAGCTGGAACACGTAACATTTTGGTATTTTTGCAGTAAGAAACTATTTACACAAATGAACAAGTAAAGTCATCAAAACAGTTGCAGATTAATTTTTTAATCTGTTCTCTGATCTGACTCGATAATTTGACTGTTTGGTTCGACGCAGTGATTGTTTGGCTTCCTTTTTTCTGTCTGAAATGAGAAAAACAGGCTGAAAACTGTGAGTAAGATTGACGTCCTGTGTTGATAAAAGACCAATGTGATTTATCAGGTTTATTGTTGATCAGCTAATCGAAAAGAGACTCTACTCTGTAGCCATACCTGCAGCTCTTTGGCAGGTTATCAGGATTAAGTTTCGATCAGACACCTAAATATTGGACAGACTGACCTTTCTGACCTGATGATGGAGCTGCAACTGGAACAGTTTTATGACAATTCACCTTATAAGTTTGAGAAATGTCACTAAAATTCTCACAGTGACTCGAGATAAAAAAAATAGATCACCAAAATAAAGTTTAACGTGAATCCACCTGATAACTGCTGATAAATGTTGAGATGCTTCAGCGTGGACCTCTGCAGGTGTTGACGTTGGCGCTGTGCTCGTCCCTGCAGGTGATATTTTCGGCCTGTGAGCTGGGAGTGTTCGACCTCCTGCTGAAGTCTCCGGAGCCGCTGAGCGCCCGGCGAGTCGCCGAAGAGCTGAAGACGAGCGAGGACGGGATGCAGAGGCTGCTGGACGCTCTGGTGGGCATCGAGATCCTGGAGGTGGAGACGGCAGACGGGACAGGTGAGACGAAGGAGGAGGAGGTGATAGAACAGAGCAATATATCATCTCTTTATCAATGTGGACAAAAGTATGTGGACACCTGTGCAAACTATGGGGTTACCCTCTGAAAGAAATCCATTATAATTTGTGAAACAAACATTCGGCTGATGTTAATTTTACCTCAGTGAGACATTTCTTTTTCTTTTTGTATAATTTCTCACTTCCTAATAATCCATAAACCCCAAAACTCCAAAACTTTTTAATGGCCTCTAACCGATGATGGTTTTAAAAATCATGTTTTCTATTTTAGATGTCTCTTCTAGTGGTTTTGCTCTCTTGAGATTAGCAATTGATTCAACTGAGCGATTTGTATGCTTTACTTAATGGTCAGAGTCATGTTATTGATCATGTTATTGATTGTGGTAATGTTGTGAGGATCATGTTTAATCATTTAATTGAAGGGTCGGCTGTCGCTCTGTAGCCTCTTCAGTGTAAGAGGCTGCTGAATTCAGATTTGTAACCATGTCTGTGTTTCATTATTGTTTGTCTCCAAGGTGCGATTGTTTGAAATACACTATAGTCTTTGAATGCAGCTGTGAGAAAGTCAGATGTCGGAGCTTCCTTGAACACACCGAGCTTTTAAAGTATAAACATGATGATATTTTATATTTTTCGTATCATCTATTTGGCCCAAGAAAAGACCAAAAACCAGCAAAGACTTTTTAACAAGCTTTGCCAAAGTCTATTTTCTTATACATCATTTTAAAACTAAAGTGTTAAAGTTTATTTTAACTTTTATTTTCAGCATCAGTTTGTCTGCTGATAATTCTCTTGATAATTTTCTTTTGCTGGATTAATCATTTATCCCACTGGTCCTTTTAATCCTGAACATCCACGTTAGGAACTGATGGCACGCTGATGTGAAGTCGTTAATAAAATGCGAATGTCATTTTGTCCGAACAGCTTTGTACAGCAGCACCGACGTGGCGAACCTTTACCTGGCCAAAGGCAGCGCCAAGTCTCTTCACGACATGATCATCTACCAGTCCCAGACCGTCTACCCGCTGTGGAACAACATGGTGGACGCCGTCAGGTCAGTGGGATCAGATGCAGAAGGTCAGATGATGGAAATGAATTGATGGATTATATGTTTTATTTAGCTTCGTCTAGCATCTTTATGAGAGTTGTAAAGATGTCAGATGTGATGAGTCATCAAACTGACAGCAACTGTGAGCTCACAACAGCCTCATCGCTAATAAATAACACAGACAAAAAGAAAAAACAAAGATTTAATCCAAACCAGGGCACTAATCTGTCTGATTTTATTGGAACGATAATAACATGCAAAATGTGACGCTTCATTTTATTCATGCGTTGACTGACAGTGAGATAGACCACCACAAATGCCAAATGAGAAGAATAAAGTGCAGTCTAAACATTCATTATCCGTTATCCGGCTGAACAGCTGCCAGAGCTGCTGTGCTGGTTTCACATAAGGAAGCTGCATTTCAGTGATCATATTTTACAGAATAATCAGTCGTTTCTCATTTCTCACCACGCAGGGAGGGGAAGAACCAGAACGAAAAGACCTTCGGCCTTCCTCCGGAGGAAGTTTTCCAAGCTATTTACAGGTTGGTGCTGATTTTGTTGTTCAGATGCTTCATTGTGTAACTTCGTCAGTCTAATATTTATAACTAATATTCAGTCTAATAGTCTAATATTTATTCTGTGTTTGATTGTAAACTTTACCACCCAGGTCAGAGGAGGAGATGCTGAAGTTTATGGGTCTGATGAACTCCTCCTGGGTTCTGGACGGACACGACATCGTGACGGCGTTCAACCTCTCCTGCTTTCAGAACATTGTTGATCTGGGAGGTAAAAGTTTAAACTCCCTTAAATCAAAGCATGATTATATTCATGAACATTTAAATGATCATTAATGGCTTGTTTGCATTAGTCACTGTCTAACATTTGGTTTTTGGGCTGTTTGACCACTTGGGAATGATAAAATGGTAAAAATCAATAAATTAAATCATCCTAACATTAAAATAAAATGTGATAAATAAAGAAGGTCAAACGTTCACAGACACAAACACATAACAGATAACAGAACAGATAAAATGAACATTTTGAGTGCAGAATGAAGATGTATTTTACTGACTCTTTTGACCGCTCTTTTTTCACACTGAAAATCTCCCAGGATGCACCGGTGCTCTGGCCCGTGAGATGGCGAAGGCGTACCCGTCCTCCTCCGTCACCGTGTTCGACCTCCCGCAGGTCGTAGAAATGGCCCAGAAACATTTTTCTCAGGAGAACAATGCTGTCGTATTTCAGACCGGTGAGCCTCTTTCAGCCTGTTTCAGCACATCGAGAGCTGACTACAGAAAAGTGGAGGTGATATTTTGTTAGGAAATTAATAAACCATATTCCATATTGTAAGAAATATCTCTAATGTTTAAAAATATCGAATTAAGTGTAAATCCAACTTAATCATATCAAATAAAATAAATACTAGATGACATCTGCTGCACAAGGTGAGGGCTGTAACATAAATATTATTTTATATATTATTACTATTAATAGTATCTGTTTTTATATTTTATGTGATTTATTGTGATTTGAAGTGATTTTAAATACCAACATTGTATTCAAATGATCTAAGTTGTGTAAGTTGTGTAAACTGTATTACATTATTTATGTATTGAATATAAATTATTACTTATATTTGAATATTTTTCAATACTATATTGCAGGTCTGTAGAAAAGTCATTGAGTTAGCAGATAATCAGAAGAAGAGCAGATAAAGAGGTTAAATATCTGTAGGATCTGCTAATGTACTCATATTTATGTATATTTGTGCCATTTTATCTGAGTTTTGGATCACGTCACACAAGCTTCATCAGCAGGTTGAGTTTCTTGTAGATTTTTTTAATTTGTTGAATACTTTAATGGCTTTTGGTAAACTCCACTTACAGATGAAGCTCATGTAATATGATGGAAAGCTCAGGCAGCTACTTATTCGACTACGTGGTCTGTGGATCATTTACTTTAGTTTACGGTGCTGTTTGAGTAACACTGAGAAGTGTTTCTAATATTTTTTCAACGAGAGCAGAACATCTTAACAGTCCCGACGGGAGGAATTACTGCAGGACTGTTTTAGTTTAAGAGTACCTAATAAAACAGCGGCTGTGTGTACAAAGTGTTCACGTCTGTTCTGTTGTATGTTCTGTATGCAGGAGATTTCTTCAGCGGTGAAATCCCTCCTGCTGACCTGTACGTCCTGGCCCGAATCATCCACGACTGGCCTGAGGAGAAGTGCCTAACGCTGCTGAAGAAGATCTACGACACCTGCGCACCAGGTGAGTCCAACGTGTGTGTTTGCATCAGTGCAGAATCTGTACACACTGCTTTGAAATTCAGTCATGATTTATTTTTCATGCATGTAAACTGTGAATCCACCACTTCACAAACAATTACTGTGTTGTTTGTATGTATTCAAATATGGCCGCTACATTTAAAGTTTTAGATGCTGTTTTTTATTCTCTTAAAGTTAGTGGAAGCCCCAAGAAGTCAAGTCAAAGAGAGTCGGTGAAAGTTCAAAGTCTCAAGGAAGCCAAAGAGAAATGAAAACGTGCAGTTTTCGTTTGTCTCTAATCTGGATGTTTGTGATGCACTAATTGAACTGAGGCGTAAATAAGTCCTGTGATAATCTTTCTGCTCTTTGTTTATAACATCTGGTATCATTTTAACCCGTTACTCAAACTCTGCCCTGAATCTAACGGTGTGAAAAAATCCTGTCACCACCTCTGCATATTTTTCCAGTTAAAAAACATACAAATCTATTGTTGATAGTAAATATTCTCTCAACACGTGCCAGAAGTTGACATAAATTAAAGATAAGAATGTGGAGGATGGTCCTCTGTTAGTGCAAATGGAAACTCAACATTGTTTATTATCAAAGAAACCAAACTAAATTTCAATTAGAGTTAAACCTACACTAGTATTACTATTTGCTATATCAATTTAAATGTATATGCATTATTTTTTATGGTTTTAAAGGTTGAAGAAGCTCAGATTATGTTCACATTTCTGAAACCAAATCCAGGCTCCTGACTTGAATGAAGAAGATAAATCAGAGATAAAAGAATGGTGTCATTGTGGATGTGTTACGTTCCTGCAGGGTAGAGGAGACTTTAAAGATTAATGACATGTCAGTCAAGCTTTGTTTTTCACATTCTTATTAGTCAAAACACGGCTTCCATGGCAACATAACAAACACACCCCCCCCGTGCTGACGTGTGTGTTGTTAAATGCTGAAATATTTTTACGCTCCCACTTTAACAACACTCGCCGTCTGTGTTCGTCCTCCCGGCAGGCGGCGGCGTCCTGCTGGTGGAGGCGATGCTGTTTGAGAACAGGCGAGGGCCCATCATGGCTCAGACCTTCTCCCTCAACATGCTGGTGCAGACGGAGGGCCGGGAGCGCCCGCCGTCCGAGTACACGCTCATGCTCAACAAGACCGGCTTCCACAACGTTCAGGTGTGCAGGACCGGCAAGTCCTACGACGCCATCCTCGCCATCAGATGAACAGACGAGAATGGCGTCCTCTGGGAAGTCTGGGAAAGTAAAAGGAAGTTGAACTTTTCAAGGCTTTGAAAAGGTTGAGAGGTGGATATAAACATAAAAACTGTGAAAAGCCCTAACCCTAACCCTTACTGGATGATATTTCAGATCAATACTTCTCTATCGGTCGTATTTTAAACCCATTTCACATTAAAAGCACAAAGAATCAGATCAAACTTTTGAATTAGACTCAGTTAGAATCAAGTCAGGTGAAAGGAATAGTTTAGTTTCCTGCTGAGAGTTTGATGATTGATGTCACTCTCACGTCTGTGCACTGAATGCGAAGCTGCAGCCAGTTAGCTTAGCTTAGCATAAAGACTGGAAACAGGGGGAAACAGCTAGCCTGGTTCTGTCTGAAGATAACAGAATCCTTTTTTACATTCAAATGTAAAAACAACAAGGTGTAGTTATATATTTAGTTTCTCTATTTCTTTAGATTTCTTGTTTGTAGCTACATATTTAATTGACAGACATGACTGTGGTCTTTTCATCTAACATTCCCAAAATGTGGAACTACTCCTATAAGTTTAAGTTTTATAAATGCACTGATGTTTTTTTGAAGACTCGTGGTACACAAGGCTTTTCAGAACGGCCTGATTTTAACACTGTTAGTAGAAAAAGATGTTTTACTGTGTTTTTTCTTACTTTTTGTTTACAAGCTCAAAAATACCAACATCTGCTCTCTATTTAGTCATATCTTGTTATTCACAGCCACCTATTACATAAACCAGACTAAAACAGTAAATATGAAGTGTTTTCTTTGTTCACCTGTTTTTTGAGGATTTAACACCCAGAGAAACATATTTGACTTCAGTGTGTTGATTTATTTTCATTCTGTCATTTTAATCAGAATAACTGAAGAAAATATCAAACTAAACCCACCAAGTGGGGTGAAGAAATGAAGAAAGCTGCTGTGTGTTGTGTTGTTGTGTTTCGTGTGACCGTGGTGCGTTCAGGTTCCCTCTCAGACTGCATGTAGGACAGTTTACCACCGTTTATCATTCCTCTGCTGGCATCAAACAGTTCTCATTTTCTTATGTTAGCTCTGTTAGTTGTGTCACCTCTTAGTCGCAGTGTAAACGTACAGTTAAAGAAAACCTGTTCTTATTGATGTTTGTTGCATTTCCAGAACATCTCGTGTTTACAGTAGAAAATAATTCACATAATCTCAGCTCTAAATAAGAAAACATCACATACTGAGTACATATTCCAAAACAGTGTAAGGGGTTTTGTTGATTTTGGTGATTTGAATGTGTGTTATAAATGAGGTGTGAATGCAAAATATCAAGATGTTTGATGGCACATTTAAAAACTGTTTGAAACTTTTTGAAAATGATAGTGTGAGCTTGTTTCTGATCATTCCACGTGTTGGCAGCATGCATCCTTCATATTAAATAAAATTTAAAAACAAAACAACTGGTTTGTTCTTTGTAAACGGATAATTTTGTAAAATGAGTTCTTATTGAAATCTGTGCATGTGCAAACAACCATCGACGCACACAGAAGTCAGTAATGGAATAAAAAGAGCAAAACGTTACAGGGCAACTCTTAATAATCAGAATAGTTTTGTTTATTTTCCCAGATGAAAACAAAAACAAACAAAATATTATAGTATTTGGAATTCGTATTGTAAAATCACTTATTGTTATTGAATACATGATTAATATTACATTAAATTAAATTAATGTTGACATTTAAAATGGTAACCATACAAACCAACCATTTTGCTGTCCAAACTACTGGTCCCATTTCAGTTTTTTCCATATTATTTTTTTATTTACTTGGCAATTGTTTGTTATTGCACAATTTTGCATCATTTTAGACAAACAACACACAAACACAAAATTGCAATAAAGAGCATTTAAAAACCAACAACAAACAAATAAATACAAAAGAGACATAATGATGAGATAAGACATTTATTCTTATATTTAATAAATTAAAAAATGTTGATACTTAAAATTGCAACCAAGCAACGTTGTTTATTTGTATTAAAACATCAGAATGTTTTTCTCATTATTATTCTTATATTAATTCCGGGCTCCTGCATTATCTTTATTATTATTATTATTATTATTTTTAGTATTATTATTGTGACACCGTTCCCGCTGGTGGTGCTGCCTTCCTCCAGCGGGGCCTCCCTCCGCGCAGCTGCAGCCGGGCAGGGTCGCCTCCTCCCCGGCCGCCGCTGCTCCGCCGCGCCGCTCTCTGTTTGTGGAATGCGGGTCAAGCGGAACTCGCGGCTTCAATCTGCGGCTCGCTTCAAACTCCAAACACCGGCTCGCCTCAGCCCGGACGCGCTCCGTACGTACTGCACACTTTTATTTCTACCCCTGCGGATTTAATTAAAATAAATAACATGCAATGTGTGTTTGGGCCGCTTTGGTCCGGTTTGTGTTTGTTGTCCGGTATCAGGAGCGGCGGCAGCTCGACGTTTAAAATGGCGCCAAAGATTAACCTCCGCCAGTGGATCGCTGCTGGAACGGCTAACCTGCGCCCCGCCGGAAAACCGCACAGAAACCGCAACTAACCCAACGTATTTATGCATTATTTTAATTTCCTTCGTTTTCGTGTGGTTTGTTTTAATTTACTACTGACCCCTAACCTTTGACAGTTCTGTGGCCGTAGCCGCGCGGCGCAATAAGTTTGTTAGCACATTGGCTAATGCTAACGTACTACCGTTACGAGCTAGCCGAGAATGCTAACCACGTCAACGCGCGGGGCTGCCGCTGCTGCTGCCTGAGTAAAAAAACACGCATAATTACTGTAAAAACGTCTTATATTAACCCATTTGTTATTATTATCGTTACTACAGTTTGGAAAAATGGTTATTACAGGTTAAGCATTTTAAAAGGAAGAACTTTTTTCTAAAATTATAAATAATAATAACAGCATAGGCGCCGGAGTGGGTGAGCCCTTATGTTGCATAACGGTAGTTAGCTTTCAGGCTAACCAGCTAGAATTTGCAGTGATTTTTAAATAAAATGCAACTCTAATTATACTATTACTCAAAATGCGATCACACGCTGCAAATACAACATGTTTATAATGTTGCACAGCCAACGTTAAATGCAAGCTGCCAGCTGAAGTTAGCCGCTGAGCTAGTTAGCCGATGCTACTTGGTGTTTGTTTGCAGGCGTCACATAAGCGGCTGTTAGCCTAGCATGCTATGAGTTATTGGAGGACCCCTCGCAGCTCTGCAGGGTGTTTCCTGCGTGTGCTGCGTGCTGCGTGTTGTTGTTGTTGTTGTTGTGGCTCAACAGTGACTGTGAGTGTGCTGTCAGATGGAGATTCAAGGTTTTAGTTAATGTGCTTTATTATATTTCTGTATCCTGAACTTAATATGAAGTCGCGTAGTTCATACAAAATACAAACAAAGTAGAATATAATGTGTAGAAACAAAATCACATATGTAAAATTTTCTCTTTTAGTTCTCTAATACATTTTCATGTTTTGATTGAAGATCTTGTATCTTGAAGTTTTAGCCGTTATTACTTG
Organism: Scortum barcoo; assembly: GCA_023238725.1. Classification (NCBI taxonomy): domain Eukaryota; kingdom Metazoa; phylum Chordata; class Actinopteri; order Centrarchiformes; family Terapontidae; genus Scortum; species Scortum barcoo. The sequence continues at coordinate 3,181,927 of CM041539.1, forward strand.
TGTGATTTTCTTCTACATATTTTTCAGCACTCTTAGGGGGAGTCTGTAACTCAAATAATATTTTTTCCAACACTTTCACTTGATTTCATTTTCTTTATGATCTCATGGTATGGGGCACCAACAACATGTAATATTAGCAAAATGATGGCTAAAGTACAACAGATGTTACTTAAACAAAACCAATGTAAAAACAAAATTAACTTAAACAGAGTGGCGGCTAAATAATATGTTAATTCATTTCATTTTCAAACAACATATGATCCTCATCTCTCAAGTGATTGTCTGTACAAAGGTTGCAGATCTTCTGATTTCTGTCCAGGCCTGTATATCTATTTAATGATCTCATGAATTCTGGTTTTATTCACGAAAATTACAGAGACTGAGCTTCTGATCATAATATTGTGCTACAACATCATGTCTGTGTCCGATTTTGAGTGTTTATCTTATTCCCAAATGTTTTCCCTTATCATAATTGTTTATCTTGTCTCCCTCTCCTCCCCTCCTCTCTCGATTTGTGAAGTGCCCCCACGCCGGAGCACCGCAGACAGACGATGACGACGATGAAGAGAAGCAGGCACCCCAGCAGCAGCGACGACTCCGACAATGGAAGTAAGCAAAATATTGTCTCTGCTGACTCATTCGTACCAAGTCCAAATATAGATCTGAATGAGGTCAGTACAATCCTGCCACCTTCCTCAATTTCACAAGTGAAAACAGCAATTTTAAGAATAGCAGAGCGAGGAAATGCAAACTTGTTTCCTCTAAATAGCACACAATGCAAAATAAGTTAAAAGAAAATCTATAGATAAAGATCATGATATGATATATATTAAATTTTAGCCTGTAAATTTTGCATCTTTTTATCAGCACTCTACTTTCTAGCCTTTACATTCTGGCTTCCCGGTTTCTCTGTCAGCGTAGTTCTTCTTTCCTGAAAATGCATCTTCTATCTCATTACTGTCAGTAAATGTACAATTCTTGTTCAGGAAGAAAACCAAGGGAAAGGAAAAGAAAGACAGGCGGCAGATGGACAAAGATTAAGGAAAGGAAAAAGAAGCCGTACAGTCTGAGAGACAGGAGACAGAGTAGGGACAGGAGGAGTATTTGGACCTTTAAAGACCCTCCGGCAGGTCAGACAGGCTCGAAGATCTCAGACAGCAGTTTTCCACTTTGTCACGTTCATTTCATCCCCAGACAAAATCTCACATGGGTGGGGGTTTTACAGCATCCTATAAAATGTTGGGGGTAAGTTGTTAATTTACAGAAAACGAAATAAATGTGTAGATGCTTCCCCTGCGAGTGTTTGGATTTCCTTATCATCCAGTCTGTCCGATGTGCCATCTGGTATCGAAACAAACAAAAACCTCTTACTGGAAATTACTTCCAGCCAAAGATCTGATTCAGGGTTTTTGTAAAGTGAACGGCTGAATGCATCAGGATTCTTCAGGACTTTAAGGTCCACCATTTGGTGCAGATGATGGGTTTGGTGTCATACAGGTGATTTTAAAATCCTGAGTAACTGCTGCCCCTGTGGGTCAGTTTATAGTGAGCCTCAAGCGAAATTAGTGAGTCGTCAAGAAGTGAAATTGAAAACAGAAAATGTCAGTTGAACGGTTTTGACTATCCAAATGAGCCACACATGCATTTCTTGTTTCTGTGGATCGGAGCAGAGACGGACTCAGAAGAAATGCCGAGACCTTTAACACTCTGCGGTGTTTCTCCTCCAGGTAACTCCACCTGCTGGTCCCAGCACTCGTCACAGCCAAGGAGGAGCAGCGGGCAGAAACCCTCCGAGGTACGTCGGTCGAACCCCGTCACCACGACACTGCTGTGAGATGATTAGTGTGAATAGGTCATTTTCTGCTGTCTGTCTTGTACTTTGCTGTCCTGTTTTTGTTCAGTTCTTTGGTTATTTTTTGGGTCTTTGAAGAAAACCCTAAAAATATGATTATATTTATTAAAGAAATTGATAAATAATTGTAATTATTTGAGGAACACATTGAGGTCTGAAGTGAACAGCTGAAAAAATGACTGAAGTCTTTATCTGTGACGTGCATTCATGTAATCTCCTTGTGCAGTAGAAAGGAAACTCACCAGCTGTTATCGGTCTCACAGTCTGTGGACTTGGTCCCCGCAGGCCACCGTACACGCCCTCTGACCGAGAGCCAATCAAATCAAAACAAAGCAAAGACGCCGGCCCGAGCGGCAACCTGATTGGCTGCTGTTGTTTTTTTTAACCAGTGAAAACAACATGTACAAAGTCTTCATCTTAGGATAGTCTTAAACAAACTAAATACATTTAAAGATGGTTATGATATATTTTATATATTAATTTGATCTGAAAATACAATTCTGATGTTTCTAGATATCGCTTTAGCTTTAGGACACTTAGCAGTATTCTGTTAAATGAGTATTTATAAGAGAGGATGAAATAAGTTTTTTTTTTTTTTTTTCAGTGGAGAAATTTGCAGTGTTACAACAGCAAAGGAGGTGCATTGGGAGGCATGAGTAAGGAGAAGCTGAATATAATAAATAGAAACATTAAAGACAATAAGAATAATAAAAAGCAATTATTAACAAATTTACCTCTGTCAGTACACAAGCCTCAACAAATTAAATTTTGGCAGTAAACGGATATAAATTTCACTGAACTGCTCATATGATATTGATGGGATGTTATTGTGATACGTGCACGTGGGTGAACATTTACAACATTTGTGGTGTTTTCGAAGGCCTCATGTTTGCTTGTGAATATTTGCACAGAAGAAGAAGTCAGAAGTCTTATCAGAAACAACAGCTGATCCTTCCTCACTTAATCCTGCAGCTGTGAACTAAACAACAAAAACAAACATTTCTCTCGAGGATTCGTCTCCACATTCAGTAACGGTGCCGTGATAATTCACTGTTACACTGAAGGTGACTCTCCTCTCCTTTTGACTGCCGCAGGTTTTCAGAACGGACCTTATCACGGCCATGAAGGTTCACGACTCATACCAGCTGAACCCCGAGGACTACTATGTCCTCGCCGACCCGTGGAGGCAGGAGTGGGAGAAGGGCGTCCAGGTGCCTGTCAGCCCTCAGTCCATCCCACAGCCTGTCGCCAGGTAGGACCAACGACGACACGGGCGACATGTTGGACCCGTACTGTCTGAGAGAGGATCATAAAGACGGCTGTGTAACAGGCCATTAATTTAACAGCCTGTTTCTTTAGAGAGCCGCTGTTTTGTTGACGAGCTCACAGTCAGTTTAGTGTCCACTAAAGAGTAAAAAAACAAAGCCCGTATACACACACATCTACTGCCTAACAGAGTTCTCCATATTATATTTTAAATTTTAGTTTAATATTAATTTAAAATCTTAGTTTAATATTCTAGTTTTATATTTTAGGTTTATGTTTTATTGTATCAATTTAGCTTTTATTTTATATTTTAGTTTAATAGTCAGGTTTTTATATACTGTATTATGTTCCTACATTATTGACTTTTAGTGATTTTTACTTGTGTGATTTTCTTTCAGAATAATTTTAGCGTTGTTGTATGGAGCCTGTGACTCAAGAATTTTATTGCCAACGACTGCTCCATGTAATTTTTGTGAACGGGACAAATTAATCTTGAATCATTAAAATGCAGATTTAAAAAAAAAAAGTTAACTGGCATGTGGATGTTTCAGGTGGAAAGTTGCAGAACACTGTAATTTCAGTAATTTGCACATAAACTGAAGTCGGATCATTTCAAAGCACAAAGAAACATTTGCTCAAAGGTTAAAAGTCTAAAGGAAACAGATGTATAGTACCGAACTGAGGTGTGTCCTGTCCCGTGCAGGGTGTTGGTGGAGAAAACGAAGGAGGTCATGTTCGTCCGGCCAAAGAAGCTGATCCGGACGTCGGGCACCGAGGCGCTGGGCTACGTGGACATCCGGACGCTGGCGGAGGGGATGTGCCGCTACGACCTGAACGAGGAGGACGTGGTCTGGCTGCAGACCATCAACGAAGAGTTTGCAGAGATGGGTGAGTCCCCGAACAGACGTCTGCTCTGAGGATGATGGTTTGGTAAAGACTGGTGTATATTTAGGATTTCTGCAGCACCGTTCATTAAAAAAGACAGTTTATTAGATTTTCTCCATCAGTAGTTTTTAATACTTTTTTTTGTTGAAGAAGAAGACACTAAATTAAAGATTATCTGGTGAAGGTCTTAATCACATTCATCAACTTTACAATATAAAATCTGTCCGAATTGCCCTCTCAGCTTCACTCCATCTTCGTCTCAGTCTGTTTCTTTCAGGTGTTAGACTCAATAGGTCTTATTTTGTTTCTGAGTGGAGGCTCTTGTTGTTTTTCTGCAGGTTTATTTTAGGCTGCTTGTGAACACGACTTTGTTTAGATGCATATTGTTTTCTCCAGTTAAGCTCTTTCTACAGCGTCCTTTTGGCCGGATGATTCACAGAGTAAATATCACAGTTAAACCTGTAATTAAGCGTGTTGTCACTGCAGGCTCAAATAAGATTATCTCCAAACCGTTTAGGCAGAGAGAGCTGAGCATTTAAGATGTGATGACTTTTTAGTTAAAGTGTTAAAAGCCCAGTGGTTAAATGATTATCTTAAATCACAGAGCAGCATTTCAGACTTTAATTGAGACAAAAATGTAAAAATAATGAAAGTAAACTCTGCGTTCATGACAGAGATGTGTCTGATCAGATCATTTTTATTAGTGAGTGCAGGTTTAACGGATATTTTTAAACTATCCACATTACCCACTTTTTGACAGTCCATTTTCAGGGAGCAGTTCAACATTTTCCAAGAAAAATGTGATTCCTAATAGTCCTCCTCATTTTATTTATTCAAACTATCTCTGCTGGAAGGGCAATAAAAAACAAAATCAAAGCAAATACATAAATAATTTCAAGAAATTGATAGAGAAAATCAAACAAAAAAAATCAGTCAATAAATAAATTTAGAAAATCAAGCAACAAATAAATGAATTAATAAAAATAATTAATGAAAGAAATCAATAGAAGAATCAAGGAAAAAATCAATCAAAATAAAATAATTCAACATGATAGAAAAAACTCGAACAATAAATGAATAAAAATAATAAAGAAATCCATAGGTAAAATCAAACAATAAATAAAAGAAATGAATTAAACAAAATGATAAAAATAAATAAATGAAAGATATTATTAGAGAAAATCAAACAAAAATAGATTAACAAATAAAATAAATAAATTCAAAGAAATTGATGGAGAAAATCATACTAAATAAATGAATAAATAAATAGAGGTGTAGTCTACGTTCAGTGAGTTGTTATGAAGGATTTCCCAAAGAATTTCTCACCATCAGTTCACATTTGATCTTTTCCAGTTTTAGAAATGTCGTTAACTTTGAGACAAAAACAGATCAGGACAAACTTTTTTTTCCGCTCCTTCGTTTTGCAGCGATGCCGCCACTGGACGAGATCACGATGGAGCGCGTGATGGAGGAGTTTGAGCACTGCTGCCACGAGAACATGACGCACGCCATGGAGACGGAGGAGGGTTTGGGCATCGAGTACGACGAGGACGTGGTGTGCGACGTCTGCCAGTCGCCCGACGGGGAGGACAACAACGAGATGGTTTTCTGCGACAAGTGCAACATCTGCGTCCACCAGGTCAGAGGTCAACGACACACGGGCTCACTGAACGTAGGATTACCGAAATACAGTCTTTTATTATGTCGTTCTTGTGTGAAATACAGTTAAATCTTTGAATGCAGATACAAATTCAGGTTTATTTTTCCACTTATTGATTATTAGTTGAGCTTTGTTGCTGAATATCCTAAATTGCACCTTGACTTCCTCTAATAAACTCACTAAAACCAGATAAAAAAAACACTAAGAAGTCATAAAAAAAAGTCCTCTGCTGCTTTGACCTCAGACAAAGACCAGAATATTAAATTTAAATGAGACACAAACATAAAGCAGGAGGCAAAAAAATGCTAAAAATCTAACACGAACCATCGTTACAGGTTCTGTAAAGTCTCCTGGTTTATTTGCAAAAGTAAAAAATAAACATTATATACATCATATACGCAGTCCATTAATTTAAAGATCCTTTCAGCTTTATGCCTCTTTGCCTGTGCAGTTACTTGTAATATCCGACGTCACGCTGTGGTTTAGGATAAATTATGATGATTAAAATATGTTGTTTATGGTCGATCGATAACCGTCTCCACAGCTTCAACCAGCAGACAGCAGCTCGACCTTTTGAAAGGAGCAACGAGCGATAAATGCATCATGTAAAGTGTCACGGGGGAATATATCGAACAGTAAATATTGCTTATAGGTTGTGATGGTGTTTCCTCTGAAAAGAAAGATGAATTCACAGTTTTTAATCAAAGCGGCAGACTTCATTTGTTTCGCTGTGTTTAAAAAGCAAAATGAAAACTCGTCTTATATTTCCGATCTGACACGTGGACTCTCTCTCTCTGCGTCTGAACTTGTCGCTGTGTTGATTTGCTGAGCTGGACTCTTGTGTTTCTCTCCAGGCGTGTTACGGCATCCAGAAGGTCCCAAAGGGCAGCTGGCTGTGTCGGATCTGCGCGCTCGGCATCCTGCCAAAGTGCCAGTTGTGTCCCAAGAAGGGCGGAGCCATGAAGCCGACCCGAAGTGGAACCAAGTGGATCCACGTCAGCTGTGCCTTGTGGATTCCAGAGGTGCAGAGGAGAAGAGTCTTTAAGTTTTTAATGATTAATGTGCCTTTTTACATTTTTAGATACATGTGGTCCCGTTTGAAATTTGACTTTATGTGTCACCAACAACTAAACACATGATTCCAACCTGGTAAAGAGTTTTTAATGATTGAATTGTAAAATATTACTGACATTGGCCTCTATTTAAATTATTTTTCTGCTATATTTTTCTCTATTTATATGCTGAACAATTTAAGATTTAACATCTTTAAAGAAGCTCCTGTCAGTGTTTTATTATAAATGCTGAAAAAAAAACATTTTATTTCTGCCCAAAATCCAAATTTTAACTCAAAACTCTTTAAAAAGATGATTTATGAAATAATCTGAGACTTTTCTGCCCACTATAATCTGTTAAAGGAAATTAAAGTAAAGGTGGGTTTTGCATAATAACCGCCTTAAATCGTAGCTTTATAAGGATTAATTTGTGAAGCTTTGTGGTAGAATATTATTTGACTTCATGAATCGAAATGCATGAAATGAAAGTGTGAGTAGCTTGAATTCATTGAAACGTCCTGTCTTTGTTATTTATCGGATCAAGAACAGACTCTTAATAGTATCGATCGCTGGACATTTCATCACCTGGCTCACAGTTTATGTTGTGCTGATTTTGTCGTGCAGGTGAGCATTGGGAATCCGGAGAAGATGGAGCCGATCACCAACGTGTCCCAGATTCCCAGCAACAGATGGGCTCTGATCTGCTGCCTGTGCAAAGAGAAGACCGGAGCGTGCATACAGGTAGAGACGCCGCTCGCCTTTCACTCTGAAATACAGCTGGCCGAACATTTAATGAGACGTGAAAAGCAAAGCGTGACCTGGCGTGTTGGAGTCACAGTGAGAGCGTCTCCCTCTGCTTTTCACAACCAAACAAACACGAGGAATTGAATTATATCGAGAGTCGGTTGTATTTCACGTTACACGTTTTATTAATGAGAGAAAGAAAAAGTGAAGGAATTTTTCTCAGTAACACACAGAACAATTTACAGGAAGATAGAAATACACACACTATATAATACAGCTAAAAACAAGGACAAATACAGCTAAATGTTTGTATTTACTTTACTGTAATGTCCAAAAGCAGTAATTAACAACAACATACGATGTGTGTCTACAGGTGTGTTTCTGTAAATTGTACAACAAATATAGACACAAAATAACAGAATTTTAATGAGTATTTTTTATTCATGAAGTAGGTGGTTTATGTCCAGTAAATTTATATTTCTACACGTCCACATACAGTATAGGAAGGAAATCAATCAGTGCAGGAAGTCAACAGCTGCAAATGAAACAATATTTACACCAAAAAAATCAACAAACTTTACCAAGCAAATGTTTATTTAAAAGAAAAAAAGTTCTTTTGTTTTTTCTGAGCTGTTTCACCACCTTCTTTAAGTTTTTTCCAACCATAAGAAGCTTCAATTCCTTTGTGTGTTCTGCTTTGAATCAGCGTATAAAAAAGGGACTCAGATATAAACTTTTGATCTGATCTGATTCTTTGTGTTTCGAATGTTTAAATTTCTAACCACGCTGTGTTGCAGTGCTCAGCGAAAAACTGCCGGACTGCCTTCCACGTGACGTGCGGCCTCCACGCCAGCCTGGAGATGAACACCATCCTCACGGAGGACGACGAGGTCAAGTTCAAGTCTTACTGCCCCAAACACTCGGGGCTGGAGGGCGCCGAGTCCAGGGACCGAGACTCGGGAGGCGAGGAGGAGAAGCAGGAGAGCGGCAGGGACAAGAAGGGCAAGAGGAGAGGCCGGGTGAGAGCGGAGGAGGACGATGCCGCCTCCTCCTCGCTCTCGTCCTCCTACGCGGCGCCTCAGCTCATCAACAGAGCGCCCGGCGACCTCAGCAGCCGCCAGCAGGAGAAGAGAGTCAACCTCCGCAAGCTGAAGCTGCAGGCGATGGAGGAGGACTTCTACCGGTTTGTGGAGGCGCAGGAGGTGGCCGGCCGCCTGAAGCTGCCGCCGGAGGTGGTGGACTTCCTCTACCAGTACTGGAAGCTGAAACGCAAAGCCAACTTCAACCAGCCGCTCCTCACGCCCAAGAAGGACGAGGAGGAGAGCCTGGCGCGCCGCGAGCAGGAGGTGCTGCTGCGACGGCTGCAGCTCTTCACGCACCTCCGGCAGGACCTGGAGCGGGTAGGTTTCCACTTCCCCCGCAGGAAGGAGAGCAGGAGAGCCGAGAGGAAGAACAACCACGAGAGGAGCGAGTGACTTTAAAACTGCTGAAATAAATGTGCATAAACTAAAAAGTTTGCTTGTTTGTAGATGAGATTTACTGAAACTATTCCAAATAACACAAAGAATATTCTTCAGGAAATAAATTTATTTATAATACCTTCAAACTAAATTACCATTAATGGAGAACAGCAGCTTTATCCTGCAGATGAGCTTTTCAACATTTCTGTTTTATTTATGTTGAAGGTAGATGCATGCTTGGTAAATGTGAAATGAAAAAAAAACTGCTTTTTATGTTTAAATTTAAATTAAATAATGCTGCAAAATTAAAAACAAACAAAGAAATAGACCAAATGTAAGAATATCCGGCATTTGTGTCTGTAGTTTGGATCTTACAGTCTCTAGACTATAAACATGAAATTGTGTATTTTATTGTGCTAATATAATTAATCCAGTTGTGCAAGTCAGCCCTGTAGTTTATCTGCTGTACACACAATAAATATAGGTAAACTATGAATAATAAATACAGGTAGTACATTACTGATTGCATGTTTAATAGAATAGATTATGATCTGAAATCAGCTGCGTAATAATTTAGTGTGATCATCGAGTCTTTAAAATGTCAGAAAATAGAGCTCAAGCTGACGTGTTGCAGTTCAAATATTTTCACTTAACTTTGATATAAAATGAAGAAAAGCTGCAAATCTGCACACGTGAGGAGCCGGGCTCTGAATCGATTGATCGTTTCTCGAGTTGATGGCCGTGTTTTGCTCTTTAGGTTCGTAACCTGACCTACATGGTGACTCGGAGGGAGAAGATGAAGCGCTCGCTGTGGAGAGTCCAGGAGCAGATCTTCCAGCACCAGGTCCGACTGCTCGACCATGAGCTGCTCACGGGTGAGTCGGAAAGACATGATCAAACCTCAGAGTAAAAAAGTGTCTTCTCTTTGACTTTGTTTCTTTACAGACAGAAAGGAGTTCTTAATTAACAGATATGATTCCCCTGAACGTCATTAGAGGATAATTGTTAGATATTGTTCTGAATTTGTGTCTGCAGGTGACCCCTCAGCGAAGGACTTGGAGAAGCTCTTCAGTCTGGGCTGGTTTTCCTCTCAGGGCTCCCAGTCTCGCTCCTCCTGGAGCCACTCTGGACTGAAAACCAAACGAGGGTCTTTAAAGCAGGAAAAAAGGAGGAACAGCGACAGAAAAGGCGTCTCTGACTCCCCGCACACTCACAAGAAGGACAATCTGAGCAAACCGCCGGAGACGAAGGACAGTAGGGGCCCCCGAATCAAAGAGCCCAGCCCCCCCGAAGCCACGGGCGACGCCAGAATCCAGAACTCTGACATCACGGAGGTTCACTTCCCAAAGCTCCAGAAGCCCGACGGCGTTCAGGAAACGGTCACTGTCAAGCTGCACAAACCCGAGAGCAGGAAAGGCCTGCGGAGGGACGCCCCGGGGCCCGAGCACGAGGCCAGGCGGAAACGCGACCACGAGCAGGAGGAGAGGAGGAGGAAGAGGAGGAGCGACGTGACGGAGAGCCTCTCCGGCCAGGTGAAGAGCCGGCTGGGGTCCAAACATCTGGAGAAAACTGTGTCCATCAGGCTGGTCGACATCAGGAACTCAGACACAGACGACTACTTCATTGACGAAGGAGCGACCAAAAGAAGCCACGCCTCCCCGGATGTGACGACCAACACTAAACTCAGCAGGGCCGCCGCTTTCTCCGGACGACGATGACGACGGCTGGCCGAGGAAAACAAACTTCGCACGCGGCAAACAGAGCGGCGGCCGGACACCTGAGAGGCTGGGGCAAGTTCAGGATCCCGAAGAGGAGCGAGAGGCCTCTGACGGCGGCGAAGCGAGGAGGAGGAGCAAGAGGAGGAGGCGACGCAGCAGCAGCAGCAGCACTGCAAGCCGCTGCTGAGGCCGTTGACCAACACGACGGAGGCGCCGTACCCGAGGACGAGACTCCGCACGGGGACGGAGAACGACGACTACTCCTCCGACTCCAAACAGGCCGACGGCGGCGAGGTGGAGCCCTGCCTGAAGCGATGCCACTCCCACCAGCTGAGGGGCGACTCGTCTCTCGGCCGGCGCTACGGCTCCGACATCATCCGGCGGGGCGTGCTGGCCTCCTGATGGCGTCGGTAAAATAAGCTGCACTGTGTCAGATCGACGGTCGCTCTTTGTAATCTTTATTTTTCTGGATATGAATCATAAAAAAATGCCTAAAATAAAAAAAAAACAGAGCTGATATTTATTTTTTATTTGTAACATATGTAAATCTGGGAAAATATTTTACCTTTTACTTTATTTTGAGCTAGTTTTAATTTTTTTGTTTTCTTCCCTTAAAAGTAGAAAGATGTCAAGTTGCCACTTAAACGCTCGCTCAGATATTTACAAGCAGCAGCGTCGGCTCCGGTCGGCGGCGCTGGGACCAGACCGAAGCTTTGCAAAGTCATTTGTTTCTGTAATAGTGTTAAACTCAGTTGCACTTAGTGGAAAAAAGGCGACAGGTGACGTCGCGCTGTCGGTAAAATAGGACTCTTCTTCTGTAGATCTGTTTTTTTATTTTAATCAAGCTTCATTGGACTTTAAAGCTACAAACAGGAAGTCAAACTGCCCTTTTATCGCTATTTAAACTCCAGCTGTCATCGTTTCTTCAGTCTGCGATTGTCGAATCCACAAACAGAGAGGAAAACTGAGAACGACATTTGACTTCATCAGCACTTAAGTGTAATTGAACTGCGATCGTATCGTATCCATCATGTGCCTAACTTTTATTTGAAGCATTTGCACTACGAGAGGACGGCACAGGTGTGAGGTATGAGTAGAGTTATTTTTACACTGAAAAATTCAAAAAAGCGTTTTGTACCCTCGGCCGCTGCTGTACTACTGTTATGCAAAATGAAACTTGTTTTGTCTTTTTGTCTTAAAGAGGAATAAAAAAAAAAAAAACAAAGTCTGAGTGTTTGATCTGCAAGATGATTTTTCTGGAAACTTTCTCCGTAAGAAGTAAATGTGATCCTGATGTGGGGGGGGGGGGTCATGATAAAATAAAATGTTTTTGAGCTGAAATGATCACCAGAAAAATAATCTGCAACTATTTTGTCAGTCGTTTAAAGTAATATTTAAAGAAAAAATACTCAAATATTTCTTCTTTCAGGTTCTCAAATTCAATGGTGGAAAGTAACTAAGTACATCTACTCAAGTACTTGTACTTAAGCATTTCCATTTTATGTAACTTTATCTCAGGCAGATATTTTTACTTTTTACCTCACAACATTGTTTGATGGCTTTTTTATTATTAATTATTAAATTTAATTATTTCCTGTCAAATCAAAAAACACCAAATGTGGTTTTGAATGTTTCTTCCTTGTTAAACTGAAATTATTTGAACTGTTCTTGGACCAGCTGGAAAAATCATAAATTTGAAAACAGGCTGTTTTTCTGAGCTCGTGAAAAGTTGACTTTTTACATACATAAATAATTTAGCTTTTACTAAAACCATTAACTGAGATTTCGTTAATAAAAACTCACCAGAGGTTGTTTCTTATTCTACATACTCCACAGACCTCAGTCAGTTTTCATTATTTTTTCAGGAGAAAGTAGTTCAGTTAAAACATTTCACGGTGACGTCTGTGGATTATTCAGAGGAAACTTTACGTAAAGACAAACTGACTTTTAATGTAAACTGTTTTTGTACTTTGAGCACAAATTAAATCCAGTTTACCTCCAATGTACTGGAAAGAGAAATCTTTAATCTGAAACTGCACCGACAGACACTAAAGTGGGAAAATGTTTTAAATTATTTGACTGAACCCATTAATGTTTGTGTAAATGATCCATGTTAACTCTTTTCATTTGGTACTAATCTGTATTATAGTCTGATCCTTTGAGTATAATTTTAATTACCAATTTAATCTTCAGTTTCCCCTCAGTCACCAAAATAAAAGTTTGATTTACCTCTGCTGGTGTTTGGCCTGCAGACAGCTTTGGTTTCATTGTCCAGGATTTTAAATTTGTGCCTCCAAAACAGATGAGGATTAATGGACGTTTGTTCAAAGCACTGAAAGAGAAAGAAGGTGAAAGAAATAAGAATAAATAAATAAGTAAAGGTTCATTTACCTCCACTGATTGTAAAGGACACAGATCTTCAACTCATTAGACATGAAACTTAAACTGAGTGTGATTAATTGATCAGTTGTTTGATCCATAATTTTTTTTTAAAATAATAAAAAGTGTTCATTACAGTTGATAAAAGTTAAATATCTTTTTTTGTCCGACCGGCAGCCTAAAATCTGAAACTATTTTACAAACAACAAAAAAAACAAACTAAAATCAATCACTGAAATAATTTTCCATTAATGAATGAATCATTTGAGCGCTAATCTGCTGGATTAATCTGTAAAATTTTACAATAAATATAAAAATAAATATGTAATTTTCTAACATTTTTCAGAGCATTTGGATTATTTTGACTTAAAGTCACATTAAACAGCTTTAAGCCATCAGAGGAGATTCATTTTAAAAATCGTAAACTGAAGAATAAAAAAGCCGCAGACGGCAGAGGCTCGTTTGGTCACTTTTTATTGCACGATTCAACAAACGTGAGATCCTGCACAAAAGTGTTTTAGCACTGCATCAAGAAAAAAAACAAAAACATACAATGTCGGAGAAATTGTATGATATTTACAATAGATGCATCACTATGACCACTTATACATTATGTACATATTAGTCTCTGGTTTACTATGACAGTAGTTGCAGAAGGAAACCCCTACGCTCACGTTACGCTTCAGCCCTACAGGGAGTTACAGTGCTTACAAAATTAACTGGCTGGACTACATTCACTCAACACAAAAGGTTAGAATACAAACAAAGTCAAAAATACTCGTACGAGAGTCGCTGCACCTCCGGACGCGTCTTTCACACGTCCCGGGAAGAAAATCTGAACAAAAAATTAAAATAAAAAAAAAGGTGCAGTTATTATTTAAAAAAAAAAAAAAAGGCCTCTTGCTGCGTCTGTACAACTGAAGTCTGATTTTTCTAGAAGTTTTAAAAGATCCCAGAGGAAGAAAAAACAGAAAAAAAAGCACGGATAGTGGCTTTAATAAAATGGCTCAAGACGAGCCACCTGATCGGAGATTCAGATCTTTAAATTAAAAAAACAGCACAAGAATCGTCTGCAGCCTCAAAGTTAAAAAGAGGCCGATGATAGAAACTTTTTTTCCTGGACTTGAACGCGACAGAACAAATACAAAAATAATTCACTGTTGGTGAAAAACTGCAAAACTGTGAACAAAGTTTAACGACAAACAGCTTGTGCGGTTTTGTTTTGTTTTTTTTTAATCCTCCCTCTTTTTTTTTTTTGCATCTTGGTATAAGTACGGTGGCCTGTTTAGGACATTTCATCAGCTCTATATTTTCAGACTGCGCTCAGCTCCAATCTGACACCTGCTGATACTGACTCAAAAAGTTAAAGTGAAGTTTCTCCTGAGCTCTTTGGGTAAAACTGTCTGCACGTTTCACACAGACCTGCACAGTTTGTGACGTCTCGTGTTGAAATCGAGATTCACGCGAGCTGCTGGTACACTGATTAATCTGAGCTTATGTTTCAAAAGTTTGTTTTCACCACTGATCGATCTGTCGTCATTTCTAAATTCACTGGTTGGTCTTTGAATCGCACATTTTTCCAGGTGATGTTATCAAAGTGCATCAATTGACTCCATGATTAGTTTTAACTCTAACATCCATTAAACTTGAGTTTACTCGGCTGACATCTGTCCTCTACATGTGTTTGTTTTGGAAAGTTTCTCAGCTGTAAGTTTGACTTGGATGTCGGCTGACTTAAACAATATTCAAGTAAAAAAAAAAAAAAAGAAGATTATAATCCCTCTAATCAACATAAGACCAGATGCTGACGCCACCTTTAAGCACAGCTGGAGCTCACTGATAAATGTTAACAGTCTGACAGCACCAAGCTGAATCTAAAATATCCCAGAGAGGCCACCGTAGTTTTCTTAACCCTCCTCGTAATGCTTCATGTCAAGTACAAATATGAAAAACTCACTAAAATCGGAGTAACAAGGTTTTAGCCAGTGTGAGGTTAGCCTGTGTTAAAGAGTTAAACAACAAGCAGGATGCAGAGTCGAGACTATAAAAAAAAAAAATCCTGAGGATTAAAACGAGTCGAGGTTTTTATTTTCAAACCTCAGCAGTGAGTTTTTCAGCGGTTAAAAGCCCGAACAGTGACGCTGACAGGCCTGGATCAGCATGATGGAGGAAGAGAAGAGAAACAGCACCTTTAAAGGTTAAAACTCGCAGGAAATTGTCGACGTGTTCCTTCATTTGTCTGTTTTTTTTTTATTTTAGCATCGAGCGTCGAAGAACCTGTGAACCACCCAGTAGTGTTTTTATGTCAGACGGCAGCGCTCGCTTTTTTAATACTTTCTGTAATCCCTCGTTCTCCGGACAGGCAGGTAGATCAACGGTTTGTGGCGCCATCGTTCAGCATGCGGATACCAAAAAAAAAAAAAAAAAATCTAAACAGTAAAACTAAGACAAAAATAATAACAGGTTGTAAAATAGCAAACAAATGTCTACAGTTAAATGTAACCTATGGCTACGAGATAGAAGTAAAGAGGTCGTCTGAGGCCTACCCATAGTGTCTTGGTGTTCGATAGTACATCTGGATTATATACACTATATATAAAAATAAAAACAATCCATTTGGCAACCTGTTGGATGTCTCACACTATTCCAGTAATGATAATTTTGGTCTTTGATATACACATATATAGATATAGCTATAAAACTCTGCTGTTCAAGATCATCCGTGTTGAGTGAAGAGGGGGCGACTGAGATTCAAGTTAGCAAGTTTTTTTTTTCCTGCAGAAACTGACTGGTTTCTTTTGTTGTTCTAAAAATAAAAAAATAATTATAATAATGATGATGATAAAAAAAAAAGACAAAAAAGAGACAGCAAGTGAAGAGTTTGGTTGGTGGAAGAGTGAGTGCTGGACTCCACGAGCCGGAGTTTCCTGACCTGCGCTCGCTTCGCTGCTTTGTGCTTTTACCACAGATGGTTCGCCTCAGTGCAGACGAGTGGAAACAAACCTGAAAACCTGAAAAAAAATAAAAGAAAATAATAAAAAAAAGCAGGAGAAGTTGGAGCTGCTGCTGCTGCTGCCGAGCGTGTGAGAGATCAGCGGCGTTCCCTGATGACGAAGATGTACAGTGCCTTGGTTCTTGTGATGTTGAATGTTAACGTGGGGTTTTTGTTCGTGAACGGGGAAGCAGGTGTCAGAGTCTAGTTTGGTGTTCTGGCTCTCTGAGAGGAAGGGGAGGGGCGGAGGGGGTCAAAGGTCACTTTTAAAGCCTCTGCTGCTTTCCTCTTGGAGCCCTTCGTTTTGGCCTCGGCTCCGTCTGCCTTCCGGGAGCCTTTCGGGGGGCGTGCAGCGATGGCGGTGGTGGCGGCCGTCGTCGTCTCAGAGTTGGCGTCGCGGCCGCGGTCGTCCGCTCCGTCCAGCTCCTCGTGCTCCAGGCAGCACAGCTGACCTGTGGGGGGCCAGGGACGCAGCGCCCCCTCCTGGTGAGCCTTGCAGAAGGAGTTGGGGCAGAGCTGGCAGAAGGCCTCCGAGTTTTTCCCGCAGACGTCACAGTGATGCCAGGGGCAGTCCCAGCGGCCTGCGGGGGGAGGCGAACATAAAGATTAGGAACCAGCTGATCAAAAATAACTAGAAGGTGAAATAAACGGAAAAATTAGGAGAAATTTGAGAACAAATGAAAATATTATACTGCTTATAGGTTCAGTACGAAGCCCGAGTGACTGTAGACAGAAAAAAAAAAATCTATAATTTGAGGCCACGTTTTACTACATTAAGACACAATTGTTTTTTCTGATGTTTTAATTTATTCATTACCATAAATTAAATAACTAAATACTTCTGCTGTTCTGCTATATTTGTCCTCTGTGATGTAATAACTGTGGACAGAAACTCTTTGATTAAGCTTTATTTTAGTGTGGGAATAAGTTAGCACATTAGATTAGATCATCCACAATTTGCTAACTTGGTGTCTTCACGCTCGATAAAGACTGGTGTGTTATGAAGTTTTTTTTTTTTTTTCGCTGTCTCTCCAGGGCTCTGCACTACAGAGACAATATCCAAAGTTGGTGAAAGATAAATAATATTTAACTTTTTTTTAAAACTCATTAAAGGTTGTTATATTCTGTCTTTAAAATCAAAATGAATATTTTTTGTATGAAATATTTTAGAAAGCTCTCTGAGGCAGTTTTGTTCTCAATTTACTCATCAACAATCACAGTAACTAAAAAAAAAAAAGAAAAAGGAAAGGAATAATTTCATAATTCGTAATTAAAAAATATTTAACAGTATATTTTAGTGTGAGTTTTATTGTGCCTGGTATAGAAATTGAACTCTTCAGCCGTCCTTCCAGATGCATGAGGTGAATCCTGGTAATGGATTTCAGGTGTTGCTTACCGAAGGGTCTCTTGGTGAGGTTCAGGCAGGACAGGTGATAAGCTTTGGTGCAGGTCTTCTTGTCGCAGAGCACCAGCTGTCCTCCGTCTCCACAGCGGAAACACTCGTCCTCAGACTTCTTCTTCCCTTCGGATTTCCTCTTTTTATACTTTCTCTTCAACCTCTTTCCTTTCGGCTCGGCTGTTTGGCCGTTCTGCGGAGAAGACGCCAGGTTGGGATCATCGATTTTTAATGCGATATATGTATGTATACACAGTGTATATTGAACTGGATATGTTTTATAAATACTGAGCTTCATGACAAGGAGGAACTAAATTCAACACACTGAAGTGGAAAATTTATTTTCTAATGAATGAAAAAAAAAATATTCACAGAACGCATCTGTCTGAAAAAGTAAAAATATCCACCTACACTGTCTTATTCAGTACATACTTGTTAAGTGTGTTAAATATCTTTTTCGATGTACTGACTTTCTCTGAACCTTCCTCGACTTCATCAAGTCTTTCAAACTTAAAACACATGATGTCACCTCTGACCCATTGATCCACACAAATAATCAAAATATACCGCTGACAAAATCGACGTCGACACACACTTGTATCCACGTCACAAAACAGTGCTGTCGATTGTATATTTGTACTTTTTTATAGATCTGGTAAGTTGAACCTGCAGCTCACCTTCGGTCGATCGCCAAGGAAACCGCTGCAGTTTGGAGCTCCGCAGCGACAGACGGTCTTCTCGTTCCCGAGGCAGTCCAAGTTGTAATTAAAGGTCAGCTCAGTCCCTGTACAGGAAACACCAACGCGATGAGCACGTTTTATTCTCCTTATTTTATTTTATTGTAAATTATTCTTTAAACATATGAGAGGAAGCTGCAGACAAAGCTCTCTTCTGTAACGCACCTGCCGGGATGTCGCAGACGGCGAACAGGCCGACCCGTTCACGTGTCGCCGTTCACCGTCCACTTCTAAAGTGCGTCTCACAGTTGGGCTGACAGCTGTGGTTCATGAAGCGAGAGTAGTTTCCCTTCGGACCGGCGTCAATGATCCGGTCCTTTAAAAAAACAAAAAACAAAAAAAAAAACGAAGGAATTGTCATTAAACTTCCACCTTTAACTAAATGTTCATAATTTATAGACTTCATTCTCAGTTTCTTGTACAAACATTACAGCTTACACGGCACATCCATCACTCTCACTACCTCGTTAGTGCTATTTTTTATTAAATTAAATTAAATGTACCATTTGTTTTGACAGATCTGTAGCTCAGGTTGTATTTGTGGTATTGACTCCTGTAATGCTACAGCCGCCTGTGATGTAACATTCCCAATGCAATACCGTTCACTTATTCTCGCTCCCAGTAGAAATGGCACCGCGGCCGAGAACACGGCACCTTGACAAACTGTGGAGCAACAAAACAAACTTCCCCGTCCGGCACTGACCTTATCGATGGTAAGCATGTAGAAATCGGTGATGTTGTTTTCCTGGGCGTACTTGATCCTCGCCCGGCACTCCTCCTCGTCTATCAGCTCTCCGATGTACTCGTTCACAAACTCGCCCTGTTTGAGAAACGTCAAACATGAGACCTACGATGTCTCGATGCTAGAAATGTCCTGAGAGGATCCACAGGATTCCCAACGATCCAGGTTTATTCACACGCTTCGGAAGTTTTTATGTTTGTTTTTATGTTTTAAGTATTGAAAAAGAGATGAAGTGTGGCTTCATCACCTTCAAAAGTGTCTTTTTCGACAGTGTAGAACAGAAAAAGACGCTTAAAATGTCAACGTGAAAACAGGATCAGGCTTATGTGCTGTACTTATTAAAAGTAAAAGCACTCTTTCCTGTAATTCATCAGTCTGAGTGAATGTGCAGTCAGAGAGACAGTTTTAAGGTTGTGAAAATATCAGAGTCTCCTGATGTATATTTCAAGTGTTGCCTAGTCGATGCAGGATTATGAGGCTTATTCTGACCTCGTTTTAAATAGGAAAAAAAAACAAAAAAACTTTTGATTGGCATATAATCATTCTCTTTACATAAATGAATATTTTGATAATTAATTAATTTAATTAATTAACCATTTTTAATGTTTTTTTTATAAAATGAAGATGTCACTAAAATCTGGTCAACAACTTATAAAATCATGACCGTTTCAGAGCATCTTCACATCTGTACGTCAGTTTCTTGTCATTAATTGTAACTGGCCGATGTATATTCAATACTGATACAGCTGGAAAGAGCAATTTATAAAAGCAAAGAAGACAGAAAACACGACTGATGTTTTTATCTTTTATCTGTCCGTTTCTACTGTGATGACGGCCAAAACACGGACAACTTAACTTTTCAGATTTCGGAAACAAAATAAACTTCGAATATAAAAGACAATGACTCATTTAAAAAGGTCAGTATGTCTGACACGTTCACACACAAACCCCCCTCCTCACCTTCTTGATGTCCCGCAGAGAGACCAGGCCCCAGCCCTTGCCAGGTGTCTTGATGATCTTGGTCTCCGGGTAGAGACGTTTGGTGAAGTCCTGGTTGCAGCAGCGCTCCCCGCTCGGACACACCTGAGGGTGGCACTCGTACTGCAACATGCGGTTCAAACACTCGGACTCGAACCCGCACGGCCGCTCGTCCGTCAGCTTGCAGTTACACTTGGGGATCTCAGAGATGTCTGCAGTGTAGACCTGAACCTTACCGACGGGTTTGTTCACCTGAAAAAAGGAAACAATAAAAAAAAAAAAAACAAGAAAACTTCAGTGGCAGAAGAGAACACTTAAAAGTTTTACATTTTCTCTGGAAGGGATGAGAGTAAAGTTTTTAATATTAAAAAAGTAGAAAACTGTTGGGTGATTGGGTTTGTGTATTTAGAAATGCATCACACTTTCAGATTTCAGACCTTGATAAATTTATACGGGGGTGGTTTTCGGCTGTTCTCCTGTGCTTCCTTGGCCTCTCGTTTCAATTTGATCTCCTTGAATCGAACCTCAGCCTCCAACAGAGCTGCAGAAAACAAAACATTACATTTCACCTCATCTGTGAAAACCTTCTTATTAAAAAGAAACGTCACAGTGGTAGGATGGAACAATAACTTAATCAATAATCATGCTGAGAGACATTTGAAATCTTTTAATGTTATTTTAAAGAAGTATGTGGAGTTTCCAAACTGCTCCAAATCTGAAAATATTTCAATTAGGACCTGCATACTTTTCTAAATAATATTATTCTTGTTTTTAATATGGTCGAAATGCATTTAAAATTTGTCTAATTTAGTGTTTATGCAAAATAATCTTAATTTAAATTAAAAAGTTCCTCATGTGTACAAAAACTTTACGTTTACAAACCAAACTTAAACTGTAAATGTAAAAATTAAAAGAAGATTTAAGAGAACTTTTCTGTAGCATCAACTGATTAAAGAAATGGGATAAAATGAGTATTTCTAGGGGGCAGGTGAGATCTTCACCATTCTTGAAGACTTTGCCGATGCCGGTCCTCTGGTGCTTGCTGCCCCGGTCTCCCTCCATGTACGGAAACACTCGGCCCTGGTGAGTCCAGAAGTAGTCCTTGGAGCCGAAGAAGAAGACGGGGAACTCTCCGATCTCGTGTCGAAGGTGCTGGATGTTGGTGGGGATGTTTCTGGGGTGGTGGATCTCTGCAGGCCACCATCTGAGCAGAGAAAGAAACAGGCGGGAGCAGGTATGAGTCATTTATTGAGGGTGTAGTTCATAAATTTGCTCAAAATGCTGTGGTCTGTGGCATCGGTACAAATATGCAAATAATACTGAGCAGTAAAAACAGAAGAAACAAACATTTGCATGAGAACAGACAGACTAGTGTAGCTCTTCTCCTCTGACCTGTATGTTCCCAGTTTGACCCAGATGATGTCTCTGTATTTGGGTTTCTTTCCGGCCCGGCAGTCGTTGCAGAACCAGCTCCCGTCAGGCATCGCGATGTTCAGGCAGTCGGGGTGAAAAGCTGCAGGACAGGACTCGCAGCACAGCAGCTGCCCTCCTGCAACACGAGCAGAGAGATTCAGTTAAACTTGAAAGGCTTTTTTTTTTAAATGTGTGTGGAACAATTTACACTAATTACAGTTGAGTCATCTGTACAAGGGTGATAAAAACAAGCGCAATGAAACACAAATGTTTAGTCCGACTGGGAGCCAAAAAACAACACATTCCCACTCGTTAACCGACCCACACACACATTGTTGTTCTGTGTGTGTTTTGATATGAAACAGGTATTAAGTGTCAAACTTTCGCCAGTCAGGATGACAAATTTTTCAGTTTCAGTATTGATTGCACATATTCAGAAAATAACACGCCTTTATAGGCTTCACTGCAAAACTGAAAACTGAAGCATTTCCTCTGATTGTCAGTAACGCCAGTATTTCTGATGAACATCTCCACACCCGCGCCGGTAAAGCTCCTCCACAGTCGGTCGTGCCAAACTGATTTCCTTATTACACCTGGTGGAGATTAAAGAGGTATCAATAATATTCAGACTACACTTTGTTGCTCTAGGGAAACATTTGGAACATCTACAACGTGTTAAACTTCACTAAATTCTCACTCTGTAGATCCATCACGTCATATTAAAGCAAAAAACTTGCAGAGGTCCAATTTACCTCAGCATACTGTCATGAGTTTTATGAGTGAGGCTATTGTTTTCCTGTGATTTACTACTTAAACTGATCATGAGCCAAGATGTGTGAAGATCTTGGTGGTTTATCACTTCTGCTAAATGATTTCCTGAGAGACGCTGTATGAATAAGGGTCTGGGCAAACGCCCTAAAGCAGAAACATGCATACACAAACAAAAACACAGAGGAAAATTAAGAAAAGAAATGAATAATAAGATAACAGATGAAGGGGAACTACTAAAGCCACTTAAAAAAAATCAATTTCAACAACAAGTTTACCAATGTTAAATGGAAATTTAGTTTAAAAGCTGTTATTTTATAGCAAAAAAAAAAAGAAAAAAAAAAGAAGATTCTTAAAATGTCTATTTTTACATGGCTGCCTGGTTAAGTAGACAAAAAATATGAATATACATCTTTTGGTAACTGCCCTCCTTGTTGGTGAGAGATGAGAGGGACCAAACCTTTGGAGCAGACGAAGCACCAGCTGACGTTGACGTGGCTGTGGTGGCTGTAGCCCTTCTTGGCGTTGAAGTGGTTGGTGCAGATGATGGCGGTGTTGGTGATCATCTCACTGCCAGCGGCCACGCACAGGTCACCGACGTGATACGCGACAGGGCAGCGCAGGCAACGCATCAACCTACCTGCAGTACAGAGAGCGAGTTAAGACACCAGGTTAGTCACATTTATGTCACGCAGGGGTCCAAGTAATCAAAAAAATACCTGCAGGAGAATGTCTTAATGCCCCCTTTTGGGTGTCTCAAACTTTTTTGAACGATACCCAAATAATCTGATTCCATTTTTTAACACTCAGCAGCTCTACTCTGAAACTCTCCAAATGTCATAATGTTCCTGCCTGATAAGGAGGATGATGTGTTTCCTTTACAGTTATTAAAACAGACAGTTGACTCAAAAACATCCTGCCCACACAGCTTCTAAAAAGACACAATAATATTCCACCAAGCCAAGCCATGAAGTTCAGGATGTTCATTTTCATATAATGTGATAAATGTGTGTAATGTAATCTCCACGGTGTGTTGCAGCGTCTCACCCTTGGTGGACTTGTGTTTGGTGCGGCAGCATGCATAGTGGCAGCTCAGGCAGCTGTGGAGCGGGCAGCGGAAGCCCTTGTTGTCAAACACAGTGAGAGGGTTGAGGCGGATGCACGCCTCGTGGTAAAACTTGCCGCAGTGTGGGACGTGGCAGCGACGCAGAACGCCATCCGTTTGCTTACAGTTGAAACACGAGTGAATTCCTGAGAGGGAGAAACAGGGAGGGAACAAGTTACAGGCAAGCTTCATTACAGGCAAGCTTCATTACTTCTGCTGTCGGAAAACCTTACTGATGAAACTACAAACACCTCAATCTTTTACTTCTCTCACTCACTCTGTACATACTTATAAAGGTACTGTATGCACACTGGCATTAAAGGTGAGAATTAACTTTTACTTTACCTTTTCCATAATAACAAAAAAGGGTTTGAGTCACAAGTAATTTATCAAAGAAAAATAAATATATAGCCTCTGACATGCAAAGCCTGAAACTAGAAGATGGCTTGACCCGAATGCTGTAATTATAAACTGAAGAGCTAAATAAATACCTTTTGGTTTTGACAAGACAAAAATAAACATTTTGGGGGGATTTTTGAGACATGATTTCATTGAGTCATTATTTATCATTTAGTCATAATTAATTCATTTTGCTATGAAATAATCAAATTCTATTTCTAATCTAATAATCCACCCTTCTTATAGTTTGTACTTTTAGTTTGTTAGTTTGTTTTTGTTTCTTAGCTTCAGTCTATGTTTTACTAATGTTTTAATGTGTTGCCTCCTTTGACCATTTTAACTGTAAAGTGTCTTTGAGTACCATGACAAGCACTGTATAAATACAATGTATTATTGTTATTATTATTGTTAGCTGTTAATAAAAGGAAAATACTTGGCTGTTGAGGTAAAAAAAATGTTGTTATGTGACAGTCAAGAAGTGAACGTAGTGTTGCAAAAGACCACTTCTTCTGAAATAAAACAAGCGCCCTGTTGCGTCCTGGACGAGATGTGAACTTCTCACCTGTGCTGCATTCCTGACACAGCAGCTTCTCGTCGGGCTTGAATGACAGACCCAGACAGTGCAGGTGAAACATCCCACAACACTGGCCTTCACAGGGCACCAAGTCCTCTCCAGCCTGCTCGCACATCTGGGGGAAGAAAATAAACCAAACATCAAAACATCTGCAGAGACATTTCAGTGCATCAAATGGAAATCAGAAGAACTAGAGCTGTTATTAACTGGGAAAAAAAGAAAATATGTCTATATTGCACAGATGATCATATAAGGATAGAGACTTGTTTGTTTATAGAAAACACTTCACCCCGATATATTTGTATCTAAAGACATTTTCACAACAAATATCCAGAGAAGGCAGATCTACCTGGCAGACAAACTCTTTTTTCCGCTCTCCTTTCTTTGTCCCGTCCAAGCTGTCACTCGGAGAATCTGGACGTTCCTCGCACCCAGAACCCTGTAGCAAACAAAGTGTGGTGAAATTAATAACTTAGACAACAAGCAAACATTCGCAGTATCTGAAACATGACTAACAAACACCTCAAGTCCATTTATTTCAACACAAACCTGAATGATGAACAAAACTAATCAACAATGTACAATCAAAACTGCAGATGGAGCCAGAAAAAGGGTCAGAAAGCAATTTTGTTTTCAAATAATTAAGGATTGGAAAATTGGAAAGTAGTAAAATAAAAATCTCATAAACAACGCCCAAAGACAACTTATGCTGTTGATATCAAGCTTTTGGGCTTTACTTTTGGGCTTTAGAGCACTTAACAACTCTAAGTTTTCCTAATAAATCTCTGAGTTTGTTCCCTCTCACCTCGGGATCAGGACACGGGGAGGACCGCCTCTTCTTCGCCTTGGAGGACGTGCCCTGGTTCTCTCCATCCTGCTTTCTTTTCCTCCTACGCTTTGGTTTCTCTGCGTCTTGGTTGTCTGTGAAAACAAAAAGTGTTTTGGATGATGACAACGATGAAGACAAGAAAACAGGCCACAAAGTAAATCAGAGGCTTGAGATGTGAAAGTAAAAGAGAAGCAGACTAATAAAGATGGTTTACCAGTGAGGAGGGCTTTTGACTTTCTCACTCGCTTCTTAGTTTCTTTCACGTCTTGGTCAGTTTTCTTCCTTCGTCTCCGCTTTTTTTCTGTTCCCTCTGACGTTGCAGCCTGAGAAAGATGATAAACGACAAAACCACATTGGATTTGAGTGTTAATTATCCATTTTGGAAACAAAACTGCGTCTGTTAAGTATTCAAAATTTATTTCCGTACATTCTTAACATTGTTTTTTGTATGATGTTAAATGAACAAATAACACAAATTCTTCCTCCTCAACATCAGCTATTACTTTCTAAGAACAGGTGTAGTTTTGAGTCTGAAATAACATCTCACCAGATGGAAACCTCACCTGTTTTTCAGCATCTTTGTTTGTTTTACGTCTCCTTTTAGGCTGAGGATCTTTATCTGCTGCTGCGTCCGTTAGTGGCCTTTTCGAGGTCTTCTTCCGCCGTCCCTTCACTAAAAACAAAAAACCAAACAAAAAACTGTTTTTTAAAAAAAAGGTTATACTCCTAAATACAGTTTTGCCTTTTATCTGCTGTTAATGGTTGAAACAGGAAATGCTGAGAATGTTTTCAGGCAGCCTGATGATTCATTTAAAAGCTTTCGCCCACCATGTGCCAAGTAACTAATTGGGCTAGAGACGATATAAAAGGCTAAAACAAATAGTCACACTAAGCTTAAGAAAGAAATAGCTTATTTTTCTACATTGTGATTTATTTGAACAACACAATCTCTACTTTTTTGTTTAGAAATATTACAAAAAAAAATTACCTGACACCAGACTTAATTGAGGAGTCAGTACTCTGCTTATTGGGAGTCTTCTTCTGACCTTTTCTTCACTTTGTCAATTGCAAAAGGCTATTTTTAAAACAATTGATAAATCTTTGCTGATTAACTACAGATGAGGATAAAATCATGAGCACTGACTGTTGGAAAATGCTATTTCAGGGATTTCTGCTATCAGGTGTCCTTTTAAACTTTTGCTAAGATGCATTAATAGTGAAGAAATTAGCCATTAATCTTGGGGTTTCTGAGTTATTTATCTGTGCAAATGGGATTTTGGTGTTTTGTGACAACACTAAAAAGCAACACATGACTAAAAAGAGCACTCTGGATAAATTCTTCTAAGCTTCAGCACTGTGAAAGATGAACGGTTTACTGGGTTGTAGCAGTCTCCCCCTCTCTACAATCAATAGTCAATTCCTAAATATACTGGCCATACTGAGTGATATATTCCACAATAAACCAACCACTTTAAAACAGCCACACACAGTTTAAAAGCATGAGTTTCCACAGCTCTGGTAAACACATACCAGTCACAGCCAGACTTAACCAACCGCTGACTGATGGCTGGTGCTGATCTGCTCCCGGAGCTTCAACTTTCAACCAACCTGGAACTGAAACTGGCAGTGAGACTGCTTCCAAAACATCGCCCGTCGAAGAAACCAGCTTTGATTTCCTTTTCCTCACAGGATCAGAGGTGCTGTCCATTGCAGATTTTTTCCTCCTTCTCACCGTCTTTGTGGGAGACTGAGCCTGTTTGGGTCTCCTCTTTTTCTTCTGAGGTGTGTCTGGTGCAGAAGTGGTGGGATCCTACAAAGAAAACAACCAAATATATTCGATAAAGTGATCAAAATAAAAAGGTAAAAACCAAAATCATGATTCTACAACTATTTCATTTCATACCTTGATTTTGTTGCCTTGATTTTACTCATTTTAGCTGATATTGAAATTAAATATGCAAGTATTTGTAGGTAATGACCTGATAAGCCTATTCTTAAAAGCAGCAGCTATAAAAGTTGCAGTCAACAATCAACAATGAGAGAAACTACTGGGTTGAACAGCTTTTTCTCCACTTAATAAATTTGATTCAAGATATTAATCATAGCTACATGTCCCTGCTTTCCAAGTGACACAATCGGCTGCGCAAAAAGAACTAAAAATGATGCACGTCACACGCAGGTGAGTGATCCTCACCTGTGAGTCTGGCTGCAGATGAAGCATTTCTTTGGAAGAAACTGTGTTGTTCAATTTATTCTTCAAGAGGATATTATTTAGATGGCCTTTGCCTCTTTTGCTCCATTCTCCTGTTTTGAGTTTTTTTCTGGGTGCTTGTGTCTTGTTCCCTGTTGAAGTGCTGTCTTGGGACTGAGGGGCAGCGGTGGAATCATTGGCGGGGCCCGCAAGCAGAGAGGAGCGATCTGGGCTAAGCCTAGACTCCATTTCCTGCTTCACGTCGATGCTCAGCTTTGGCTTCAACTTTTCCATGATGTGGGGGTTCAAGTGGGGCCCATCATCATTGTACAGAAATGCGAAGTTCGCCATGCGCTCATCCAGTGACATGCTAAGGGCCTCCTTGGCCTGAATGATGCCCATGTTCCACTGAACCTGAAGCTTACGGGGCACAGAGGGAGCCGTCTACAGGACACAGGGAGAAAATTAATCATTTACCTATAGAACTAACAGCTCCAAAATCTGCAGCTTTCCAGAAATGTAATAATGAGACATTACGAGACATTTTAAGGAACTCTTTATGTTGCAAGGTTTCTGAGCCCAGCATAGAATATTCTCTACAATGGATGTACAGGGGCGTCACACAGAAAAAGAAGCTGATTTACCTTTTTGTGGATGACACGGGAGGCTGGCTGTTTGTTGCCCTGGCTAAGCTCCTGGTATTGATCCTCCCCAGTGAAGGACACCATGTTCTTCTCAAAGATGTAGCCTCTCTCGGGGGCGTCTCCAAAATACTGTACGTGGTAAAGGAGGCCCGACCTGTTGTTGGCTGCTAAAAAAACAAACAAACACGGTAAATAAAATAAATATTTGTATACAACTCTAGCTTTTAAAAATGAAAATATGTTTCATACACAACATTTAACAATAATAAATCCTGATTCTTCACCTTTTAACTTCAACAGTCCATCAGTTAAAACAAAGTTAAACTGGAGTAAGTGGTAGTGACTGTATTGCACCTTTCTGTTTGAAGTGATTGTTGAATTCGGGGTCCGTGGTCACCATGCAAGGCCACCAGGGGTATCCTGACACCTTGGTCCAAACCAAATCACCAACAGAAAAACTGATCAGCGGAGAAGACTCTTCTTTTGTCTCCTGCATGAACTCCAGGATGAGACCAGGCTGGAGAAGAGAAGGATGAGTCAGTTCATCAATAGATAAACATATGAAGCTTTCTGCACCTTTTACCTCTCACAATCAATAACCTTTCCTACACACTTTCCCACATAGGCATCACCACCAGTACTTTATAACTGTAAATATTCACAGATTATCACAAAATATTATGTGTACAAAGAGTCTGCAGCTGTGCATTTAAATTTAAAGACTTACAAACATTTGATCATTTTTTTACACTTTTAAGCAAATATAGAAATCTTTTACTTTTTATTTGGCATTGCTTTCCCCAAAGTATGTGAGCAAACATTTGCATGTCAACAGATTTAAACAAACTTGCTAACACTTTTAGTTGACATTCACTAAGTGTATTCATCTGCCCACAGGAGGCCTGCCACAGTTTGGTCACATTTCTATCTATGGTCCTTTTGTCTTAATACCATCTGTCCAAGTGACTGCTGTGCATTATTGTGTTAATGTCAGTCTCTAAGCCATTATGAGAAGGCTATATTGCAGTAAGTATATGTTGGCCACAGACAAACAAAGGATATTAAAAGGATCTTAAAAAATATTCACCCTGTTTTTTGCTAAGGAAAAAGTAAGGAATAAAAGCCAAACCTCATCAGCTGCTCCTGTTCCATCTATAGTATTTGTATGGTCAAGTGGCTCCACAGGGACGGGAGAGGAACTGAGGTTTGGTTGAGGTTTTGGTTTGTGAGGTCTTCCCCTCCTTTTCTTCACGTCCCCTCTCTCATCTGGTCCAGATAAAGTACCTTCGGTGGTCGAGGCCATAGAGGTCCCGTTGGCACAGCACGGCTCAAACAGCGGCTGCTTGACCACCTGGGGTATCGTCACCTTCAGTTCAGGTTCGGTAAGTGGAGTGCAGTTGTGCTGATGGGTGCCATTCGTGGCGGGGGCTTCAGCACCTTTGAGCATAGGCGGCTCCGGGGCGCAGAGCTTTGGCAGCGCATCTTGGTCCCCATTCAGCACACGGGAGGTGAGGTCTTTGAGCCTCTCGTGGCTGTGGTTGTTGTGACCGTGGCCGGCCATCTTCTGAAGGACGCCGTCTTGTAGTGTGGCGACTAGCTGGGCAGCTTTGTCCATCAGAAGAGCAGGTTCACTGCTCATGTCCCCCCCACCTTTCCGAACGCTGAGGGACTCGGGTGGCTGCTTCATGCTGATCGGGTTGGCTGGTTCAGGCATCGAAGGCAGGGAGCTACCTTTACTGTCCATCCCATCTAAACCCCTCCAGGTTCGGTGAGCTGCTGCAGGACAGGAGCAAACACACACAGCAACTTCTTATTCCACAGGTCTCAGCAAAAAAACATCCACATCATCATGGAGGTGCTTTTTAGATCTGTAAAATGGCATTCAGGGGAATGAATCCTATGAGCATAACGTTACACATCCCACAAAATGGCACTTGCTCCAGCCGAGCACGAACAGAGAGCTTGGAGGCGACGAGGAAAACTGCACCTGTCACGGATTCTCATAGTTTTTGATGTGTTTTTAACAAGAAGGTAGAGCCACTCAACAGCAAAGATACCCTATGGATAGTCTAAAAATAATGCATCGATGAAATCCAAACCTGCACGGTGATCACAACCAGCAAATTCCGAACTGCATCCATGCATATGAGATGAAAAGGAAAAAAACAGGGCGGGCGGAAAAATTGCAGTTACTCACGATTTCAAGCTGGCTTTCTCTCCTGGAAGAGAAACAAGAGGACAGCTAGCTGCAGAGTGAGGCAGAGCGGAGCGTGCGGGAGGCAAGAGGCCGGCTCAGGCTGCACCGCATGCGGCGAAAGCCCTGACGAGTGGGCGGCTGGCTGTGCAGCGTAACACCGGCGCATCACCGGCGAGAAAAGCCGCGGAAATGGAGGCAGCTGACGAGCCAGAGTCACGATAACGGGGCGCGGGTGGTTGATGGAGCTGAATGCATCCTTCTTTCATTTCGGAGCTGATTTAAATGACGAGGCAGTGTTGGATAGCTAACTTGTAATGCAACGGCAGGGCTCAGTCTAGTTAACTCGAATGTTTAACTCAGCATTAAAGAGACAAATAATACTTTTAAAGCGTTAAAATTCAACTTTGGGCAGCAGCTGCAACCATCATGTCATGCACGAAAGGGGCCCCAACTACAACCAGCATCCCTGTCAGCCATTACATTCCAGCAAATAGACGCCACCGAAGAGCTAAATGGAGTTAACGCACAAACTATGTTCCCTGATTAAAAAAGACAGTACGTGAATAATTAAACATGAACGCGGCCGAATTGACGCCGTGGCTCGTTTGAACTGTTCTGCTTTTGTTTCGCTGATATACTCAATTTGTAGGCGCCATGACAGCTCGTTCAAAAAAAAAGGCTAACCTGCTAGCCGATGCTAACAGGGTCTCATTCAAGTCAAGGCAAACTGTTAGCACAGCTAGCTCGTTATGCTAGCAGGTGAGCTAACCGGTCCTCTCGCTAAAATGGATGGTCGGCCCGAACAAATCTGCCTGTAAAAACTAAACTCACGCCGACTGACAGTAACACAAAAGAGAGTTTATCCGCCGTTACCTGCTGCGCTGTCCTCTTTGTGGTTTAAAGGGAAAAGGTGTTCATCCTGTAAAAAGACGGATTTCATTCAGCTCGACTCAGTCGCTTGCGGGAAACTCAAACTGTGCGGCCGACCAGCGCGAAAAATACTCACTTCCGATTGGTCGAGAGCAGAACGAGGCTCCAACCGGTGCTTTCAAAAAAAAAAAAAAAACCAACCGTAGGAAGTGTGATTCACTTCAGCTCCTTTAATTTAATGTTTTACACCATCTCACAATATAAAAATCATTTGTTTATTATAACATTTATATTAACGGGCTGTGACTACTCACCACTGTGAACTAATGTTTAAACTTTACATTTAAAAATAAAAAACTATTAGTTAGATTTAAGCACGTCACCAGTACAGAAGATAAAATGTGAAATATTTTTAATCATATAAATATTATCACACAACACAGATCCATGCACACTGTGTATACTTTATATACTGTATAGCCTACTGTATGGTAGGCTAAATAACCTGTAATACAAACATACACAACTATATTGTCACTGTTTAATTACAAACCGTTTTTCATCATGTAAATATCATTAATTAACACAAATCTATTCACACTGTGTATAATGTATATATACAGTATATATACTGTAAATGGGCAGTGACTACTAACCAATGTCATTCAATGTTTAACGTTTAAATTTTTTAAAACTGTATGGCCATTAGATTCAAACTCCATCATTAAAGTCGCTAAAATGTGAAATATTAAAACATGCCAGTATAATACTCCATTTTTATCATGAAAATATTATCACTCAACAAAAATCTATGCATACTTTATATAGGATATATATAAATATATATATATATGCACACACACACATAGTGTATATACTGTTTTGTAGGCCAAATAACCTGTAACACAAACATCCACTGTAACTGTAAATGAAATATTCTCATTGTTTCAATACAGTTTTTATCATGTAAATAATATCACTCAACACTACCTATCTATATCTATCACAGTGTAATCTATAAATGCTGCATGTACACTTTACATACTGTATAAATACTATATATAATATATATACTGTACATATAATATATAAAAACAATAAAATACAAACAATATATAGTATATATACTGTATGTATGTATGTGTCTTTACTGTATATATACTGTCATATGCGCCTACCTCAGAATCAAGTTTATTGCCATGTAATTTTCCATATACAAGGAATTTGTCTCGAAATGTTGGTGCAGAAAAATATAAATACATAAATAAAAGTAGAAAAATATAATGGCAAAGGCAAGTACTTCAAATAAGAGGTATAAATTAAATATAAAAGACACAACATTATTATATGACGTTGTACATTAGTCTAATGACAGGCTACCTATTCTACCTACAGTTTATTACTGTTAATGAAGTTTATATCTACAACTGGTAAAAAACTCAGCTCCTACATTTTTTAATTGTGCTGTATTCATTCCTCTGCAGGACGCAGTGACCTGGCCCTAACTGACCACAGGCCTCACATTTTAATGTAAATATCAGAACCAGCTTTGCTGTCACGAGCAGAAAAGCTGACACAAATACTTCAGGCTTGCTTTTCATCACGTGTCTTCTGACCTGGTTATGGCAGAGCTCAGGCCCCGATGCTGTCCTGCTCCACATAAACACTGTAAAGTGAATGCATGCATGCATCAACCTGCAGTACCAACAGCAGAAGCTGAGGGGCGTGAAACCAATTGAAATAATGCAACCAACTTCCGGCTAAGCTTCGCCTTTCAAAATAATACTCGATGGTATAGTACGGACGTAATAACATAAGACATAACGAACTTGTGAACTTGTAAATAGATTAGACAGTAATTTCGTAATAGAAAATAACAACACTAATTATGTTGGTGGTTTCAATAAATGTATTGTTTTAGTCATTGACATGCAGTCATAAAAACAGGTTTGTTTCATTGATGGTGCTGTCCTTTGTGGCTGTGTAAGGATTTTGGTAAACTTATGGTTAGGTGTTTGCAGAGATAACACTTTATATAAGGGCTAAGACTGGGTTGAGTTTCAGCTGAGGAGAAGACAACAGGTTTGGTTGAGGTTAAAAGGAAGAAACATAAATCAATGAGGAAACACAAAGCCGGCATGCTGTAAGTTAGAAATTTAAATAATTGCCATCTAGAAGTAGAAGTCACAGTTAGGAGGAAGAGTACAGATTTAAAAATGGTAGTTATTTAATTGTTGATCTGTCTGACACTGGAGACCTATTTGTATTTTTAGTTCCTTTATTTATCCACAGAAGCTTTCACTCACATGGTTGTGCATTCACATCTGAAAGCTGCCTTGTGTAACTACAGTCCTATTTGTTAGCTGCCAAGCAGCTTCACTGGCACAGCTGGACCTCAGGGCTTTCTTCAGCAGAGGTAATGAGTCACTTTCCTCACCCACAGTGTCCTGCTGGTTTGGGGATCAAACAACTCTCTGTCTTTAACTTCCAGGCAAGATAAATGTGAGAAAAGTCCACCAGGAGAAAGACAAAAACCTTATCTTGTTTTGTTCACTGTAATTGAATGTACTTTTCTCATACATGTTTTCATTGGTGTTTTTTTCACTTGTAACAGAGCATTTGTACAATGCGGTAGTACTTATTCTTTAGTAAGAGATTATACAGTCTACGGTCCCAGTGCAAGTCAGAAAACCAAATTGTCTAAATTATTTAATGGGTTAAAGTACTAGTAAAATGAAAAAACACAATAGCAAAAGCAAGTGCTTCAAGTCAGAAGTATAACTTACATTAAAAATAGAAAGTAGAAAGTAGTATAAAAACTATGATATAAAGATAAAGACAATATGTGCAGTGTGACTGTTGTTGAAATGAAAGAACTGTACAGACACAGACACAAAAATGTTTTCCATGGGTGTGCAAAGTTCACAGTATTACCTCATGCCAAGGCAACATCACATTTGTTTCAGCACCCTTTGCACTATTGTCTTACTGTCTATGTTTATGTTTATGTTATTAATGTGTATGTAACATAAGAAGAAACAAGAAGAATATTTGCAATGTGCAAAGATTTTTGGCTTCACTTTTAGGCGGAGCTTTCATCTCGTCCACCTTTACACACAGTCAGCCTCCAACTCAACTCATAAACCGGGCTTTTATTTTTTAAACTCACCGGAAGTCTCCCCTCCTTCTTGACGCAAGTGGCAGCGCTGTGACGTCACGGGGAGCCGGGCCCGGCTAGCTGTCACCGTTTGTCTCCGGAGGAACAGGACGCGACATGGAGCCGCTCTCCTCGACTACAGTCGTCATATACTTGTCGTAGCTCGTTAAAAAATACAAGAAAAACACTCTACTTTAGCTTTCCCGCGCTTTAGTCTGTGAACCACGGCAGTTTCGTGTCGACGCGGCGAACAGAACAACAAAAACAGTGGCTGGCTAACAGGCTAGTTAACTTACTGTAACTGTTAACGACAGACAGGCGGACAGACAGGCGGACAGACAGACAGACAGACACATGGCGTTAATCCTGTTTACAAGGTCTCGGGCTCCTTTAATAAAAACCTCCAGGTCCATAAAGAGCGAATTCAGGAAAGGTAAGCTTCTCTGTGTTTGTCTGTTATCATCTAACTCACCTGTGTTTGCTTGTCATTGTTATTAATATTATGACGATGTGCAAGAAAGCTATCAGTGCCTCATTTTGTATATTTAAATCATGTAAATGTTGTTGTTGGTCCTGTTTGTTGTCAGGAAAACGGTGGATGACTCAAGGTGAAGCACACAGCTGAGCCTCTCCTTGGTTAACCTTATTATTTTATTAGATAATTGGGCTGCAGGTGAAGTGTGTGTGAGGCTGTGGCAGGTGGAGGCACCGCACCTCCATGATGACTGTTTAACCCTTACGTACTGTTATTTTATACCTTCACAGTATAGTTCATCATAGTTAGTGTCTATACCACATTTTAAAGTACTGATCTATTTAAAATATCTAAATAGCCTATGTCACATTATGAAATGTATGATTAATCCTTAAGAAATATTTCAGAGAGCAAGGGAGAGTGTATTTTTTAAGATTTACAACACTCGTTTTTAGAGAAAAACATTTACTATTACACAGTATCATGTCCTGTTGTACATAAGACATAAAAACATAAAAGGTATTATGATTTGAATATATCTTATCAAATCTGAAAATGGCATTAAGATTCTGGAATTATTGGAATTTATGTTATAACCATGTTTAACCTCTGATATGGTACAAAACATTTCCAGGGACATGGTGGTTCCACATATTGATCCTCCTGTCTCGGCGTTCCACAGACTCACATCAGGACCTGACCCGAACAGTATGTAAGGGTTAATAAGAGAGAGAGAGAGAGAAAAAAGAAAAAAAACACCATTAAGGATTCAGGTTATCTGAGGACAACCTGGTGTTTTTTTGTTTTTTTTTTCCTTGGCTGCAGAGTGCCCCCATCCTCCACTGCAGTTTGGGAGGATGCTTGTTGTTATAGCAGGCAGCATCCACAAGATCCCCAAATGCAAGAGAGAGAATGAGATTTATAACGAATCAGGCACAGTCTATCTGTTTGGTCTGGTTATTGTTGAAGCTAAGATTATAAAGTGTTGACTTGCAAGATTGCAGAACACTGGGGGAATTTTGTGCTTTTCCAAACTGAGGGCGGTTTACATTTTACTTTCAGTTTTAGTTAATATGCAGCATACATCCCACCTTTTTTAATTAACCAGTAGACCTTCAGAACATGTGGCAAGATTTGTTTTTAGTTTGATTATATGTCAGGCGACAACTGTTAAAATAAATGTTAACCTTGAGGAGTCTTGGGCTATTTGGGCTGTTTGTGAATACTTTCTTATTTTGCCCTTAAAGATGTTTACTGTGCTGATGTCTGGTATCTCTTTTTTCAACACAACGCAACCTAAATGACCTGATAAGTAGAAAAATATAATGGTAATATAACTGATAAGAAATTGTTCAGATTCATCAGCCACAGAACAGTAGATCATTATTTTAGTATTTTACCAGTATTTGGATGGTGACAGGGCAACACAAACATTATAAAGGTGTCCAGGTATCAGAACCAAAAGTATTTCATTATCATCAATCATTATGTGACAATATTTCAGTTTAAGTACATGTCAGGCACAACTGTGCAAAAAACATTCATCTCACACAAAGAAATGATGAGATGCTTTGTGTGCAGGTAGCAGGGTGGGACATTTTTGTATATATGCATGTGAACACCTTAATATTTACTTATTATTAGATTATTAGATTATTATTTTGTGTCTGAAATCTACCAGCAACTTGTTTTACCATCATTTGTCTATCAGGAGGTCGACATTACATTATAAATGTATCAGAACCCAATGCATTTAATACATTTGTTTGATTTGTCAGATCCACATTCAAAATTAACAAAAAGTATTAATTTTAAGATGTAATATAGAGGAAAACAACCAGCACTTACAAATAACTGATTAATTAACAAGTAATCAGTGCCAAAGTAGTAGCAGTGGTAGTCGTAGTAGAAGTATTGACTAATTTCTTGCAACAAAGTCAGTTAATATGAGAGTTTGCCATACTGTCTATAAAGAAAATGGTTGTAAAAATGCTGCCAATCTTCAGCCCAGCTGTTAATAATACCATAATAATGGTACTGGATTGTTTTTGCATCAGGGAAGCACCTTAATTTGTCAAATACTTTATAAACTGGATCAAAAGTAGTTGCCACAGTGCCACCTCAGCTCCTTTAAACTCTCAACTACACTTCATTCATCTTATTAATATCATCTTGCTTAGTAATAGAGCATCTTAACGCTCTTGTTTCTCTGCTGACTGGTCTTGAACTCGGCATCGTCAAACTGTTGGTGACCTGAGCGACTCAGTAACTTCATATCATCACATGTATGTTTGTGATAAGCACGGCACGTTAGCTGTTGTACAAGTGTGGATATTATGATGATACATTTCCTCACACAGTGTACAGTATGGACAGTCTCCTTCAGAATAAATTAAGTTCTTTCTCCTCTTATTACCACTGTGGTTGAGCGGCGTTGAAGACATTAGAGGACAATGGTACAGAGGACATTATTTATATCTGATATAGACGTGAGAGGGTCATAAGGGGAATTTGTCCGTCTGCACTGGACAGACTGAGACTCTACGTTTGGCTTTAGGCCCAGATTATCAGACAAATTGCTCACACGAGGAAAGGTCAGTGCCTTTTATAACTCCACCTGAGACTGAGCTTGATTTCCCTGTTTCATGTCTGTGTGGACATGAGTGCTGTTATGTGCCTGTGGCGTGGTGGACAGACACGACCCCATAGTCTGGTTGAGATCTTGGATATTATAGATTGCTTGTAAAAATCCCACAGATGAATAACAATGAATAATCAGTCCCTGCAGGATCAGGAGAAGTGATCAGCTTGCAGAAATGTATTTAATCATTTACTGAATTATAATCTCTAAATGAATCAAACCAGTTATAACAATCAACCACTGATAAATATATAAGATGACTAAAAAATCTTTGTCTGAGTTCTATAGTAAAACTGAACAGGAGCATCTCACTGGGCTTTATGTCCTGCTGTGACCGCTGAACATTGATCAGTATGCTGTCTTTGATCAGTGGATGTGTAACCGCTGTCAGACAAAGGTTGGAAGGCCAGAAGCAGTTTGGAAGATTAAAGCCTTATCTAACACAGTGTTGAAGGCCTACAAAGTTTTACTTGTGCTAACATGACGGTGCAAGTCCATTGATGTAAGTGCACTGCTAGTGGTTTGTAAAGGTGCGTCCGCAACAATATATGGAGCGTTGTATGTGTTTATTTAGAGCGTTTACTCACTTTATGTGGTTTGTCCAGCTGAGTCATTCAAACTCAGTTTACTTACTGAGATGTTTCAGACCTAGTATGACTGAGAGTGTTTTCCCAAAGGGGGAAATGACCCAGAAATGTCACATTATATGGAAACTGTGAGAAGAGAAGCTTGACACTGGAGAGCCACTAAACCTCGTGTAGCCCCACATACTGAGAGAGCCAAACATATCCAAACCAACTGCAGTCTGAACTTTAAACATTCAGCCCAGTAAACATGTATATTTTGAGCCCATGTCACGTTTCTTTCCAGGATATGGTTTGTTTATAATACAGAGAATATAGATGAATATGAAGTGAACATTCATTTGAGCACAACATTGTACTGTTTGATGTTGTGGATCTAAATGCAAATAAACATCTATGCTGGAAGTTGTCCTCTCGATAAACAAACTTTGTCACCCTACTGTTTTTTTGGCGCTACCTTTTCACTCAGAGTTATTCAAGTGAGCTCACTCTTTTGATAAAACAACGGATATTTTACATCATACCCGATATAATGTTAGATATTAACATAAGGTGGATTGTTTTTGTGCAACCAGCTGAATTTGTGTCTAAATAGCTGAGTCAAAAGCAACAACAGATGTGTCTTTATTTGACGTCATTACAGTTCAGTGCTTCAAAGATCTGGCTCCAGGTCTGTTGGGTGATATATGCTGCTCACACTTCTCGAGTGAGGAAGTGTAACAGGGCTGCGGGTTTAGCGTTTAACAGTGAGACAGCTGCAGGCTGTGGGTCACACTTGAGTGAGCGACTGCACGCACACGTCAAACGGGCCGCGACCTAGTCATGACCTTCCAAGGCCACACCTATTTTAGTTTGAGCCAAGACCAGATCGAGACCATAAACACAGTAAAGAGAGTCCTACTGACACCAAAATGGCAAATTCATAGTGTAGATTTCTTTGCAAATGCAGCAGTAATGCTTTAGAGGTCAACAGAGATTCAGATGTATTTGTAAAAGTCCTGTATCGATGTCATCAACATCCATTTTTGCAGAATTTGTGCAGGAGTTTGGATCAAGTTCAGTTTGTTCAGTAGACATGCTTCACAAAATACAAGATAAGATTTCTTGCTTTAACTACTGCTGATCATTAACTATGTACTCCTGTGTGAAACTAATGGATATGTATGAATCAACATCCTCGCTCCGCAGAGAGCTGTAATGACAACTCTTTTTAACCTGATTTTTGTTTTTTTATCTGGATGAATAACACATAGTGACAAGATTGCATTTGATTTAAATCCTAACACTGTATCTTTCAAGATGTTTATTCTAACTGTGGTTCAGTGAGTGTGGTTGGTTTTATATTACTGTAGTAAGTCACTTTACTGGAATCATTTTGAGTTTTACTTTTGCTTCTGCGAGGTTTTTGCGCAAGAGTCGTGATGTCTTCTGTATTCTGTGGCTTTGTGGCTACACAGAAAGCAATCAGCACACTGCCAGAGAAACTGAAGTTTAAAGTGAAGTAAAAGCTAAATTTGAATTATTTGTCTTTCCTTCTTTTCTTTGTTTTTTCCTAAGGATTAAAAATACAGGGAGCCATATGCTGTACAGATTGTAAAGTTGTAGTATTAGTGCTGTCATCGATAAAAGTTAGGTCATTTAAATGGGTGTCTGTGTGTAAAAGCAGCACATAATAGACATATCCTTAAGATAACACCTTGTCTGTATAACTTTCATATATTTATATAGCTCCAAAAATATAGATAGATGAAACTATCTATCTATAAAAGATCTGGCAGACAAACGAGTTGACAAAAAAAAAGAACAAAAGCACTAAATATATTATCAGTGTAGTGTACTAAAGAGTGCCACAAAATTTTTCTCCATATTACATGCGTATCTTGGACTGAAACAGGCGTGAATGTGAAACCCCAAGTGTAAAAACCTCTGGGGGATAAAAACCACAGAGGAAACTCAGCAGCCTGTAGAGCCTGGGCCTGAGCTATAGGCTTAGATACTCTACTGTATTTCCAGGCTTTTCTTTCTGTGCTACAGTAGCCGGCCGTTGAGCCACAAAGGTGTCACTGTTCCAGTAAACTCTGCGTCCTCCTGGCCGCCCGCCGGTGGCCTGTCATGTTCAACCAGGCCTTACTGGATTCACTCCAGCCGGCCATGTGAGAGCCAGAGGCCGGGCGTGGCCAGGCCATGTGCTCCGAGGCGATTGGCCGGAAGAATCTCACCATCCCGCCCCCTCTCCCTGCACGTACGTCACTGTGACGGCAGCCTCGGGGGTTTGGGAGCCCCTCGGTGGGCCTCACTGAGGGTGTGAATATCCTGGCCTCCAAGACACATCAGTGTAAAGATTCGAGCATAAGTAAAATACACTTCATTTGTTTGGCAGAGACATGATACAGATAACCACAAAAGCATTTTTAAATTGACTTTTTGTTCAATTTGGAAAACTGATTTGAGACTATTTATCTATCAAACCTTGCCCACATGTGATAAATGTAGAGCATTAGTTATAAAAGGTGTGCTCAAGATCAGAGCAGACTTTTGTTATATATTCTTAGACAGACCCTTGTGAAATACGTCACTTTATATTACGTTATTGTCTATGAAAATCTCTGTGTGTTTCTGCCGGTGTCATCAGAGGTAAACTTGCATTAATGTGTCCGACCGGTCTGAATCTGCAGAGAGCTGCTGATGTGAGATTTGTTTATCATCCTCCTCATCAGCGCCATGTGTGTTCCCGTCCCGGACTGTCTAATGGCTTATTATCAGAACACAGCTGCTCATGTTTTTTTTTTTTTCCTTCTTCTTCCTTTCAGGGAAACGACAAGATGGTGCCTGTTTCAACTGCACAGCGCTCAGACTCTCCAGTCAAAAGTAAGCCAGTTAAATCTGGGGCTTAAATAGTGTATGCATTTCCTGAAAACATATGAGAGGAACTTATATAATATGAAAACCAAAGTTGCAGTATGCAGAATTATAGAACAGTTAGAAACTTGAATTCAGTGTCAGAGGTCTTTAAAGGTTTCTGGTTCTTTCAGTTGTGCTTTTATGTTAGAAAACAGCCTCGATTCAGGTCTGCACCCCACATCCTGTCCTAAATGTATTCTTTTAGGTGATTTTTCTGATATCTTATACTTGGTATTTTGCTCATTTTAACTGCTGCGTAGCCACTATTGCGTACTAACCCAATATCTGGTACACTTTTCTTTTTCCAAACAGTGATATCAATTTAAAAGATTATATCTTAAATACTTTGTGTTTTTTTTTTTTGTTGCTGTTTTGATATCAAAACCGACCCCAATCCACACACCCACATTTTCTGAAAGGTCTATACTTTTTGGTTTCTGATTCTCGTAAATGCTTTCACTCTTTGAGACATGCAGACACACTTTCTTCTTCTATTGCACTACTTCTATTTTTAACTTGTATTTGATGTATCTTAAAGCATTTGAGGAGCAATTTTGCAATCTTATATATCATTCTGTGCACCATTGACTTCAAATCCCATCGCTTTTTGGCAAAAAATCTGCCAGGAAGGTTTTTTTTTCCTATTAATGAGACACTAGCTATATATTTTTTTCCTTTTAAGTGTTTTATTTTCAAACAGTACTCTTTATTTATTCTAAGACACAATCTCAGTATTGTATTCTGAAGCTCTTCACCCTGTCTCCTCAGACTTGATGGGCTCCGTCTTGGCAGTCTGTCCCAGGTCTCTTTACTCGGTCCTTCCCTCCCCTTGTCAGACGGCTATGCGGGCCCCTGTCCGGACTCTCAGCGGCTCCACTGTGCTTTTGTGCTGGGGGCCTCCTCTTCAGCGTACCCTGCAGTCACAACAGGGGCTCAGTGGACGATAGCACGACCGCAGGACATCGCTGGTGTTAGGTGGATACACACCTCGAGGAGGAGATGGGACGACTCCAAAGTGGAGAAGTCACTGCGTTCGTTAAAGGACAAGAAGAAGAAGCTGGAGGAAGGAGGGCCGGTGTACAGCCCCACGCTGGACGCAGAACCTGTGAGAAGGACGCTTCGACAGCGAGTCATAGACGAAATCAAGCACTACTATCACGGTTTCAGGCTGCTGTGGATTGATACCACCATCGCTGGGCGGATGCTGTGGCAGGTGCTGAACGGACACCCCTTGTCCCGCCGTGAGAGGAGACAGGTGAGGTCTGCAGGGAGGGAAATATCTAGTTGTGCTGGTTTTTCTCAGGAGAGTGTTTTTTTTATTAAATTCACCCGGGGCCATGTTTTGCTTTTAATGCACTCACTGCCAGGCCTCTCATTAATACACCTTTATAACAGCAGCGTGCAACAGAGCAGCTTTGTTGGAGTCGTTGATTTTCACGTCTTTTCTTCAGGGCCTGACACTCATTCACACTATTTAAAGTGCACAGATAATAAATATATAATAAATAAAAGTTATTTGGATAGAAGGGAAGGTAATTCTTAAAAGTCGGGATCACGTTTAGCAATACCAGAGCCCCCCCAAAAACATGTTTCTAAACTGAAAAGCAAATAGGACAAGTGGATTTTTCTACCATGGAAAAGTTAAATTGCTAAATTTGTAACTTAAAGGTTACAGCACCTTGTCCCTTGGGCAGTACCGTCCAAAGGTACAGCAGCTATACCCTTGACATTGGGCACTTATTTGTACCCTCAGGTGAAAACAAACTCACTTTCTCCTGATTTATTTGTCTGAAAAAATATTATTTCCAGAACGCTGCTCATGAAAAACAAGTTGAATATTTAATTCAGTGTTATTCAGTCATATATCTGTACTCTGGACCTATCACCTTGCGCTTTTTCATTTCCCTTATTTCAAGGCTACCGAACTAACATTTACAAATTAAAATCAACCCCAAACAAACAAGGAAACAGTAAAACTTTCTAATGTAAAAGTAAAATGACATATAGCCGTACAAAAACTTTCTCCTGATGCTGTATATTAACATTTTTTAAAAAACTGGTACATGTATGTACATTTTACTGCTTTGGAACAAATTTATACATTTTTGCCCTCAAAATAGTATCCTGAGGTCCAGCAATTAGCCCTGCTAAACCCGTCCTCTGAACAACAATCAGCAACCAAAACTAGGCGTGATGGGGCTGAGTTTCCATCCATCCATCAATTTTCTATACCTGCTTATCCTGACACACACGGGGTGGGAGCCTATCTCAGCTATCACTGGGCGAGAGGCGGAGTACATCCTGGACTGGATGATGCCAGTCGGTCAGTCAGTCACAGGGCTGACATAGAAAGACAGACCACTCACATTCACACCTAGGGGAAATTTAGAGTCAATTAAATAACCTAACCTTCATGTCTTTGGATTGTGGGAGGAAGCTAGAGTACTCGAAAAAAAAAAAAAAAAAAATATATATATATATGCTTAAAACCTCGAATAAACCTTGAATCCATCAGCCACGGATTAGCTCAGAGGTTACGGCACAGATAACCAGGATGGGTTTAGAGATCGGAGATGACTGAGCTCGACAGCCCAGACATCTTGTTCTGTAATGTTTAATCCACTGCTTCTCAAACCTGATGGGATCAATTATAGAAATTGGCTGCACGCTGAGTGTTTACTCCCCAGGCACTGAGCAGATTGTGCTGCTTGATTAAAGCTCTTTAGGAAGGAAGCTTTACTTGTTGCTTCTTTGATTAAAAAACTTATTTAACTT
Source organism: Scortum barcoo (assembly GCA_023238725.1). Classification (NCBI taxonomy): domain Eukaryota; kingdom Metazoa; phylum Chordata; class Actinopteri; order Centrarchiformes; family Terapontidae; genus Scortum; species Scortum barcoo. Next base: position 3,225,311 of record CM041539.1, read on the forward strand.
TAGCTTCACAGCACTTACCCAACATTTATCATCATTGTTTCAGTAGTCATGATAAAATGTCACTTAGCTGAAATATGTTAAAGTTAGAAGTAATTGATATGTTACAAGGGGTGTAATTGTTAGTTATAATTGGATTTTAATTTAATAATCCAAGTTAATACCATTTTTTTACAATCATTAATTTAACCCAGATGCAGATGGAGCAGTAAACACTGTTTAGTTTAATTTTTTTATCATTTACAGTCATCTGCTGTGGAAACAGAAGTTAAAATTCATCATTAGAGTAAGTAGTGAAGAGATAAAAATTGTTTAAAGGCCATACTCTCGTATTCCTTAACATGGTCTGCCTCTTGGCGTGAATCTGCTCGCTGTCTGACGTTCACAGAGGATTTCTGGATCGAGGCCCATTGCCCACTGCAGCTGTCTATCTAATGCAGGTGCTGGCACTCAGGTGTCATGTCAGGTTAGCTTAGGTCACACTTACAGGTGCTGATACTGCGTCCATCAATAGCACAGGACCGTACAGACTTAGCAGCCATGACGCTCCTCCGAAAGTGTGAATGACTCGGTTGCTGTGGCGGTGCACTGACCCTCTGCTGCCCTTGTCTGGGAATCTTTCCATGTGTGCTGACTTACTGCCTCTGCTATTTAACCCCATAAAGAGAAATAAAACACATCATAAAACACCTTTAAATCACAGGCATTATTTATCCACCTTTACTTCTTCTACTACATGAAAAGAACAGAATGATAATGAAATACCTGCTGAAATATAATTTGAGGATTGCGCAGGTGTTATATCAGTGCAGAAGCATGTTTACGATGAACTTTCACAAGTATTACGGACATGTCATGATAACGGGACTTCTCAAAATGTGAAAGTATGGAGCAACAGGACAAGAAGAGTTCAAATGTGCCTGGTGAGGAAATATTCCCCTGACCTCCTTTGACATTTGAGGACATTATGTAAAAAAAATTAAGCTAAAATCAAACATGTTAAAGGTAGTCATTTATTCAGTTGTTGGATAATAACGTAATAATGAAGTTTCTCTGATCTAACAGCACATAGGAACACACAGTAGTTGAAGTTAATTTCTCAGTATGACTTAGAATATCAGTGTCAAAACCAAACCACATAAATAATCAAACTATTTTTAATACACTGTCACTGTAATGCATTCAATCACACTTAATCACAAGTAAAAACACAATATTATCACATCTCGATATTAGTCCAGTGAAAATGAGACCATAAATAATATAATTCAGTTACTGCAGAGCCCTACAATATATACATTCAACATGTCACATGCTCTGTGTCATGCTAAAGACAGTGGAAATAAAGTTTTACCACAGAACTAATAGCTGCTAATGACCACAGTACTTTAATGGTTTGGTTGGGGGGGGTGCCATTAAAGCCACACCACCAACCGATCTGCACCTTTTCATATGCAGCTGACTCCCTCGGAGCGCATGCCCCGAGCCCATCTATGCCCCATTCATCCGACCTGGACTGGTTTTGCCTCCTTAATCTCCCCCTTTCATATTCACCTACAATACTCAAGCTTCCGGTTAAGGCTTCTTCTATTTTAATCAGTCACCCCCTCCTCCCTCCTTTGATGTGGAGCTCTGGGAGATGATATACATGTCAATGGACCTACCTGTGGACAAAGGCCTTTTCACTCTGGCCGGCCTAATTCCTTCACCCTACTTTTCCACGGACGTGCAGGTGGAAAGGGGTGGAGAGAGAGAGCGAGGGCTCTCGTGTTTTGGCCCTCTCCCCCCTTTGGACTGTTTCTGATTGGGATTGTGTCCCCCGGACGGTCAGTAAGCCACAGTCAGACAGCTGTACAATGAAGCAGGCCGCTCCTCGCCTGGTGCTTCTGTACTCCCGTTTCTAAGTTTCTGAGCCTTGTGAGGCAGAATGTTCACTTTGGTCCACAGCTCCATGCAAATGATGAATTAGGAGGTTTCTGTTGCCCCGGGGATGTATGGGCTCGGGGTTAAAAGTGCTGACTGTTGATACTGTTATAAGAGGGGGTTGAGCAGAGCGATTGTACCGAGGGACAAAAGAAGATGATGTAAACATTTTCACATGATTCCCTGTGTGCTTTTTTCCCCCTCTCGCTGCTGCCCTCTGCTGGAAGTGCAAACAAACTTCAGTCTTGTTAGTTTTGCATTTTAGGTCTATTTTTTTTGTTTTTGTTTTTTATCATATTTTTATATTTTAGGTCTATGTTTTAGTTTTATATGTTAAATATATATATATATATATATATATATATATATATATATATATATATATATATATATATATATATACATTTTTTTTCTTATGTTATTTATTATTATTATATTTTTATATATAGAGTCTATATTTTTTATTATTTTAGCTTTATTTTAATTTCATATTTTATTTTATATGCTATATATTAGTTTTGTATCTTGAACTTTTACTTAGAAGGAGACTATGAACCAAGAGTTTCACTGACATCGACTGCTCCATGTAGTCGTTGTGCACATGACAGATAAAATCTTGAATCCTGAATTTTCCTCATGGTAATGAGACAACTATGATTTTAATTTTCCCAATTTTCTTCTTTAGTTTCTTAGAACATGTGCAGACGTCTTCAGGCTTCTTCCCTTCCTGGTGTTCATCATCGTGCCCTTCATGGAGTTCCTGCTTCCTGTAGCTCTGAAACTCTTCCCCAACATGCTGCCGTCCACCTTCGAGACACAGTCGAAGAAGGTAATCGAAGCAGGGCTCTTTACCTGGACTGAATGATCCAGACAACGTGCATTAGATCAATTTTAGAGATTGTTGTTAGCAGTTGTAGATACATAATACAGTATCATTCAGAATACTGTACTGTATATTCAGGTATGATGATAATCTAAGTCGTCACCCATGACATGAACTTTGATCCAGGATCCTGACCAGGTAAAAGGTTAATCCTCCTTACCGTCTGATCCACAGCATAACGAGATCCGTGACCTGTTGTTCTCCACTATTTACGTTTAACAGTGCTTACGTTTAACATATTATACTGACATATTCACAATTTATACTGACACAAAGTGTAAAACAGCACTGCCAGAGTACAGTTTAAAATAGATGTATTGAGGTTGCATTTCTTTAATTTCGTCCCATTTCACCACACAGTTTATAACCTTCTTGAAAACAGAATAGCTCAACAAAATGTCTTATTCTAGAGTTAATATGGGGATATATAATGGGGATTTATGTTTACACCACACTGAATTTGTGACATGTTGTTTTCAGGAGGAGAGGTTGAAAACAGAGCTGAGAGTGAAACTGGAGATGGCCAAGTTCTTGCAGGACACCATCGAGGAGATCGCTCTGCGGAACAAGGCCGCCCAGGGAAACCCGACAGAGGAGTTCTCCACCTTCTTCCAGAAGGTTGGTATCTGTATTCACTCATGAAATGAATGAAAACAGGCTCCGGACTGCCATCAGGTGGTGGAAACAATGAACTGCCTGTAGTTGGTGACTTGTTATTGAGTCAGAAATGGAAAATCTGACTTAGTACAGTAGCTTTATATTACACATTTACAATTACAGTAGTTTAACATTTTAATATTTCCTGGTTATGAGAAGTGACCACGTGTGGGCAAATAGTGAAACTAATGTTCTCAGTTAAAGAAGTCAGGTCTAATGTCACTTCATAATTTTGTTTTTTTGTTTTTTTAGAAGAAAATCAGGTCCTTTTTAAGCTTTCACACTTTATTAGTTATAACCTTTATCTTTGTAGATTCGGGACTCCGGGGAACGTCCCAGCAATGAGCAGATCATAAAATTCTCCAAACTGTTCGAGGACGAGCTGACTCTGGACAACCTGACCAGACCTCAGCTGGTGGCTCTCTGCCGTCTCCTGGAGCTCCAGTCCATCGGGACCAACAACTTCCTCCGCTTCCAGCTCATCATGAAGCTGAGGGCCATCCGTGCAGATGACAAGGTACGAACTCCACTGATAAAGTCTTTAAAAGTTCAAATATATGCCCTCTTGAAAGAGATCACATTTCCCCTCATTGTTCTCAGACAGCCACACGTTCATAAATTGTGAGGTAGCTGATGATAAGGAGATCTGTGTGAACTCTGTTTATCCAGCTGATAGCAGAAGAAGGAGTCCAGAGTCTGAATGTGAACGAGGTGCAGGCGGCCTGTCGCGTCAGAGGGATGAGATCTCTTGGAGTCACAGAAGAACGACTGAGAGAGCAACTCAGCCAGGTGATAACAGACATGGAAGATATTTACAGGATTCAACTCTTTGGCTCACATATGTCCATTATCCCTCAGTTACAGAATTTCAGTGTTACTAGTTTAAGATGTCTAAATAAGATCTAAAATAGGTTAAATGACATTGAAAAGTTTTGATTCACTACACGCAACTGATCCTTCAGAGTGTAACTATTTTTATGAAAGAACACAAAATACAATTAAAATAAATAAAATAAAATTATAAATAGGATAAAAAAGTGCACATGTAAAATCAAATATGTGAAATCAGATATCTAAAGGCACAACAACTTAAAACTGAAATTATTTATTGTTCTCTGATTTATCTTTTTCTTTTCACTCATTCACAGAGGTTTTGTTAATCCAAAAAATAAGGTTATAGAAGTCTTAACATCTCTCGTGTTATATTTTCCTCTTGTAGTGGCTGGAGCTCCATCTGAACCAGCAGATCCCCACGTCCCTGCTGCTGCTGTCTCGAGCCATGTACCTCCCCGACACCCTTTCCCCCGCTGACCAGCTGAAGACGACCCTGCAGACGCTGCCTGAGATGGTGGTACGTTGAGAGGATGTCTTCACTTGTTTGCCATGACGAAATAATAAATACGTAGTCGATAAAAGATGAAGACATCATATATGTATAATATTCTGAATTAAGGTTTTACAGAATGTTTCTTCTTACTTAGAGATCGGTATTCAAGAAAAAAACCTGCTTCAAAGCTGTGGAAGTCGGAGGTTTAGTCTGTGGTCATTTTATAAAATATATTTTGGTGCTGGACTCTCTCCTCTCCAGACGAAGGAGGCCCAGTTGAAGGTGGCAGAGATGGAGCTCTCCAAAGTGGACAATAAGACCAAGCTGGAGACGATGTTGCAGGAGGAGGCGGCCATACGCCAGGACAACAAAGACAGGGAGATGGAGAGGCTGGCGGACGCTGCAGAGAAGGCTGCAAGGGTGACAACTCTGATCATTAGTTTTCATTGTTGGGAAAAGTTTTGAGCTGCTTTGATAAAAATGTGTCCTAAAATTTTTTAGATTTTACAAATAGCTAAATACTAAATCAGAATAATTAAACACAAGTGTAATCTTGACACCAGATCATTTCATTTTGGTCTGTAAATAAAATAATATAACAACCCTATGTACTTGTTTCCATACCTGTTTGTAAGATGTTTGTTTGTGAACTTTGTTTAGTTTGTTAAGTGCAACAGCAGCATGTCACTGTAATCCCACAGATTATAAAACTGACCTCTCCCTCTTTCATTACTTAATTTAGTTGACTCATCCGTCTCTTCCACAGGAGGGTGAGTTGGAGCTGGAGGCAGAGAGAATGAAGCACAGCCTTGCAGAGGCAGAGCTGGCTAAAGCTGACCTGGCTGCTCGTTCAGAGATACTGAGAGATACAGCTCCGGTCATAGAAGGGATCAAGGTAACGTCTCTAAACGTACAGCCTGTGAGATCTGTAGGTTTTTGTTAAATGCCTCACAAAACATTTTGACTTGAAAGATTCTGGTTTCTAGTAAATCTTTAAAGAATGCTACATGCATTTATATGTACGAGCACCTCAGAAATGACTAAAAAACAAAAAAATACTGTTTGCATTTCAATAAGTGAGTGTACCGTACAATATGTCATCATATCTTTACATCATGTATGTATTTGTAAAATTATTTTTATTTTTTTTCCAAATCAGTCTTGAACATTAGTAAAGATTATATTTTCTTTATGGAGTTAAGAAACAGAAACAAAAAATATATCACAGAGGATTTTATTGGAACTCTCTCCATGGTGCTACTAACATTAATGTTTGATATCACTTTAATTTATTGTAACCCACACTGTGATTTATGTGTCACTCACTTTTTACCAACTTTTCATTTAATCATTTCTGCGTCTTCTGTACCACACAGTTTGAACAGTGGCAGACATTCCTGCGCTACCAGGTTAGGTTTAACGATGTCTCCTCCCAAAACGACCCTCACATCCATACCGGTTTATCCCTGCACGCACAGCATCTGGTCTTTCTCAGAGCGGATCCAGACGCGGGTTAAACAGTACTTGCATATAATCCTGGCATTTGTTTGAACTATTTCAGACCACCATTTGATCTCAGCTTCAGTAGGAGTGGGGAGTATAATCGGAATTACAGGAAATAACCCCTAAATGCAAGGTTTTAATGGGTGTGATGAGATTGATGTTGACATCGGCCTGCAGAGGAAAATGAAGTGAGGGCATACCACAAATGCTCATACTCCCTTTTGTGTGTTTTTAAGAGGGATGAAAAGCAGATGAGGTAAATCACAGCAAAAGTCACAGACCAGTAAGAAGGACTGGAATGAAATTATATTTTTATACATATTTTTGACATTTCAGCCTCAAATATAGGCGTCTATTTTTTCAGAATACAACAAACTGTAGTGTGGACAGGCCTTGGTAAACATGCTCAACATTTACCAGCATTTCTTCGCTTATTATAGAAAATCTCATTCATCCGGTACTCTGAATTAGTAAAGACAAAATGCTCAATATGATTAGCAAATTCTGTTTGGCCCGCATCTGTATGGACTTCTCCTCTTTTCCTTGTCAATCCTTCCAGCCAGTGGCCAAGTTGAACCTTTCCTTCCTTAACTAACAGCCTTTGTAGCTCCACAGAGTCCTTTCCATCACATGGTCATGTGTTTTTGGGGTTATGGGGAGTGTCGGAGTGTCCAAGTGTCCTCTTCCCTCTTTTTACCCATTATGTGTATTTGGGCTGGTCTCTTATGTGGGTTTATATGAAAGACACATGTGTTTCTTCTTAAGTGACTGTAACTGGTGCATAGTGACGTACATCCATGATGGTGGGAAAATATGACCATTAACCGTTATGTTTATCATTCAGTATCTAAAAAGTAGTCTTAAAAGAGGTTTAATGTGGTCTGCTTTAAGGGACATATCGTATGTTTTAAAAGTTAAGTTTTTATCCAAGTAGTAGGTATAATTTGTGACATTTAGGAGCACATTTCTTCAATCGTATGTTTGTGTTCCAGGGTGAGGAGATCACCAAAGAAGAGATTGATCTGTTGAGCGATGCATGCACGAAGCTGAAGGAGCAGAAGAAGCTGTTAACTCTGGAGAAAGAGGAGCTGGAAGAGCTCAAGGATGACGTCCAGGAGTACAACGAGGTGCCTGTTTATACTTACTATGATGAACAAGAAATAAAAGTTGAGATCAATTCAAATCAAAGGTTTTTAGAGGAGTCTTATTATTTGTAAAAGCAAATGACTGCTTTGTATGTGAATGTGTGTTTTTGTGTTTCATTCGTATTCTTTGTTTTTCAGGATCTGGAAGAGATAAAGAAGGAGCTGTCCAAGACCGGCCAAGAAAAGGCAGTAGAGGAGTCGAAGGCGAGCCAGCGTCTGTCAAAGAGAGTCAACCGCATGATCGGTCGCATCGACAAGATAATCTTGGAGCTGGAGAAGGACAAGGTCATCCTGGACGGACAGATGGACAGTGGAACCACCCCACCTATCGGGTAAGAGCTGAAAATCTTATTTCAACCACTACAGTGCTGTTTGTGGTGAATCAGGATCAGTTGCTTCTGCAGAACCATTTTGTAATAAATGTTTTGAGGGCCATGTAATATTCTACATTCATTATACTGTCAACAGCTCCCTTAAAGAGACCAAAATAAACAATATGTCTCTCAGTGCTTGTATGTTTATGCACAAAGCATGCTGGTTTTTATTTATGCAAATATTTAAAAGCTGATCACACACATACAGTTAAAATGGCTCAGTAATTTCCTAAAGCAGCTGCTAATTGTAGTTTTAACAAAAGCTACTTAAACAGGAGGAAATAGAGCATTTGTTGGGGACTATTTTCAGCAGCGGATTAATCCACATTTGGTGCTCTAGTGAGTATTTGGGGCAGCAAAGATGGTGTCTGTGAGTTCGTGGTGATTAAGGAAGAAGATATATCAGGCTGTGACACTGTGACAGTACTTGTTAGAAGATGAATTCATCGTTGGTTTGGTCTTTTTATGGGACTTGTTGACAAAGAAAAATGTAGAATGTCAACATTATCTTTAATGCTGAACATTTCAAAATAACAAACCAAAATTCACACAAATACATCACTAACAGTGAGAAATAATATCCACACTAAGTTCAGTAAGACATTTTCTTTTCTTTTTTAAATGGTGCATAGCTATTTTTGGAATAGAAATTATGGAACAATTTATTTAGTAATGCTGATAAGAGTGTCTTTAGGAAATATGCATTTTTCTTTTTTTCTGAGTGGACAAAGAAGAAGATCAGGACATTTTTAATCTAACTCAGCATAAAGACTCAGCGAAGGGAGAAAACAGGCTCTGTTCAGAGTTAAAAAATATGCCTTCCAGCTAATCCTCCCATCTCTTGGACAGAAAATAATGAGCATTTTCCACAAACGGTCGAACTAACTCTGAGAAAAAAAAGCTGTGCTGTCTGTCATGGCGTGGCACCTTCTCATCATGGACACAAAGCTTTTGAAAGTAAATGATGCAAAGCCAACGTTTTGGCTTGATTAACACAACTGATAGAGGTCTCTTAGCAGGAAAACAAAAGCAACCAATGTTGTTGTTTATCTGGTGATAAGAGTCTCATAATTCAGGTGTTTACTACAAAACACTTCGACTTTGCATCATTTCCTTCAATTCTTGTGACATAACTGTGTTTTTATCAGGTAAATCAGATTTTGAAATGTTATTAGATATCTTGGTTTTTGTTGTTTTGTTTTTATTCTGGCTCCTCTGTGCTGTGACCATCATCATCATCATCATCATTGTCATCTTCATCATCACCACTTTCATTGTAAAATGGTGGTGGAGATAAAACAAGGAGCAAAAGGTTTCCCAGAAAAAAATAAATATACACTGTTAGTTATCAAACTATTAATTCACAGTTATGAGACCAAATCCTAATTGACTTAAAATTTTACAGATTATTCTTTACTAAACATAGCGATGCCACGAGGTAAGCTCAACTGTGGTAAAACCGCCATTTGCTTGCTTGCCAAACTCTAACATTGCATCGTGGTTGTCATTTGTAAGCTGCTGAAAATTGTGCTGTAAAAGGATCAACCAGTTTCCATGTCTGCTCCCGACACCACTTGTTGCTGTGTAATAAACGGTTCATGTTCATTAATGAATGAAATCAGAATGAATACAAAGATCGAACTCGAGCTGCTTGTTTGTCAGTGATGTTTGACCTTTCACTGAGGATTAACAAACACAATCTTTAACAAATACTACATGTTTGATTTAATTATGCACTAAACAGTATTTATGTAGAGATACAAACTCTGTTAAAATGGCTAAAGTGATTATTTTTGCAGCCATTTATGAGTTGCAAAAGTTATGCAGAGAAGCTTAAAAAAAACAAATCAGTTCAAACCGTCTGTTAATTTTAAGTAGGATTTTCAGCATGAATTAACTTTGAAAATGAAAATTTGACCTGCCGTGCCTAAAATAAAAGAAATTAAACTGGATAATCAGTTTGATTGGTGTGATCTGGGAACCTCGAATGCAGCATGTTGACCTGGGACTTCTCCACCGCATTTTACGTGCAGTCAAACCTTGTAACCGTTTCCTGTATGCAGTCTGTTCTACACCTTCAGGGAGAACCTCGTCAGCATCGACGAGCTGATCAGCGTCATGCGGCAGATCCAGAACATTCCAGAGCACAAACTGCAGAGCATCGCGGAGGCGCTCGACGACAACAAGGACGGGAAGGTCGACATCGACGACGTCATCAAGGTACGTTGACGGGGTGAAAAGAAAACGAAGAAGAAGAATTAAGTTGTAAACATAAGAAGGTTGAATTATTATTGAATTAAGAGTATGTTGGATGACTTGAAGTATTTAAGATTACAATTTGACGTGGATATTATGATTGATGGTCTTTATTTATAATTGAACTAATTGATAGGATTCATTTTACACTTAATTTGAAAAGTTAAGCACTAGAGTTATAGCATACAGCATTTAGAGCCCGACTCCTGCTTCAAGTTAAACGGTATGTACAGTCCATGATACAGATTTAAACAAAAGAAAGGAATCATCACAAAACAACACAAAACAAAAATTTGGATGCTGCTGTAAATCCTCAACTAATTAACAGGACTTTTAACGGTGAATAGCCACAGTCGATCACAATGCTGATGTTTTCTGGTAGTGAAAGTGTTCAGCATCAAATTTATTGCCAAGCAGGTTTTTCTGTACAAGGAATTCGACTTGGTATGTAGTAAACATAAAGTAAAAGATGAAAGAAAGTACTGCAAGTCAGAAGCATAAATGAACTATAAAAAAACACAATAAAATATGAAAAAAATAAATAACAATAGAGACTATATGCATAAATGACATTTAAATTAAATGAGAGAACTGTACAGTTTTGTGCAGGAATGTGCAGTCCAGAGATGTGCTTTAGTGTAACGCGTTTCAGTGATGATTAGAAAATTATGATTATTATAATAGATAAATAATCTACTTATACTTTCCACAGTTAAAAATGATTGGTTGGACTTTAATTAGTTAAAAGCTAAGTGACCAAACAAACAATTTAACGCTTGTTTTTTAACAGTACATCAGTTGTTGAAGTGCACAAGTTGACACTTCTGCTGAAAGAAGCTTAAATGTGTATATGTTAAATATGATTTAGGCTTAGTTCCTTCTACTTCTTATAAGTTTCTGAAATCTCCAATACCCAAATTGCATCTTTAAATGGGTCGATAGTCTTCCTCATCAGAGTTTCCTGTTCTGTCTGCCAGGTGAATTGTTCCCTCACAAAGTCCTTTAATAACAGAGCTCATGACATTTAGGCTGGTTTATGAGGCAAGATTTTCATTTAAAAGAAACTGTCTTCTTATTGGACATTATTGAAAACATATTTTCTCACTCTGCAGTTTGGTCCTACATGAACACAACATTTCTTGACAAAGTTAGAACAGTTTTGGTTATTTTATATGAGAGATTTCTGTATCTGTGTTTCTCTTACTGCTTTAAAGTAGACAGGGCTCAGTTGGAAAAAGGCTTTTACATACTTACATGAACAAATTAGGGTCTGTCGATGTTCAAATCAAAGTCTTATGACAGTTTGGTTGTCGTATCAAAATCAAAATACACCCAATGAGTTAAGTGTCTCACTGTTAAACACTTAAATGTTGTCTAAAGATGTTTTTCTAAACGTAACTTTGATTGTCGCTCATTCATCCATTAATTAATGGCATTAAGATTTGCTTAAATGAATTCCTTTTGTCTTGTCTTACTCCAGGTGGTGGAACTGATCGACAAAGAGGACATCGACATCTCCACCTCTCAGGTGGCCGACATCATGGTTATGCTGCAGAAGGAGGAGAAGCTGATGGAGAAGGAAAAGGCCAAAGAGAAGGCTGAGAAGGAGCAGGCAGCCACACTCAACAGCTAACTCACCTTCCATAAGATACACACTTGTAAAAAACAAATAAACAAACTAACAAAAAAAAGACCACTGAGAAGTTTGCGACTGGCACCCGGTCTCAGAAAACTCTGGACACCAGATCGTTCTGGAAAAGTTGGGGGAGTCACAAGGTGACAGCTGCCTTCTCAAAATGTTATTTCACCGTAAATTGAGCTCCTAAAAAGTTATTTAAAAATGAAAAAAGGGCACGATGCCTTTTGAGACGCACAAAAAACAAAAAACTTAGATTGCAATTATGTTATACTCCTCTGGAGTGATCATGTATTATATTTTGATATTTGGTTTTGTGTAATTTTACTCAGTAATTTATTGATACAGGGAACACAGTGAGATGAAAAAATGGTAGTTCTCCCAACTCAAAAGTTGGAAAAGGAGAAAATTGATGATAAAAAAAATTATGTTTGGAAAATATATTAGGAGATTTATTGAGTTTGAGGTGAACCGTCTTGCCTTTCATTTCATCCATGTCATCATCTCAGAGAAATGAGAGATCATTTCTGGACTTTGCACAGTAAAAATCCTCATCATCACCATAATTTCTTTTTCTTTTCGATTTTGTTTATCCGTTATACACCTATATTGTAAATTAACCTGTTATTTTCCCTGAATTATACTTGGGAAGGGTAGCTTATTGATGACTATAGGATGTTTAAATGGTGGCTGCAACCAAATATGTAACTTCACACAACTTAGAAAAACATTAAAAAAAAACATACAATTATGTGTGTTTAAAAGAAAGTTGTAATATAAATAGCTTTATGTCAATCATTCCCACTTAAACAGCACTAAAGGGATTCATGCTGTCCAGAAAGCCAAGGACTGACGTTAGCAACCTTTCACATTAATATTATATATAAATGACTGTACTGTAATTTCTTTTTATTTTGTACTTATGACATAATAATCGTTTGTCTCATGTAAGCACAGCTTTTCTTATTTCTTGTCACTCTCCGTAAAATGCCAAAGTTGCACTGTGGCACATTTAAAAACAAAATCACCGAACAAACCAGTAAAGACCGACTGATATTTATGAGCAGTGAGTATAATAATCAGTATATAGACAATAAAAGCAGCCCAGAAAAAAGTTGTCAGTTGTTGTGACAAGTTGTAGTTTTCAGTTTCTGTTTGAGGAAATAGTCGTCAGATTGGAGGTCGTGCGTTCAGAGGGTGAAAGTGGCCTGAATGTTTGCGCACATGAGTTGTATGATAATTGTGGTAATCTTATAGTTTAAATGCAAAGTGGCCTTCTTATGACGCAGATGGCATTCTGTTGTATATTCATTTTTGAGTATTTGGACATGGTAGAGCTCTGATATTCTTCTCGTGGAGGATTCACTCGATGTAATTTAGTTTTGCTGAAGAAGTCTGGATGAATTCAGCTGTAGATCAGCTCGAGTGAGGCACATAAAGAGTCTTCGGTTTTCTCCCGTTTGCACTGTGGCGATGAATGTGTGTGAGTCCGACCGTTAATTCATCTCTGTTTAACTGTGGTCACACTACAAGCAGCTCGGATGTTGTATTTTTCTGACAACATATTCAAATTACGGCTGCAACTAATGCGTATTTTGATTATAGCTGAGAAATAGCTAGCGAGAAATCAGAGAAAAACACAGAGACAGAGCTTGAAGTGGCATTTTCAAATTATTACTTATAATTTAAGTTTTAGTAGTGGGAGCCAGTTTTTGCTTAATAAGTCACTTGACATAGATTATGAAAATTTAATTTTCAGTCTCTCAATTAATGGATTAATTGAATGAAATCAGCACTAATTTCAGCCGATGTTGGTGCTTCAAGCTGCAGTTATTTATGCTTATTCTGAACAAGTAAACTTAATGAATTAAATTAAAGTTCAATAACAGGCTTAGGGAGATAAATTGGGAGGCTTTGAATCATTGTAATCAGTTTCACATTCATTTAGTTTATGAATCAAAATAAAACACAGAAATTTGATGAATTTCTCAGATGACAGGATTCTTGATCGTCCAAACAACAGTTTGTTGAGCTCAAAAGAAAAGAAAGCCGTTTGTCATGTTGCTTTCAGTGTGAACACGCCCTTAAAAGCTGCTCCACCTTAACTGTTGGGTTAAATTTAATATTGTGTAGTTTGTGGTCATCGTCATCCCTCCGTTATTCCTCCAGAGAAGAGCTTAGGTGTGAGCGCAGAAGACGAAATGGTCCTTGAGATAACGCCGAGTGGACGACGCTTCGTTTAATCTGTTCCCGGAATCAGCCGTCAGACGTGATTAAGAGGTTGTTGGTCTTCCAGGAGGCACTGTCCCAGTTCAGACCCAGCGCCGCCTGACAGGGCGAGGGCTCGGCTTCGCCTGGGACCAGTCAGGCTGACGGGCGCAGGGTAAACACTCGCCCCATACATGGGCCAAAGCCAGCTCCACTAGAGGGTTGTATTTAGGTTAGAGACGATCCTCCGGGACATGGCATGCTCTCCGCTGCATAAATCAGCCGTCAGTGTAAACACGTCGCAGGAGCGCTGTGACTGCGTCTCGATTACACTTGGCATGAGAGTGATTGTGTTCCTGAGCCTGACAGGCAGAGCTCAGGGGAGCGCTGTGTTCATTAGCAGCACTGCCACTGTTTGTAGGCATGGAGGGGGCAAAGGTCAGAGAGTGTGTGTAAGGCTGATGAGATCAATACTTCAGGCTCTAGTCTGGTAGAGCTGAAACGATTAGAAAATTAATTGGCTACTGTTTGATAATTGATCAGTAATTTAAATTATTTGAAATGCCAAAAAGTCACAACTTCTGCCTTCAAGAAGTAAAGATTTGCTGCTTTCTTTTGTATTACTCTATAAAGTGAAAGTCTTTGGGTTTTAGACAGGTGGTCCCAGAATAAAAAGCTATTTGAAGACATGACTTTGGGCATTTTGAACCATTTTTCTGACATTTTATTCATCAAATGATTAATCAATTAATTATTTAAATCATTTGCAGCCTTACAGTCCAGACTTTTTGGATTGTAATTATCTCACAGGTACCTGAAACAGCATTTTTTTCTGAACACCAATGATCTGGAAAATATAAAAAAGGGATTTTGTTTGATCCCCGATAAGGGCTGATAATATTTTTTTTATCAATCTATCTATCGTTTAGTCTGTAAATTATCTCAGCATTCCAGTGTTTGAATTGTCTGACCAACACATGAAAACCCAGAAGAAAGAAACCCAAAGAAATTTAGTTTATGATGATATGAACCAGAGAAAAGCAGAAAAAGTTGTTAGGAGCATTTTTGCTCAATGAAAGACTTCAACTATTTAAACAATGACAATTCTGACAATTGAGAAAGATTTTCAATATAAAAACAGAGAAATTCCTACGAATGAGAAGCTGGCACCAGAAGATTTCCGCTTTTCTATTCTCACATATTTTGTGCTGCTGCAGGAAAATATTTCAGCCCTGCACTCAGTGAATTGTCAGTCGTATGATAAAAGAAGATGATTAAGATGTATGAAAGCCTGTCAAACCTTCAGAGGCATTCATGAAATCCTTGAATGAATAATTATATTTTGAAATGGAGGAACCCTAATATGAACATCAGCAGACGGCCTACATGGCAGTCACTGTAAAACAGAAACAGCACGTTCGGCTAAGATTAACAAAACACATGTTCTCCTCCAAAATAAAAGCTCCCTTTGTGGCAGATTGTGATTGTGCGTCCTCATCTTTGGCTGCCGTGCGAGGAGTCGAGCAGAGTTCACAGCTCGCCGCTCGCAGCAGTGTTGCACTGTTTGTTTAAGCTGCTGTCTTTAAAAAAATAAAAAGAAAGTCTACCTAAGAGGAGAGAAAGCAGCAGAAACATTTGGACAGCGAGCTTAGATCAGACGTTTTTCATCGTAACCAAGAGTCGTTTTCTGCCTTGCTATTTTCCTTTTAGTGACCTAGTAATCTGACATTTTAGGATAGTTAGAAGAAGAAATGTCTGATTTTAGCTCGCTGTCGTCACTCTCTGATGCTCTCTGCTGAGTATTGCCACTGTATAAATGCACTATTCAGTTTTCAACAGTAGGTGTGTGGTGAAGTTTGGACTTCGGGGTGCGAACGTTCAGTCCGAAGTCAGCGTGTTGTGACCTACAATACAAACCGTCCTGAAAGATTCCCGTTGAGTTTGAGGAGACTGCTAGAAGAACAAACATTTAAAGCAATAAGTCATTTATGCATCATGTACCTCTTTTTGAATTTTGTTTCTCTCCCTTTTTTAAGGCAGAGGTGTGTTTAATTTGTTAAAATGATATTGTAAGATACGTAATTTAGAAAAAAGTCCTCATGGATGCTATAACTAAAAACAAAAGACAGTAAATGTGTGAGTTCTGCTTCTCTTCTTGATATCAGGGTGATGTTGTGCTTATTTGGGAGTTGATGCAATTGTAGTTGATTATCATATGGACTTTTTGAGGACAGATGTATCCACTAATTCTCCCTTTTAAAAAGTATTTTGCACTAGCTCTTTTTATCACTAGACTAATGCTACTTTTTGTAGAATATATAAATATAAAGTTTTCTCTTGAGGTGGATGTATGGAGGACTGTTGAGTTGCAGACAGCAGCTGGAGACTGAAAGTGGGATCAGCAGTGTTTTTTTGTTATTTCTTTTTCTTTCCAAACTCAAGGAAACATGATGTGGAGTCAGTCTGATGATACAGCAGCTCAGACCTCTCAGGTTCATACGCAGGTCTGGAAACTGAAATGAGTGTAGAAAAACTAATTTAATTGCATCTCAAGCACCAGTGCAGCCAACATCTTTTTTACACTTGTTCTGAAAGTGTGTTCAGACAGAAAGCAAAGTGAATTTTTGTATTTATTTCCTCCGACTGTGCAGAGGAAGCAACAAAAACTGTGTTTCTGTGTGTTTTGTGTTCATCTCAGCCTCTGACCGATCTCACAACCCACCAGGAGCTCTGGTATTTTCTGTTATTTCCCTCCAGTCTCACTCCTTTTTTTCCTCCTCTCACTCCTTTTTTTCCTCTCATATTTCTCAGTTTCATAAAAACCCAGAGGTGCACTCCAATTCTTCTGGAAATGTAAAGACGCGACGTGACGCGTTATCCCCCGGGTGACACGAATCAAAAGTGCGTCTTTGCCTTCTGTCTGGACACACAAACACACAAAGCAAAGAGACAGCTCGGAAATGTTTAAAGGCCTCATGTTGTGCAGCCACCATCAGTTTACATGATATTAACCCGCAAAATAAAGTTTTCAAATATACTAAAGAAAGAAAAAATAGAAATCCAGTGTTGAATTTTTGTGGTTTTAATAGAAAAACAAAACAAAAGAGGCAGAAATCAGAAAAAAATCTCTTCTCAGTTTGGTGAGGCGGCACGTTAGAAATATTAGTTATTAAATCAGTATCAAATAAAACCCACTGGAGTTTTTGGTTTGAGATAATTATAATGTTATTTATTTATTTATTTATTTGATCCAATTTTCCAAAGGTTCACTTTTTCATTCGAATTAACGGGTACTGAAATCGATTTCAGTTTAACTTGTATCTGAAATGTATGAAAAGCATCAGTTTTCTTTCTTTCTTTTTTTTTTTTAACACAAATAAAGTGTTCATGTAAAGAAACATCATTTACAAACTGAATCATAAATGTTGAATAAATCATGGATGATCCTGGATTCTTCTTTTTTGTTTGATTTTCTTTCCTCTTTAACATCTCATATTTCCCTCCCTCTCATCCTTCGTTACTCCTCACTCACACGCAGACTTTTTCGGTTTGTGTGTGTCATCTCTGAATCCTTCCACGCAGCCATTTTTCTTTTATTATTTCTCATTCCAGCCACACCGCACTCGCTTCCACTCCCCGCCGAGCCTCCGTCCTCGGCCGCTGGAATGCAACCAGACTTATTTTCTCCAGCGACAATTTTAATGTCCGTGTGTGAGCGGTTATTTTAACAGACTCAAGCAGGATACACGTAAAAGACCTTTTAAAAAAAAAATCTATTTCTTAACCCTTTTATGTGCCCTGATGTTTGCGTGCAGATCAGGAAAACAAAGTTAGAGATGTTGTAATCAGTTTACCTGTTTGGTGGTTTTATGTCGCGTGAAGGTGGGAACAAATTTGATGCACAGATCTGATCTAAGAAAAGATGAAAAGACTGACTTAAAAAGACTTTTGATATAGGAGATGAGATTTTTCAGGGTTTGTTCTCTCAGAAAATTCATGAAATCTCATCAGGATCTTAAATTTGACCTTTAAAGCTGCACTAATATTCACTGGCCAAGTTGTTATTTATATGGTGTGATGTGATAGTTAATAGGTGTGAGCCATGTAACTCATGTTTTTCTTAAATATCAGAGCCGATGGAAGTCATTTAGTTTCCTTAAATGTTTTTGTTTTTTCATTGTTGGTCCCTCTTGTTTCTCGCGTGACATCCCATGCACTCAACTTCCTGTGTAGAAAATATGAGCACCAGTTGGAAGTTATTACAGTGAACTATACCACCGCAGAAAAAAAAATGGTAATGTTTCCTAAACAATAGCTCGCGTCTCGCTCTTGGTCTCCAGGATGTTTGCAGCCCAGCATGAAAGATAAATGTTTGCTGGTAGTTTTGAAACTCGAATTTAAATCCAGTTTTTAACCACAGACTGTTTTCCAGAAACACAAAACATCGACTGCAGACTGTTGCTGTGATTTTTTTCCTCTGAAATCGGATGCAAAAACTTTTGAGTTGGAGAATCGCTGCGGCGGGTTGTTTAGTCTGAGACGAGTCCTGATGTCATCCTGAGCTTGATGACTTTCATTTAACCATGCTTTATTTTATAGAAGCCATAAAAACAGATGTGGTTGTAGCTGGAGCACCTCGGCAATGAATCTCAGACAGAAGAGAGGCAGCAACCAGTGAGAGAGAAATCTGAGAGTCAGTACTGTATATTTATTGAACTTTACAAGAATTCATCACAGATCTATTGTGCAAGAATCATCTACGATCAGTTCAGGCGAGACACTTGCGTCAAAGGTTTAACCATCTATTGAGTTAGAAACTGAGCTGTGTCTTATTTAAAAAGCGACGATCCCGTAGTTATGGACATGTAAAAGACTTTTCATTGTCATATACTGGGGTTGTGTGCAAAATGAAGATATTTTGGGTCCTGTAGACTCTCCATATTTGCATTCATTTCATCATTTCGTCCACATGAAGTGAAAACAAGTTCCTGATTCTTTCTTGAGCGTTTGAACGGTGACCACAAAAATGTCAAAATTTATCTTTCACAGCCATTTTGAGGTCACTAATGTCCATACATTTCTTAAAAAAAGTTCAAACAGCCTTGAAATTTGGTTCCTGCTCCCCCTTTTTCTGCAGAGAATCAAAGATATTTGTACCTCAGTCAGTTCAGTATCAGTGTCAGGAGTTTGTCTGACAGTGACAGCGATTCAGGCCTCTAAACCGAGAGGCGCATTGATCTCAGGAAAGAAGCCTGAGCGGTCTGCTTCAGGGAGTCTCTGCTTTTGAGGTACGATGTTCTGATGAGGAGGTGTTGATTACAGAGGAGAGGAGGAGGGAAAGGGCCTTGGAGGATATGAGATGTTTAAAAAACACAAAAAAAAGAGGTGATGTTGACAGTTTTGTGTGTGTAGATTGAAATTGGATTAATCTAGATAAATGTCCTGTATCCCTTTTTATTTTTGAGACAGAAAAACATGCGAGGTCAGCAGCCGTCAGGAGATTTGTGAGCGTGTCTGTGTGTCATGTCTCATTTGATTTTAGCAATTTTATTTTTGATAGATTTCATACGTGAAGGCTTGAATATGAAGTTTTACATTGAAAATTTAGAGTCTCACTCTGAAACTGAATTGTTCTGTCTCTGTAAGCAAAGGGTTTGTGAAAGTGGGTTTATAGATTATTGGTATGTTTAAAAGAATTCAGGGTCAAAGGTTTAGAAGTATTTTACCATAGAGAAATAAACAACCTATTGTAGAGCTGCACGTTGCTGTAGGAGGGCATCATGTGTCGGAAAGTGGATTTCAGAAGTGCTTCCTCGTGTCCTGTAAATTGGAAATATAGAGGTACTGTTATATAAAAGATGAAAAATGGTTATTTAGAAATGTTCATTGTTTTCACAGACAGATTTCTGCAAAATATAAATGCAATTGATGACTTTTGGTTTAAAAAATGTGCACAAATGAAGATCAGGGCTGCAGCCACGATTTTAGAAACACATGACATGAAGGGAAAGAGTCTCCTGCACACTGCTGTAAATATTATTTAATGTTTAATTATTTAATGTATTAATTCTTCCCCCCTCTGCCTTAAATTGATCGAATTTAATATTACAGCATCCTGCGGTTCTTCCCATGTTTGCTGTATGAAATTACATTTATATTACACTGTGTTTTGACTGCAAGTGTAATTACTGTCTGGATTATTACCTGTTCTTACAGTCAAGACCATAAAAAAGTTCTGTGAGTGCTGAATATAAAAGTTAAATACTTTAGGTGCTATGAGTGCATAAAGAACGGAAAGCAAATGAGTTTATTGTCAGTGAGTGTTTGCAGATACGTTCACTTTAATTAATGTAAGCAAAGATGTATTTGCTGTCTGTTGTGTAATAAATGTAATTTCAAGGAGACGGGGTTGGTTTGATGACTCTCTCTACTGTCAACTTTAAAAGCAATCCTTTAAAAAAAATGCTTAACTTTGAATTGTAGAGAGAAAAACTGCATCTGGTCTTTGCTTCAAATTAAACCCTGAACACACGACCTCAGTGAGAGCGTTTACAGACACACTAGTACTCTGATTTTATTCTGGTGTGCATCGAACGTAAACCTGATTATCGCCCAGGTTTTTGTCTGGTGGTGTTTTTTTTTTCTTTTTAATTTTTTATTGACTAAACTTCTTAATCACTTGAGTTGTAAAATCACCTGCACACATATCAGACGATGATCAGAAACCCCAGCCTGAACATATCAGACTGCTAAAAGTGAAACAGAAAAGTAAAAATCTTTCAGTTTGAGTAATTTCAGGAGGTAATATGCAACCTGATGCAAGACTTAATATAAAAAAAAAAAAGGTCAACAACACTTAACTAAAGATCCTCCAAAAAGCCAGTTAAAACTTGGGATACTAATGTCCATGTAAACACACTCACAGTGGCTGCAGCCTTCATGAGAAAGAAAGTCTCTCTGACTAATTTAGTAAAAAAACTATGTGATTTTCAGTCCAGATTATCAGTTTCTTTATATATAAGGAAGCAAAAGGAGGTCAGCTCCAGTAAGTGGACACTTGAAACAGCAGATGGATAATTTTAAAGTCCTAACTGCTGTATAAACTGTATCTAAACTGTCTTTTAAAGTACAATTTTAATGTAAATACGTTAAAGAGGTCTCCTCGTGCAGCAGTAGTACTGGTGCTGACTGCATGCTGAAGAAGAAATAATCATTTACTGGATTGCATGACAGTTTACACATCCAAACGTTTGATCGGTGTAACTTCACTATAATAACTGTAATGTTTTGTAAATTTCACATTTTTGGGGACTTTGTGGATCTCGTCTCGTGTATTTTAACATGGAGACTCTCTTCGCGGCTCCTGTGTTTAACTCATAGCTGTTAAATTTTCTCAAACATGTAAACTGACCGGACGGCCTGCAGCACTCAGACTCTGAGGAGGAAGAAATAAATAAAAAAACTGTCGGGCACGCATGAGCTCTTCATGTACTGTTAAAACTCAAGAAGAAGAAGAAGTGACTTGTTTCTGATGTCTCTGCAGCTTTAAAAAGGATTTTAAAGCATTGTCATGTCATCGCAGGTGCTTCGTGCTCGTACTGTAACGCTGTTCTTCTTCTCTCGAGGTCCAGTGTTTGTGTGACATCAGTGTCTGGAGGATTATTTTAATTCTGGCTCCACATCCGTCCCTGTTTTTCTTCCCAGTTCTGGTCACTGTGCTTTAAAACAAGTTGGATCTTTTATTGTCGTAAACACATTAATTGTTAGCATCTTGTTTGGCTCCCTAAAACAGATTGTGGTTTTACTTTTATGTTAATTTCTCATTTCCTCCCAGAGCAGCACTGATGTTTTTTTTGTCTTCTGAGGGCAAAATGTCAATTTAGAAGTCCTGATTTCACAACAACAACAACAAAAAAGAGCATTTAAAACCCTGAAATATGGTTTCCTTCTCAGTCATGCATCAACATTTTGTTTGTCAGGCCTGAAGAGAAACTTTGAAGTTATTTTACTGCCGTTTAAAATGAAGCCAGTTGGAAAAATATTAAAATACAAAACGATGATTTCTTGAAATAATTAAGGACACAGTTATCTTACCATCCACGCTTCTGAGAAAATAATTAACATTTTGCACTTTAGTCTTTTTTTATTTGTACCACAAAGAGGCAATTTAAATCACTTTATATAAAAAAGGTATGAATGAAGTGGAAAAGCATTAAAATGGAAAATAATAATAATAAAAAAAGATTTAAAATTAAAAGTCCTGAACACAGTATTCTTTGATCATGATCAGTGAATATGAAAGAAACAGGAAATGATGTTTACCTGTGAAGCTTTTAATTAAAATCCCATCGTATGTTTTCACACCATCCTCTGACCTTTGACCTTCAGTTAAAACAACCAACCGGCAAGCTTCCTGAACTTTGGGTTCAAATCTTGCAGCGTGCCGAGCCGAACAAACAGCCTTACAGTTGCTCGCTCTGCTGCCTTCAGTGCCTCCTTCTACTGAACATTTAAGGAAAAACTCATCATTTACCTTTTAATTTTTTCCTTTTACATTGTTTAGTCTTTATATTCAGACTTACCTTATTTAAAGCTGCATTCATAGATTTATTTTTGACCACATGGGCGTAACAAGCTTCATGCACAACACTGACACAATCATCTGATGAAGCTTTTATTTTGAAGCAAACAATTACAGATTCACACATTCTGCACACACAAAGCAACACTATTAATTATTTATTTGAATATTCGCTCTTCTTGTAGCTCTGTTTTTGGTCTCCACCAGCTCCTCAGAAAAGGAAAAGCTTATTTGCTTCTCGCTTCTGGTGCTTGGAGATTATTGAGAGCAGAGACAAACCAAGACGATGATCCAAAACTGACAAACCTGCACGCAATAAAAGCCTCTCTGAGCTCAACAGAGAATTTTTTTAGTCTCTCTGCTGTGGAAATATTTACAGATAAACTGAATTTAAAGAGGCTGCACGCTGCAAGAATCTGCCCACATACAGTTTAAACTGTATCGTCTGCAAATACACCTGTAAACTGAAGTGTTCCTGCGATGGTTGGAAAGAGAACCCCTTATAATTACATCCTAAGGGATCATGCAACAATATTAATATTGATTAATAGTGTAAAATCTCATAAAGGTGCAAAGATTTTATTTTCAATCACGTGACTTTATAACATCATCATTTTGTGTCATCACTTCAGGTCTCTCTGTGATTGTAAATTTGAAGGCATGTTACAGATTTACGGTCGCTCCTGTTCTTCCATCTGTCACGACAGCTGAATGTTTCTGTCACACTGCACATCAGAAAGCCGGGGAAGGAAACAAGCGTGAGAAATGTGAAATTTGTGAATTGCACACCACCTCAGAAACACAGTGGTCGTAGTATAAGTAGAGAAAGTAGCCTTGAACATCAGCGTAAACCCTCACAAAGGCGTGGAGGTTTAAGTGATCTCTGTTCAGGGTGAAAACCTGCTGATGGTGAATATAAACCACACACTGCTGTCTGTCTGCTAAGCTTACTGGTATCGATGTAAACCTCCTAAACAAAGGAGGACCGAACACATCTGAGACATCTGGAGCTGCTGTGATCACGCTGTTATCCGTACCGCTTGAAATAAACTGCAATAAATCTCTGAACACAGCTTCTGTCTGCGCTTCTGTCTTTCTCTAGAAGGATTCGGCCGTGTGTTCATCTTTATTAAACATCAGATCTTTTTTTGCCCTGTAATCCAGGCTAATTTGATTTTCAGTGTTTAATGTATTCATAAAGTGCTTCAGTGATGCTGGTATGTAAATGAATTCCTCATTGAAAAAGCAGAATTACTTTCCCATCTGTTGAAAACATGCAGTGGTTTACTTTAAAAGATTTTAATGAATCTGGAGTGAAAACTTGAGAGTTGAAGTGTAAATGCTTTTCAGAAGATTTTCCACCATTAAAAGAATTATGCATAAATAAAAAGATGGAAAGAAGTGGTATTTTTGGCATCACAGTGATAAATTGAATCAACCAAATATAAAAATGAAACAAAAAAAAAAACACAAGTAAAATAAAATCATGAATATAAACTCAAACAATAAGATAATAAAAAATGATCCACAAAGCAATAAAAGATTTGAAAGGAACCATGAAAGAAACACTGAAACAAAAAATAAATGACAAAAATTGAAGCCAAAGTATCTTAGTTGGTCATTAATTGGTTTCTGCTCATTAGAAGAACAATTCACATCATTTTAGTTTGATGCAGTTTGCAGTTTGTCCACTAGGTGACACTGTGTGACAGTGTTTGACAGTCCTGATGGATAAATGCTCCTTTTGTGACTTTCTGTGAGTGATGAATGAGCAGAGCAAGGTCAGCCACATAACAACAAAAAACCCCAGAAAGATAGAAAATGAAGAAAACTGTTCTCACACATTTGGAGCTTCAGGTCAGGTGGGAGCATGGATGTGTCAAGCGAGTCTGTAATAAAAAAAAACAAACAAATTGACTTTCACTGTGACTGGTTGTGTAATCCTTCTGTTAAAAGAAATAAAAACTCCACCTAACTACCTGGCATCCCAGCAGAGAAAACAAACCATAAAAAGCTGGCATAGTGCAACTGATTTCAAACAGGATCTCCTTAATGAGTAAGTTAACTTGTCATTTAGGGGTAAACTGGCATAATGCATGTTGTTTTTGCTTGTTTAAAAATGTCACAATGATTCAGGATGTTCTGAATAATGTTCCTCAACAGACAAGCTGGGATTTGTACAAAGAGAGAGAGAGAAAGTAAGAAGCAGGTTAAAAATGAACATTTTGGCTTCTACGCGGCCAAAACTATGCAGACTGTCCACACACCGTACTTGTGTGTAATTTTTGGTCTGTTTCTAAAAGTTTGGGTCATCTTGGTTCCAATTAAAGGAAATCTTATTATGATGCTGCATTTTAGGCAACGATGTTCATCCAACTTTATGGCGGCAGTTTGTGTTTCGCCCTTTCCTGTTTTGACATGACAATGCCCCAAAAAAAGAGGAAGAAGAAGAAGAAATTGTTTTCCCAATTTGCTGTGGAGGAAGTTGACCAACCTGCACAAACAAAACAAATAAACTTTAACACATACACTTGGCCATTTGGTGTATCATTAAAAAATTGAAAAATCATTGAAAAAATGTGACTCAATATAGAGGTAGATGTTTAAATTATTTATTCAACTTTAAGTTCAGAAAACCTTGTTGAGACAGCTGTCAATCAAGGCAATGATGTCCATCCTAAAAAGTCTAAATAACCTCTTAATGTCACCAAAACATACCCAAGAAATTAAATGAGCTTTCTAAATTTCCCGTCTTGCAAATTAAAAGTGTCAGATAAATTTAAATACCAGTCATGTAAAATTCTCGTACTGCTAAATGATTCCTGTGCGGGAGCTGAGTGAAGGTATGTGGTGTTTTACAGCTCTGCTCCTTGTGTACTGCTCAATAAGTTTTTATGTGTGAGTTAGTGGGCGAGCTGCACTGAGGCCTTACTGTAGGGAGAAAGAGAGAGAGCGTCTCCAGGCCTGTCCCCTGTCCAGACCAAACACACATCCATCTCCGTCTCCCGGGCCGCCAGTGACCTCTGCTATCTGGCATCGAGTTAACCTTCACTCTGGCGTCCGTAAACAGCCTGGCTCGTCACCGGAGGCCACCCAGCCTCTGTGGTCACTCGCAGGAATCGGTATTAGTGGGAGATGATGAACGTCTTGGAGCGGCTCGCAGTCACCGAGAGTACATGCAGTAATAAAAAGAGGTAATAAAACTTCCCAAACTCCTCACAGCGGCGGCGTTTCTTTGCACTCCTGCCTGAGCTCCGTGGATGAGGGAGATATAAAGACACTGCAGCTACAGTCGTCACCAAAAAGGCTGCTGTGCTCTGTTCAGGCTCTTCATACGCTGCACAGATTCAACATATAGGAACCAAACATGACATCCTAAACAGCAATTATAACTTTGATTTACACTGTTAGAAGGAGCCGTCTCTGATGGAAATACAACATCCAGATTTGCAGAATATGAAAGTTTCTTATTTCTTGTTTTGATTCTTTTTCAGGAAAATGTCGGTTTTCTTCCACAGACATGTGGCTGTTTTAAAAACGTAGATTTTGCACAGCTGGATCAATGATCTCCTGCCTGGTGTTGCCCTTTGGTACAGACACATCTTCACTGCACTCACTCAGGAAGAATATAGTCTGTTATACAAAGGGAATGATGAGCTGTTGTTGAAGGTTTGGTCACCTTTTCTGCTCACTTTAAATAAATAAAAAAAACTTCTCTTTGAGGGGAAAAATGCTCCTTTGTATGGAGACGAGCACAGATAAAGGATGATTCATGAAGTGAGCTGTCTGTTGGTGTCTGGTACTTAATTGAGTTTTACTTTGAATAAAGAATCGAGTTAATTTATAGATTTAAACAGTAATAGTTGCTATTTGTGTGCAAAATCTCAATATACTGAGTATATTGAGTAAAATACTGAGTTTATTCTTCATTCATGGTGGTTAATGAGTAAACAGGGCAGTGATTCAACCTTTGATTAACTTGGTTTTTGACTAATTTCCTTGGATCCTCTGAAGGACACACCAAAAAGACAAGAGTAAGACCATCTAAATTTGTGAAAAGATGCAGAAACAGAGTTTAGGAGGGACGAGGAAGCAGCTCCACCACCGCTGACTGTGATTGGCTGAGAGAGCTGTCAATCAAGACAAATCTGTCTTAAAATACCTAAATATGGAACAGCAGGTTTCTAAAACGATCTCCAAAACACACCCAAGACATTAAATGAGCTATTTTGATGCTAAAAAATCAGGACTTTTACTCCTGAAGAGTAATTTCTGCATCATATTTACAGGAGGAATATGCAGTTTGTGATGCTTTATTCTCTGCATGCATCATTTTTCACTGCTCTTCATATCAGTACCCAGACAAAAAAAGGCCAAGGACATCAACATGAACAAAAAAAAAAAGAGACTCCCTCTGTTTATCACGAGTCGTGGCGGCTGCAGCGTGTTTACTGCTCGTCTTTACCGAGCCTCATGCAAATCCCCTTAATGAAACCCCCTGAACCTCTGCAGTAAGAGTGAGCCACCAAAGCAAGTTTTTCAATTTAAATGCAGATGATGTTTTCAGGTGACTGGAGGGCCGAGCGTTCGGCCGGCTGTTCGGGTTCGCGGTTTAGTGCGGAGGGATGTGTGGCAGGTGGTAAGGCCCTGATGCAGGTTACAGTGTCTGGAGGGGAAGCGGGGCAGCGAGCGGCGGGGATGAAATGACGGTTTTTAAACTCAGTTTCCTGGCCGCCGCTCAGCTGGCCCGCTCCTCAGAGACTCATTAAGAGTTCCAGCGGGTTCTGGTGTCTGGTGGCATCACCGAGCTCGACTGACAAACTCCAGAGAAACAAAGCGAAACCCCCGACTGCTGCTGCTGCTTCACTGGCAGCAAAACGCTTTGTGTGAGAGGAAGTGTAGCGGGAAGGGAGATTATATTTGAGCGAGTAAAAAAGTGTATTTGGTTCCAGTTTAGGACATTTTGAAGCAGCAGCTTTAAGCAGGTGTACTCTTCACCATGTTCATTAACGGGTTAGCATCTTAACATTTGCTAATTATCACTAAACATGAAGCACAGCTGAGGCAGATCAGGGCGTCATCAGTTTTTGGACAAATTGAATAATGTTGGCCTGACGATGGTGTGTGAGGAAAACACGAAGGTGTCGAAGTGATTACAGTGAATCCTGAAGGGAGCGTGAACCAAATTGAAAAGTGTGGTGCTGGACTTTTAACATTCAAACCAAACGTGTTCACAAAATGCTAATTAAGCCCATCAACGCAAGGTTAATCTCTCTGTATATAGAAAGCATACTGGAGTTTTTAAATCTGGTGTCTGTGGTGACTTTCCTGTACTGTTGCACCAGTAGTGATGCTCTTTACGACAACCAGCAACGATCTAGTATCAGGAGTATGACAGAAAAACCTCAGAGGCATCCAAGAAAAGTTTCTGATGCTTCAGATAAAAAACAGAAACTTTATATACAGAAAACAGCAGATCCGGACAAAAGAACAGAAAGTGATCGATGGCGAGGACAAACAGAGAGCATTGGTGCGCTGAAAGAGGAGACGTGAGACGTGTTACTTATTTATTACATTTACTTTACCTTAATAATGGATTTTAAACAGTGGAAATCTCTCTGTGTTTCTGTACTGTCAAAAACACCTCAACAGTGCTTGTGTAATTACTCTCCCTGCCAATAGGGGGAGACAAAAATTCTGCAGGTTTAATGGAAATAAATCATCAATAGTAGCACAGATGAGTGTCATCCAGCAGATGTTGACATCCTTCATGTGTTTCTGCTTTTTTTGTCTAATTTTTTAAAATGTATAACATTAAGCCACTCCTGGACTACAGATGGAAACTAGACTTTTGACTAAATCAATCATTGTATGTTTTCTCTTATATTGCCAATAATTCATTATAATTGTTAAGATATTTCAATGTCAAGAGTTTGACAGACCAACATGCTATCTATTTTTGATAGTGATGGAGAATAAGGACCAATTTATAAAGAGAGGTGGGGACATCTTTGGATATTTTCCTAGCTTTTCAAAACAGCTGCGTAAGTGTGGGATTTAGTTTTAAGGACTAGAAATACTTGATTTTAAAAAAGGGGACTTTATAAATATAGCTGTACGAACATTTTTGTGTGTGTTTGTGTGTTTGTGCACCTACATGTATGTTGGTCCTGTTTAAATGAGTAAAAAAAAAAAAAAGCCAGGTTGAGTGTGTAAGTGATGTTTATAAAGGTGTGTGTATCATGCTTTGAATGTCAGTGCATGTATACAGATGTGTGTGTGTGTGTGTGTGTGCGCAGATAAAGCTTTATTGTTCCCATTTAATCACCATCCTCCCTCTAATTGGCAGCTCTCTCACTGAGGGCTTTTTAAGGGCCATCATCAGCATTTTATCACCATTATGGCCAATTCACACCGCCACGCCGAATGAGATGTTTTCCTCCTCCCTGTGCAGTTTTACATCCTGAACAAACACAACGGAGAGAGAGAGAGAGTCTGGCTTTATAAATAACCTCTCAGTCAGCCAGACAGCGGCCGACGCAGGTGTAGTGAGAGAATTCGTATCCTGCTCTCAAACCAGCGTCATGTTTGTTTAATGTGCACACATTCCTCCGCTGTGAAGTTTTGGGCCCTCGAAGCTGAATCTGACTCACTTCCATCTGAGGCAATGTGTGAAGCAAAAATTTACTATAAATAAAAATACACCACAACTTTTTAAATTTTTTTTAATCACTTTACACTCCCTGATGCACCCAAAAAATGTATTTGTCACAACTCTTAAATTTCTTATGGCACCCAAAAAGCAGATCTGCATCAGCCTGCAACTGGAAGGTGAAATAAAATGGAAGGAAACCAAATATTTACTGTGTGAGTGTGTTTCTCAGGAGAGTTTGAAGTCGCAGCCATTTGATTTTAGTTCGCCGAGATGAAATGAAGTGGGACAGCTCGGCATCAAAAAAAGTATTTGAAGTGCCTCCTCCTCCTTCTTCTTCTTTTATTTTTTTGAAGTTTGAACTTGCTTTTAAGAGTTTGCTTTTCACAGAGACTCAAGTCCATCTCTGAGTCTCCAGGCGGCCAAATGTGAAGAAAGTCAAATCTTGCAGCAGACGAGAAAAACTTGAGTGTAAATCTGCCTCAAGTTCAATCCTCACATCTTACCGGAAGGAAATAAATGGGAAAAAAAGTTGGTGGATTTGTAGATAAAGAGCTAAAATGTGCAAAAAACACCAGCATGGCGCTTTAAGTGACATCCAGGCCACGAATCTCTTCGCTCCCTCCTCCTCCTCTCCTCGTTGGTACGTCTCACCACGTTGCCCTAAAGACCAAAAAATTTGCCCCCCCCCCCAAGCGGTTTCCCACCACAATAAGATGCCCCATTTTTCTTTCCCTCTACGCTAATGCGGTTTTATCATCTTAGTGAGAGGCAGCTCAGCACACCGGCATGCATCTCGAAGACCGCTCGTGAGGTAATCAGGGGAGACGTGATGGAGCTTCACACAGAGCTGGAGGAGAAAGTTTAACTCTTACACACACACACACACACACACACACACAACACTTCCTCCCTCCTCCTCAAACCACACTACAGATGTGGTGGGAGCTGCCATGGGAGGAGGAGGAGGAGGAGGTAAAGTATAGAGGGGGGGGTAAAATCAGCTAAATAAGATGGCTTGAAAGAGGAAGAGCGAACAGACGCGCTGCCAAGAGGATATTTCCATCTTTCTTAATAGCGTCTCTGTTAAAATGGAAAACAAATGTGCGATTGATGTGTTCGACTCTCGGCGATGACGACACGCGGAGGAGAAGAAAAGGCCGTCCTCGTCTCTAAACGCCTCGCTTTGAAATTAGAGACTGGGCGAGAGAGAGGGAAAGTGAAAAAAGTTATACGGAGCAACAGTGGGATGTGGAAGAATGTGAGGTCGCTTTGATGGTGAAAGAGGCAGATTTTCTTTCAAGCTTGTGATCAAAAATGCATCAGAAATAAATAAAGAAAAAAGGTGTGAATGTGAGACGAGGAAGATTTAATTAGTGCAGTCAACCTTGACTTCGAAACAACAAAACAAAAATACGCCGGTCGACCTTGATGGGACGGCTGCTTGCAAAAGACTTTCAGAGACACGAGGGCCTAAAATCCAGTGAAATGGAGACAGCAAAGTCTAAATCCACAAATTAAGGACTCGCCTCCAGAAATAACTCGAGAACTCAAACTACTACTGCTAAACAAATCACTGACTTCCTGTCTCGGCTGTCACTCAAAACGGACTTTTCCTACATGAAAAACCTCCCTCAGGATCTGGACTCGAGCCTTTGTTTTCATTAGTCGCATAGTTATGACCAAAAAAAAAAGATAAATCATTTTTTTGTGGAAAATCTTAATCACTTTCTTTGACCCTTTCTTTTGTCCGTCAAATGTTCCTCCGACGTGTTGATCAGGTATCGAGATGTTCTGCTGGGAGGCTAATAAGGGTGAAAAATGAGACCTTTTTGGCAGAGGGAACCGTAAATCACAGCCTTTTTCAGAAAGGATAAAAGGATTATCTGCCTACAATGGCTCCTTTCAGTACTTTTAAAGATATATCAACTAGTCCAGCGACTGAATTTGTTCCTTCTTAACATTTTTTTGGATTTTTTTCCAAATAAATGGCTTCTAATTTCAAAACAAAACCCAACAGACAGAAAAATGCAGAAAGACTCAAGTGCCAAGATTGCAAAATACACTGCGAACACCTCATCAGCTTTTCCTTGTTTTTCACTTTCTATCTATATTCTTCAACTATGTCCATTACACTAATGTCATTTTTTTATTTTTAAGGATGCCCGTAACTGATGCAAAGGCTGTTTTTTTTGTGTGTCCCATATTTTAGTAATTCTACTCTAAAGTGCCGCAACTTTCTCTAATTTGATAACTGAACATTTTATCATCTTCAGCCAAGCTTCACCTCTTAAATGTTCAGCCGAAACAGCAAAATACAGCCAGTTGATTGAGTGTCTGACAGCTCTTGATCTCCACTTTGGGTGCAGTCATGATCATCATCAACAACAACAACAACAACAACAACAACAACAAAAAAAAGAGAAAGCGGACTCCTTCCGGTTCACTTCCGCTCAAAACAATCATGGCTGACCAGTCAGATGAAGCTCTAGCTGAACATGTCCGTGTGCATCGCATGGCATATTTACGACAGGCGTTCAAAAAAAAAAAAAATCAAGATGCATCGAGAAGTGTTTAATAATCGAATCGTGAGGTGACTGACGGTTCCCGCCCTTACTCTCGGCCGTTTACTTCCTCCATACAAACACATGTTGAGTTGTGTTTATCGTGTTTTTGCACCTGCCGGACCAGGCATCATCATTTGCGTTCATGTATGTGCGTGGAAGATGTCTGGGGCCTTACGTGGCGTCTCCAACCTCAAACCATTCAACACTCGACAAGACAAGAGCGCCCCGAGAGAGGAAGCCCGGGGAGGTGTGTGATATGTGATAGTTGTGGGAACACCGGTGAACGTTATGTCAAAGTCACATGCTTTTTTTTTTTGTCTGGACGGGTCTTTGAGATGGATGCACACGGTCCTTCCTTTGCACGCTCCACCTCTCACGTCCTTTTTGTTGTGCAGGGAATGAAAAATTATGTTTTGGAATAAAATAAAAAGCTGCAAAATCCCACTAAACAGACGCGTCACCAGTCAGGTCCTTATGAATGTTGGCTCGCCGTCGCTCTGACAGGCCTGTGAATGAATGTGCATGTGCACGAAACCTCATCCTCCCCAACTGTTGCCACACACCTTTTTCCAGAAGCTGCCCCCCCTGCCCCGCCCACCCCCTCGTGCAGGCAGGTGACCAAATGACACACACACACACTTTTTTTTTCTGTAAATTTTGTGTTTTGGACGGCTGAGGGCCTGGCAGAGCTTCGGCTGGACGACCTGCCGCCACTTTGGCGTTCAAACAGACGGGACCTTCTGAGTGCTGAATTTAAAGAGGAGGTGGGGTGGGTGGAGGTGGAAAGTCACTGCCACCCAACCCCCCCCCTTCCCAACACACACACACACAGAGTCTGGCAAGGTGAGCAAAGGCAGAGGGGTGGAGGGAGGTGGAGATCAACCTCGGCCTCACCCCTCCTGAAGCGACCACCTTAAAAAAGCATATTGGGAGTGAGGGAGCGTTGTGTGGGTGGTGTGAAGTTGCCCCCCCCATCACCCTCCCACCGACTCAGCCTCCAATTTAAGACTCTGGCAGGAGCAGAGGAAGAAGGGGGGGGAAGAGAAAGGGGAACACAGGAAGGAGATTGGTGGAGGTGGAGGGGTGGGGCTCACCTTGTTTAGAAGCTCTGACACACCCCCCATCATCACATCCCATCCCTTTCACTCACACCCCTGTCCTGTAACCCACACACACACACACACACACACACAGATGCATTCTGGCTGTGGGGGAAGACAGGTGGAGCCACCCCCCTGCACACACACACACACACTTTCTCCTCTTCCTTCTTCTCTCCATGTGCAACTGCATTTTCATTTATACGGCCAAGTCCAGTGTGTTTGAAGGGCGTCCCCACACACACACACACACACACACACACACACACACACACACACCGCCATGGACGTCTGCCAGGTTGCTGCTGCTGCTGCTGTTTAGAGCGAAGCCTTCACGGTGACTGATGCAGGCCTGAGCCAGCTCTCGTCCACACCCACCAGCAGCTCCTTTAACTCAGAGGCAAACAAAAGAAAACGCTTCTGTTTAATATTATGATTTAAAGATTAGATAAAAAAAATGAATTCAAACTGCAAACAAAACCAAGAGGCTTTTGAGAGCATCTTTATTTAGAGAGCACATTTCATACAAAAAGAAGAAACATTAAGTTTTATTGTTAAAATAGTGTGCTGTGTGACATTAAAAGTGCCTCTCAGGTTTAAAAGAGCAGCATAAGATTATAACAATTGTACATTTACCACAGTAACATATTAAAACGTTGATGTAAAATGTGCTGAAGTTAATTTATTCCTTAATTTGCAGTCTTGTCCTGACATTAAAAACTGATCAAACAAACTAAATAAAAGATAATAAAAATGTCTATAATAAAAAAAAATGTCTAAAATAATTAGATTATTCTAAAATATTATTAACATATTCGTCTTGATGCATATTCAGTCAAGCTAGCGGCTCTATGACGCAGTTATTACTGAAGTATAGTATATAGACTTGTATTGGACAAATAAAATTTAATTGTTCAATTCAATCCTTATGGTGGCGCTAAAGGAAACATCCGAGGATCGCCAAAGATTTTAAGATTCATCCTTCGTGGTTCATAAATCTTTGTAGTCCATCTTCTGGCTGTTAAGATATTTCAGTCTGAATAAAGTAGGAGACCAATATTACCCTTCATAGAGTCTCCTTAAGCAGCTAAACTCAGCATTAATGGTGTTTCCCAGCTTGACTTTAATGTACAGTGTCATATTTGGGGTGTGACAGTATAAGATATAGTATTTCAGTTATTTTATGTCACTTTTGCTTCAGGTGTCTGCCGAGCGTTTCCAGAAAGTCTCATTACTTCCTCTCTCTGTAGTCAATCTTTTGTTTTTTTCTTGATGTTTTGTTTGGTTTTGCATCGGTGACCCCCGTCAGTCAGTTGATTGGTAATTTTAAGGCCCCAGCAGGTAAAAAGTCCCAAGTATAAGCAGCAAATGAACCAATTTATCCTTCTCCTCAGGCTGTAATAGAGTCAGATAACGCTGTGTGTGCAGGGCACCTCGCTCCTCTATAATATCAAATCAGGTTCCAACTTTTCTGGTGTTGTGTTGTGATCTGGAATAATGTGTGCTTTTTGTATGCAAGTTTTTCACAAAGAAAATCTGCATTATGCCTTTTTTAAGTAACCTGTTAGTGACCTGTTTCAGCATCGCATCATACAAGCTGTGATTAGCAACAAGAAATAATTTCTTCTTAATCAATATGACTAGTTCAGATCAAATAATGCGACACTGGTACCCCACGTTTGAGCATATGAATGCCCTGAAGCTCTGCAAATGTATCTTAAATGCTAATTTAATGGATAAACGGCTGTACTGACCATGCACAGTATATTTCAGTATATTTCCACCCCACAATTCCAATTACACTCTATTAGCAGCCATTCATAGTGTTTTGTTATCTACATATTACTTTTGATATATAATTGAGGATTGTGGTTCCACTTTCTATTTTATTGGTGTTTATTGATTCTGTTTTCTGAAAGTCGGAGCTGAGATAGTAAAAAGGCTGAAAGTGACACAGACTGCATGTTTTTTCACCAGATTGTCCCTTTATTTTACAAATAAAAGTGTAGGTAGGAAAACTACTTAGTAAAGGTAAATTTGACTGTTGGTAGAGGTGATGTAAATTATGCCCGCATTCACATGTGACAGCTTAACAGTGTTTTATTACAGACTCATAATACAGCTTGTTTTTATAGCGTGACAGATGTTCACACACTCAACCTGCCTCGTATTTGAAAATGGGTCATGTAGGTTGGTGTGAACTCTCTGGGACTGTGAGGACGAGTTTTATTGCAGAGTCCTCGGATAAATTGAGTTAAAAAGGCGTTGAAGAAGCCGAGCCTGGTCTGGGAGGTGTGACCGCAGCGATGTGGCTGTGGAGCTCCGCGTCCTCTCGCTGTGATGGCGAATAGATCTCAGTCAGATGGGGATGGATGAGGCCGCGTGCCGAGTCGCTGCAGCTCGGCCACATCACCATTTGTTTTCATTACACAGCCAAAACAACCTCACCGGACGGAGAGAGTGGGAAGTATAGATTTTGTGGAGTGCGTCATTGTTCACGTGATGAGTGTGTGCAGCAGGAGGCAAAAAAACTTCAGGCCTTCTGTCCCCACCTTTCTAAATTTGAACAGTTGATTCATGTGCGCATCGTGTAAAGATTCAGTCAAAATCTCGGGCTTGCAGGTTAAACTGAGACTTCAGCAGGAGGATGGATGAAACACACCTCTCACACAGACAGCTGAGAGTCCGATTTAACCAGCTCTCTGTGATTTCCTGTCGCAGGAGCTTCCCGAGGGTCGAAGTCAGAGGCAGCCCATTCTCCTCACAGTCATGCTGTTTTGTTGTCTGTGGACAGGCTTTGTGATGGAGTTAAATTCTCCGGGGATGAATCTTCTTTTCTTATCCTGGAGGCAGACAGACACTTGAATACAAGTGGAAAAAAAAAGAGAAAAAACACACGTGGTCCACAAACGACAGTTAGTTTTATTTTGGAGCACGACTACATGAGACTTTTTGAAGCCTTCAGCTGAACGTTGAGATGATATTCCCCGAGGCGCTTCGGTGTCAAAAAACTTGCATGCATCACATTAAAACTCCTGTTTTTATCTCTCATGTGAGTAAGTGTGACATTGTGTAAATTGTTTAGAGACAGACAGAAAGACTCAGGTGGAGGTTCATACGTCAACACCTATAAAAGGAAAAGCCTGGATTCAGGTTGTACATGGTGTGTGTGTGTCTGTTGCTAAATGTACAAGATTAATTATGATTCAGGGAGTCCAGATGGAGTAACACATCTATGAGTTAAAAGTCCTACGAGATGCCGATTGATATTTTCTTGCTCTCTAAAGGCATTTTAAGCACAGCTGCAGTCGTGGTGCTGCTCTGACAAAGATAAAAAAAAACTAAATCTTGGTTGAAAGTTGGATTATTTAAATATCATCATTGTTTCAACATCCAAATTCCTGAAAAATCACTCAAGTTTTATTCTACCTGCCAGGAGCTGTGCGACCTGTGAATCAACAGATTGATGCTTACTAAGCAGAAGAAGTTAGTTTGTTGACGGCCTGGCGGCTGTGTGACACGACTGTGAAGCAGCTGTTTGCTTTGGGAAACTTCTTCTGAAGGTTAAAAAACATCTGGGACCTGATTGGCTGACAGCACCGACTCACCTGATCAGAATCGAGTAAACCTGCTGAGCGAAGCAAAACGACGTCTGAATCCAAAAGCAACAAACCTGCAGAGAGCTGCCGGTCCAGACGTGCTGATTTTAAACTCTGTACATTTGGACATAATTTAAAAATGCTCTTTTTTTCTTCCTCGACCTAAAAACTGAGGATTGTCAGAAATAACAGACCTGCTGGTGTAAATCTGTATTTTCCTGTCTTATTTTTTCTGACTAATTGCAATTTAGAAATACAACTCCACAAAAACAGAAACCAAGACAGACAAAATAAAAGCATAAAAGAGAAAATGAATTAAAATGAGGGATGTTATCATGTCCCAAGCTGAAGTTGTTCTCTAAAAGAAATAATGAATTATCAGTTTCTCTGTAAATAAATGCTGCAATTGGAAGGTTGACACCAAAGAAATACGGACAGACATTCATTTTTTCCCACCATAAACACTTTATTTTAATCACTTTTACTACAACAAAATGATAATGTGCATTACATAGAAGATAAAAAAAAGCAAATAGTGCACTTAGAGAAATCTCTGAAATGGAAAAAATAAAGTGTATAAACTGGCATGACAGACAAAACATGTTGTTATCGTTCATTATTAGGCCAATGAAGGAAGAATCAGCTGTTGAAGCACTGCGAGCGTTTACACCCTCTAACCGCTCAGTGAACTGTCCACTACAGTAGATTTATTCTCACTGAAAACACACACCATGCAAGTCTCAAAAGATTTCAGCTGAAATACGAATTAAAGCCAGAGGCTTAACTTATTTGCCATGACATTATGCAGAACCGCTGGGATATATATGATTGATTGACTCGAGCTTATCCCCTGAAGCGCGCGGGCACTTTTGAATCTCAAATATTGGGCGATTTCACGGATAACCCTGACGCCCGGGCTTTACGTCACACTCGGCTTTATCTCTCTCTGTGGATTTGCGCTACTACAGGTCAAAAACCTCAAGGAGCAGTTGATGAAATTTCATGAAAGAACAACGAGGAGTTAGTCACACTGCTATACTGGGACACGTGGGAAAGTTGATGTGTTCCCCCCTCGGCGCTCCCCCCTCTCCGGTTAGCTCATACTGTCTCAGTGTGAGAGAGAGACCCCCCAGATGTCTCATTAGGTATATCATTAGGGAGACAGCTGGAAGGGGGTGCAGACAGCTGACACGGGGCTGCAGGGGCAGGATTAGCTGTGACTTTTTGGAGGGGTGGGGGGGTTTACGGGATATATTCAGGTCCCACGTCCAGCGTTTCGGGGTCTCATGTGATATCCCACCAAGCCTGCAGAGGAAGAAACGCTCAGAGCTTTTACTTAATAATGAACTGACCGACGGGTTTGGAAATTTTATCTCCCCGACTACAAATGATTTATGCTACAGGAGCCTACAGGAGATCACAATTTGGTGCTTTAAAGGAAGATTACACCAAAAATCCAACAACAGATGAAAACATCAACTTCTCAAACCTCACCTGCAGAATAATCTTCTCAGACGTTGATCCATACATAACACAGCTTCACTATATCCGTGTTCATCGTGCTCCTCAAAACTCTGCTGCTCAAAGTAAGCAATTACAAAACATGAAAGTACTCCAAAAAATTTTTTTAAAGTGTGAATCCTTCAGGTCTTAAAATCCTTTTTCTTCTTCATGAAACATTTGCAAAGTTGATTTTTACAGTATTTTGATTTTTGTTTTTTACGTCCATGTCTGCAACACGCTGGTGCATTCTTACGTTTCTTGACACAAGCCGTCCATTCACAGGAGACAGGATGAACCCAACAGTGAAAATGACGTTTAAAGAAGTCAAGATGGACGAATTAGGCGAACAGAAGTAGAGAGTGACAAATTAACAGGCAGGATAAACATCTGCAGCCGCTCTCGCTCTTGCAAAGGCCTCAATACTTGAGCCGTTAATGCGCTCTGCAGTGACTCACGGATCACTCATGGCTAAATTATAGGTTTGCCTTTGCTTACACAGTTGATGGGGAAATTAATGACGCAGCAAGCCACAGTTAAAGCGTTTTTTGCCGATGATTCTTTTACAGCAGCCTAATATGGTTTTCACATTAGAACATGAAAAGTTGCTCTATTGCAACTTTGGCTGCAAACCGTGGGGATAAAAAGCTTCGCTGTGTGTGTGTTATACGGGATGATGTGTGCAATCAGGTGTCCCCAAATGTTAAATGTGTTGCAGGTTTGGAAGTTTAAATATGTCGGGATTTCTCTTCATTAATCTCACCAAGTCTATAGCTGATGAATGAAAGTATCCTGAAAATTACGTGTTAGAAAAATCCACAAATGCAAGAAAGGGGAGAAAATGTGTGAAGTAAACTAATCAATGTCAAAAATTATGTCAAAAATGTGCAAACAGTTGACAAACAAAAATGCTGCGTTTCTCCTGCGATAAGCAACAAGTGGTCCCTCGCTATTTGGATCCTAAAATATAGAGGTCATCAGGTGTTTAATCTTGCAGATGTTTCTTTAATATATCACATCTCCTGAAAAGTACGGACAAAAGGACGTTTAAAATACTCAATTTTTAGGACTTTGAAATAAAAAACATCCCAAAAAAGGAAGAAAGGAAAGAAAACTTGTCAGATGAATCGATAAAACAGAAATGGAAAATCACAAGATTAAACGCTTGCTGAATAAGAAAACATCCTGACAAACTACTTTTAATGATATATTTAGAGGACACTTATCACAAGGTCATCTTTAAGTGTCTGTACAGTTACGTCTTGAAGAATCGCCCCCCCTCAGTATGCGTGATGAACACGGGAGTGTGATAATTGCAAGAACAGCACTCGGGGGGGTTTGGGGGTTTACATTCTTGAGGTATTGCATTTTGCTGCACTTATGCTCCCTCAACAATGTCGTGCCTCATCGGGGGCCACAATCCTCAGCGACCGCGGGGCCGAGCGGGGCGACAGCTGCCAAGCCAGAAAAACAACGGACGCCATTTTACTCTCCGTGCGAACCCACGAGAAATTCCTGGAATGGCCGTGATTGTAATGCGTCCCCTATAAGGTTACATAACGAGGGCGCTTCATAAACATAATTCTCTGCTTCCTTTTCGCTTCCTCTTTCCTCCATGGCACCTTCTCATCTCCTGCCTGTGAAGAGGCTCACACATTCTCACAGCGTTGGATCTTACCTTTTTTTTTTTTTTTTTACATATTTCACATTATAAATTAGGGGCGAACACAACTGTGCTTACACAGCTGCTCTTTGATTGCAGTTGTGATTTTGCCTATGTGCACTTTGTTTTTTTATTCCTGGCCCTCTGACAGCAGCTTACTCCAGGCCATGAAACAGAAGTCCCTCACATTTATAATATCTCCCATGTTCAGGGCTGAATGACGATTTCTGAACACGTTCGACCAGAAAACCCCCGGAAAGGACGTCTCTGATCATCAGATTCTTACTATAAACGATCAGCTAAGTTAAAACAATACTGATTATTGCATTTGTATTCTGGCTGCGCTCCTCTCTTCAGGACAGGGAAATCACAAGTTTGCATAAATTAGTAAATTTGTTTGCAGAGAAGAAGTAAAGTAAAACTTGTGGGTTAAGTGAGAGCAGTAGTGAGCAACATATCTCTCCTGCCGTTGTCATTTTCATTAAGCAGCAGCATGCATGTAGTCAGAGTCCTGTGGCCCAACGAAACTTCTCCCTGTAGACCATATTATAAAAGAGACATCTGTAAAACTGCCACCTCCAACTGCAAAAAAAAAAAAAAGTCACTTTTTACTCCTTGAATTGTTAAAACCATGAAGGTATAACATTTGTAAAGCTTTCCCACAGCCTAGAAAACTTTCACATGAGTAACATCATCCCAGTGTAGGTCCATGAACTGTGAACATCCAGTGGGAGAAACTCAAATGTGCATCTTCAACTTTCTCTACAGATTAAGATAAAAAACTTCTCTTGGATGCTCCTTAGGTTTTTCCACCTTAGACTCTAACATGCTCCTGCTGTAGCCTGAACCATCGCGCCACATCGACCTGCAGACTCGCCGTTTTATATTTACACATGTCCAAGTTACAGTTTGAGATCTGGCAAACCGATCACCGCTGCTTGTTGTAAAAAGCGTCACAGTGTTGGGCTTCATCAGCATCATGTGACGTTTATTTGTATGTAAAAAGTTCAGCGCTCCAGTTTTAATGAACTTCTTAGGATTGGAAAGATGTTTGTTAGGGGACTGAAAACACTTTGATGATAAGGTTGGTTCTTCAGTATGCAGGATACTCAGAAGATGAAACCACAATCCTCAGGTCAGATTTTGGTCCTTCATGCAACATGTGAGCTGTTTATTCCGCCAAAGGTTTCATATTGTGCGTTGTAATAAACATGGAAGTCTTTTGTGGTCGTTAGAGGAGCTTTTGACCTTGAGCCTAAAGTCTCTGGTTTACATTTCTTGGGTACATTCTGTAAAAAAAACATAGACGTCATCGTGGTTGTGTGTCAAATCTTTGGTCTCTAAATGTCAGACTAAAGTTGAAAAAAAGTGTATTTAACTAAAACACTCTCTTCCCATCCAGTTGGGCGTATTGTCCAGAAAGCCACTTGACCAACAGTGCTGACAGCATGAAATAACAATCATGTAACAGAGAAGACCAATGGCACATTTTTTCCACAACAAAAGGGGAACTACAGTTTACGTCTGCGGGGTTCGATAAACAAGCGAGATCTGCCTCGATATGCGGAGTTTTGTTTGCGGCGCGCTCGTCCTCCTCCTTTGGCCGGCTCCTCTCCCTCCTCTTTGTTTCTTGAGTGCTTGGAGTGGGTGTTGTATGAAAAGGCCTATTTAAAAAAGGACCTGAGGGACTCTCGGCTCTCCCGAACAGCTGCCCAGCTGTGCCCCTCCCGCTCACCAAAGCCTTGACATCACAGCAGAAATGCGTTCAACAGCGCCAGCAGCTACTGTACAGCTGTAATGAAAGGAGCCTTTTTCTGGGCTCTCAGGGTGATGTGAGGGTCAGTTTTCAATCTGTGTCTTGGTCTCATAAAAAGTTTCTGTCTGCTGCTGCTAAAATAAAAAAATAAAATAAAAAAAGGTTCCTTTGAATGTGATGCAATGTGTAATGAATGCTAATCAGAGAATTAAAGAAAAACTGCAGAAAGTTTAACGCTGATTTCGTACCACCCTGCCTCTCTCTCTCTCTCCCTGCATGCATTGTGTCACTCCTCCTGCCTCACCCTCGAGAACCCCCCCCCACCACAACCACCACCTCACCCTCCCCATCATCCTTTTTTTTCCTCAGGCGGGAGCGGCAGATGAAAGGGAGACCGAGCGAGCATGAAAGGCAGCGTCTTGGCAGTCAAGTTGACCTCCAGGCTTTTTCTCCTCTCCTGCGTTTTTTTTAATCCGTCCCCTCCCACCTATTCACCTGTAAAGCCCTCCACCTCTCCTTATAGCCTCCCTGCTCCTCCAACAACCTTAAAAACATCTCCTCCATGTCTGTGGGTTGGATTGAGGAGCTCGAATGAGGGCGATTAAGACTGCAGCATCCCCATTTCTGCACCACGGAGGTGGTAAAATCCGGCCATAGTGGCTAATGGGCAGATTTTATTTTAAAAGAAGAATTTAGTTAATTGCAAAGGGAATATTAAAGCGTCATTGTTATCCAGGTTGTCTTATTTCAGCACTTTAGAGGATCAGGTTGTTGGGTGTTTAGAGGTTGAATGAAACCTGCTGAGCTGAGGCAGTTGCCTTTGGACACGCCTCAGAAAAGGCAGCGTGAACTCTTGTGTGCAGGTGTGAATGTTATCAGAGGTGAATGATGGAAAGTTACGGATATGCGATGGGGAGCCAGCCGGTGTCTAACAAAAGGGGATCTGTTTCACAATATCTCCATTTATACAGAGAGTGCTTTTAGTAGATGTTGCTCGGCAGATCAGCATCACAAAAGGTCTGTTAGATAACCAGAGTCTGACCTGTGAGTCTGTTAGTTTAAGTGTGCACCTGCAATATCAATATTTATTCTCATTTCTGTTAGTCTCAGCATAAGAGTGCTTCTTTTTCAAGAGTCTTGAAAACACAATTTGCACGTAACCTCCCCAAAACAGCAAGAATTCCCAAATAAAATACCAACACTTTCATATTTCAATGTTAAGAAGTATTTTCATTCAGAATCAGAATCAGCTTTATTTGCCAGGTATGTGAGCACATACAAGGAATTTGTAAGAAAATAGAAAATAAATAAATAAACATAACTTACATAACATAAACTTAAAGTGTGAACTATGGAGTGCAATAGAGTGAGTGCAATGATGCATTTGTATGGCTTAAGAACGGATATCTTATATACAGAATATATAGTATTTTATGTACAGTTTGTTATGCACAGCATAGACAGTATGTATACAGTATATACAGTATGTATTTAAATATATATTTATTGTTATAGAAACGGATGTTTATGTTTCCAGGATTGTTCCTGACACTCTGTGACTGGTGTTAAACGTTCATCAGAGTGACAGCCTGAGGAAAGAAATTGTGTCTGGATGTTTTGGCGTACAGAGCTCTGTAGCGCCTGCCGGAGGGGAGGAGGTGAAACAGGCTGAAACTCACTCTGGACACCTACAAGTCCTGAATGGAGGGCAGGCTGGCACAGATGATTTTCTCTGCAGTCCTGACTGTCCGTTGTAGTCTGTTCCTGTCCTGTTTGGTGGCTGATCCAAACCACACAGTGATGGATGTGCAGAGGACAGACTGAATGATGGCGGCGTAAAACTGGATCAGTCTTCAAATAGTAATTATGCTTTTAGTCTTAATTAGCATCTTAAAATAAGGATGAATATGGCAGATATTCACTCAAACAAACAGGTCCTTTCTTAACTAGAAAATCCTTGAAATACCATTTTTTTTATTGGAAACATGATGGTTTTAGTACCACCACCACATACTGTTAAAGTACTGATTGAAAAAAGGTATACAAATTTATTTCTTTGTCTTGATCCCTCTTGTGCTTTGATGAATTTTTAATATCAATAACATGTGCATGTTTATTGATGCTTGCTTTATCTTTACATTGTTTTGTTTGCACCTTGTAACCTTAAATCTGCAATAATATCACCAGTTGGGTCAAATGACTGCTTGAAGTGTACGAGGGGTCACTCTGGGGCCGCTGCTATTTAACAAAAACTCTGAAAAACATCTCCATCATGAGCTGGTAGATACCAAAACAGAGCTAAAAAAAG
This sequence comes from Scortum barcoo, assembly GCA_023238725.1. NCBI lineage: Eukaryota > Metazoa > Chordata > Actinopteri > Centrarchiformes > Terapontidae > Scortum > Scortum barcoo. The sequence goes on from CM041539.1 coordinate 3,268,946, forward strand.
GAGAGTTAATGTTGAATTTACATTCTCCAAGTCGACATAAACACAAGTTAAAATGGCAATTTAGCTTAAAGTGTAGAAAACTGTAAACATCTTTCATAAAAGGTGATGTTGGTACTCTTCCCATGTGTCCAGGAAAACATGCAGTTTTAAGAAATGAAAAGGTGTGATGGAATTTATTTATTATCAATAAAAGTCGTTGTTTGTTTGATGTAAATATGACGATGAAATCTTGAAGTTTTCCAAGTCTCGTTCCAAGTGATGGATTAAGTTTATAAATGGCAAATAGACTGCACTTATCTAGTCCCTTTCTAGTCTTCCAACCACTCCAGACCTGTTACACTACATGCCATTCACCCCATTAACACACACACACACACACACACAGATTGCGTAGGCTTCCCTGCAAGGTGCCGTTTTATTCATCACGATATAATCTTAACATGCGCACTAGCCTTCGGGAGCACTTTGGGTTTCAGCAGCTCGTCCAAGGTCGCTTCAGTACGCAGACTTCAGGAGCCGGGGATCAAACCGCCAACGATTAGTGGACGACCCGCTCTGTGCCCTGAGCCTTGCCCCCCCCCCCCCTTTTTAGGTGCTGATTCCTCCTTAAAAGGGTGAAAAAAAAGAAAAAAAAAAGAGAGCAAACAACTGGATGAACTCAACATCGCATCCCCACAAAGCACCTGTCAGGCCTGCCGGTTGCTAGGAAACAGCTCCCCTTGCCTCTCTCCTCCACGTCGCTTTATTCTGATACCCCTTTTTTTTTTTCTTCCTCTTGCATGCACCCTGAAAAACGAACCTGGTGTTCTGCTTAGCACAGAGATTTTTATTGCCTCGGGGAAGGGTATCGTTTTACCACGCCGAGACAGGGAGCTGTGTTAGCTGCTGTGGTGTGGACAGGTTTAGAGCTGAGGCTAACTAGGCTTGGGACCAGAGCGTTTCTCTCTCATTCTCCCCTCTCCCTCCTTTCATAGAGATGAACAGCAAGGCGCTAACAGCCATAAGAAATCAGGCATGGAATTATTCAAAAAGCAATTCAGTCCAAACAGTGGGGAAGATATGGAGCGGGCCTTTCACTAGAGTGGGCACCTACTGGAAAACAACCGCAGCCCCTCTTCATTTCACCCCGCGAATGATTAAATGTTGGAGCAACGAGCTTGAACACTCAGGCTGTGACTTTTCAGCACACAATTCATCATTTAACAAGCCATTGTAATCGCATACAGAAGTATATACAGAATATATAGTGAGTTTTCAGCAAGCTAAGGTCTACTTTTAGGGTTTTTAATCTAAACTTTGGGTCACACCTTGACTTGAAAAGAGATTATTTTAAAAAGTAAGTAATGTAGCTGTGTGGGATCATTAAACATGAGTTCAGTGTGTGTTTTGGTCTCCTAAATGAAGATTTCTGCAGGTTTGGCGCTGCTTTTCTTGAAGGTCATGTGTCAATTAAGGTGTGCAGGAGATAATTAAAGGTGTAAAACTATTTGTCAGTGCTAACTACTGCATCCTGCAATTGGATAAAGGAGATCTCAGCACCCAAATTGGACACAGCAGCTACAGATGCAAAGCCCCTCAGCTTAACCTAAACATTCAGGTTAAACAACAGGCTGTCAGACAACAGTTCACTATGAGCAGAGACAACATGACGGGGCTCGCTGCAAAGAGCGGCCTTTATGCACTCAACCTGGCGAGCCAACAAGGAGCAGCTGAGCAGGCAGCCGCTCAAAGGGACGATCAGCTGATGAGCAGCAGGTGTGCAGGAACACGCCAAGGGCTCCTATACTTCACCTCCTTTGTGCACTGTATACGTTTGCCTTTTTTAAAAAATTTGCATAACGTGTACTTCTTGTTGATACACCATATGTGATATCCTGCAGTACAGTCTGATATATGCAAAGCAGAATGTATTTTCATTATTGTACAAAATGTGTTTCGGATGAACTTAAATAAAATGAGGTATTAAACTAAACTGCCAATCCTCTGTAAATGTAAATATTTGACTTTGTTAATTGTGTAGAAATCTGTTTGTTAAGAGTGAATGTTGAATCAAGCTATCTTAACCCGACAGTATTTGGTCATTTATTCATATTCATTTATTACCAGCACAGGATTTTGTAGTTTGTGGTATGTTGTGTTTTTAAAGGAATGTAATTTAAAGTCTTCTTGGTTTACATCATTATGAGACACCAGAAATGTATTTACTGTCTGAATTATGTTCACTGACAACATTTTTCCTAATCCAGGTGTGACAAATATTCAGAAAAAATGTTTTGTGTGTCACTTTCAACTTCCTTAAACTATGTCACTGTGTGCTGACATGCACTGATTTCAGCTGACAATACATTTCCCAAATAAACATATCAGGTACTGCAATTTAGCTGCATATGAACACTGTTATTAGTAGACAGAGTAGCCAGAGACGCGGTGCATTTGGCGTTTGCTAAAATGATCATTTCCCCTCTTTTTCACTTGATCAGCCCATCAGAGGTTAACACTGTCACACAGTTTGCTTTTATGAAGCAGAGCACATTTACATATCAACGGTTTCTACTGCAGCTTGGCTCCAACTCCTCTCTCGTCACCACGACGCCGTTCAGATGAAGCAAATTTGATGCTCAGCTTTACAATAAAAAACGCCTGAAGGGACAGGTGCTGCTACGAGACATGCCCATGTTGACTACCTAGCAAACCTACTTTTTGTCTTTAGTTTGCACATTTACTACAAAGCGCACCTTTAAGTACAAAATAGCACCGCGCAGACGATCAGGGTAAGAAGCTTCCAGCGATTGTTAGATATGCTTTTAAATTATCATCAAACGAGTCTTGTACCTTGTGTTTCATACTCGAACAGAAGGTGTGTTTGAGCCTGCAAACTGCAGATAGACTCAAACTGTCTCTGTTTCTGGAAATGTAACCTCATCCCTGCTGGTTTTGTGACCCAGAAATGTTTTTGTCTGACTTGAGTAATAATGTAGTCTGCAGCCTCGCAACTTAAAAAAAAAAAAAAGAGAAATGCCACTTTTCTGTATTCCTTACCACAGGATTCAAAACATATTTAGTGTTTGTATAGTGAGGGATGGAAAAACAAGCCAGAAATGTGAAATATGTTATGCCCTTCCCAGACGTGGATTTTAAATAAAACAACAAATTGCCAAGGGAAACACATTTTGGAGGAGAAATAAATCACAGTGTGATGCAACAGAGAAACAGCGACTCAACATTTGGTGTTTACTCTTCTGTCTGCGATAAACAAAAGCAAAAAAACAAACCTGCGTTTGTTTGCACGCTCTGCGCAGGTATTACCGACAGATTTTCTGCATCAGTTAAGGCAACGAGTTCCAGATGCTGACACGACGGCGACCCTGCCGCCTCCGGTCGGATGAAACGTCGAGCAGGTGGTGGATGTTTGTTGATGTGGGAGCGAGGATGTAAAGGGAGGAACGTTCCAGATGTGATAATCGAGACAAGAAATGAAAAAAAAGAGAGGCGGGGAGGAAAAGAAGCAGCAAAGGAACAAGCAGAAGAAGAAGGTGGAGATGAGAGAGGAGAAGAAGAAACCTTTGGGTGCTCTGTGGGAGTTGAGAGAGTTTATCACACGTGTCCTTCATTGTTACAGGTCTACTGTGGATTTACCAAAACCCTCCAACCTTTATTCTCACTGCCTCTTCTTCTTCTCATCTTCCTCTCTTCCGTCTGCTTCCATCTCCCACTTGTCCATCTTTACCTCTTTCCTCCTCTCAGTTCCCACGTCGGTCATCTCAGCCTTTCTTCTCCACTTTTCTTCATCTTTTTTCTCATTCTCAGTGTGATTTTTGGGACGGTTGGTTGCAGCTACTATTGAATTAAAAGTTTGCACAGACCTTGGATGAATCTTGAGGACTTTGGTGCATCTCAGACTCCTCCGAGCCAGAGATCAGGTCAAAGGAGCAGCCGAATTTTTCGTACTTATACTGTGAAATAGCAGAACATCCAGAAGATGGATTGGCACAAAACTTGGTACAGATATTTACACTTTCGCAAACACCACTGGGAGCTTCAGATTTGTGGTTGTGAGTGAAATATCTATCATTATCTATCTATCTATCTATCTATCTATCTATCTATCTATCTATCTATCTATCTATCTATCTATCTATCTATCTATCTATCTATCTATCTATCTATCTATCTATCTATCTATCTATCTATCTATCTATCTACTCTTCAATCTTTTCCTTTCCTGTCTTTTGCCTCCATATATCACCCTTTTTGTCTCCACTTTTTCTAATCCTAATTTCTCACTCAACCTTGTCCTCTTTTCTCTCCCTTTAACTCTTCTCCTCTTCTCTCCTCCGGCTTTCCTCCTTTTGTGTGTTTTGACATCCCTCTCTCCCCATCTCTCTTTTTCCGTCCTCCCTCTCCTCTTCCTCTCCTTTTTCTCGCATCCTCTTCTTCTCCTCCACTCATTCCTCTGTGCTCTGCTGCCTCCAGGAAGTGCCTCGTCAATGGGAACTATTGAGCGTGCCCGGCCCTGGCCCAGTTGGGCCTTTCTGGCCCGTCAACAGTTGTCTTGGAGAGGGACAGCAGCCGCCGGAGCTGGCCGTTCTCCTGCCGAGCTCCTTTGACCCGGCCCGGCCTGAAGCTGCTGGACAGCCCGCCTCCAGCCCAAACAAGCCGGTCCAGAGCCAGAGCTGGTGCTGCTGGTGGAGGATGTGTGTGTGTGTGTGTGTGTGTGTGTGTGGGCTGCTTTGTTGGCTGTCACAGCACAATAAAGCCTCCGGCCGAGATGGACTGTCTGACTGGCTAATGAGTGGGACCAAAGATTTCTGTGTACGGCTTCATTTCTTTACACGATGAAGAAAGAAAATCCAAATTTCATATCATGTGTTGGTACAATGTGCAGTGAAATTCTGCCTTCACCATCGACTGAATGCATAAATATAAAAAGGAAAACATAACCTAACGTAACACACATAAAACAATCAGCTATAGACGTCATAGAAAAGTATGTTGAATATATAAACAGTCTGAGCCGTTTAGTGCATAAAAAGAGCTCCCTTCATGTACAGAATACTTAAATTAGAGCTGCGTCTGCACTTTAATCTCAGTCCTCTCTGTTCGAATCACAAAGTGTTGGAAGAAAACAAAGCAAAACATATCACTGTCCCGCTACTTTCTAACGAAACTGTGCTATAATTACACATCGAAAGCATGTATGCACTTTATAGTGTCAGCCCTCAGAGAGCCTGAATCGGATAAACAGATGATGGATGCATGGATCTACTATATAATTATACTAATCAGTTGCAGCCCCGGGTTGCCGCCTACGTTTTACTCTGAGAAAAAAGTCAGAAATATGAGATTTATGTGATTGTATTTTGCTCTCCGTCTGAATGCAATAGAAAGACACGGCCTATCTGTGTCAGTGCGTTCAGCACTGTAGTTACACCATAGAGAAACTATGCTCAGCCCACAGTCGCGGCCTCCCCTCTGAAGAAGAGAGCGGGAGATTTCTGTAATTTTGTTTTGGCTCTTCTTCTGGTGCGATGTAGGGAAAACACACTGCAACTGTATGGGGCTGCATGTGATACTATAATTACACAATGTACATACTACAGTGTGTAATTATACCATAAACCACAGCCTGCGGTTTCTTTCAACAGGAGAGGCTGCTGTGGAGAAAAAAATTGGGCAATGGGTTTGAGACTTCTGTGCCTTTCTTGCACTTCTTTATTATATAGCGGCAGAAGGAAGAGAGCTTTACTCCCAATGTGAACTATACAGTTTAAACTTTGTGAACATTGCTCCCTGGTTGCACTTAGTCTCAACATATATATATTTATTTTTTATATTTTATTTAGAGGGGTTTAGAATACAGGGTCAGCTACTGAGGCTGGCTCAAGGATATGCAGACTTTACTAGTGACAAAATATAAGCTACCATCCTCCCAGTTTTCAGTTTTAAACTGTAAAAGTGTTTTGTTTTACAGTACAGTTGCTGCACCCCGACCAGCTGTGTGAGTGCATGCATGGTCTGTTAATGAGTAATGCAAACTGTCCTCTGTGTGGTGGCTTTTTCATTGTTTCTCAGTGGAGAGCGATTAGAAAAAAACATTGCAAAACAAAACATTGTTGTCCCAGAATATTCTCCATATGAATTGAAATGTATTGATAGTAGTTTTCTTTACTTAAGTGGGTGTGTGCATGTGAAAGAGGGCCCGTGTGATTCAAACACTGAGTACATGTATTATTGTAATGCCGTCTGAGGGTCAGGCAATAAACCACAGTCAGCCTTTGCTGCTAAAACACAAAGAAAACAGCTATTTTTTTTGTACTTCTATTTTTCTCTGCTTTAAATACATTTAGAAAACCGTGCTGTAAATGTATGCATGGATGTGAGCTTGTAATAACTACGTATATATGCACCGTATCATTATATGCACCACAGCTGCGCCGCCTCTGTTGTTTACAGAAAAAGAAGTATGACATTTATATGCTTTTATTTGGCTCTGCCTTAACATGTTGTAGGAAAACACAGAGCTAATATATATATGTATCTAACGCAATACAGTATTTACAGCGTATGTAGGCCAGGAAACAAACCACAGTCACTGCCTCCGTTGTTGCTGTTAAGAAAGAAGATGTGCTTTTATTTTGCTGTGCTTTGGCATCATGTTGGCAAAACAGGAACGACAGGAAATGTGTCCTAAAATAGAGATGATAAATATACGTATGAGAGGATGCAATAATACATTTACAGTTTGTTGACAGCAGCAGCTGCCTCCGATACTGAATGAAAAACGAAAATAAAGAAAATGATTTCTTTGGTTTTTCTTGCTTTGTCAAGTTGAACGGACAAGAGTGATGGCACTCTAACAATTCTTCATGTGGCGTAATCACTCCAAAACAAACGGCAAATCTCTGAGTACCTTCAACACTACATCATTAAACACCCACTGCTGTAAACCGCTGTGACACCTGCAGGCTCTGACTGAGGTGACGTAAGGAAAAAAAAAAGATGGAAAGTATATAAAACTGACCATAAATATTCCTCTGTGTAATCACTATGTCTAAACACATCACAACTCTGACTGTGTGTTTTATGGATTGCATGTATAAAACATACAATTACACTAAATTGCAGCTTCTGCAGCTGAAAGGAGAAGGGCAGATTATGGGATTTTGAAAATATGTAATATTTTGTATATAACAGAGCAAATAAAGAATCATAGAAAGCACAGCGAATGACCAAAAGTATGTGGACGCTCTTGTCTGTATAGCTTAGTTCCAGTTAAGGTAAATATTTTAGACAACAGAGTGCAGGAGAAACAGTTTTGACATGACAGTGCCCCCGTCCTCAAAAGTGCATAAAGAATAGTTTTCCCCAGTTTGGTTTGTAAGAAGTAGACTGAGCTGCAAAGACTTTAACCTATGTGTATATATATGTATATGCGTATAAAAGCAGGAGTTTCACAGTTGAATTACTCCAAAACAAGACAGATGCAGCGGGCTCTTTTTCAAGCTTTCAGGATTTACTTTAAAACTGTCATCATGTATATACAAGCTCAAATGGTCATACGCTGTTTGTCATCATATATGTTCTGTGAAATCTGCAGTCTACAGTTCATGTAGGTAATTTTGACCAATGGCGGCAGTTCAGATAAACCTTCAGTCAGTACATGTAAGTAATTCAGAGGCATATACAGTGAAAATCCATGAGGAAAATCATAAAAATGACACCTACACATGTTCAACATAAATCATTTTATTGTCTTTATGTTCCTATAGAGGTTTCTTTTCATGTATATTCATCTTTTCAGTGTATATTTTTATGGTCAGAAAGGTTTTATTTTACCTCACCTTTTCTTCCGAACACAATATACTATCATGCGCTATTATATGTCAAATAATCTTTTACTCTAAAAGCACTCGACCGTGATACACTATATTTTACCATCGCTTTAATTGAACTCTGCTAACAGAGCTAGCGGTGCTTTCCAGCGGTGTAACTCCATATTGATCGCAGAGAACAATGGGGGAGCTGAGGGGCTTTGTAGTCCGGCTCATGACAAAGGGCCGGGTGCCGTTTGGAGATAGATAGAAAATGCAGCGTGGAGCACAGAGCCGCCGGACTCACCTGTCACTGCACACTGAGGAGTGCTTAATCTCCCTCACAGCTCATCCATCACACGCTGACAGCACAGGAGACAGCAGCTATGTTTACATGCACACAGTGTTCACTTCTTAACCCGGTTACTCCGCTGTTATCAATTTTTTAAGTCTCTGGGACAAGTAAAGGACCTTTTTTCAGTAAATAACACTTGAAAACCTTTCATTTCTAAGGCAGATAAATCTCTGCTTTAAATAAAAAAACACACTGAGAATCATTCGCCGAAGGACATTTCACTAACATGCACAGAAGCAGCCTGGTTTTGATCGATGCATATAAACGTCACAACTCTGAATAACCTTGCTAAGCTCATAATTTGATTGCGGGTCGTAGTCAGATTTGGATGTCAATAAAACAGTGTGCAGAAGCTACGATCGCCGCTGCCATGGGATTCCTCATTTATTCTCCCCGTATGCTATTAGAGGAAGCCTCGGGGGCCGAACCCTTTCATATATTTTATTTTAAGCAGACAGAAATATTCTATTAACTTTTTTTTTTGGTTCATGTAAAGGTCTGGTAGCTTAATCTGAATAATACTATAAGTATGACCAGTAGTAGTGTGGCTCTGTATTCTTCACTGCTTTATCTGCTGTACAGGCCTACATAGTAAATTAATTTCTGTTGTATTTTGTATGTTTCAGGTGCCAAGAAGATATTCATTATGTACTTCGGTCATGGATGATCAGTTAAAAAGGTCTCTGTGTCATCATGCTGTTTGCATTTTTTCCAAGCATGGCAGAAGAAGACACTCTTAGAGGTATAAATTATGAACCTACTGCATAAAAATGACCTGGATGGGTGGTGCTCTGATAACGTGAAGTTTAAGTGTTTTTAAATGGCAAATTTTATACTAAAAATCATCACATCAAGTGGAGTTTATCACATGAAATCTCTTGAGGGGCAACCTAAATAAGCATGCAGGATTATAAGAGACCAGGAAACTACGTCAATGAGATCAACAACAAACTAACTGTTATTGTATAAAAAGCATCTTTCAAATTGTGTCTAATTGATAAAATGTCCAATTAGTTAGCATGAAACCTCTCCATACAGAAGCACGTAAGACTTTTAATTCTTTAGTTTATGAGCTCCGAGATTCTCTGTCTACTAACGAGCTTTTACTCTTTCTGTTTGTTTTTATTTATCACGCACATCCAAAAGGACAGAAAATGAAGTTGATTTTTGAGATCTTTGTCAATACTGTGACGTGTGGGAAGCTTTTTCTGCTGCTCCTCTGATCATACTCAGATCTCTGACTTAAAAAAAAAACGCAACATCACAGTGCAAAAACACTTCAACAACTAAAAGTCCTGCAGTCAAAACTTACTTAAATAAAAGTACATAAATATTAGCATGAAAAATACACTTAAAGTCCCCAAAGTAAAAGTATATAGAATGGCCCATTTCAGAATTATATTATTATATAACTGGATTATAATTAATTATGCATGAATATGCTTAATCCACAATAATACATCATAATTCATCATAATTTATTAGTTGGTTGTATTTTGCATGAATAATCAGTGTCTGCAAAGTAACTAATGTTGACAAATAAATGTAGTAAAGTACAATTTTTGCTTCCAAAATGTTGTAGAATAGAAGTATAAAGCAGAATAAACCAGATATACTCAAGCATTATAATTACTCACAGTACCTGAGTAAATGTACGTGGTGCCGCTCAGGTTATCATTTTGCTCTGGATGAAAGCAGAAATTGAATCTTCATGTAAAACAGCGACCTGATCAGTCAAGGCTTCTTCATGCAAATGGAGGAAGGTTTCTGTAATCAAACCTAAAAACGGGCTGACTCGCAAAAACTCGCAAAAGCTGGACAAGTTGGCCGCACTGTTGAAAAATACATGAGCTGCGCTGTTATTTTTGCAGCATAAATAAGTTTGTTTCATCATGCTTCTAGGATACTGGCTGATGGCAGCATTACAGGGGGTAACGTTTTCATCCCGTCCTGTTATTGATCTGTTTGCAGGACGGCATCTCGGAAAGTTTCAGTCTGATTTGGGCTGAGCAGATGCACTTGGTTAGATCATCAGTCTGGTTTAATTTGGCTGCAATGCACAAGACTCCACCAGGAAAAACAGACAAACAAACAAGTAAACATCGTTATAAAGTAAGTTATGAGATAGTAGTTCAACATGTTACTGTCTCATTATTTTTAATTTATAAGTCAACATTGGTGAGTCGGAATAATTACTGATAAGTCAAAAGGTCTAAATTGTGGCTTCTTTGTAAGTCGATTTTGAATGTGGAAATAATTCTGATGTGTTATGTCATTATTTTGAATTAATTATATAAATAATGTCCTCATGATGACCTCTGAAGGAGATAAGTATGAATGAGATCATGCCCGATCACATTAAACCTCACACTCTGTCACAAAGGAAAGGATGCCTCAGACTATGATGCACACTTTTCCCGTCTTCGCCTTATAGTGAAGTGTCAAAAATGTCTCCCACATGACAATCAACAGCGCCAAGTTCGCATGATTTAACCCCGGGTGACGTCATCGTCAATGCGTCAGCCTCGGCGAAATAATATCTCCCGTCACCATCTGCCGCAGCCGTGAACTTCCCATTCGCACCTTCCATCCATCACGGCGCGCCCGTCCCTGCGCACACGGACCGCACGAGCTCCGTCTCAACAGTAGCAGCTAAGTTTCACAGACCTACTTTAAATTCCACGTCGGTAGCATTGTGTTACCTCAGTGTCATCAGTCATGTTCGTTTCTGGCTGACAAAAACAGGAGAAGGCAGTGTGTTTGAGTGTTTCTCTGCTTGTGTGTGCGTGTGTGTAGATGTGAATGATCACACTCTGCAGGGTCAAACCAAAATGTGAAACGTGAAGGTGAGAAAAAGAGATGTATCGTTGGTGTTGTGTGCTGTTAAGTTTGTCATTGATGCTACTTTGTAGGTCAGACGTCTGGTGAAAGAGAGATTTGTGCTCTCAGTGGGGCGACCTGCAACTGACTTAAGGTTATAAAAATAAAAGAGAAAGTGTGAGCGAAAGAGAGAGAGAGAGAGAGAGAGAGAGCTGTCTTTCTTTTGTTGTTTACCTTGAACATGAAATGGAAGACAGTTTTCGCATGTGGAACCATTTTCCCCCGGCCTTAATGACTCCTAATTTCATGGCAAATAAACTAAACAATGATGCCTTTGAGTCTTGCTCCATTTGTGAAGCATTGCTACGAGACAAAAATCACATTCTTTTCCAGTTAAAGTGCAGCTTAAATGTTCCTTTCTTATCTACCAATCGACCTGCAAGTGCACTCGGCTTGTTGCTGTGATTTTGTTTTCCAGGTTTTTGCAGAGCGGTCGAGGTCTCGTGTCACGAGAAAACTTTTTAAAGTTAGCAAGTCGTTATTGGCACTCTGGGTGCTGCAGTGTATGCAAACTGCTTTGAGCGCCATCAAATGGAGGTAAATGACAAATGTTTTATAATTTAAGTTATTTGACCTTAAACTTCACCTACCAAAACTACCAAAGATAGCTCGTCTGAATTTAGGTTAGCAAGGGTAACAAGTGCTGTTAGCTAAAGTGAGCATGTCGTATTTCAGGAGCATAGATTTAATAATTCACCACTTTTATAATCCCTTAATCATGTCCTGTTTGTAGTAATTAGGTAAAACACTTTTTTTTAGGAATAATCACCATTGAAATGTCGACACAGTTCCCTCTGGTGGCTTTAAGAAGAGTCTACTTGTGTACTTGATGTAGATTTCGTTTCATTTGTGAAGCTACAAGACAAAATCACATTCTTTTCCAGTTATAGTGCAGCTTAAATGTTCCTTTCTTATCTACCAATCGACCTGCAAGTGCACTCGGTTTGTTGTGATTTTGCTTTTTCAGGTTCTTGTGTACTTGATGTAGATTCGGTACTGCAAAGACGATAGAGCAACATGCTCAAGTATGTCAGGGCGGCTGAGTTATCCAACTTTCCTGTGCTTTTAATCAGAGCTTCATGTGTCTGTAAATGATAAGAAAAGCTTAAGTCTCTGTTTTTGTAATACTGACCTGTACATTTTGTTCTGACAGAAACCTCCAGCAGCAATGTGTACTAACTACAAGTTTTACAGTTTTACAGATTTGAATACAACAAACATTTGATGCCTTAATTAGCAGCCAGGAGGTATTTATGTGAGATTACTTTATGTCTGTGCAGAAAGGAGTCAGATTATCCAGTAAGTTATCCAGTAATTTCCCATGGAGCCACTGAGTAACTGCAGCAACTAGACTGAAAAACAAAAAGAAAATAATGAAATATTTGATTCATATTTCTGTAAAAACCTATAATGTATTATGCATTAATATTAATGTATATCTATAACTGTACATAAGATGGTGTGGTGTGGTTTTCTCTTGCCTCCAGTCTCTCTGTTTTGTTTCTGGTAGCAAAAACTTTTCTAAATATCCAGTTAGTAAAACTGTGTGCAACACACACTCCATCACACACGTTTATCCCACCGTCACATGAATATTCATTGCATCTGTAACGAGCTGCTGTGCTGCAAAACTGCTGGTTGTAACCGAAACAAAAAGCTTCATTCTGCTAATGATCTTGCATTATGGTTGAAATAGCAAACGTATAATTCAATGCAAATGAAATTTTGTGTGAAAACAGTGAGTGCTGAAGCAGTGCTGTAGATGGAAATGTCGCATATTTGCAAAACACGCGGCACACCAGAAGTTATGATTTGTTTGCATGACCTTTCTCTCTGTAAATCACCAGGAAAACGACCAGAGGGAATCGTAAACACTTCCAGCCCTCGTCTCCCTCGAATCATCCTACGAAATGCTATCGAACGCTGAGATACACGGACATGCACCGACATTTTTCCCTCATGATCGCACATCATGGGCGAACATGTCAAAACAGCTCAGAGACGACTCTCAACAACCAGCGGCTTCCCGTCACCCTCTAATCCAGCAATTAGAGACAAGGCCAGAGAGATGGAACAGATGTTCCATAAATGGGAATGGCAGAGGGAGCCCTGGCTGCCGATGGTATTCCTAATCTCTCCAAGGAGGACGACCAAGGAGAGAAATGAGGAGCCACACTGCTGCAGCACACCGAGGTCAACCAGCGCTCCTCTAATAATTCAGGGGGCTTGTTTTAGATCGCTGGTTGCCAAAAAGGGCGGTGGTTTGTTACTTGAGAGGTCACTACGCTTCGAGTAAAGTGATAGTCGGGTCATTTTACTCGAAGCATCGTGACTCCCTCGTCCCATACTTTGGGGGTTTGGTTTGGCGGGGGGATGGACATGCAACAGTTTTTGACATGACAAGTGCGGTGACTTCACACAGTGATTGGCGGAGAAAGTAAGCAGAAATCAAACATCTAATTCAGGTTCTCCTTTTCTTTCCATTTATTTTGGTATATCCATCAAACTAATCCAACATTTGGGATTATTTTGTATATACGTTTGGGGACAGATTGTCCTAAAGTGAGCACAGTTTTACCTTCAGATGTTCAAGCGTATCTCAGATGTTAACATGGGAATGTTGAGACCAGAAATTGATGAGTTTTTTGCCATTTGAATTGACAGACTGCATCCACAAGTTCTTTTTACTCCAACTAAGGTCGTACTAACAAGTCATGGACGCCACTTTACCGGCAGGAGAGTGGGCAGCAGCTCCAGAAACAGACCTTCAGTTAGTGATTGAAGCAACTTGAATTCAGGCAGAGTAGCTCTGTTTAGTCTGTTTTACTTAGAGAAATAGCTTATATATACTTATAAAAATAGTAAATCTTCTTCTACAACTCTATAGAGCTCGTTTAAGCAATATTTTTCACATTATTAATGTAACGATTCTGCAATGTGAAAGGTTTGCTTTTTGTGAACACCCAGAAGCTAAATAACCACATATTTTTCTCCGGTGGAGACCAAACCAGAGTTAAAAGGAGAGTTTGTATTGGACTTTCATTCATCAGACACCAACATGACTCCAGTAGGATGGTACATAATGTTTAGAGCTCCAATGACGGCTTTTAAATGTATTTCAACTGGTAAAAATGACTTAAAGTAGCCTAAAATAGTGGAGTTAATTGTTCTCTAACCACAATTATAACACAAAATTAGTACTTAATGTAGTAATCTGTATTTAATAGTCTTGTGTTGCCAAGAATTGCTCATCACTATATGTTCATTCACTTAAATGTTTTAGCATTAAAACGTCCAAATCTATGAATACAGATGCAATAGAAGCGTCTTATAGGCCTGTTCAATTCACTTTCACCTGTTCTCCAAGAATAGTTTTGTCAGATCCAGTTTTAAAACAGCAAAGGGCTTGTCTGTACAACGCTGTTTCAGATGGTATGAAACTGATTTTTACAGTCGGGGGAAAGGTCCAGACGCTTCGTGTTTTGAAGTTGTGTCCAGCGGTTTGACAGTGTGCGGCTTTTGGCTGCAGAGTCAAAGAGTTTTATGTGCTACTTCTGGTGTCCAGAAATACAAACGCTGTGAAATAACTTACAGCAGTGAACCGCCATGAACAAAGAAACAGAGCAGAGACTTGAAATTGGTTCATGTATTTGTGTTGAGGGTTTTTTTTCTGTGCTGCACACTTAAATCTACCTAAATTTACAGCACGATTTTCCCCAGTCCTGTTTAAGTCTCCAAAAATGTAATGAAAAATGTCAAGTTGAGAGAAACACGAGATAAAAACACAGCTGCTGATTATGTGTAGAGTCACTCAAAGCAACAAACATACTTTATTCTGGTTTTCACGCGGATTTTTGCATTTCAGATTGTTTAAATTCGATTTGTATGTTCAAGATATAGTCCAATAAATTCGTTTTTATAAAAATCTACATCCTGACCTCGTACTTTAACAACTGGATCATATAGAGGCTTTAATGTAAACAGTCAAATATCTTCACATCAAAGCATCACATTCATTTTCAAAAAATACTAAAACTGATGATTTTGTTAAATAGTTTTGATAGTACCCCCTATATCATTACAAATTGAAGGTTCACTCAAACAAATGTGGATTAAAGGAAAAATGTGTTTTAGGTGTTTTACTGTAGCACTAGCTAAAAACTTGATTAATCTATCACCATTTTTGCAGAAAGTATAAACAGTGTTTTATCTGCAGTGAGCTGAGGCGACTGTGAAGTCTTTTTCTCCATAAATGGATTTCCTGTTGATTCAGTTTGAGGATCTATAGGTGGTGCTCTTTTCTTTGTTTTTCTTTTCTTATTGTCTTCAGAAATTATGCTCATCTGTACAGTAAGACTTGAGTTTGATGTGAACTTGTTTAATTTTTCATCCTTTTTTCCTTGTTTTTCTGTTTTTGAAAAACAAACAAAGAAACGATTGGAAATGAAAAATATCGGAAACCAATTGTTGCCCCTCTCACCGACACCCGAGAAGGAGCCTGCTGTCAGAGGGGCATCCACAAGCCGAGCAGCAAACAAACCTATGTGGGTCCCTAAACTATCATCAGGTCTATTCCTGCTGCTCGGTGGGACTGTGGTTCTCCAAGGAGCGCTGAAAACCGGATTGTTTTACACACACCTGTTCCTGAACGTCACTCAGCTACACGCCTGTCTCAGAGGGAGCGCAGTTAATCGCTGATTTGGCACACTTACAGTGACAACATACCAAGGTCCAGTTTCAGGATCCACACACACACACACACACACACACACACACAAACATACTCTCATGCCTACACACAATCTCACACACAAATAGATGCACAGTACCGCTTGAAACCTCTGACCCACACAGATCTACACACTTTTACTGACACACCCACACACACACACACACACACTATTACTACCACATTAGCACAATGGCTGTGTAACTACAGACACTGAAACCCCGTGATGAGACAAACAGTCCGGCCGCTCAGCAGCCATCTTTGATTTTTTCGCCGACTGTTGACTCACAAAAATAAACTGTGCAAAACACACAAAGCTGCCTTTTCAAAGCCAGCCTGAAACTTGCAACTATTTTCAGTTGTCTGCAAAAAAAAAAAACGAGGACGATAGTTTGTATATACTGGAACGCTTGACGCTTTGTGGCTTTGCCTGAATGGGAAACAATTAAAGTGCTTCTTGGCAGCACATGAAGCCAGACGGCGATAAAAAACGGCTGAGCTTTTCAGTGCGGGTGAGGCCTCTCGGCTCGGCCTGTCTGGAGTCATGAGAATCTTCTAGAAAACTTTCCTCCAGGACTCCAGGTCATTTTCTGCTCGTTGTTTCTTCTTTCCTCTTCGGTTTGTCTGCACAGTGTACTTAATGCTCTGACCAAAGAAAGAAAAAACGCGAATAAATAAAACTTGTTGCAGCCATGCGTTCTTTCTTTTTTTATTTTCTGCAGAATTTTAGTTGTTTAAGCTTTAAAGATTTCTCTTAATATCGTAATAAAACATCTTTTCCCAGCTAACCTGTGTACTGCGACTATCTTTAACTTATTTCTCATATAGCATGTCTTTCACCTGTCTTTCAGTCAGTGTGCAGACTCCCGGAGGACCGCTCCAACTTCTGAGGCGAAGCTCATGTTTCTGACGGCTGAGCTAACACGACAGCTCAAGAGCTAATCCGCTCGCACGAGTTTGTTGTTTTTTCAGGACCCTGGTGCTGAGCTGTGTCCTTTTTATAATATATTCCTGCAAACCGTTTACAATGGTCACAGAAACAAGAGAAATTTCCAAAAGCAACGTCCTAACTAACGTCCCTGATTCCCTGAGAGGCCAAACACGAGTATACCAATTACATTAAATAATACTATAAACAATAAAAAATAACAGAAGAAACAATCATCATTTAACAATGGTATATGAAGTTCATCTGAAACTGAAGTGAAATGAATGGATTGATTGTTGAATACAGAAACATGCAGCCATATGTGAATGTTATACATTGATCATACACTCTTCCCTACCAGACAACAGTCGACGTCGCTGTGGCATTAATCTCCTCGCATGTTTACCGCCGGCTGATCACCTCTGGCTGCGAGCATGAAGCTGTGCAAGCTCACAGCGTTTTCTGTTAGACCACAACTGGCCACACTGGGACAATGGACGCACCGTTACAATGGACACAATTCAGTACGAACTGACGCTGGAAAATGAGTTTTCACCATCTGATTTTTTGCAGGCAGACTCTGAGGAGAGCTACAACAGAGCCACACAAATGATTCTTTAATGACAGAAGAGACAAATTTACAGTATACTGAAAGAACTTTAGAGGTTATGTTTGTGTGCATATTATTGAAGGGTACAACTTTGAGAGGAGTTTTGCTTGCTGCAAGCCTTAATTTTATTTTTTGCTCACTTCACATTTGAAAACTCTTGTACTGTTTACATTAGAGAAAGGATAAAGACATTAGATTAATTCGCTTCAGCATGTTTTCCTCCCAAAAAGAGCAGATTGTGTCGTCATCACTTGTTGTAAATTGACCTTCAGAAAAACAAATCTTCTGAATTTGCTGCCTCTCGTCCACTCTTAACATCGCTTTATATCGACTGTACAGCCACACCTCCTCCTCTCCGGCTCCTCCTCCTCACCGAGCCTGGTGAGAGATGGTTTAAAGGTCGTACAGCCGCCCGGAGAGGGAGAGTAGGCTTGATGACCGACAGCCAATGGCTGGCCGAGAGGGGGGAGTGGGACTTTGGACTGATTCAGGGGAAAGGAGAAGGAGAAAAAGAGGGAATGGGAAGGAGGAGGAGGAGAAAGTGGGGAGTGGGGGTTTAGGAATGGAAAGCGTCCACCAGCGCAAACACCCTCTGAAACAGAAACATCCATTTAGCAGCGAAAACAAGCCCCCCTCACAAGACCTCCGTGAATGGGCCACTTCAGCCGGCCGAGGAAGTTCCAACGAGGGGCAGGATGTTCCCCTCAGGACGCACTTGAGACGGGCCGAGGGCCAAAAGCCTGAATACATAGACCCCTCTCTCTCCCTCTGTCACTGTCCAGCTTTGCCCTCCCACCCGAGCCGAGTGGCTTCGGCACCCCCGCCTCCTCCTTCCATGCCCGCCTGCCTGCTCCTTCCCCTCCTACCAGCCGTTTACTGAGCTGCAGCCAGCGAGGCGGCGAGGGAGGGCGTGGAGCTGTGCTCAGCAAACAAAGACGGAGGGGCAAAGACTTTCCGTGATTAAAGAGCAGTTAAGATGCTATGAGAGGCTAATTTGTTCGCTGTGTGACAGAATCAACAGGAACTGGGGGCCGAAATCTGCGCTGCCCGCATTTCCTGCTGCACTTTAAAGGAGAATACTGCTTTGATTTAGACTTATAGCTCCTTTCACTGATGTCTAAATCCACTTTACGTTTCCTCACTGCGTCATTTATCTGTTTTTTTACATCTTATATATAAATGTTACTTGTCAAGCTCTTAACTGCTAGAAAATAATCTGTGAATTAAAGAGTTTGTGTGCACATGAGTCATGAGATCACATGAAGAAATCAGATTATGTGCTGCGATATGTCCTGTGATAGTGGTTCTTTGTATGCATTTGCACACACTCAAACTTTTAAACACATGATGATGATGTGTTTTCATTTAATCTCTGGACAGAAGAGTTTGAGGTTTGAGCAAATACATTCATTCGCTTTCGAGTTAAATAAAAATAATGATAAAGATTTGAATTGAAGAGCCTTTGGTTTAACCCACTTTGCAGGAAGAAAAAAGCAAACAGACTGAGTTAATAAAAAGTGTGGCTACAAATCTTTAGTCTAGATTTAAAAAAAGGAAATTGACTGTGAAAACCGAGGCAGGGAGAGCGCTCCAGAGTCATGAGAAGATTTGTACCATTACTAAACAAAGATTAAACCAGAGCCTGAATTAGCTCTGAATGCAGGGGTTTGAGAAATATACCAACAGCACCTGTAAGGCTCACTAATTAGCACATTATGTCTTGTTTAGTGGTTTTTCAGCATCTCTTGGTAAAAAGTGGTCACGTGTAGTAACTTCCTTGAGTCTCTTCTTGTTGTCTGGTTGCCTTTCAAGACCCCAATCACCCAACTTTGGTTCACCAATAAATAGTCTTTTTTTCAGGAAACAAAGCTACCTCAAATGTCATCGGGGGCTTTAATGAGACTTTCTTCTGTTTACATGCACAGCCAAAAGAAATATAAAGGTGCCATAGTACAGACCTGACAGGGATTACTGTCTCCCCCCATTTATGACCACTTATCTGACCAAGGAATCACATTTGGACACCTCAACCTGCTTTATTCAATGAGGACAAGACATGTAGTAAGAGCACCTTTGAGCTTTGATTATGTTTGGCTGTGCAGGTTTATGATGCTGAGACTGAAATATCTCAACAACTATTAAATGAAATGTTGTACAGACAAACACTTCCTCACAAAATGAAACCAATTGTAGTGTTCCACTGACTTTAACTCGAAATGTCACCATGAGGTTGAAATCTGTGAAATCTGGTGCGTAACTTCATGTAATGTTGTGGTCTCTATTCTCAGGTCAAAATTAGAATTTGTCTTTGGTTTACGACTAAATACCTGCAAAACTAATCAGAGCCCTGTCTACTTCAGCCGTACTTTGTGTTCAGCTACAATAGAAAGCTAAACTAAGGCTGTGTTTCTTCCACCAGGCACGAAGAACTTTGGAGGAACTTGGAGGGACCAGGGTCTAAATTAAGTTTTTAAGTAAATTAACTAAAAAGTCCCTGCACAGGGGTGTTGAACTTTGAGTGTCTGCCTCGCAGCCCTGAACATTTCTGATTGGCCGAGTGTTCCAGCACTTTATTTCATTTAATTTTTAAAAGTCTGCAACCACAAACAGAAGAAGGTCTACGACAGATGGAGCGACAATGAAGTCCAGGCCTTACTGAGTATTTATGCTTTCATTGGACTAAAAGCTCAGGGTACTTGATGCTACATGATGGTGAACACAGTAAACTTTATTCCTGCTCGACATCGACATGCTGTGTTTGAGCTGCCGGCCTGGTGTTGATGCTGTGTGTGTCCTCCATGTCCAACGCTTGTTTGTGTTCAGTCTAACCGACCGTTTCGTTCGTTTGTGTGGGAGAAAAACAAGCCCTGATATCGGTCTCAAGACCGAGACAAAACAAACCGAGACTCGCTGACGTTGGTGTGCTCCGCAGTATTTTGGTTTCATTTCATTAACATAAACATCAAATCTTGTGATTTGTTCGCCATGAGTCACAAAGTCTGTCGGGTTTTTATTTTTCTTTCTTTTTTTTTTTTTGGTTTGACTACAGGACCCGTTTGATATTCGCTCTCAGTGACAGATACGGCAATGACAGCAAACGCTATTATAACATGTTTATTGAAAACCTTTTTGACAGCATAGTTTGTCAGGCACAGAGAGAGAGAGAGAGAGAGAGAGAGAGAGAGAGAGAGAGAGAGAGTTGTGAAATAGTTGTTTTTTCCCCTGTGGGAGATGTTTGCCCAGAGGGGTTGTTGTGGTGGAATGTAACAGAGGATTCATCATGATCAAAACAGGTACATTGCAACAAAACAAGCTATGATTTAAAAAAAAAAAAAAGAAAAAGAAAAAATCACGTAATGCCAAATGGTTAGTTCCACCTTTCTATGTTAGAAACACGAATACAGAGGGAGGAAAATAAATTATGTGGGACTGGAAAAAAAAAAAAAAAACTGACGTGGAATGAAAACTTAAATGTGACCTAACGGAAATAAAAAATAAACCATATATGAAAACCATTTCCTCTCTAAGATTTTTACAAAATAGCTCACACAGCTACATAAAACTCTACTCATGTACATCAGCAAAGTATTTCAAACTATAAATTAAATCTGGACTAACGTTGTAGGGTTAAAATGTGAAAATGGGATGAAACGCGGGAGGAGAGCTGTGTGAAAACTAACAAAATAAAACAGAATAAACAAAAAAAACATGAGAAGTAAATGTCGTTTTGATGTATCTGGATGGGAAAGAGCGTATCTAAGCTGAGAAAAAAAACACCCCTCTCCTCCCAGTTTCATCTTTAATTGTGATTTTTCTTTTTTGTCGAGCAGAAAAGAGAATAAATAAGTCAGTCAGAGTGGAGACGACGGGTGGTTAAAGGCTGATGTGTGACTGTACATACAGTAAGAATCCCTCCCCCGCTGAGGCCGTGGTGTTTTGTTTTTTTTTTCATTTAAAAGCTCAGAAAACACTCATGTTCACTCATAAATGGATTTGTTGTTTTTAGTATCTGTCTGCAACACACACACACATTTCAGGTTTTCAAGGCTAATACTGATGGAGCTGTTGATGCAAATACTGTTATGTTTAACATTAATCGTCAGTGTCATTCATGTCAAAATGGAAAAAGCCTCTTATTTCTTTACATTTTGGCAAAGTTGCACAATTAAAAGTATGCCGAATTAGCTATGAACAGCTCCTGTTTGCAGTGTGTCTATGCGTGAACAGTAAACTATCATTATATTACTGCAACACTGAAAAAAACTTGTGTGGAGATTCTCAGGCAAGTTCTGCAATGCTGGTGAGTTAGGATTTTGCAAAGTACTATCCTGATGCTGTTGGATGTGGATTGTAATAATTTCAAGATAAGAGCTGCTAATACATCAATTTTTTTCCCTTCTATTAAGGACCGCTCAACTTCACTTTTGTTGCCATAAACAAGACACAAAAAACAACACATCCTTTTTAGAGGTGATCAAACTGAGAGACAGAGGCCGTCGGTTTCAGTTAAAAAGCTTGACAAGGACACAGAAAAATGTCAGGGAGGGTATCCAAATAAAATAAAATAAAATGCAGGATAAATTAAGCCAGGAGCAAAGCCTGATGGGAGGCATCAGTATCTAGTAAAATGACTACTCTACATCATCGTCATCATCATCATCTTCTGGCTCTTTAATGAAAAACAACACTGAAAAGCAGATAGCTATGAATAAAAATACTCTCACCATAGGGAAAGCTTTTACCCAGCATGGAAGAATAAATAAAACAAAAACACCATCCGTTTCATTAGATCCATCCAACCTTTACACAAGTGCCTTTTTGTCTTGTTCACTTGGAAAAAAAAATCTGGCTAATAAGTACATAGCCTGCTTCTACTGAGTTTTTTTTTTTCTGTTTTTTCTTTGCAATCATACATTCAAAACATGATTAAAATGAATCAATCAATCTCCTTTTTGTTCGCTAAATTATTCCAGGCACTTTGTAGATTTGGGCCGAAAACTGCGGTGAAAACAGCAAATAACAATAACAGTGTGCAACCTTTTCACTTTACGAAGGCCTTGTTTCCGTGTGTAAACCGAGGGAAACGCGCATTATTTGGTGCTAAGAAACATTCAAATCTCCCAGCGTGGCACCAGAGGGAAACACAAACGTTCACTCTCTTAAGTACTTTGAATTTTGGGGAGATTTCTTTAAGTACTGACTCAGTCTTTTTGGGTAAGTAAAACAATTTCCTCTGCATAAATTGAGTTGACGCACTGGAATAAGGCCGTCGCACAGTGAAGCGTTACCACCGCCGTTTCCTTTTTGCAGCGAGCGAATCGTGTTTCTGAACTTCAACGAACGCCGCTTTCCCTTTTGTAACTTTGCTAAAAACAGTAAACTTTTTTTTTTTTTTGGGGTCAGCTGGAGAGACAACTGCATAACAAAAAAAAAAAAAAAAGGGGTGGGCGGGATATCCATTTGGCAATCCCATGATCCTTCCCTGCACGTGTAACCTCCGCCCGCCTACATTCGACAGTGCAGCATTTGGTTCAGAGATCTGGAGACCTCGGCGAAACAGACTTACAAGACTAATTTGGCACTTTTTCTTTTCTCTTTTTTTTTTTTTTGCAAGCTTGAAGAAGGATCCACCACAGATTTCAGAGTCTCCTTTCACAACCAACATATATACTGTATATATATATATATATATATATATATATTTTCTTTTTTGCTGCAGGGAGTCCCACAGCATGCCTTCATTTCAGTATTAATACTATAGAGCAGCGATAAAATCTCAATCTCTGGGCAGGTTTTTTTAGTAACACTCAAGCACAAGAGGACATAACAACTTCAAGGTGATGTTTTCATCCGCGAGTGTGCACACAGGTGCTGAGTGTCTCTGACTCTGCAAGCAGCTCGTAAGCGTCGACCCTGTGACCTTTCTCTTACAATATGAGAGTCGGAAACCCTCAGAGAGACCTTCAGAAGAAGTCCACCTACAGATGCTTTCACACTGTTGTGAAAAACGGCAGATAATGACGATGTACTCTGAATTTATGGGCTTTTTCTTATTTAGTAAATATAACTTATAATGTATATTAAGGTAAGATTTCTTTCTAGAGCTTCTTTGTAGACTATTAACCGTATATTAACCATATGTACCAGGGTTTAAAGAGGCACAGAGATCAATTTCTGCACTCAAAACACCAGAATGCATTGCAGCTAAATGCAGTCTAGCTTTTCTATTAGCTTTAGAGCTTTTCTAATAGCTTTTCTGTTCATTTGCTCTGAAAAATCTATAGCTAACATCGGTGCATGTTCCCACACTCAAAATTTCAAATACATTCCCAATAACTGCCGAGAAGCATTCTGGGAAATGTAGTTCATCACTTTGAATTGCATCTGAAATTGCTTCTTTGTTCAGTAATTGACTATTCTCGTATCTATTGGTTTTCTTTCTTAGTTTTGCATGTGTAAACACTAATTGACACATCTCAGGAGTAAAGCAAAAGGACTGCATTGTGGGATTTGTTGATTTTAGCATTACATACAGTAGCATGCATGCTATGGATTGCACTACATTCATATGTTTGATACTGCTAAAATGTTGGAAAACAAATATTCTGCACGTTATAGTAAATATATTTTTTCAGACTGAACAGTGAAACAGTATTAGGAGGTGGATTCTTCTTTAAACAGACTGCGGAGGTTCTCTGAAGGCTTTTTATGATTCACAGCTAGTTGTTGATGATGTTCAGCATGTCTTTAAGTACTTCAGTTGTACTAAAAGGCCTCTCTAGTACATTCCTCGAAGCGCTGCTATTTCTTGCCCAGCAAGAGTTAATCGTTGCTTTGATATTGCAAACGTCAACTTTTCAAACCAGAATTTGAACTCAGTGGAAACATCCAGCTCCTTTCAGCGGGAGCCTTCGTGTCACGAGTCCTCCTCTGATGGTCAAATCACACACTATTATCTTCACGTCTGTCATACATTCTTATTTTTTTAAAACTGTAAAAAAAAAAAAAAAAAAGATGGATCAAAAACCAGAGGAGTCTGCCAGTTGTGAAAAATAACATCTGTTGTAAAATAAGTTACAAAAAAAATTGAAATAAAAATCTTTGCGTACAGTACTAAAATCCTAAACTAGACCTTTCGAACTTAAGAACCACATGTTAAGTCTATAAATATCTTTACAAATATACACGTTAATTATTCAAATAAACCTTTTCTGTTTCACTTTAAATGATTAAATGATTTACACTTTCATGACAGTGTCTTCTAGATTGCAATGCTTTCATCCTAAAACAATACTTTAAAAAAAATGTAGTTTTTTGTCTTTTAAGTACATGGCTGTGGACAGCAATATGATACATATCTGCATTTATATATTTACAATAAATCATTTTCTAGATACATAAAAAAACTGTACTAATTACTGAATGGCCCTGAAACTTCGCCTCACATTTGATGAGGAATTTGTTCCATGATTATCACAAAACTGTTTTTTTTTTTTTCCGGGATGCTAAAACGCGACAATGCCATACAAATTCATGAGAAAAACACTTAGATGCTCATGTGATCCCCTCTGCTGTCGAACGTCCTCTGTAAAAGCTGAGGCGAGTTATTGAGCGTCTTCGGAAGAACGAGTCCCGTCATGGAGTTGATTCTGGCTTTTGCTGGTATCTTGTCAGCGGATCTTCGTTAAGATCGCGAACTCTCATCGCGACTTAAGGGCTCCGCGCAGACGAGAGAATAAAAATCTGAGGTCCTCGCCTACTGGATCACGAACCAGTCACTGACCAATGCCCTTCACTCCCTCCTCTTATATCCTTTTTCTGTCTTTTTTCTTTCAGTCTAAGGAGTTTTTTTTATCCCAGTAGGCACGGAATGGTTTCACCCCACAGATTGTCTGTAACAAAAGACTGGCCCGTGTACAAAAATATATAATTTCATTTCTGAAAAGAAGAACACAAATATGGTTCAACAGCAAAAAATAATCCTTCAATGTTTGGAGAGTCTCTTGGGAAGAGGAGGAGGAAGAAAACTCAGTCGGAGAGTTTAAGACGAATCGAAGAGCTGAAGCGCTGTGGAAGTATTGCATGCAGAGTTTTCATTTCCATTTCTTGGAGTCACTGAGAAGTGTCGCAATCTGTGAGAGGAGGTGAAAGTCCAAACGCCCCCCCCTCACTCCGCTCCCACCCTCAGCCTGGGTTTTATGTCCTAATCACACCGTTACTGGGGAGCTGTTTGGGAAGACAGGGCTCGTCGGGCAGCGGGTCGTGGGCGAAAACCGAGTCGTCTCCTGAGGAACAGGTGCTGTTGGAGTCCTGACAGGTGGGCGAGTACTGCTCGAAGGGCACCGCCAGGTCCAGGTACTCCTGTCAGAGGAAAGGTCAAAGGTTAGACGGGCTGTCACATAATCAAGTGACAAACAACCAAACATTTTCCTCATTTTAATTCTGCATCATATAATGTGATTTTACATGAAAATCCCGCTCTTTTCCCTCTTTCATCTTGAAATTGTTGATGTATTCACACATTCACACATTGATTAGCTAACTCCACCCATCGATTGCCCATCAACATGTCCACACGTCGATATCGAAGGAGTTGTGTTTTTAGTTTGAAAACTTCTTTCCTTCGACTCTTGTTTGAAACACGAAGGCTGCTTCACCAAGCTGTACCCTCTTTTTAGCGATGCAATCAAGGGCAAAGGAACTTATGTAAATCCCACTCATGACAAAAATCCATTCATATATTCTGTTTCACTCATAAATATGTCATCTTAGAGAAGATAAAAACACTAACTGCAGTTTCCCTGCAACATTGAAAGAAATATGTTTTCTAGTTTCTAGAGGCTTCATGAAGAAGGAAGTGGCAGCGATTCAAGGTGAAACTAAAGGTAAAGTTTTGTGTTTTTCCCGGTATGTCCATGTTATCAGCGAGCAGCAGCTGTGCAGGGAGACTTACATCGGTGGAGGTCATTGATAAAACCCGGTCGTGATCTTCTACCAGCTGTCTGAAGGTCGGCCTCTGCGACGGCACCGCATGCCAGCACTCCCTCATGATCATGTACCTGAAAAAAACAAAAAAAACCCACATCAGGCTTAAGCTACTCATCCATTAACATCCATTAACATCCAAAACAAACGTTCTCAGATCTTAGATGGACTGTTTCCAGCCATTCGTGTCGGTCTGCTCGATCTGCAGCTGGATGGCGACGGTCTATAATTAAGGTTAAACTAAAGTAAAGGCTCATCTTCGTTGGTTTTTAACAGTTTTCATTTGTTGTGTTTCCAGCTGCAGGAAGACTCTTTGCACCACAGTTTACAGTGACGGAGGTGAACCACAGAAAAGAGGAGAAAGCCCAAAAGAGTTGCTGATCGTGTTTGATGATTGATGGTAAGAAAATCTAATTAATGGCTAAACTTTTTCATATTTGGTAACAAGACTTTCATGAATCACATTTTGTGTCTGAAAAAGATCAAATAGGTTTATCATTTTTCTAACCTATGAACACAAAATAAGATAAAAGAAGCAGCTGTGGTGTCATCTTCGTCTTCCCTGCGTTTCCTCCCCAGGCCGGGTTTATCTGAACCAAGCTGCCGTCAATAAACAACAAACTTTAACTCATAAAGACACCTACAGTTCGTGGGTGCAGTTGGCAGGTTTGTCCATCCGATGTCCCTCCTTCAGCAGCTTAAAAAGTTCTTCTACGGGGATTCCGGAGTGGGCCGGGTACGGCGAGCCTCCTAGGGTGAAGATCTCCCACAACAACACCCCGTAGGACCACCTGAACACACACACACACACACACACACACACACACACAATGAATAACACCTTAGAGGTCAAAACGCCGCTCGTGGCCCGAAGCAGTCGAGGCTCTTGTTCCTCAGACAAACTGATGAATCTGGAAGGTGGGGGGGGTATATTGATCTTCAATAACGTTTACTGCGCCCAATTTAAGAATCAATCTGACATTTTTATTGTCTGGGACGGTCAGTCGATGCTTGTAAAAATCAACAACTCCTTCCCTCGAGCCAGAGAGGAGACGAGCGGAGAAAGAAATGGACGGTTTCACTTTGTTAATGGATACAGAGGTGAGTCAAATAAAGATGTTTGGTCTGACGGATTGCGCCTCATCCTTTTCTCACATTGTTTTTAATCAAATCATGCACATTTGAAATACATTCACAGTATGTCAGCAGCTTATTAGCATTTATGTATCTCACTTGTGTGTCATTAGTGTAATAAAAATGTCCTACAGGCATTTCCACACTAATGTGAAAAAACATATATGTAAATTTGTGTCTTTGCTCCAAATGTCTATAATGAACAAAATTTAAGTGTGAATGATGCAAAAAACACACTGTGTACGGCTTTTATGTGGTTCACTTTTGAGCAAAATGATTAAGCGTACGTAATAAAAAATTATTTGATCGGCGTTAAAATGTTCTGACGGTTTGGTTTTAATAGCAGAGTGAAAATGCAGAAGACATTTTGGAAGCAAAAACTTCATATGTATCCACGTTTGTGTTGATGTGGCCCTTCATCTTGACCGCCACAGGCCCCGATCGAACGCGAGCACGGAAACATGAATAGAAAAACATATTGAGCTTTATCGACGGTTACAGTCCGGCCTCTAACACGGAGCCGTCCTCTCGTTTTCTTTCCGTGGCAGCAGCTCCACTTTACTGCCGCATTATTCCTAAATGGCTAAATGAGGGAAGGTAATCATATAATGGCCCTCTATTAACCCAGGGTCCCATTGTTGGGGCCGCTCGTCCAGTGAATCAGAATCAGACCCCTCCTCCCACCGCGGCGCTCGGCGGGCTTAATCTAATTATCCACGCTCCGGTCCAGAGAGTTGAAAACAGCCGCTACTGGCCGAGCCGGCGAGTCCTCCGAGCAGACGCAGGGAGTGAAAGGAGGGCTGTGTGAAAGAGAGACGTCTATATCCAGAGGTGAAAGAGACGCTGAGACTGACTAACTCGTCATTGTGATCTGGATGAACAAATCAGGTCTTTTCGGGTCAGGATGGGTTCAGGGACTGTTTATATTCACAAATTTTCACAAGCTATTAGGTGGCTAATACGAGGAGGCAATCAAGATGTAAACACTTCCATTTTTCATCGGCACCTGCGGCAATAAGCTCTGACAGTCTGAGCGCGATAATGAAGGCCAGCGTCGGTGTGTTTGTGGAGGGTAAACACCTGAACAATGT
This sequence comes from Scortum barcoo, assembly GCA_023238725.1. Taxonomy (NCBI): domain Eukaryota; kingdom Metazoa; phylum Chordata; class Actinopteri; order Centrarchiformes; family Terapontidae; genus Scortum; species Scortum barcoo. The sequence goes on from CM041539.1 coordinate 3,297,469, forward strand.
TCAAAGTGCTGAAAGAAAGCGGATGTTTGCAGGTCGAAGCTGCTGATAGCTGGTCATGCATTAATATTTACTGTCTTCAGATTCGACCACAATCATGCAAAAAAACATCCTCCACTGTGAGGAATATTAAAAAAGGGTTTTTATATTGCACAATTTACAGGATTTTTGAATTTATGTAACGACATACCCGGACTTTTAAGTGAGTAGAATAAATTAGCTAGTTATTTTTCTCATGTGATGTGCTGGTAGGTCTTAGAGCTTCCTGAAACCCACCAGCACCGTGGTCTATTGTTGAACCGGACAGTGATCAATGAGGAGTGAGTCCCTGCTCTGGTCTTATGCTGCATATTTTGATAAACCACCCGGGTCTGCAAGCACGTTTTAAACTTTCTCTGCTTTTAACGGGTTGGTGCGTCGCTCTGAAGTGAGGTTGCAGCTTTTAAAGACTGACACCTTTAAAGCTGTTCGAAATAAAATCCTCACCTCCACGATACCACGATAACTCACTGTCTGAAGAATTAAGAGGTCTGTATCTGCACTCAATAAACCTGGTATATGAAGAAAATGATGATGCAGATGACTTACAGGCTCCCTGTTTGTCTGCATAAAAACTGTGTGAAACAACATCTTGCAAAGAAACGTCTCCCCGAGTCTTCTCACAGCCAGTTCTGCCCTCAGAGCTGTAAACGTTTGGAAAGCTGTGTGAACTGATAATCCCAACTGTGGTGTGTTGAGCTGCTAAAGTTTTCCCCAAAATTCAGTCCTTTTTCTTCCTGTTTGTCTGTGTGACAGATTAGTTTAAATGGGTTTTAATTGTCCCCCGGCCAGCTGTTTCAGCGTAACATATTTCAGTAAAAACCATCGCGGGTCAAAAGTCAAAGTCCCCCGGGGTGTGTGAGAGTAAACCGGCTGCAGAGCGACTACTGTATAAAGGGAGGAGGAGGTTTGGCGGGAGGATTGAGTCTGTAATCCAGACCTGCTGAAATAACAGAGCTCTCCTCTCGGCCCGTTCCCAGTCTAGTGTAATCACACGGCGAGCCAGTGTTGACAGGGGCCCGTGTTTGGCTTGGATGGCTGCGCTGGGGACACAGCGTCTGGCTGTAACCGGCGGGGGTCCGAGGAGCAGTTTGGGGAGGAGGAGGGGCGTGGGCTTCAGATTGACTTTGTGACCTCCTCGCCTAAACTCGCCTTCCTTCTCCTGATCGCAGCCAACACAGCAGCAATCAGAGGTCGTGCAGGGTGCGTTTGCCTCCGCCCGCCCGATCCCTTTGATTCGCGGTGGAACAACGCCCAGGGGGAACACCTTGTGATAAATCCGCTGACCCTCTTATCTGCCTCTGTTCTGGGCCAGGTTGGATTTGCGCTGATAAAGCAAAAGTAAGATGTTCATTGTGTTTCTTGCCCTCTGATGTTTCGTTAGGAGATTAAAGAACAAACGCAGCGAGGAATGTGGAGCCGGCGATGCACAAGGAGCTCGGGATTATCGAGCGAGTGCAGATGACAGCGAGCGGGAAATATTTGGAGAGGGAATGCCGCGATTCCGTATTCACACGCACAAACGCTGCGTTTGATGCTAACGCGCTCAGTCACGATATTTCAACACCCGGATTCGTCCGGTGTGCAGCAGCTCCACATGAGCGGGCAGTCGGCATGTGACCGTTAGCTTGTGCAAACTCACACGTCGCTCTGGTGCGTGTAGACCCGGTCGAACAGAGCCTCCGGAGCCATCCATTTCACGGGCAGACGACCCTGCAACAAAAGAGGCACAACAGAACCGCCTCGGTCAGCAGAACCATCCTGTACAGAGCGGACAGAAAAACATGGACGCGGCCTCGTCCTGAAATGACTGTGCTGCTCACCTGTTGCACAAATGCAGATTTCTAAAGGTTTCATTACTGCCAAAAACTGCCTTAGAGATTCAAGGGCAATTCATTACATCACATTGATATTCTGATAAGAGCATGAATATCTCCATCCTTCCTGGTCTGAATATGATTTTCTGAACCCTTTGGGCTGCTCGAGCTCAGTGAACTGAACTCTGAATGTCTGAACCTGTTTGGGCATCAAATCTATATGACTAATGTTGGTTTCTTTTCTCTTTCTTGTGTGTATTAATCTTCTGTGCACTGTAATCATCCAAGCTTAGTCATAAAATGTGTATTAAAGTCTTCTTTCACATCATTTAATTTTGTAGCCCAGAAGAATCCTTATATGACCTGAAAGATACTGAAAGACTGAAAATCTCATTTCTGAACTTTACTTTTCAGAGCTGTAGAATATTTCACACTAACTTGCATAAAGGGACAGTATTGCAAAAGCAGGACCATCATTTTAAAACCTAAAAGTATTTGGCAACACGACTTTTCTGACAGTAATATCCCGGTGAAGTGAGACTCACGTTCGTGGTCTTTTTGTAGTAGTCTATATTGTGCACATCTCTGGCAAGACCGAAGTCGGCGATCTTCATAACATTGTCCTCCGTCACAAGGACATTTCTGGCTGCCAAGTCTCTGTGGATACACTGAAGGGAGACGAAAAACTACATCAAACACACATCGACGCAACACACTGCACACACACACTCTCTCTCTTGCACAGTGCACTGCAGGCTGACACCCTAAAACTTCATCCTAACTTATAACGTGAAACTTATCTAAAAGCATTAACAAACCTTAAATGTTTACAGTGCTCTAACTCTAAAAAAACGTTTTGTAATTTCTGTAAAAAGTTTAGAAAAGTAAATTCTGGCCAAAGTGTCTTGTTGGAAGTTGTGAGGACAGTAAATATCTACACTCAGAGGCTCAGCTCAGTGAAACAGCGCACGTTGTTTTTTGCTTTTTAACATTTGTGACACAGTGTCACGCTCTGACCTTCTGCGAGGCGAGGTACTCCATGCCTCGGGCAACCTGGTAGGCGCAGGACACCAGGTCTTTGAACGTCAGCTGCTCGTCTGGGATTTTACAGGTATCGAAGGAGTAGTCCATGCCCGGTGGCCGCCGTGCCCGCAGGTACTCCCTCAGGTTGCCTTTGGAGGCGTATTCCACCAGGACGTACAGAGGACCTGTGTGCAACACAGAGCAAAGAGTCACTTTCAGGACCTAGTTATCTGTTGAGCTGTCCGTCTCCTCTGTAGTGCACCGTGGCCTCACCGTCCTGCGTGCACGCTCCGAGCAGGTTGATAATGTTTTTGTGTTTTCCGATCATCTTCATCATCTCCATCTCTGACACCAGGTCGGACAGATCTTTATCTGTGGCGTCATCTGGGACGAACAAAAGAAAATGAAGCCAGATCAGAACAAATGATAACCAGGACGAAAATGCAGAGGAAAGCAGGGGAGGACAAAGACTTCAGTTTGAGCATATGGAAAACATGAGACCAGACAAACTAGATAAGGGATTATGTATGCAGGGAAAGGCAACACACATGGATGAAAGAGAGAGAAAGACACCGTGCTCTGTGATTTCCTTCAGGTGTCAAGGACGTGCATTCATTCCCGGAGCGCAGCCACGACAACCACTAACCTTTCAGCATTTTCACAGCAACGGTGAGCGGCTTGTTGGGCTTCTCCTTGTCGATGCCGACGGCCTCGGCCATCACCACCTGACCGAAACAGCCCTCACCCAGCGGTTTACCCAGAGTCAGACTGGAACAAAAATATGACAGTTTCAGAGCTTCTTTTTTAATTAATTTTTTTTGCTGCAAAAAGTGTTAATGTGATTTTTAACTTCTCTTTGCTGTTCTGAATGAGCCTGATTTGATTGGCAAGCACAATGAGTGTGGGGGAAGGCGTCACTGTGACCTTGATGTATTGACGGTTCAAATATTTTCATAGCACATAACGGTGCAAGAACAGCAGCATGGTATCTGTCAATGGTGAAATATGTTGCCTGGCAGTGTGAAAAAAAAAAGCCACCATATTTTCCTCCTGACAGGCATTTTTACAGCAGTGATGAATGTAGATCTGGAGGATGATTTTTTTTCTTACCGTGTTCGAGGAAACTCCCATTTGGGGTCAGAGGGCAGTTCCAGCTCCGAGACGTTGGCCAGCATCGGTCCGTCGCTCGATGACAGGCGGGCGATCCTGACCAGCGGCGTGTTGGAGTTCATGGAGGAGTTGGAATCCAAGGACACCTGCTTGGGTGCAAAAACAAACTGTTATCGTCTCTGAAAAGGGCGAAGTGATGTGTGTTTGAAGAAAGAGACAGAAGGAAGAGAAAGATCCTAACATGACCTTTGACCCAATGGAGAATATCTAACTCTTGATCTTTAAGTTAGAATCTAATCTTTGACTGGATATCAGTTTTACAGAGACAAGAAAACTGTATGTTTTGTAATTTTTTTTTTTTCTTAAGTCAAAATTGATCCAAGTCGCAAAGTGGAATTTCTAAGAAAGTAAATTCATGTGATTTTGAATGAAAGACAAGGCCAATAACACAACTAAAACTGTGAATATAATTAAGCTCTGGTTTGCACAGAAATGGAAAATTCACATTTTGAAAAATATTTCTCAATTTTAAAATGTCCATCAGTTAACCTTGTTTTGGACTCTACTTGATATAAATGAAATGACTGAGTAACTTGTCAGGATTGAATGTTTTTTAGCAGCGAAGGCCTGCAAACATCACACATCTCAGGACCAATGTCAGAGCTCTTTCAGCAGCTCAGAGTTTCTCAGAAAACAGCCCAACTTCTGACACCGGCAGTGACTTTTACAAACAACCGGCCTGTGGCTGTGCACAGGAGGAAGCAGGCAGTAACAAAGACGAATGAGGCAGGGTGCAGAGCGCGTGGCGAGGTGGGATGGACGTCTCTATCCATCAGCGAGCTCCATTTCCAGACTGGCGGTCCTGCCGCCGAGCCCGCGGGCTCCACGTCCTCCCACCATTTATCTGACTGCTGGGAGCTGATGGCTCCGGCCCCACTTTTGATGAATCTGTTTGTGTCAGAGTCTGCCAGCTCAGGCCCTTCAGGTGGGGTCCTGAAACAAACATGTCCACTTACCAGACTTCCCTCCTCAACTTCTCAACCGGAGGAAAATGAGAAAAACACTGTGAAGCTAAAAAAAAAAAAAAAAAAAGCCCCAACCACAATTTCAGAGGCATGAAAAGTAATATCTGATAGAACATGCCAGGGGGTTTATGGGAGATTTACTCAGAGTTATGAAAAAGAAAGGAGAGAACCAGGAGATTAGCTTTACAAAAACTAAGCAAAGATTACAGAAAAATGCAATAAGACCGAGCTCTGCACTACCTTATAAGAGCATATACACGAAGGTAGCAGAAGAGAAAAGCTTTAGAGGCTGCAATTAGAGCATCTTTCAAAAGATGAAGTTCATACCTGATATAAGCTAACAGGGTTGCTGGGTTGATGTAACATGGACTAATTAGAAAGAATATATTACATTACAACCTTTCCAGCTAAATCCTGACTTTGATTTTAAAAGTCATCAGTTTGTTTTCCAAGAACTGAATTATGACTTTCAAGTCACAGTTTTTCTTTCTAAAAATGCTTTTTTTTTGCATTTTGAGGAGCACAACTCTTCAATTATGAAGCTGGAAAGCTGGAGCTCGTACAGAAGGACCACAGAGCGGCCGTGTCCTGCAGGGTGGGGCAGGATGGATAACGACAAACTCATCTGCATTTCAGACAGTCAGATGATCTTTGCATCCAAATCTCAAGATTCAAGTCAGTCTGGATCACCGATATTGCAAGAAACCAAAAGAATGAGAGTCAGACTGCACTGCCGGCATGTATAAGACAGAGAAGTAATAAAAGAGAAATAGAAGCTCAGGAGCTCAGACAGAAGTCTTTTGATGAGAGTAAAGTGGAGAGAGTAGAAGGAGAAGATGAGGGTGAGGGCAAACTAATTAGTGTGGAGAGGGAAAGCCTGCAAAAGGAAAGGTGCTCTGGCCTGGTCCTCAGAAAGCCTTTTTCCCTTGGACACGTCTGGTCCTCGTTCCTGTTTTGTCTCTGACTCGTCTTGGTTGAGCCACTGATAAATGTTGACTCTGCCTTTTTTTTCGTGCCTGTCTACAAAATGCAATCCCCTCGAACAATCTTGGGACGCCAGTGTTTTTCTAAGAACATCATGCCTACCACTAAAAGTGTCACTTAGAGTACGAGTTGATTTATTTCTCACACATACCTTTAAGATGTAGAATCAAGCCTATAAATGATAATCTGCCCTCTGGATCTTTATCACCGATCTCCTCAAGAAACACTTGGATAAAAAGTTCAGATGTGTTTTAAATCTTTGGTAAAACTATTTTTACTTAATTTAACATGTTGTTTGTATACTTTGGGTTTTGTACAGCTTAAACAATATATATTATACTATACTACTTATAATATATATACACATTAGCGTTCATTATTATTGTTTTAGTTCCTGTTCTGTTCCTGACTCCAGCTTCATATTTACCAGATTGATATGAGAACGGTGTCAATTCTCATCTAACATTTTAAAGTGAATAAACTTATTTTCTTGTGTTAAACTCTTCTAATAAAATCCTCGAGCCTTGTTCTCAGTGTTTTGCCTTTTTTGGTCTCCGTTCACTCGGTTTATCTGGTCCCTGTTTGTGTTCAGTTTGAACGTTGGTTTTGGATTTGACTCTGGCTCGACCGAGGTTTGTCTTGAATGCAGCCCTGAGACACGGTGACGTGAAGACTTCAGCAGACTGCGGGCTGCGGCAATGCAGCTGCTCCACTTTATGTTTCTCTCCAAACAGTTGAGGGGCGAGTGTGCGTTACACAGAGAGTGAAATCTAAAACTAACACTGACAGTCACAGGAGGGCATAAATATCCCTGAGCTGAATCTGCTCCAAGATAAATGTGAACACATGTCACTAGTGTGATGCCTTCCAGCGTCCGCACAGCGTCCTCAAAACAGCGGGACAGACAGAGATCCACGACACAGACAATAACCTTCCCTATTTATTTATACTCTTAGCTTGTGTGAGTCCTCTCCTGAGTGCAGTTCTTCTTTGAAAGTTACAGAAGTTGAAGAAAGATATTCAAAATAAAAACTCCTCTGCAGGTTTTCTCATTGTGGCACTGATGCGGAGAAATGACACCATTTTTCCATGACTCTCCAAAACTAATTCAGGGTGCCTCCTGTTCAGGGTTGTTTTTTTCAAAATAATCTCAATTCTGCTGCAGTTTGAAGAAAAAAACAACTTAAAACAGCATCCAATGCAATGAACATTAAACACTGATATGATTTAAGTTTTCCAGGAATTCAAAGTCTCCCTCCAACCTCTGTAAGGTCTTTAAACATCCTGAGTGAATCAACTGAATTTGCTGAAATGTTGATAAATGGCGAAAGTACTACATAGAATCCATAATTTCAACAAAATCGTCATGTCGGATAAAAGTTATTATTCTTATGCTAAAAGCTACATTAAACAGCGAGACAGAGAAAGAAGGAAAAGTGTTTATACGAATCTTGTATCTACTTTCTGTTACCTGTCTCTTGAGGGGGAACTTTGACAGTTTTTGCACGGGTGGCGTGGGCAGCGTCTTCTGCGTGGTCATCTCTCATGCGGCAAAGGACGACGATGACCACGGCGAGGATGAAGAGCACGCAGCCTGTCACGTAGATGAGGATGTCGGCGTAGTAGTCCTCCTTCTCCGGGCTCACTGCTTTAAGAGGAGAGGTCAACGGTACATATTGAATGAAGAATACACCAATATACCATTAAAATTTCATATTTTTAAAATAATAACACATCTAATATCATCAAAAATCATGTTTGGTGATAAATATAAAGAAATATTGCTTTGCTCAGTAGCACATTTAACCCCAACGGACTCTACAAAGCAGTTTCTTTTTGGTACAACATCTATAAATCAAAATAGAAATAGATCAGAACGTAATCAGTTTGTAGTTTCATCCTGCAGCAGGTAATTGCACCTGTGATATGCTTCTCCCCAGGGAGGTAATTATTGTGTTGAACACACACAAAAAAAAGGTCTTTAAATTGCTTCGTGGCCTTGAGACATCTTAACAGACGATCTGCTCTGATTAAAAAAGTATCTTTCGGCAGAGGCTAGATTGCACGTTGGGTTCGTCCAATTAAAGGGGCGATGACACAGTTGCAGAGCACTTTAAACCGGTTAACAGCATACGATAATGTACGATAATTAGCTTTGAGAACGAACGTCGAGGATTGTGCTACAGAGCAAAGCATAAAAAAGTACAGCAGTAATCAGGGTTGATGGAGTTTACAACATCTGAGGTGGGGGAAATGGACGACAAAGACCCACTAGGAGAAGAGGAATATACCTGGAAGCACCGTCAGCCAGGCAGAGTGGTAAGCAAAGCCGATAGAGTTCCCTGCCAGACAAGTGTACTCGCCCGCATCCTCAAAAGACACATTGGTCAAGAAGAGAACCTCTAACTCCTTATCTGTAGTGTTAATACCGGCCGTCTGTGGAGGAGGATGAGAGGGGGATGAGGAGGAGGAAAGGAGGAGAGAAAGAAGAGATATATCGTGAGCCCAAAGCTTCTTAGAGGAAAACACCAAATATGCCGTGAGAGGACAGGAGGAGCGAGGATCTGAAGGAGTCAGCAGCGCCGTTTTCTTCTGCTGCCACCAACACCTGAAAACACCCAAGCAGCACCTTCACCACGCTGCGAAAAGAAGCTCGCTGGTTTAATCTAAAACCTGCGAAAAAATCTCCTCATCCTCTTATTTTTTGCCCGTTACTGAGTCTTAAAAGTCTTACAATGCTAATCGACTTGTCTCGCTTTATTTTACAATCAGCTCTTCTTCATATGTAGAAAACTTCTTGAAACAATCCAATTTTATTACAAATAGTTTGAGATGTTCGTTTAAGCATTTAGGGCTCAGCAGGAGACAAAACTTACTTGAGGAGATGTACTTTACCGCAGTGCTGTTTTATTTTGACAGGGTTAGAGTTATCTCTCAGCTGCCGCTCCAACAAACAAGTTTAAATCAAACCAGCGTAAAGTTTACCTGACGTCAAAGCAAAGCAGATCCCTTCACCGCGGGCCTCACCTGCAGAAATAATGGCATCTCGTGTGTGTTGGCTGAGATTTCTTTTTTCTCTTTAGACCTTTCAAAAGCCTTTTGATGCATTTAATAGTGACATTTTCATCTTTGAAGAATTTGTGATGTTGTTCTGAAATATTTTTTTTTTAGCTGTATGTTTGACAGAAAGCCATTTGTATCTTTTGATCTTCTGTTTTCATTTCCAGGGATGCCTCAAGGATCAATTCTGGGTCCACTGCTTTTTTGACATATTTTCTAAATCTTTGTAAAAATCTTCCACCATCGTTTCATTAGAATTTTAGTTCACTAAAAAAGAGCTGCACATAAAGAAAAGCTTTACATTACTTTGCATTTCTCTAAAGGTTCAGCATGGTTACTTAAAAATAATCTTGAAATTACAAAAAAAAAAGGCTTCAATCGCTGCAGTTTTGGCTTTTCCCCTTTGACTAATGGCTGGTGTGATGACCGGTGGTGGAGTCCGTTTCAAACCCGCTGTCTGATGTGGCTTGGCAGGGGGCAGGGTGGGGGGGGGACTCTCATTCCCCAGGCCTTAGTAATGAACAGTGACATCCAGACCCAGTCATGAATCAAGAGTCCTGCTGCATGCTCTCATATAAAGGCACATTAATACAGCCGGAGAATGCACTCTGCAGGGAAATCAATACTGCATGTGTGTGTGTGTGTGTGTGTGTGTGTGTGCGGTATGGTTTGGTTGGTGGGGGGTTTTATATGCGTGTGTGTGTGTAAAGGTGGTTTGCGGGGAAGCGAGAGCGAGGCTTTTGAAGTTATTGCAGTAATTAAAGGTGTGATATTGCGTTTGTTATTGATCGGGAGGGAAGACAAAGTGGCATTGGCCGTTAAAATTGATGATAGCTAGTAGCTAACAAAATGTGAGCATCTAAACTCACTAGACCCCAGCAGACGACTGTGTGTGCTTGTGTGTATCTGTGTGCATGTTTATCCTATTTGCAAGCCAGTGAGCCAATCAAACCCACAACCAAAAAGAGCCCTGCAGAGAGGAGGAGACACAGCGGAGGGTCAGACGTGGCGAAGGTGGTCGCCGCTCAGAGCTCAGGATTTACCTGGTTTGTGTATCTTAAGCCAGAAAGCGTTTTCCGACTTGCCTACAAAGTTGGAGGCGCGACACCAGTATTTCCCGGCGTCTTTCTCTGTCACGTTGGACAGGTTCAACTTATCGTGGGCCTCAGTGTGTTTACTGACAACACTCTGTAAAGGGAAAGTTGAGAGGCAGCGTGAGGCCTTTACGGCGAAGTCCTGCAAGAACATGTGAACAGAACATACGTGCAAACCTGGAGGATGAACACACACACACACTTAAACATACTGCCAGCAGGAGAGGCACTTTCTTATTTTTAGACTTTTATTATTCCACAGTTGAAAAGGGGAATAATGTATGTTGCTAGTAGCATTGCTGCTTTGATACCTGCACCTTTGAGTGAAATCATTTTAGATTTGAGCTTTCGTTTCCTTGCAACAAGAAAATTGGAAAGTGATTTCTCAAATGTGTCTACAAAGTTGATATTTTATTCTGATTTCAACCATATAAGTGTATTTCACATAATATCAAACTGTTTCATTAAGTATAATAAAAAATGTTGAACTTTTACTCACATTTTACACCTACAAGTACACACACATGCACACATACAGACACAAACACACACACAAACTGCACATTGTGAAGCACTGTGAAGTCTGTTTGTCGGTGTGAGATTAAAAGCAATACAGCGTCAAACCTGTAAGATCACAAACACACACACACACACGTACACACCGTACGCCGCACAGTAACACGGGATGTCTGTTGGTAGATTAAAGGCATTTCAGTGTGTCAGTCTTCCCAAAGTGTGTGTGTGTGTGTGTGCATAAACACACACTATCACTCGCTCACACACGTGCTCACACACACACATTGCTTGTGACAGGCTCTCCAGCAGAGAAACTGCTGATGAATAATTAAACGGGCAAAGCACATAAAGGAGAAAACATATCATGTTTTATGGTTGCTTAATGAACATCCAGGGCTCGGCTCCAGACGCCTCCCTCTCCCTCCCCACGCTGCTCGTCGTTAACTCTTTTTCCAGGCATCAAAAGAGCGATTCAGGCACTTCTCAAAAAGGAAAAAAAAAAGAAATCTTGCATGACCCCCTCCTCCCACCCACAGCTGTATTTAACTCCTACAGTATATGCCACACATGAGATGTCACAGAGAGTCTGAATGAACTGTGGTGGGGCCAAAGAGAGAGAGAGGCACACTCAGATCTCGGTAAATACGGTTTCAATTATGTGGTAGTCGAAAATAGAGCGTGGAGCCGCGGTCTGGGTCTGACATGCTTTCTTTCCCCCCACCCTCGCCTCCTCACTCTGTCGGCCTGTCTTTCTCTCCGTCTTCCTCTCCCTCTCTCCCTCCTTCATCTCTTTTTCTCTTGCTGTGTGACCGCCTCCTTTCGCTCTCTCTCTCTCTCTCTGCATCCCCCTTCAGGCATGCACCTCGTTACTTAAATGTGAAGGCGACGGCACGTAAAAGGTTAAATAAACAGAGAGAGATATTACATGGATACATACACTCTAATAAATTTAATTAGCACTTCTTCTGCAAAACGAAAATAAAGTTTAACGGCTGTTTCAGGCAGCTTAATAAATCATAAATACTGTGATTAAGCCAAAATTTAAAAGCTTTGGTGGTGCTGATATGCATATTTACATTTAGACAGAGCCAGGCAACTGTTTCCCCCTGTTTCCAGTCTTTATGCTAAGCTAAACTAACCGGCTATTTACTGTATAGACATGAGAGAGGTGTCAATCTTCCTATCTAGGCAAGAAAGTGAATAAAAACATTTCAAGCTATTCCTTTAAGATGTGAAGGTTCTTTTGATATCACATCATATTTTATGTGTTTTTATTGATTTTTGTCTCCTGCACCACGGGACACAAGATGAATAAAAATCCAAGTAAAAGCACAATAATCATCAGATCTAAATTTTTAAATAAAAATGTTTAACTTTCAAGCCAGCTGCTCATAGAATAAATATATTTTCTATCCAATAAATGATGAAAAAAAAAAACATTAGAAAACTAGATCCACCGTCGAGGAGCGTCCCTCATGAAGTTGATTAATTAAGGCTTCAACCGCAAAATAATCCATCATTGATGCGGCTGCATAGTTACAGGAGTGAGAGCCTGAGGACACTCTTCTACCTTGATATCATTATTTTTCACTCATTTAAATTTACTGCTGAACAAATCATCACTTCAAGAAATAGATGGATGCAGCCATGTTTCAGATTTCATGTCTCCTGTCACTCTTCTTCTCTGTTTTCTTTCTTCCTCTCTTGTCTCTCTCTTCTCTTGCTTCAGTTTCACTCCTTTCTTCTGTCTCCCTCCCTCCATCTTTACCCACCACTCTGTCACACACTCTCTCCCTCTCCCTGCTGACTTTGCCCTTCCTTGTGTTCCCCCACTCATTTTTTCCATGGCTTTTTTGGGTGCCTCTTCCCTCTTTCCTCTCTCCTCCTCCTCCTCCTCCTCTTCAAACCGCGCGACGCAGCACATCTGACGGCAGCGGCGGTTAACAGAGCCCGTCTCTCTCCCTGCGTTGCCGCCACCACGGCAGTTAACTTAGTCCAAACCAGATGTTTGTTTTATTCCCTCGCTCTCTCTAGAGGCAGAAAAAAGAAAAGGGAGAGGCCAAATGAGAAAGCAAAAGGCCCTCTTGGTTTTTTCGATGGGAGTCTTCCTCTCTTCGCTCCAAATAAAAAAAAAAACAGGCCTCACAGCGGGTTGAGGGTGTTGTCCTCCTTGGCGAAGGAATGCTTTCGGCTCTATTCTTGAACACCAGCGCTGCCTGGGGAGGCAATGACACCTCCAGGAGTTGCTCTTTAGCAGGAGCGAACGCTCCTACGACTTTCTGACGCCTTCCCCGCTGCGTTTATTTAACCTTCATTTCACGAGGGACTGCTTGTGATTGACAAATGCTTTTTAAAGAGCTACAAGATGCAGCATCACAGCAACTGCAAAGGCAGCAGACAAGCAACACGTGCATGAGACGTAACACACACGCACACACACACACACACACACACACACACACACACACACTATATACAGCATACACAAGGAAAACCTGGAGATATAAGTCAGGTCACACTTTCACTTAATATGCAATTGAAAAGTTCATTCCAGATGAAGTAAACAAATCGGGCCAATCAGCAACAAGATGCATCATTGATTTAAGTTTTTTATCAAATTTGGATCACCAGTGTCGCCTCACAATGACCTTTAAGGGGGATTTATGCTTTTATGCTGCTATCTCATATATTTCTGTTTCTGTTGGTTTCGTCTGCTCCCCTTTATTTGCCCCTTTTTCTTAGCTCAGAAAGCCAAAATGAAGCTGTCTATTGTTTGTTTGAAAATTCAGTAAGTAAAGTTCAGGGAAAACTGTGCACGTCAGGCCTTTGGTGATACCGCAGAGCACAATAACCGATCAGATCAGCTTGTGTTTTCCCCTTCATGTAGAAAATAAATACTTTTCTGGACTACATACTCTGACTGTGATTTGAACTACTCGTTAAATATTATTGGTTGTTGTAGATATTGTCAGTTTATAGACATTATTATAGAAACATGACTTAATTTAAGTTGGCAAATGACTTGATATGTTAGTAATTTGATAAATAGAGTTCTCAATGCAAACCTTCTGATTATTAGTCAATGTAACAAATGATAACAAATGACATGTCCGTCTATTGTTGAGGCTGTGCCATGGCAATCAATGTTACTTTCTTTCACAGCAAGAAAATCGAAATACCTTGAAGGAAAAACTAAAATCCACTTTTAATTAGGATTTAATTGAATTTAATCCCCCTTGCCAATCAGGCCAAGAGCATAGTTAGGTGCCAAAATGCATCATCTCCTGACGTTCTGTCAAACCTGAAGCAGTGCAGGTGTCCAACACAGGAGCAGGAACCTGGACTGTGATATGATTCAGTTAATGAGTGCATGTTTCTATATGCTGCAGTAGGAAAGTGCAGGTGAAGCTTTTCTTTGCCATAATGAAGGTGTAGTGTTGGAGGAATGAGCTTGTCAATTACACGCTGCAGTGAAAAGAGCCTTTGGGCCCCACAGACCCACCTACTGTAAAAAGTCATTAAACAAGATGTTTAGGAGAGATTAATTATGAGTGAAATTTTGATCTGAAATCTACTCCAGGCAAACGCCGCCGAGACTTGGACTCATTAGAGCGTCGGACTGCAGACCCACCTTCAGGATGTTGACATAGGGGACGCCATCGGGGCCGTAACGGCTGCCGTTGACCTCGATGTGTTTCAGCCACTGGATGTGCGGCTGGGCGTCGCTGTAAACTTTACAGTGAAACTCCACGTCGCTGCCCACCACCACCGTCTGATTGGCTGGCAGGCCGGCCTGGAGGATGGGCCTGTGAGGGGATCGCTCTGAGGGAGGAAGCGTGGAATCATTAGCACAAGTCATGCGTGGGGCTGCAGAAAATGCAGACATCAGGTAGTCTTAAAAAAAGTCTTTTTTTCTTTCATTAGCAACTCTAGTGGGGTTTCCAACCCACTTGTGCATGTTAATTTATTCGTTGTTTACACAGAGGCAGAAGTGAAAGTAAATGTTTTCACGTTGTTTACCGAGCACATCCAGCTGGTAGGTGTGGGTGATGGCGCCGTACTTGTTCTGCACCACGCAGGTGTAGTTTCCCCGGTCTGACGGCACGGCGCTCTCCATCACCAGACTCCACTGCTGGTGTCTCAACTGGAGGGAGGACAGAGAGGAGGAACAGTCAGAAAATGTCTTTACAACACATCAAAATTTAAGAAGATTCTGAACCTTTATCAAGAAATGTCAGAGAGAGTTTGGTGTCACATGTGCAGGCCTGATGGACAATTTTTAATTCAGAACAGTTAGAGGATAAAGTCCAGTTTATGTATGTATCTCAGGATATTATACATCATACTTTACAAGAAAATTACAAAAAATCTCTGAAAATGTGTGTAAAGATTCAATAAGATCGAAATACAGCACACAAAATCACAGACCGAAGCTCCCACTAACAAAAAACCCTTTTATTTTCACAAATGAGTGCTCTGTCCAGAGAAAACCACCTTCTCCAGTGTCAGATCTCTTCCCACACGCCTTCCTTTGATATCCTTTGGTTTAAAACATCACAGAGCGGCCAGGTCGGTAAACAAGAGCGTGACGTGTGCAGCGCCTGTTTACCGAGGTGCAAAGCCCTTTGAACAAACATTTAAAATGGTAATACAACTTTAAACTCCTTTTATTAATTGCACGGCGGCTGATGCAGAACAGACGCGATCAGCAGAAAACAACCTTTCGACGTGGTGTAAACGTCTTGATGGGAAACAGCTCAGTGTACCCACAGCGCAAAGTTAAACTGAGCTGAGAAGAATTCATTAGCAGAGAGCAGTGTGACGAGGTGTCCGGACACTGGATCAGATTTTATAAGAAATGTTGTCACGCTGAAGAAGATGACAAGAAGAAATGTGACGGGAGACACTTGATTGCTCAATAAATTGCTAAATAATGATGGCAAGCGTATTAAAAACAGAAAAAGGCCCAGATGTTTGAGCAATCAGTTAAACTCATTGAAATAATGATATAAAGAACATTTCATATGGGAGTACTTTAAAAAGAGAGCTCAGTAAAACATTTTCTTCTCTCTGTCTGCAGCAGAGATTTTTTTTTTTGCACCTCTGAAATTGGTTCCACTGTGCCAGTCAAGAGCAATCCATCCCCGGAGAGTCGAAGGGTAAATTTTGCGTAGTAATTCAAACCAGGTGTGGCTGGATGGCGGCAGCAGACAGATACTAACTTGACACATTCAGAAGCTGCTCCGAGGCGGAGCAAGCGACCCGGCACAGCCAGGCGAGAACAGAGAACCTGCCACGCATCGATAGGCAGAGTCTCCATAGACCAAGAGGGACGACCTCTGCAGCTTAAGTGGAAACATGCGCTGCAGACGCCGCCGCTGTGCTCACTGCTGCGAGACAAACGCGGAGTGAACACCTCCGAAAGGGGTCAGAATTACTAAGGACAGGAGTGAGTGATGTCAACAAAGAGGCCTTTCAGGGTGGAACACTTCACATCACCTGTGTAGGAAAATGTGCTGACCCGGAGAGGGCTCAGTGTTTTCACAAACGTTTAACCCCACGCGTTTATGTGAGCGGCCAGCCATTCATGGGACGTATATGTTTGTAGGTTGAGGATCACACTCTCCTCCTCCCCTCCTAGCTCCCTCTGTCTTACAGTATACACTGCTTGACTCTCACTTTTGGAGGCGCGTGCGGAAAATAATGTAACAGGGTAAATATTATGCCTGTGTGTGCTTTTTGCAGTTGCGTGGTAACGTAGACCAGGCAGCCCGCTCGACGCTGGCAAATGTTTTTTTTTTATTTTTTTTTCGGAGCGGCTGGCTCCACCCCGTCTACCCCCTCTCGGAGCAGAGGAGTCAAACTGGAGTCAATAGCTGCTCTCATGAGCAGATGAGTGACGCCTTCTGCTGTGGTCGCCGAGCCCGAGCCGAGCAGAGAGGAGGAGGTGGAAGAAAAAAATGGCAACACTTGAGGAGAGAAGCTAAAAGGTGGTAAAATACGAGCTGAGGTCGACGCTCAGTAGAGGCCAAGACCACCAACAGAAACAGAAAGAGAGTTATGGTCTTATTTAGGTCCTCATTTCATAACAACCTCGAGCAGCGAAGGTACTGAAGCTTCTTTTGAGATTCTGGCACTTTGAAGTGGAAGACTTTGCTTGCACTTTTAACCTCACTACATTCATCTGACGGCTGTATTTGCTCTCCAGATTCACATTTTACATTCAGCCTAGGACAATTATGCCTGCTGTCAAGGAAAAAACCCTTGTTGCCACTCATCACTTATGAAACATTAATCTTTGACACTATCTGTAGAGGGAAATGTAAATCTTTAACTTTATCTAACAGAGTCAAAATGCCCAAACTGACTTTAAGATGTATAATCCATCAGATTTTTATCTTATTTTGTGATTAATTTCACTATTAAATACATAAGAAATTTTATCTGGACTTTTACTGCCACTTCTGTTCAAGTTGCTAAAGTGTGGATAAGCACAAGAGAAAAGCAATTCTCAAATGCAACGTGTGCTCAAATTGAAATCACTCAAAGTTATTAACTTGTGGTAATTATTAACTTTGAGTGGCATTTCTGCTTTAATTCCCCCCCTGTCTTTCCCTTGGCACATTTAATTATTTTCTCCATACACGCCTCTTGCTTTTATTACCATGTTACACTGGCTAACCCCTGTTGAACCTGCAGCATTAGTCCCCAAACGTGATAATCCCATCCATTCCAATCACGCCAGATTCCAAACAGAATTAAATTATTAAGGAGCTTACGTTAGAGTCATACGAGGCTTTAAAGGTTTTAGGGCTTTGGCTGTGGACCTACAGAAGGGCACAAGCCATGGGAATGGACAGCGAGTTCAACACTGCAAAAAGTGTGCATCTGAAGGAGGCGTTCAACCAATGTACGCCGTCTTTCCATGAAGCAAAAAAGGACAAAGGAGGTTATCTGCCTTATTTTGAGAAACTTTTGCTTGCCTTGCAGATGGAAAGCAGTGAAGTTACCTCACCCTACTGGCAGATTCTTTAACTCCTTTCAATCAAAACAAGAATCCACGACCCGGGCCGCCGGCTGAAACGGCTCATAAAGACACAGACATTTTTTGCAGTGTGGCAGTTGTCTGAGAAAACACAGGAAGCTCTGCTCCCTTTATAGTCCAAACCCTCAGTCTTCACCTCGCAAAATAGCCCTGTCAGAACCAGCGGGGCCAGTTACCAGAATTTATGAGTGTGTCAGAACGGACCAGTGGCCCGGATCTGTGCTACCGTCTAATTTGACCCACAGAGAAAGCGGAAACAGATAGAAGCGGTCCTGAGGGCTCGCTATTAAAGCTGGCAAAGTTTTTGGGTCTGTTGCCTGAGTTTGGCTCTACATGCCATTGCATCAACACAGAGGAGACGACTGTAAAAATTGGAAGTACGAGAGTTCGAAGGAGCGCAAAATATGGCTGAGAAAACCAAATAAATAGGATAATCTGTCTTTTGATATCCGTGGTGTGTTTGGGTAAAACGTCGGGGGAGAAAAGCGAATGACCGTGGTAGGCCCAACATTCAAAAGAGTCCAAAAATAATCTTGCAAAGTGTAGAAATTCCTACGTGGCCCACAGAGACTCACAATCCAGGCCGTGTTAAAATCTGGATTGGAAAAACAAGGATTTAAAGTGCTTAAAGTCTTAAAAAGTAACAGTGTGGAGCCAGTTTAAGAACCCAGCCTTGGAAACCTGTCAAAACAGGGATTGAAAAATCAGTTAAGCGCCGAGCGACCTGGACGGAGCAAAACACAATAATTACATTGTCAACTTTTGTCTCGCTTGCACCGCAGTGCCACCGCAGTTTAGCATGAACACAATAAAATCCCCTCCACCATATGTGGCAGCATACAACAGCATTGGCTTTGGCTGTCAAAGACTCAGGCCCGCTCAATGGGCTGGCGACACGCCCATCTCTGTCCCCACCTCCATCCTGATGGGCTCAATAGAGAGGTGAACTTTAACCTTTAGGCCCTGCCCCTCCATAATGGAGGAGGCTCTGAGCGCCACAGTTGTCTGGGAAGGCGCACAATGCTCCGGCATGTCGCCCTGCTGGAATTTTATTTTCCATTTTACAAATGAGCCACACATCCTATTTACCGTTTCATTTAGTTTCAACAAACGTGCCATTTAGTTCTTTGTCTTGCATCTCAATGGACTTACAAAGTGCTTATAACTGAGTGTCTGAACAACCTGCAGAGTGCTCATGGGAAAGAATATATTGAGAAGATGTAAGTGAATGTAAGCCTCTTGGATAATCATAGGATTTGTCTGATTTAGGCTTTTGACATTTTCTTACTGAACTTGTTAATAGATGCATTACTTTCCAGATACTCTGCTGTAAATTGAACTTGAGTGTCTCCTTCTTTAAAACAGACCATGTGAAAAAGCTTTCAGACCATCTTGGGACATTAAAACTGTCCACTGAAAAGCAGACTGACTGATAAAAGTCTTTTCAGCAGCTCTTAAATGCAGCGTGACGAACAAAAACAATTTCTAGGAAAGTCTGCTGCCCTAAAAAAGTTCATTACACAAACTGTCCTTGACAGATGAACCAAAATAACATCCTCAAAGACAATAATTCAATTTTCTGCAGCCATGTTCAGACAGCTGGGAAACCAAAGTGGGTTTTATGTCCACTTTGTCCAGTGTCATTAAATCTCACATTTAGTTTTAATACTGTCATGACACTTTGCTCATCACAAAGACTCAACCAGCTTATGACTCCATTAATACTGATGTAATGTCGGGAGAGATCCAGTCTACTTGTCTACAGTCTATGTGTGTGTGTGTGTGTGTGTGTGTGTGTATGTGTGTGTGTGTGTGTGTGCACACATACACACATACACACACACACACACACACACACACACACACACACACATACACATATATATATATATATATATATATATACATAATATACATATATACATACATACATACATACATATCTCTTCATATTTTACAAAAATAAATGTCATTTTATGCATGTGTATACGATGAAACTGCTTTTTAAAATGGGTGTCTTTAAGGAAGATAGGAGAACACGGTGCATCCTTAGAAAGGCCACTTTTAACCACTCGAGAGTGAAGACAGGAGGTATTTTTGCAGGCGGGTAATGGACCATAATGGCCCGCTCAGTCAGTAACTCTCTCTCACACTGGTGCATATCAGATGGCACTCAGAGTAAATGACAAACTTGCTGGTTGGAAGTGCTCAGCGGAGAGGACTCCATTGTGCTGATCAGCATGGATCAGTTAGCAAGTCAGTTACAGATACACACATACACACACTCCGGGCCTTGAGAGATGTGCGACAAAATCATCCCATCACCCGTCCAAACCTTAAAAAAAATCAGACACGGGTGCGATTCATTCAGCGGAAATTAACCACGGCTGTCAAATCAGAAACGATCAAGTAATTTCAGTGCGGACGCGAAAGGAAGACGGCTTCACCTTGAGGGTCCTGTTGGAGGAATAGAGTCTTTAGACGGCCATTGTCGGGCTGTCAGGACTCGGGGTGCCTCTGCAGCCACGACCCAGCTACCCCTGACCCTGCAAGATGAACTCATCACAGGCAGGCATGTGAGGTGGGGTGATGAGGGCGGTGGCACAGCAAGACTGAATGCACTGCGAAAAAATGTCCGTCCTGACAACACATTGTTGGAGGGTGTCTATTATGTGACTGTCTGCACAATCAACAGTCAACCTTCAGCCAATTTGTGACTTAATACTGACTGTTTTCATCGTCTTTTTAACATCTACATAAATGAACATACGCAAGATGTAATTGATTTTATAGATATGGGACAACTAGTAAAGTATTAGCAACATACTTTTTCTATTTCATGTGAATCATTTATGTGGTTTAACACTGACAGAAGTTTATTGACAACACTGTGGTTTCTTCTGAGACTAAAAGTTAGCTAATGAACATCAAATTATACTTTTTACGTTTCCTGCAGCTTCCATAATGCTATTATTTTTCTAAAAATATCATGTATAGACCACAGTGGCAGTTAGCATGAGCAGCGCCGTGACTTAAAGGACAAAAGAGGCGAAAGAGACGTCTGCAAAAACGTTAAAGGACTCAAGAATCAAAGCGACACGGCGCTTTCTTATAGTGTTTGACTGACAGGTGAGCTCACACAGTGCACCAACAGTGACCGTATGGCAGGAGGGAAAATGAGCATCTGAAGGCTAACCATGTTAAAAATTAGATGTCACTGTGATGTTATTAGGCACATCACTCAACTTAATTGCAGATAATGTGACTTGATTTTCTGTGCGAATGTGCGGCGCCTGCAGATTTTCTTCTGTAGCTAGGATGGCGCTTTTTAAAGAAGGTTTTTTAACTGATTAGAGAACAAAATTTTAGTCATCTCGTTTGTTTTGGGGTCAAGTCAGACTTAATACAGCCAAAACTTTTGCATGGTTGGACAGCATGAAAAATAAGAAGGAGAAGGTTTGTGATTTTTTCGAGACTGACCCTTTAAAGATCAATCTATATTCTCTTACAAGATCCAGTGATTGAAGATAAAAAGATAAAATAAGCTCAACATTTTAAGACAGACTTTTTTTGCAGCGTGCAGGGCGGTGCGGGGTTAGCAGAGGTTTTGACATTTGGACGGAGTGAAGCTGTTACCCCCTGACCCCCCCCCCCATCCGAAGCCCGGCCGTGTCATAGGCTTGTCATCTGTCACCCGGCACCCTGATTCTATAGACGATGACCTCTGCCTTCACCTCCCTCAAGGCCAACATTGGCCACATGGTGATCGGCTAACTGGATTTTAAAACAGCTCCGGGAGGGGAGGAGCGAGTGATAACATCTCGATAAAGACACGGAGAGGAACGTCTCAATAACTGCCGCCTCCACTATTATTCACTATCTCCATCAGACTAAATTACAGATACGTGCGCTTAAAGTCACCAGAGTTGGGATAAACGGTGCATTTCCACCCATTTTAAGTGCATTTTTTCTAAATTTCTCTTTCGTACCTTCGCTCCACGGTCGATGGTCAATTTGAAAAAAGAATTTAGATGAGCTGCAGATTTGTACTCGTCACAGATAAAAGACACTATCAGCTCAATTATGTGCTGAAATTATAACAAGGACAGAAATTATACAGAATTTGTCTTTTGCCAAGATTTCACGGAGCTCACAGCCTGCAGGGACGGAGGGGAAGACACATGAGAGATGTCTTAATAAGGCCTCAGTCACCGCTTAACATCTCCATTAGAACCACACTGAACTGATATGAGCAGACAAAGTTCAAAATCTTTTGCAGATACGATTATCACAAAACACACACTACAAAACAAGGTAATAAACCTGGAAACTCTGATCATGATAGGAATATTTTTCATTGGCAGACACGGTGAAGAGTGGAAATACAGAGATGTTGTTGATGCAGTACACAAGGATTCACCACAGTGTGTGCAACAGAAGCCACGCAGCAGAGTCGAGTGGCTTTAAAGCATAAAATATGCAAGTTATATAAAGCAAAGTTCAAGGAAAGTAAAAGGGTCAGTGCTGCATGCCAAGATAAGGTAAGTGGTAAAGAAATGTTTCGTTTTTGTAATTTACGTGAGCTGACCCTTTGACACTAACTCAATTAAAAGCCCAAAAAGTTCACAGTAAAGTTGGAGACACCAGAAACAGGAAACAAAAAAAGATTTCAGGAAGTCTGATGGTGTGTAGGAAAGCAGATATCATGGCATTAAAATGGATTTCATTCTTGTACATGTGTGTCTGTTTCACTTTAAAGCTTCATCAGGTTGTTGACACAGAGTTAACATGCAGCACAGATACAGCAGGTCCTGCTTGGATGCACACTTCTGTCCTTAATCTCTCTGCTGCATCATGAGAGCCCTTCACTTTCAGCACGGGTGGCCACAGTGGGAACTACAACCACGGCGATGTTTAGCACCAATCTCGCCCCCACTGAGCTATACAGAGCGGAAAATGTACAGGAATGTGTCTCGGTGGCTTGTTGACAACTTACAGTGTCGCAGCTCACACTAACACAACACGGTACAAGGCCAACTGGACCTTACATACGATGTAAAGGCTCACTATGGATAGTTAGCTATATATCATGCTCTAATTATACATTTAACATCCCATAGGGGTGTGTGTTAAAGGAGGGGGCTGTCCAAAATGGCTACTGCTCCATAGGGAAGTAAATGTTCAGTCTACTGTGAGACATTACACTCATTAGGCTGATGTTAATATCTTAATATGGCTTCAGTCAACACAAAAACATCTTTATTGTGCTCTTTAAGTTTAGTTTCCAGAGAAAAGGGAAACTTTGGGATTTCAGGGGAGAAATCAGTGAATATCTAAGTGCTCCGTCGGGTCGGTTTGGGATTAATTTGCTGCTAAAAAGGCAGCTACAAACTTTATCATCAGCAAATCTTCATGCATACTAAACTAACTAAAAGTTGCTGTCGGGGAGCCACTCGAGTCCAAGTTGGATTGTCCTGAGGGCTGGTGACAGGTGTGTGTGAATCTGTGTGTGTGAGAGAGAGAGAGAGAGTGGGGACAGAGGGAGGGAGACAACTGCTGTTGGTCTGCTGGGAGCAGATGTTGGAGATCTTTGTAAACTGTTAATAGCTGCAGGATCTCATTACATTTAACTCTTTAAATGCCAAACCTCCGCTGGGAAGAAAGTGTCTCTCGGTGCCTCACAGCCAGCCTGACACACGTTTACTCTGCTGAAGTGAGGAGATGCTATTTCAGTGTCACAGAAAACGATTTAAATGGACACTTCGCCTTCTTCCAGCTTGTTGTTTTTATTACAGATGGACATATGGTGGCTTATAGTGGCTTTATGATGTAATTTTCTTAGTTTGCAGTGGCTCGCTTGAACACCACAATAAGACTTTTTCTTCTGTTCTAGTATTATCTTTATTTTTCTCTGTTTTCAAAAGTTTCTCTCTCATGATGATGGAGAAACATGAATCTGTCAAAGAGCGCTCAGTTAGGTTTTGTGATAATCATGCTATTGTTTCCTCAAAATGTCACTACATAATAAAGTAGAAAAACTACTTTAATTGTATTTTTAAAAAAGGATAAATCTTACTATTTTAATAGTGTGCAAAACAAACACATTGTAAAAAGTTGCTCTATATTGAAAATAACTTTGGAACACAATCTAAACTAACACAAAAACAGTTTTCCCTAAAACAACATTTCAGTTTTTAAAAATGTACCAACACCAACGTTTTGCACCAAACCTGTGTAAATGTCATTAAGACAACGTGAAGACTGTGAAGAAAAGAGAATAAAACACAGATCGGAATGATCCTGGAAGAATTCACATCTCGGGGCAAAATTTTTGAATTTATATGTCTTTAATTTTGAGTTTATTTTGAACCAAAACACACGTTTTGACTGTTTGAATTCCAATGTTCTTACCACACCGAGCTCGTCTTTTAATCCCACAGCTCAGGGCCATTAAAGGAGCACAAAAGTAAACCAAGCCCTGTTACTTTAAGCGGAGCCATTCCACACGAGAGCCCGGTGTTTAGATGAATCCGATGACAAAACTGAGCACAACAGCTGTTTGCTGCTCTGCATTACTATCAACACTGTGCTACCACACGAGCTCGCATCTATCCGAGCACTGCTCCGTTTTCAGCGCAGCAGTTTGACCCTCTCAATTTATTTCCGTTCGCTTTAGCTGCGGCTCAGCGCTGCCGTGAGCTTTCTCAACCTTTTTTTACCGTGAGAAGATTCACCGAGGCTGAGCACTATTTCAACACTCGGCTTCACACTCCTCCAGTTATAGAAATTCACACCAGGGAGCATCGCAGCACTCGCGCTGATCTACTGATGGACACACAGCAGCTCTGCCGGGCTACCAGGGGATTAAGATGCCTTGCTAAAAGGCACTTTGATGGTAGCTCGGGGGAGGCCGAGCGGAGCATCGCCTCCTCCAGGCGGATTCTTTTGGAGCTGGTGTGAGGATTTGAATCTTTAAATCACAGTCTGGTAACCTTTAGGTGTTAACAAGCACGCTCACCTTGATGCCTCCCATCCTCTGCTCTCCCTTGAACTCTTTGCCGTTCTTCAGCCAGTGGATGGTCGGCGTCGGGTTTCCGGCCGCGGCGCAGCGAAACTTGACGGTGTTGGCGGCTGGAACGGCCAAAAGCTTCTTGTCCATCCGGTCGGGCCTGGTCCAATATGGAGCCTCTGTGGGTGAAACATGAGACAGGGTGCTGCGTCAGTCGTGGAAAACTTGTTTAAATATATATTACATATAATGGATCGTTTTATGCAGCACTGACAGGTCTGAAGCCATTTTATGTAACTGAAGTCCAATTCAAGTCATGAGCCTGAATCCTCACTATTAAAATGAAAAGTGTGTTAATAGTGTTTGTTATGGAGCCAGGTCATTTAAAAAATAATGATCTCTGTTTTTAAAATCCTCAGGGAGGATTGTGACTTAAATGTGACTTGCTCGGCCAAGATGTACCACTTTCTACTCCAAACAAATCAGTCCCTAGTTTTCCATTTTCTGGTGTATTCTTAGATCATAGAAATTTGGGGAAAGACCCTCCAGGAATTCGCTGTTAAATGTTTTTGTGATTGCTAAAAGATGGCGCAGACTTGCTCTTCTGTCCTCGTCTTCAAATTGGTCCATCTTGGATGAGTTATGTACTTCGCCAGAACAGATGTAAGGTTGTGCTTTCTGCTCTCTCTCTGATAAATAACACACAGTACCTGCACCCATTTTTCTCCTCCTACCACCACCACACTCCCTCCACCTCCTTCTGTGTCAGGAGATACAGTTAAGTTCAAGATGTGCAAACGGTGTAAAACGCAGCTTGACGGACGTTGAAAGGACACAAAAAACTGGCGCGTGAAAGCGTCACGAGGGCCAAACAACGCTTATCATCTCCTTCCCCTCCCCGACAACAATGCGGGAGTTCATTTGAATCGTGCGATCCTGAGAGTTTGGAAACCTGTCAGGGCAAATTTATTGAGTTGTATTGAGAAGGCGGAGGACAAAGGGGGGTGTAGCGAGTCAGAGAGGCCTATTGTTCTGCTGTGTGGGTGTGGAGGGTGAGAGCGGTGAGGCATGGCTCACTCACTCTCTTTTATAGGTCTGCAAGTGTGTTGTGTGTGTGTGTGTTTCCCAGGACAAAAGCCGGGGAGGTGGCTGACCGGTCATCAGATGTCTCTTTTACCCTCTAAATCCAGGAGGAGAGAGGGGAGCTAATTACCATCTCAATGTCTGCGCTTGTGTGCATGTTCATGCGGGTGTGTGAGTGCCATCGGACTCGGGGTCTCACCCTCGGAGCGCTGTGTGGTTTTTATCCCATCAGGACAACTCAGGTGAGACGTCAATCAGAGAGGCGTCGCCCTTAAAACACCTGTCTCTGATCTACCTCGTGTGTGTGTGTTTATCATGAAGACTTGAAATGTTTCATTGGCTCGTGCCATCAAATCTGGCTTCGGCTTCAGAGAGTAATTAGAGCCAGACGCAGAGCGAGAGATTTGGTGATGAAAGACGCAGACGTATCTTCTTAGAAAGCAAACAAAACAGAGCGTTGCTTCACTCTGCCGAGCAGACTGTAAACTCAGTGTGTTTACAGACTCCAGTGGAGCGGCTGAACTCTGCTCCCTGCTTGAGTTAGAGACTCCCCAGCTCGCCGAGACAAAACGCTCCCCACATGCAGCCACACACACACAAAGTGTCTCCACCTTAAAAGGGAAATATCTGTTAGATTTCATTACTTTCTCTCTCTCTGTCTGCATCTCCTCTGTCTATTTGGAGCGACACTCTGCTCAGCGTGGGACAACCCTCCGAGGAGTCTGAACACATTGTTTTCTTGGCATCCTAATCAGCCACACACACACATTCGGTCAAAGAGAAACACACACAGTTTTTAAACAGTCTCTCTCCTGATGTGTGGTCCTCCCTCCTCTTTCCTCCCTCCTCCTGTTGCTGCTCCTGAACTCATCTGCGCCTGAAAACACCTTCCTGCTTCGCCCATGATTTTGTTTTTTTTTTTTAAACCCAAAATAGACGCCTGTGTGGATTCAGCCCGAGCTCGGCCTCGTCTCTGTGGTTTTGTCACAGAGACGCACTCAGGCTGGTTTATTCGCTGACCTTCAGCTGCTCAACGTTAACCGCCGTGTTTCTGCACGAGACGGCCTGTCAGTCAAACGGCGTGGGCGGCTTCTTCCTCTGATTTTCTGCCAGTTAAGTTTCTGGAGGTGCTTTGTTTATTATTTTTGTCTGTTCAGAGATGATGGCACCTGTTGCTCATGCTTGTACTCACGCTACACCAGAGAAACCATCACTTCCTGCCCATCAGAGCGCAGCTAAAGCTAATTATTAACAACAAAACACTGCACGTTTTTAACCCATATGAACCCATGAACCCATCTTGACCTTTTTTTGTCTCTCTTTTTGAAAGTTGTCCTTAAAATATCTTCCATTTGTGGAAATTAATCCCAGATTGTGTGTCAGGTAAAAATAAAAATGCAAATAAAGAATAAAAATGAAAAGTAATTATGAAAACAAGAAATTGCAAACACTTAAAATAATGACATTTTCACCTCTTTTTCTTTGATAGGTGTGTTATTAATAAAAGAGAGATGTTTAATCCAAATGAAAATAGATTATTATTCAATGCAGAGGAGAATTTCTCATTCTGAATGATTTGATTTTGGTCAGTTTTGCGATAAAACTGCACACGGCTGAGAGTTTTCTTTCTAATCCTTCAAAAAATGAGACAGATGTGATTTGTTGGCTCCGTGGATCCTTAACAGCTTACTTTAGGAAGCTGATACAGGCACTTTGCACCAGAGCAAGTTAAAAAAAAAAAATTGCGGCTCCTTCCAATTCAGAAACAGCGGTCGATATTTGGATTTCAGCTGGTTTTTGATTTACAGCAGAGTCCTGCTCTGTGTGCTCAGCAACACACAGGAATCCCATCCCGTGTCTAATTGGCTGGATGGTATTTCCTCAGCAGAGGGGGAGTGGGATTTCCTAGGAGGGGGGGATTGTTGGGGGCAGAGCAGATACCCCTCAAAACCCCACAGGGGCCGGGGGTCTGGCGAGGATGCCCCGCGTAGATATGCAGGCACTGTAGTGGAAAGTGGTTTATCGTGACATCTTCCCTCGGCTCAGCAGTTACAGTGTCATGTCCACCTGTCTGGAGAGGTTAACTGAGGAGGGGGGAAACTCTCCGGGAGCCTAAAAATACTCCGCTGTGGTCCTGCTTTGCTGCGTGTTTGGTTTACGTTCGATAACAGTGAAATCGCCATCAGGGAGAAGTCGAATTCACACACCTTTACACACACACACAGTCACCAGAGAGTGGAGAAGTGTTCTGTTACAGCTACCAGCGTTGCAAACACTGAAGCTTTATCCAAACTCAGATGATTCAAAAGTCAGAATCGACTGCACAAGCTCTGCACCCTTTACAACACCTGCTGCGACTTAAAGCTTTTTTTCATCACCGCTGACAAGGAGGTGATATTTTCAGCTACTTTCAATGAAATTTGGTGGAAAGTTTGGCTACGGGTCAAAAAAAGAAATGACTTTTTAGTTGGCTTCCAGGAATTTTTCAAGCGACTTCTTTTTTTTGTTTTTAAAAGATTTTCAATATTTTCTCATGAACTACTGCACTTACTCAAACGAAAGGAAAATCTGGAGCACGCACCCCATCGCTGTCTGTCACTGTGTGTATTTTGATGCAGATCCAGATGCAGATTTTCGAAATACTTTGTTATTAAAATAACAAGTTTCGATTGTGCAGTCTTGGCGTGGGTGTGCTCTGACCGAGTGTTTCTCTGTTAACAAAACAGAGTGCGATTACGTTTCCTTTGTTGTTCCTTTGTTTGGACTCAGTGTTGCCTTTACAAGTGTTGCTGCAAACACACACACAGAAACACGAACCACGAACCCTGCAGCTCTCCCTTCACTTTCCCTCTGACTCCTGGCTCTGTGTTACGGCTCGGAGGAGCGTGACTGTGGCTCTCTATCAGCTCAACTTCAGTGCAACAGCAATTAGCTGGAGCGGGACACACCGCGGTGCCGATCGCCACGGCACAAGGCCCTTCAGCGCTCAGACACCGATCTGGGGGGAAAAGCAGGAGGAGGAGGGGGGAGGTCTAATTGTGTAATTGTATAATTTGCCCTCGCTGACGCCTGCGAGCACACAGGCAGATTTCATTACAGATTACACTGGGGCTCTTTGAAGGCACGCTGCCCCGGAGGGCCTGCAGGGACTCAAGGCAAACAGAGTCGGAGGAATGGCGGCCACGGAGCAGCGTAGCGTGGCCCGGCGTCCGGCTCTCTGCTCTCCTGCCAGGGTAAACAAGGAGGCTGCATAGCTCAGGAGCACAGCACAGCACAGCACAGATTAGGCTGTTAACATTCCTCCCCCTGATACACACACACACACTGCCCTTTCACACAGGCTGTGAGTGTGTACACCACTTTCCACACTGCAAAAAAAAAAAAACAACAAAAAAACTTTAATAACTCATCGTGTGAGGGCGGACCGTGGTTGTATCTCTGACCTTTTATTTGCTCTTCTGTCAAATCCTCAAGATGACTCCAACACCGCTGAACGCTTTCTGTGTTGAAACTTTAAAGTGTTGCATCTCTCTGCAGGGTTTGGCTATTTTCAGACAATATAAAGGTTTTACAAGGGTCAGAGCGGAGAAACCACCGAACCATTACAAGTCAAACCGGGTGAAATAAGTCTGTAATAAGTCTGTAAGCTTTTCGCACTGCTGTTTCAACTTTGATTCAAGAATATTCATTCAGTATTTCACTTTAACACTTCATCTGCATCAGAAACATGACGGTTTTTCAGCTCCCCAAACAACATTTAAGGACAATAAATGGCAGAAATGAATAACCAGTGAAGACATTTATTGTTCGTTAGTAATCATCCGGGATGATTGAATGGAGGAAAAATCTCCTCTTAGGAGCTTTTGAGGCGTTAAATACCAAAAGTGTTTGCAGTCGATTTTTACATATTTTGTTTTTTTTTCTGATTTATATGAATAGTGTGCAGATTTTTGTTGATTCATTATCAGTAATCATTTTCACTTATCACTGCACAACAGAACAGAAACGGACTTAAGCTGCCCACTTTCTGCCCACACTGTTTCCTTTGTGCTGCCTCTCAGAATAGAAATGCCAAATGTCAACCTCACATTTGGTCAATAACAAGCAGCATTCCCTGTGTGTGAAGGTCTGCTAAACCTTTACCTGCTCACTCAAGAGATTTAAGTGTAAGCTGGAGAGATTCAGAGGCAGCAGTCTCTCTCTTTGAATAAAACACCAACACAAATCTGGTGTCAATCTCACAAATTGGTCGATAATATAATTTGTGCACAGTGACGTCTCCTCAGGAATTACTGCGGCTGCTGGGCAGGCGTCTATCTTCTCTGCTTTTTTTTCCCAGAAGGCCTTGGGAGGCAGCTGATTCTGGAGGTCGGTGGAGAATGAGCTCATGACTCAACTGTCTTTCTTTCTGTGTGTTTGTCTCTCCGCTGAGAGCAGTCAGCTGTGGCCAGCAGCATCATTTCAGCTGGCAGCCTGCAGCAGCAGCTCAGAATGACTCAACGCCTCAAAACTCCTCTTTTTTTGTGCCATCACTTCTCTTCTGTCACTCTGCAATTATCTCTGTCTCGCCGTCAATCAGCGAATGTTTTGTACCCCACCCTCTCTCCCTCATTAATGGCCTGACTCTTTACCAACATCTCTATTATCGTCCTCTCTGCATGTGGACGTGGACGCTCTTCCTCTCACCGTCAGGGACTCTCCGCTTGGCTCTGCGGCTCGTCACATGGCTCCTTCCTGCTACAGCCGGCTAATTAGCGGTGGCTTAGTGGACATTAAGCAGCGATAGGGGTTTAACGTTTCTGGGCTAATCCCTCTCCTTTTGGCCAGGAAATCGGAGCCTCGTATGTCATGAGGTAGACTTACATCCAGAGATTAAGCCCAGCAGTCTGAGGCTGTTTACTGGCATTCAGGATGTCTAGAGTAAGCCGCCACTGCCGCCGCCACTCCGGCCCGTTTAGAAACCACTCCGGGCTTTCACCGCGAAGCGAGGCCGCACATTCAAACACAATCGGGGTTTTACATTGCAGGTGTTAAGCTTATCCCCAGCAACTTTCAGCACAAAAGCAGAAACAGGAAGCTTTCTGCAGTGTTACTCTGCAGCTTATTCTGCTGCTTTCTTCTGTAATCTCTCCGGATAAGAGGACCCGCTAAATGCCTTAAAGAAAAAAGGGGTATGAATATAAAGCTAGATTACATTTTTAATCCTCCGACATCTAAAGTGAGCAGAATGCAGGGATTAAATATTGAAAGTGATAGCACCAAGACAAAGAATATTAGCAGACATCCTTGTGTTCATTAAATGATTAAGTGCTTGAGTCTTTGCTTTTTTTCTCTCCACCAGCAGCCTTACTTACTGTTACCTGTTTTTGACAGTCTGTCTTTCTCAAAGCTCCCTTTGGCATGCTGTCATCAGCAACAACTGCCTCATTAAAATACAGATTTCTTTCCTGTCTCCTAACAGCCAGGAAATCCTAACATAAAAAAAAAATACCAGAGAAAGGGGAAAGCAGCAGCAGCAGCTCCCCAGAAGCTTTAATAATTTCAGCATCCACAGAAAACCTCAACCACGGCCAGCTTTGACATGATGTCTTTATAAAGAGCTCTTTCTAAATGTATTGTTTTTGAGCATTTTTGCTTTTATTTTATTAGAAGAGCAGCGACAGGAAATGAGGGGCGAGATCCGGGATGACAGTAAAGGTCGGCAGCTGAACTCTAAAAGGAGAAATATACTCAGTTTCCAGTTTTTGAGGTACACATCGCTGAAACTGATGTGATAAATCTTCCCTTCATGAATGTTCATGTTCTCCTGAGACGTGTTGATTCAACTGTAAGGCTGTTTGGGAGGCTGCACAGCCACTGTTCACCCATTTATATCAGTGAGTGTTGTCTAATGGACTTGGTGAAACATCAATGTCGACCACGCTTCATTCGAGCCGCAGTGTGAGCCTCTGTCGCCGCCGCTTTGTATGCGACGTGCACAAAGGGCCTTTGATTTCGTTTGCTCCGTTGCTGAAACGGTTCCATATTTTGCTCCCGGCGCCAATTTTATCCAGCGTTTAAGGTGGACTGGGATTCAGTTCAAGATATGATGGACTGTTTGACATTTCCAGCAATGAGATGTAGACTCATCTAATCGAATTCTGAATCGTATTATGAATCTTTCTTCAGGTATCGAACTTTCTCTCTGTTGTCTCCTTCTCTTCCTCTCTTGCTGTATTTCCATAATTTCATTTCACTTATTTCTTCCCGCCTGTCTCTGTTTGCGCCTTCCGCTGTCTCGCTCTGTACGGCACAACAAAGGCAGCGCAGCATGGCGCCTGGCTGGTCTCTCCGGAGTCACGCTAGGTGACAAAACAGAGCGTGTAAAGCGCGCGCAGCCGGCAGAAGCCATCCCTCGCCATTCTTTGTTCACCTGCACCTGAACTCTGCACGTCTCTGAATGCCAAAACAGCTCACATCACAGCGGAGCACGGAGAGGGGTGTTACCCGCCGGAGAACCGCCGGCTTTTGATCTGCACGATGGTGCCATTTAGTTCAGCGCTCCGGGGAGACGCTTTAATGTGAGTGCAGCAAGACAGTGAGCCGTTATAAGAGCCATATAACTCCAATTACAGATATAAAAACTCTAATCAGTTGCATAAATCCAGTGATGGTCCCGTAGTTGCCAACAAAAACTCCTTTTCTAACGCAACTCCTGTGACTCCTACAGACAACATCTTTTCATCACAATGACAAGTGAAATGAGCCCAAACTCTAAAATGCAGATAAACTGCAGACATAAATAATTAAGTGAAGGAACTACAGCAAACACTTTTCACCTGTTCATTGTGTAATAAAAGTTTAATAAGTGGAAGATATCAGAGGAATCAGAGTCTACAACCTGTGTAAGAACATCTGGATATAAATATCATAGGTTTTTGTTGGAAAAATGACTTCTTCATCATAATATTTAAACAATTTTTAAGTTATTTGTGTTAAATTATTTGTTAAATTTGATTCAAGAAACTTATATTGCACTTTATTCCTGCTGGGAGCCATTTTTTCTGTCGATCATCTGCTGTTTGCGCTTCATACTAAGTGATCATGATCCTAATAAAAGACAATAAATATCTTAATCTGAAATGAGTCGAACAAACAGCTGTGCTTCAGCAATGGTTCTGATTAGTTCAGTGAACTGATGCACACACAGCTTTTTTCTTCCTTCACGCACGACCTTTAACACTAATGTATTCCAGAGAAAAGAGGGAAAAAAAAATCAATCCTTTTTTCAGCCTTAGATGAAAATCTATCTGTTTGCATTCAGTGGGAAATAAAAATGTAAACAAAACTGGATCTTCTTTACTCGACCCCCCAGCAGCGAACGCCCCCCCCTCGTCCCCCGTCCTGTGGCAGGTGCAGCACATTAAGCTTAACGACGCAGTTCATGGCCGCCTTAATGGAAGTCAGGTTGTATTTTTGACGTGGGACTTCGGGAACACATTAATGCACGGCGTTTAAGTGCAAACCGCACCGTTGCTAGGCGGCAAAACAGCTGGGAGGTGCTTTTGTTGTCTTTTCGGATGATGGTGAGTGATTGTGTTTGTTTGATTTTTTTCAGTGAAACCTTTGGGATGAACTGAAGGGTTTGTCTTCTTTTGCTGAGTAGTTCAACCAAAAAACATAAACGTCTTAAAGAATCTCAAAATTTCAGCTTTAGGCACCTTTCAAGCCAGTTATGGAGCTACAGCCACAGTTTGGGTCAGATAGTGGTTAATTATGTCACATTTATACTTTTTATAGATATTAGTTCCTCCTGTTTTTATCCTCACCTATGAATTTTTCCATCTTTAAGTTTTGAGTTCCTTTGTTTTTCCAGTTATCGACTTCCAGTTATCTCACACACTTTCATACAAGGGTGCTCATCATTAAAGCAGGAAAGGCTTCAATATCTTGTCTTTCTAACACCAAATGACATTGTTTAAACATAAAGATGTAGTTGAATAATAGTAATTAAGAATTCACCATTTCCATTACCTGCATCTTCTGGATCTTCGTCGTAATCTTCATCATCACCAGACGACAGAGAATCTGACAAGAAACGAACAGAGCAGAATGAATATTTTTAAATATTTAGATTTAGATTTTAATAAAATGTCTTTATTCTTTAGGCTGCTTGAACTGTTAACCATCAGATAACACACAGATCTGGGAAGCTTGTAGCTCATAATTTATTTTGAGCGAGATGAGAGTTAAATAAAGAGGCAGAAAAACAAAGCAGGAATTTTGTGCATGTTAAACGCCCAGTGGAGATTAAATGGTGTGTGTTCACTAATGAGTATGATTAGACAAAAGGTACACACACACACACACACACACATAACACACACACATATGCATGAATGCATATTAAAACTGACTCTGCTCGTTGGGAAACTCATGAATGAGTCCACAGTTCTCTGCAGCGCGGTGGCTCGTTCAGATATTACAACCAAAACATTTCCACAGACGTTAGAAATGAGCAGGTCGTTAGTACTGCTGCGACACGCTTGTGTGAGTATGTGCTCACGTGTACAGACACACACACAACTCCTCCTATCTTTGCAGCACACACTCTAACGGCTGGCGTGTCGGATGACGTCTAATTATTTTCCCGCCACAGATACAACTGTTTAGATTCGCTGCGTCACCCATTTTCACGGCGGCGTTGTAATTATTTTCGATCTGACCTTGAAGTTTTCAGGTTCAGCTCCACAGGTCTGGGTAATGAGAGCCAGCTGTTACCTCGACAACCCCAGTGAGCTAAAATCGCTCCTGAAAACTCCTGACGAGCAGGTTTTTAGTTTCTATTATTTGACACCTCGGCCTGCACCAACAAAAAAACTATTGTGTTTGTCAAAGCAAACCTTACAATAGAGTCTTTTTTAAAAAACTGGTGAACAGAGAGAAAAACACTTCAGACAGTAAGAGTCTGCAGCTGCAAACAGCTGTGAGGCTGAGCTGGAGCGACATGCTAACGTCAGCGTGGTAACATGGTGAAGTTTCAAAGCGGTGTGTTGAAATGTTCACCATGTTGGCTATCTTTGTTTACTGTGTACAGTTTTGTACAGTTTGTATAACTTGGGTTTTCCTCGGTTGTTAACATTTTATTCAATAACTTCATTGATACAACCAACAAAACAATTTACTATTATCGGCTTAACCAAACTTTTCTCGATATAAAAACAGAGAGGAATGCATTCAAAATGTCAAAATGGTAAGAGTGCAGAGTTAATGACCTTGCTTGCAGTGCTTGAATCAGTAAGTTTACAGTGGTTAGTAATTAGAAATAATATTTATTTAATGTACCAAGAGCCTGAGATTTTTGTCAAATTTCCTCAAGCTCAATAAAATTCAACATTTACCTTTTGTTTTAGCTTCCAAACAAGCCATTTCGGGGATTTATATATAACCTGTTTTTCAGCTTTATAGGAGCAAAATGTTCATATATTGATTAAACTAGGATGGTTGAATATCATACATATATAGACTCAACTTGAAGCCATGGATTGAAAATACAACAGCTCCAATGTGTCAGTGCACAACAGTGCAAAGGGTGAGACAGTCAATTTGGTTCATTTCTCAGTAAATCTGGAAACAATTATCTTAACATACTAGTTGCTTTACCACAACTGATCTGCATCAATATATATACAACATATTTTGCTATTTTTGTGTCTGATAGCCCTCCATTATATAAAATATTCTCTTTTTCATACATTTCGTGCTGTAGATAACGTCTTTCAGCCGCTCACATTACAGCCTCTCATTTCCAACATGTGTACCGTGTGTGTGTGTGTGTACAACATGAACTGGCTGCTCTCTGCTGTCTGGACGCCGTCCAGGTGTTAAATCTGATACCGCTCCTAAATATCTGACACCTTACTCAAATATTTGAGCAAAAACACAATAGCGTGTGTGTGTTTTAGATGGAGCAGGTCTCTGTGTTTAGAGTAGAGGGAGGAGAACGGGTTGTACACGGGGAGAACAGGATATTGCCACCACATACTGTAAAAAATAATTTAAACATGTACTGAGTGTTAAAACGATATGAAATGTCTGACAATGGGCTGTGATGAATTTGCTTGCTGTGTGGTTTCTCTCCTGAAACATGCTGAGCTGGAAGCAAATACACTTCTCTCACCTCGATGGGAGTTTTTTTTTTTGGTTGGTTTAAAGAGGGGGAAAAAAAGTGATTTTAAAGCTGAACGTGACTCAGAAAGACTGATGTTTTCTTCCTTTTAAATCAGGAGTGTGTTTGCACGTGTCCTCCTGCAGTCTGCAGATGATATGTGAGTCCAGGAGGAGAAGCTGTCCACCTCTGATCAGTCCTGGAAAAGGCCATTTTCTCCCCGGCTTGCAGCCAAACAAACACATGCATCTCTGCTGTGGGTGTATGAGTGTGTGTGTGTGTGTGTGTGTGTGTGTGAGGTGGGGGGTGAGTTGAGAGGGAGCGAAGCCTCTCATTTCTTGCCACCCCATCTGTTTTCAATGATGAAATGTTTCGAGCTAATTGCTTTCTAATTAGTTGTCAATAACAGGCTCAGCTGGTGTCCATGAGTTTTACGGGAAAAAGCCGCCAGACTTTAAAGCTACTGCTCGCTGCCTCCTGACCCCTCCCACCCCCCCACACACACGCCTCCTCCCCTCATGCATTCCTATTAGAGCTCTGTTTGCATCACACACTTGTTTGAGACGTTACTTACTCATCCCCTTGTATGATAATGAATTTCACCTTTGACTGTGCATCAGGAGGGGGA
Source organism: Scortum barcoo (assembly GCA_023238725.1). Taxonomy (NCBI): domain Eukaryota; kingdom Metazoa; phylum Chordata; class Actinopteri; order Centrarchiformes; family Terapontidae; genus Scortum; species Scortum barcoo. Next base: position 3,334,046 of record CM041539.1, read on the forward strand.
ATCTGTGTGAAACTTGGCCGGGTGTTAGCCGGTGAAAGTCTGTGCCAGTGTGATGCTGTTGTAAGTGTGTGTTTATGCATGTGTGTGTGTGAGTGTGCAGCTTGGCAGGCGGCTAGCCGGGAGTTGAAATCGAGCGGGAGGAGAGAAAATAATAGAACTTTACTCCTGAGTTAAGTTATCACTGTTTTCCTAAGAAACTGTTATGAAAAGCTGTCATGTCGAGACGTCAGCGCTGCAGTCGTTCGACTGTGTTTATTCAATGAAAATACTTTGATACTCGCTTGTCTGTGAGATTTTCTGCGAGCTCCACAGGGTGCAGCCAAAGCGTCTGTTTCCATTGGAGCTCTGCAAGTGACTCAAGTAGCTTAAAAATTTAGGATGCCCTTGGTTTTATAACATCTTATTTAAAGGGCACTGTCACTTAAAATGTTCTTTACTTCTGTTTCCACATTGCATCAAACATGGGTAGGTCTATTTCTTCAATTAACTTTTACTTATTTATTTATCTTTTGCCATCTTTTTACCTATAAATACCATGAAAAGTTTAACCGGTGTGAGTCTGTTTGCTGCACATGACTGTTTTTTGTTGGAAATCTCAATATTGTCACCTTTATATTTGGCACATTTTACCCCTTTTCCCCCCTGGCTGCAGTATCTAAAGGTTTAAAATGCCCCACCCTCGTTGCCCTCACCTGTCACCCGGATGGTGTAGTTGCTGATCTGCGTGTTGCTGTGGGCGAGCCGGCACGAGTAGACGCCTGAGTCCTCGTACGACACATTGATGATGCGCAACATCCTCTGACCCAGCCGTGTCCGGTTGCTAGGCAGCAGCCCGGCGCCGTCTTTGAACCAGACGACGGGCTCTGAGTGGTCGTCCAGGTCACATGTCATGTCCAGGGTGTCGCCCATGCCCAGAACATAGTCCAACAGGAAGGCCGTCTCGCTGGACACAGAGTCTGAAAAAATGAAGACACAGTGTGTTATGAAAAAGCTGGACACAACCAACTTGACTTTTGTGCAATATCACTGCAAACTGAACACTTCTGGTTGGAAATTTCAGGATATTGAGCTGATATTTTATAGATGGAGTCATTAATCAGTGGATTGAACAAAATAATTGAAACAGACTGATTAACAATGAAAGAAGTGCTGCTATTTTGGTGATAAAACATCAATGTTTGCAATATTGAGGGAAACCAAGGGAGGATTGAGAATCACTTTTCTCCCCACAGGTATTATATATATATATATATATATTGTAGAATTGTAATATTCAAGGGTTTAAGATTTTGTATAGAGCCCTTTTCCCTTTTTCCACAGTGTAATTGAGAGGCAAACTCAGTCACAGAGTTTTCTCAGAACAAGAAAAGACCCCCCTCCCTCCACGACTTCCGAAACAAAGAGGCAGTGATGCAGAATTAACCACCGACCCGCTGGCGAGCTATCAGCTAATCTGCCTCTGGAAGTCAGAAAAGTGCAACTTTTTATTCCAGCATGAAGAGAAGGAGACAGATCTGGGCTGTGTGGAAATGAACCTCCCCCCCTCGCCTCCCCTCCTCTCCTCTCCAAACCTCCCCTGTCAAACACCAGCTCATTTACTCCAGGAGCTCCGTGTGCCAGCTTGGTCAGAGCCGGGGAAAAATCAACATGTTTACTGGCTCCGCTAAGGATGCCGGCCTCTGCTGGAGACGGAGCAGAGATGGAGGGACACGTCTGGATAAATAAACAGTGGATCCCCATGTGCATCCTCTCGTCCCTCCATCATCTGATCCGGACCTCAATTGCACATCCATGCAGTCAAGACAGAGAGACAAAAAAAACCAAAAAACAACCTCATACACGCTCTGGTCGCTCTGGCAACTGTTCAAGCAAGAGCCGCGATGTACACAAACACAAGGACACACATGCATACTTTCACGCATGCAAGCATGTCGCACAAACACCCGCTGAGAGAGTCTTTCAACGAGCTGCTTAGGCAACAGAGTACACAACACACACTTGTTTGCACACACAAGTGCACACATGGGAAGGGCCGAGTGAGGTGTGTTAAGAGTGTGATTTACGACGGCAAACACGCCCACCGTTGACCCACCGAAAGGGCAGCGGCCTTACAGAGGCTCGCTGACAAGCGGCGGACGTGAACGCAGACAGCCTTCGAAGCCGAGATTAGGAAATTGGAGTTGAGAGGCAAGGTTGAAATCAGGAGCGGCCCAGACGAGACGATCTTCACGGGGAATGCATAATAGGTGCTCTAAATTATAGATGGGCTCTTTCAACGTGAGGCGGGCACCCTCGCGGAGAGACAGAGGCGCTGTTTGTGTGGGAGAGCCAGTAGGTAACGCTGCCTTTGAAACACCTCGACAACCATCCACAATCAAACTACGTAGACAGAGGTAGTGCTTGAATCTTTGGAGTGAAAGTAGTAACACCACAATGAAAGAGTACTCCCAATACTCATTACAAAAAGTACAGCTCAATCAATACATAGTACGTGTTAATACATTTAAAAAAAACCTTAAATATTTCAGCCTTGAATAGTTCAAACGTGCTTCAAGAGTTTCTTCTATGTACTGCAGCTCTTAAATAAAGCGAACAGAATAAATGAGTTGTGAATTGTTTTCTCTATTTTATTAAATGCAATAATCATACTGGAGATGTAAGTCAGTCAGTAACGTGCTTGACATGGCTGTGCATTTCTTTGCGTGGCCTCTGGCTTTGACAACAATATTTACAGCTTAGCTTGATTTTTTCTTTTTCTTAAAAAAAAAAAAAAAAAAAGCAAAAAGGCCCATTCAGGAGAAGAAAAACAGCGAGGCGACAGTGCACAGAGCATAAATTCAAGCCCAGCGTGAATGGCTCCCTACCTTCATGTATTACTTATGACCTCTGTGAGAGAAAAGGAAAAAATAGTTCTTAGAATATCTTCAAGTCTTAAACATGGAGAATTGGGCTTTATGGGGTGGATATAATAATCTCCAGAGACTCATAGCTCACTTTGGCTTTATGGAGCCCGAGCACTCGAGCACTCGAGCACAACCTCCTCTGGCAGCTCTGAATGAGCAGAGGCAGCATCGAGGCTCGACAAGAACCGTTTCTTTGTTTAAGGCACATATTTCCTGCTTAAAGGGTTAGTTCACCCAAATTACAAAGACATAGTCTCTCACTTACACCTAATGGTATCCAACCGTGCAGATAGTTCCTATTTTACGAGCTGAGTTTTTGAGATTTTTGTCTTCAGTACATTTTTCTCCCTTATTTGGAGGTGAACTGACCCTTTAAATATCAATTATCCAGTACATTGAATGAAAAAAGAGTGAGGATTACAACAGTGTAATAACTAGCATAAAAGTAGACTTCTTATTTTCTACATTTATACATGTATTTAGTGCATACTGTACGATTAGACAGCTCATTTAATTAGAGTTTGTTAATAACAAGGCAGAGCAATGCATTTGTGTGACCCTGTTGTGAAATGAATACTTTTGCTTTGATGCTGGGAAAATAGAGAGGAGGAGTGTTTGCACGCAGCACGGATGTTTAAACTGCCAGAGGCTAAACAAATGCAATTTACAAAAAGAACAAAACAAACCAAAGATATATCCCTCATACATTAAAAAAATCCATTTTTCAGGTATCACACAAAGAGGCAAAACCCCCCTTTTCTCTGGTCACCGTCAATGACAAAAATATCTGTTTCTGTTTCAGATCCAGCACTTTGAAATGCAGATGTGAAAAAAGCTGCTTTGAATAAAAGTGGATTTGGTTTGAAAGGCTTCACTTTGTGCACAACCTTTCAGGGCACATCGACCGGCCGCTGGGCTTCAGCAGAGACTGCAGCTGCCTCATCTAGCCTCTCAGGTGAACGTCCGGTAATGTTCGCTCGCGCTGACACGAGGCACTACTTTGAAATGTGGTCATGCAAGTGTGTCACAGAGGAATATGCAAAGAGAGGATTTCCTGATTAGTAAGTCAGCGTGTTAAACTCCTAAAGAGAAAATTTCAGCTGCAGTGTGTCCAGCTGTGGACTGTGGAGGGAAGGTGGGAGCATGTGTGTGAATGTGTGAGTGTGAATGAATGTGAAACAGGGCGTCAACTTCTTCTGCATATAAGTAAAGATACAAAAAAACAAAAAACAAAGCTGAATTACAAATGCTTTTTTTTTTTTTGATTATAGGTGAAAACCAAGCCAGGCCAGTTTGTCTCTGTGCGTCGGACAATAAGACTTAATGAACCAAAGTCCTGGAAAGACCAAAATCAGAACCCAATTTTGACCACAAAATGTTTTCAGGAAACCCTTAAGAGGAATTCACAGTCTTTACCTGCATTTTTGACAGCAAGAACAGTTCTAGTTTTGATTCTTGACCCCCTAAAACACTCCTGAAGGGATTATTTTAGGCGGCTCAGGAACTACTTGGGTGGGGTTTGTAAAACTGAGCATTGCTAATTGATCAAACACAAGTCAAAACCTGCCAAAAACATCAGTACAGCATTATTCAGACGGTAAACAAACACCGGTATGACCTGCTGAACGTACACACAGATTTACATTAGTCAGGTTACTACAGTTCACTGTCTGGTTGAGTGTGTTCAATCCACAGTTGAAGCTCCCAAAGGACACATGGACTCTATGCTGTTGTCACCAAATGCATGAAGATTTTAAATTCTTCTTAATCTGTAAATCTGTATTTTTCACAGCTCTTCAGATTTGAAAACTAAAGTTCAGGCTCATGATTGAGTTGTTAATGAGCTCACTTGAGTCCACTGAAGATTTGTTGCTGTGGTTGGAGGAGAACTTGCATCATGACGTCAGATGTCACAAAGAGCCAGGCGGTGGCCTAATGTTGGTTTAGCCGCGCGGCAGATAAAGTACCAACAAAGCAGAAGACGACTGCGGGCGACTCTGACGGCGCTGATGTCACAAAGAGAAATTCCTTAACATTGTTTTGTTCTGCGCGATTAAAAGCGCTAATTCAAAGGCTTTGTCTTGATTAAGAAAAAAATCTTTGGTGTTTACGTCCTTTGTTCTCTCGTAAACTGCCACGATGAACCTGTTTGATATGAAAGTGCTCTTCATGAATAAATCAGACCTGAAGTGATTATTCTGACGGAGCAGATAAATGAGAGCTTGGCTGCTCGGCGTTCATGCTGCCGTCCACATCGAGACGCTCCCGCTGTTCTCCCGTCCGGTGCGGCATGTGTAAGCTATCGGCTGTGTGTGTGTTTGTGTGTGTGTGTGAGAGAGTGTGTGTTTGAAGGGGGTGGGAGCACTCTCGCCGGAACCTGGGGCCAGCTGGAAGCAATGTGTGATATGTGCTCTTTGAGTGTGTGTGTGTAAATGTGATCTGATATGTGTGTGTGTATGAATCTGGGATTGTAAATGGGGAACTGTGTGTGTGTGTGCAGTGCAGGCTGTAGACGGTCACTCCATAAATCAAGAGGCCCCTGCCCTCCTGGTCCTTCTTACCCTCTCGGCTCAATATCATAACAAATAGCCCTTCAGAATAATATAAAGTCTCTCTTTGAGATGCTGCCGCGCGCTGTCCGTTAACGCGCCGCTCACAGACTCCATCTTTTCTGTGCGTCTGAAGAGGTTTATTTATCCTCTACAAACTTCTCCAGGGGCCCGGCGGGCAGGCTGCAGCCCTGGGGATAAAAAGGCCTCTTTATGTGGGAAGCCTTTCCACGCCTGCCTCTCTAACACACACACACACTGAGGGGACTGGGCGAAGGATCCTGAAGGAACAGGAAGGAGTGTAGACCAGACTGTCGCCATGGCTGCTGTCGTATCAGGTCACAGGAGGGATGACGTTCAGCTCGGCAAACACACTTCACAATCCAGTGTGTCCAACTTTGTAGCTGAAAATGTACTTGTATCTTAAAGGGACGATAAAAAGTGTTCTGACTATCTGCAGGCAGTCGATCTGGCTCATGCACGATATCAGTGACTCAAATAAAAGGTTTTAAGACCCAAATATCTGGGATTTGATGCTTTGTGCTCCATTAAGTATGAAAAGTTTTGATTTCAAACTGTTGTCAATCTAATTTGGGGGCACATAAAGCTGTGGGACAAGGAACGACTTCTCAACATTGCAAGATTGGACTTGGATGAAAGGATCTGTCAGATATCCCATAGTTGTTTAAACATTTTTACCTTCTGTTTCCTTTAGAGCAAATCTTTAGCTGCAGAATTTGCCCACCTTCAGCTTTGTTAACACGTCTTGAACAGATTTTTCACTCTGACACTACCGTCTACGCTTTTGACACCAAAGTTTCCACATTAAAAAGTTAAAACGAGATAACCGTGAATCAATTCTCGATCCTTAAAGAGTGAGCGTGTTTCCTGATCTGCATCCCTCTTTAAAATTCAGACCGAGGAGGGTATTCTCTGGATGTCACATCTGTCAGTAAACAACTAAATCGTGGCATCACTGTGCTGGCAGCTTGATGAATTCATTTTCTGCTCTGGAGGAGAGAAATACAGAGTTTCATCTCCGCTGTGCTGAAACACTAAACCTGCGGGTCTTCAATAATACCAGATATCCTCAGACAGAAATATCCTTTAAACTCCTTTCTGCCTCTCCAGATTGATTTACGGAGCCGTTTCAGAGTGACGTCTTCATGTCCGACCGGGCTGCTTTGCATAAAGAAGCGTCCCTGCAGGTTCAAACAGGCCGGCAAGAAAGATCATAAACAGGAAAGGATTACAAGAGTCCCTTTCTTTAAGGGACCTTAACAGCTACTTTTATTAAGTCTGGTAGAAAAGCACATACCTTTTTTAAAACATATCTGTGTTTAAACTGCTTTTGAATGTGATGGAGTCCAGATCGGCCGGGGAGACATTCATCTTTATCAAGCTCCCTTTTTTCCCCCCTCCTACTCTCTACGCTGAACTAATAACACAACAAGGACATGTTTCCAACATGTGCGTACAGCGAGCTGCTCCCAAACCGGTGGCAAACAATTCAGCGACAAATGGCTTTTTTTATTGCAGGTAATTAGCTGTTTGCTGAAAAAGACTGGACTCTACGTTTCCCCCTGAGCAGGGGGAGCAAACACTTTCCACATTTCTGTGACCACTTAGGGCCAATTTGGTGTGCATGTGTGTGTGTGTGTGTACACATGTGGGCAAATGTCATCTGTGTGTATTTCTGCAGTGAAAACAGCTTATATATACTGTATACACTGTACATAAACATATATACTGTATATATGAGTCAAAATGCGCCTCTGTGCAGACTTTCAAAGAGAAAAAGAGACCTTAAAAGATGATTCTGGTTTCTTTTTATCTCAGGTTTGGTTATGATAATACTGTATTATATTATACTGTACACACCAAATTAATACCTGAGCTCTGGAGTCATGGCAACATCACCACAACTAAATCCACAGGCAGCAACAAACACGTGAGGCCAGTTTTAAAATGAGCCTCTGTGATTATTTTACCGTAACCGTGGCCACAATTATAACATGCAGCGTAGAGGTAGAACAAATAGAAAGGTATAAAAGGTATAAATTTGACAAAATAATCTCAAGTCAACACTCATTTGCTGCAAATCTCCTGAGTTTTCAACTGCAACTGTCATAATGTTATGAAACTGACTCATCAACGTCAGTTATGGAGAAATATCTCTATAAAGCTGGATTATATTTAGTGGTCATACCAGATCCAGTAAGACTGCCAGAGAAAATCCTGAGAGTGTATTGAATTGAGCAATGTTTTTTTATTGCTTATGAATTCTTATTTGTTTTATAAGAGAAAGAACGTGTTATTTATTTTTCTTAAGAAGTTTGAAGCAGCAATATTTTCTCTATTCTCTGGAAGAAAAATTATTGTATTATTACCGGCAGGAATTTTTGATGATTGAGATTTTAAGGAAATTTCCTGAAGAGCTGGAGACACAGACAGACAGACAGCCTGGTCCGGACCGTGATGTCCTCCACAGCAGCCCGTCTGCTCGCTGTGTCCTGCCAACAGATTCTTTTACTTCTGCTTCCTATGCTGAAAAACCGGACCGGCTGCCAACCGTTTGGCACACTCAACACCCCCTCAGACAAGCCAGCATCACATGACCTTCAAACAGGATCTGTGGAGTCCCCCCTCCCTCCCTACCTCCACCACCACCACCACCTCCATAAAGAGCACATTTCTCTTCCTCCATTTCACAGCTATGCCAATTGTAAATCCTGCTCGTCCCTTTTTTTTTTACCTCCTCCCTTTTTTTTTTCTCTTTTGCAATGTGCAGTGAAAAACCTCCTAATCTCTGTTTAATATGGTTTGGCCGGATGTAAATACCTTCGGACAATGCCCTTAATCTGGGCCAGCCTGACAACCTCACACCGTTGCGGGGAAGCCTGCCAGGAGGAGATGGAGAGAAAAGAGAGATGGCTCGGCGGAGATCAAGGAGGAGAGGAGAAAGAGAGGGGGAGAGAGAGAGGGAGGGTTTCCTCTATTCCTCGCCGAGCTGAGCCGCGCTTTATCAAAAGAGCCCCTAAAATCAAGTTAAAGATAGACGTTGCCTCTAAACATCCCGCCCCGGCCTGTGCCAGCCTCACCCTCCCTCCATCCCTCCGCCTCCTCCTCCTCCTCCTCCCGAGTGCACAGCCCTCCGCCTCGCCGCGCTAACGAGCATCGGAAGGCTACCGTACGTCCAGAGCATCTTGGCAGCGCCCAATCGTCTTTCCTCCTTTCATACCCTCATCATCACCCCCACCTGCCCTCCATCCCTCAGCCTCAGAATAGGGCCTGGGCTTGGTCCATGGTAATTGTCATTCCAAAGACGAACTGGCCTAGTTTCAATTCAGCAGACAAGTGTAAGAAGCTCGGCCCACAAAAGCCAGGATGTCTGTGGAGTGTGTGCGGGGCGACCAAACAACATAACACACTTCCCTTACAAGCAGGGAGGAACCAATCTGATTACGAGGCAGCTTTTTTGGATCTCAACATTAGCTTCTTTTTTTTAGGCAGCGAGTTGTCTTTATACTTGATTTTTCTATTAATAAAGAGAGCAGAGGTAATGATTTATGAGTCAGCTGTGCAGTATATTGATTTAAAGTCTGGGAAGGCCACACGCCTTCACACACAGACTTTGGAGGGATGCTCGATCAGCACTACTCGCTTTATCAGTGATCAGAAAAAGACAATAAGCAAAAACTGTGGCAAAAGCACAAAATTTAATGTTTGCACTGGATATTGAGAATTATCTACAGAGTATAAGAACAAAATGAGTTTATTGAAATCCTTTCGTTCAGGTAAAAATCAGATTATTAAAACTTTAAAGGTAGAAAACACTTCAAATTCTTCCCAGTATGTGAAATAGACAAGGTAATATACAGTTAATTTCCTGGAAATTCAATTGGGAAACTATAATTAAATAACTATAACTATCTACTACTACTATCTACTATTATTATCTATTATTTATAGACCAAATAACTGTGTGACAATGTTTTTTGGTTAATCTAGTGATTTAAATAGCTGGAAAATTAAGGTACCTTCTTAAAATACCATCATAAAATAGTCTAAATTATCAATTTGCAACAAAGCTTATAGAAATAATATCACTGGACACTGGAAGCACAATTAATGGTTAAATATTTGAATATTTGTTGAATTTTGAGGACATCCATTAGTTAAACCCCTAAATGATGTAAATTAAATACTTTACGTATAAATACTGCGTCTGAATGTGTGTTATCCAAAACCGCAAAGACGAGCTGATGGAAACTATCTGACAGAGCACGAGGAGACGCCTGATTGAAATGTTAAACTTTGACCTCCTTTGACCTCCAAACCCTGCCCCGACATCTCAGCGTGGCCATTAGACACACACACACACACACACAACTTTTTGATGCTCTCCAGCTGGGGTGTGTACATGTGAGAGGCGACAAAGACATCAGTGTCACCGAGTGTGAGCGATGTAAATGTTTTTTTTTTTTTTTTGGGACTTAAACTAAAGCCCGGGTTGTTCTGCATCCAGGCGTCACCTTAGCAACACCTAAAACCAAGACGACAGTGTTGTGCATTCATCCTATAAGACTATAAGAAGAAAAAAAAAACCCATGGTAATTGTGTTTACGCTCTCTCACAGTGACTTTGTGTTTCAGAGAAGTTAAGGTGACAAAGAGGAGCTTTAAACTGAAAGTTAAAACCTCTTTTGGACTTAGTTAATTAATCCGTCAAGCATTAAGAAGATTGAGCTTTTTTTCTGCCTTTTATTTCAATGAAAAGGTAGCTGAGTAAAAAAAGGTGAGAAATCCAAATAAATGTAAAGTTTTATAGAAAATGTTTGATCATAATTTTCTGATAGTTTCATTAGGGGGATTTGGACTCCTGCCCCTGTGCGTAATTACATTTGAAGGGCAGGTTTACTAAAATCAAACTTAATTTTAAAGCTGCAGCGTGAATTTGTGATGCCGTTTGATCTGACGAGGGTCTGAAGGTGGCGGGGCTGCGATCCCTGGGTTGGGATCAGCGGGACATAAACGCTTTTACTGCTCTGTTTATGATGCTGTTTATTAGTGCGGCGGGACTGCGTGGGTCCGTCCGTCTCAGCCCCGTTGTTACCTCTCTACGTGAAACCTGCCGCCATGTGCTTCTGATCACCAGCAAACACCTCCCGAGCTGCCACCAAACTCCTCTTCTATTTAACTCTGATCTAACTAATGAGGAATATGTTGAAAAGAAAGCAAAAAAAATGACACTACTAACACGCCACCTCCCCTGGGTCTCAGACCGATCCCAGGACGTTGTGTGTGTTTGCTTACGAGGGCAGAACGAGAGCAGGAAAGCCTCTAATCCCATCATCCCTCCCTCCCGCTTCCCTCCAGGACCTGCCTTCACTTACAGCACAAACAGGCCACAGAGAGGAGCCTCTGTTTGGGAGAAAGAACAACTGGAGCCCAGTTGTCCTGAGACATCTATACCAGACATCTATACTTACACAGCCTGGACACTGCACAATGGTCCTCTGGAAGCAGGCTTATAATGAAATAACTGAAAAGAACTTTATACAGCCATAAAAAAATATTTCCTTTGCAGTGTTTCTTTCATATTCTACTGTAAATGGTGATGTAGTTTGCACAGCTAAAGTATCTCAAGTGAGACTGTTAGTATTGCTAACCAGTTAGTCGTGCCCTGCAGGTACCCTGACAGCCCGTCGTATCCATGGCAACCACTTCAGTAACTGGGGTGACTGCGCCTGTATGCGCCGTGGCCGACAGTCCTGCTTTGCCATTCATTAAAGAGTCAATGGAGTTTCCTAAGAAGAACAATGCAACAGTATAGTGCTTCACACATGAAAATGTTCAATCGCTCTCCCATTCAGCCGGCGCCAACGTGCCACTGAGCAAAGCGCTCGTACTTGACTCCCCAACCGAAATTGGCTGACGGTTTGGGGGTGTGGTCGAACTTGGTGATGGGAATATGAGACGTTTTGTGTGACACTGAAGCAGCGTGATTCCTAAGAAGATCATAGCCTAAACAGTATTATACTATTGTAAACTATTGTTATATTACTTATTTAGATCATCAGTTGAGAGAGAGAAGATGCAGGAATTAAACCATTAACGAATTAAACCATTAAACCATGGACGATGCTTTTATAGATTATACACCCTATCCCTCAGGCTGGTGCACACATTTCTATTAAAGGATTGATTTTATCTCTAAAATGCAAGAAAATTATAAGAAAAAAGCAGCAAGAAGCAGCAAGTATTGACTTAAAGAAATGAAAGTCTGGGGGAATCTTTGGTGTTTCCGATCAGCTTCATCACTTTAACTCATCTTTAGACGCTCTCATACTGTATTTATGTTCTTCATTGGACCAGGATGACTGACGCTCATAACAAATGAGCAACAGGCACTGCAACAACAGCCAACAAAAACTTAAGAGTCTTGCTGTTGAGCTGTTTTTCCCAGTGTTTAGCATTGCGGTGTATCACTTCTTGACATCATAACTCTTTAAGAAGTCTGCGACCAGAAGATGCTTAAAAACACGAAACACACTGGAAAGTAGAGCTCTTTTCTGGGTAAACAGAAAAAAAAAAGAAAACCGGCTCTATTACACAGTTAAAAATAATCTAATGTTTTCCGATTATGACTTTTGGTGGTTTTACACAGCAGATAAAACCGCTGCACGTTGCGCCAGCGATGAGGAGAAAGTTGTCACATAAGGAAAAAATGCAGTCAATTACTGAATACACCGCACTCAAAAATACCATTTCATGGGAATTTTGAAAAAATTTCTGACCTGGGTTATTCTAAAAAAATAATCCCAAACAACCAAAACTCGAGTCAGCTCGACTGTCACCGCTTTGCCGTTAGCCAGCACAACACCGAAGTCTCTCTTTCTCCTCTTTCCAGGGAGGAAAAGCCTTCCATTACACTCTGCAGAAGGTACAAGGGTTTATTATTTTTGCTCCGCTGGCAAAATAGCATTAGGGGAGAGGAGGTGAGGAGCGTAGGGGGAGGACATGGGTGGAATGGAGGCCGAGTTTGGTTTCAATATTAGATGTGTCAGCTCCCCTGGATGTGGGGGGGCTTTAAACAGAAGCGCATGTGAGGGCGCGAGTGGAGACCCTGGACCTTTTTTAACGAAGCAGCGGCGGAGGAGGTTGGTAAAGATGATGAATCAACCAGCCAAGAGAGAGAGAGAAGATGAGAAAGAGGAGGAGGATTTATATAATATATATATATATAGGACAGGACATTATTACACTGTAAGCCTCATATATATATATATATATATATATATATATATATATATATATAAACTTTGGCAACACTGTGCTTAATGATGGTCAAGCCAATAAAGCAAATAAAGCTCATTTAAATTTATCCTGGCAGACACAAAAGAAGAAGAAGCAGAGGAGGGATGGATGGAGGAGGAGGAGGAGGAGGATGAAGATGAAGAGGTAGCAGATGTGTAAATGTGTGATCACATGGAAAGAGAGAGAGGAGGGGAGGAAAAAAAAGGAAAGAGGAAGACAGAGGGAGGAAGAAGATGAAAGACGGAAGCACATACTCCTACACACACACTCGCTGCCTCACACACACACACACACAACATTGAACACAGTCTGTTGGCTCTCTGTTTCCATTCACAGAAATGTAAATGGGGTGCAGCAGAGCCAGACAGGACAGCTCTGCTTCTGGTTAGTGGTCAGAGAGAGAGAGAGAGAGGAGAGAGAGAGGGAGGTGTGGAATAGTTTATATTCAATATTTAATGTTTACCAGGTGATTTTAAAAGAGAGAAAAGAAAGGGGGGGCATTTCTAGGTGGGGTTTGCATGTTCTCCGAACACCTGGGTGAGAGATCCAGAGACTTTAAAATGCTCTGGGGTTTTGAATGTGAGAGTGAATGGTTGTCTGTGTGTGCATGAATGTTTATGATGACAAGAGAGAAACAAAGGTGTGTATATATATATATATATATATATATATATATATATATATATATGCATGAGTCTGAAAGAGAATTATTAATTACAGGCAAACTTTAAGATATTAATAGCACTTTTAAAACAAAGTGCCTCATAATAAGCAGCTATTAGGACTGAATACTTCATTGAAAGGGGGTGTGTTGTTTCAGGTGACCATTAAATAGGATCCATGATGTCAAGTTTGATTGAATGACTAAACTCTGCACAAACTTTGAGGGACTACGAGACAGGATTTAAATTTTGCAGCTCACGGTTGCGACAACCAACAGCTGAAATATCGTGGACACGTCGATCTACCTGGAAATGGACGTTTGCATTGTTGCAAAAACTGAGCCAGGTTTTTACTGCAGCTCTCTGTTTTGACACCCCCCCCTGTGTGTCAAGTGTCTGTGATCTCATTTAAATAAATTGGACAGCGTGTGTGTGTTTGTTTTTTTTAAATGTGGTGCTAATAAACTGAAACGGGACAAGCAACATCAGTGAAACGTCAAACAGAAGCACAGCCACACAAGTAGAGGACTATCTATGTGTGCGTGTGTGTGTGTGGCTGAATAGCCATTTGGGGTGTAGAGGGGGGGGGTCAAGGGGCTGAGTGATGGGGGGGACAGATCAAGCCCAGACTGTCTCTGTCTCTCTCTCTCACTTTGTGTGTGTGTGTGTTGGACTCCTTACAGCTCGGCACACAACCTGCCATCTGTTTGCCTCTGCCAGCAACAAAACACACTCTTCCAACGGGCTTGGCTCAAAGCAGGGACACACACAGTCACACACACACACGCAAACATGTTTATACACGCATGAGGACAGTGTATATTGGCTCCATTTTGCAATCGCCGTCCATCACAACAATTCAGTTAGAATTATGCAATTACAGCGGTGGAGGCCATAAATCCAGGCGTCTGACAGAAAGAGAGAGACTGATGAGAATAATGTGAACAGGGAGAGATGGATGAAAGGAGGCATGTAACTTTCAGTAAAACACCATCAACCAGTCATTTCACAGCACAAAAATATTTTGTCAGATTTAACTGCGTCCCCCCCACCCCTCCCTCCTCCCCGCGCGCCCTCCAAAAACAGTCCTCCTGATACGACACAACGAGTCTCTTTGTTCCCTTCCATGTCTGCCTTATCTGTTAAGTATCTCAACAATTTCCTTAAGGGGAGCTTTGTAATTAAAAACCTGCCGTATGTCAACGCCGCTGTCAGCCGGTGGGATGAGAACCGGCCTGAACCGCAGCCAGAGGTGGAGCGGAGGACACGTACAGGTGTGTGTGTGTACGTGCCACAAAGGCATCGCGAGGCTGCAACAGGCGGTGCAGGCGGCCATCAAAGGGCTCCGAGACCGATGGAGATTTGAAAGCGTGCCAGAACAAAGAGAGAAAATGAGCAGATATCTGGAAAGATTTGAGGCTTAAATGTGTTTGTGTGGGCGTCAAATAATGTCTGTGTGAAAGGGAGCGAAAGTCAAAAGAGAGAGACTTAAAAAAATAATGATCCCACTGCGGGAAAAAGGTGGCAGGGGTTAGATGTGAGCAGAACGCACCGACAGGTCTGTATTTTCATCCATAATTCATTGAGCAACACGCAGGGAGAGTTTCAAAGGGCATTAATGAGGTGTATAATAATACATACATAGCCGTGGCCCGTAGACGAGGTTCGTACGAAGGCCGCCGGCTGACAGTGACCTACTGATCTACAGCTGCCTTTTAATTTCTTTCATACTCGCTCACATACGTTTAACCCAAACCTGAGAAAGGCCGCTGACCTCTGGGAGGATTTTACAGCCTGTGACTACAGAGGAGGGATAACGGTGACGGCGAATATCGAAATCAGGTTCCTTTCATATTAGATCGAGAAATAAAACCATAACTGAGAGTTTTTTGACACTAGTACAAGTATGAAACCGGGGTTAGGGTGAGTGTGAGTAAGACTTTAAAGCTGATATAATCCCCTTTCTTATACTAACAATGAATGAAAGGACTACTTGTATGTTGAAGGGGTCGCTTGTGTGAGTCTCTCTCATCTCTGTGGAGAGTTTTAGCATGTTTTCCTAAGAGATTCGAGTGTTAAGGCTAATTTAAGAGTTTTTAATTTTATACAAACCCTTTCATTCATTCAGTCAAAGAGAGCAATGTCCTCAGATGTTATATTTTGTCTAAACACAAGCACTTCTACTAGTTATACTTTGCAACAAACATTTCAGACATTTTTCATTTATTTCAGAAACTATAATTTAGAAACCAAGAATGTGAATCTGATCTAACGTTCAGTACCAGCTTTTGGCACTTATCCAGTCCTACATTACGTTGAATTTAAGTCAGTACAACAAAAAACATTCAGCAGGCTCAATAACCAGTCGTGGTCCCGAAATATGAGGCTCACAATTTAAGGTGATTCAAGCCGACCACTTTCACTTCAGCCTGTGATCTGATATGAAAACCTTTAATAATATTTTGCTAAGCAACAGGCTTTTTTTTTTCCACTTGTGCTCAAGTGCGTGTTATCCTTGGAAAAATACGGCGTCTAGACAGTAATACTCTGCAAGTGCTTAATGAAAATGTCCCTAATGCATAACGCGCTTAGAAAGACACAAAGTAGGACATATTTAAGTCTTATTGAAAGTAAGAAATAACTCAAAGACTCTTAAAGATGATCAGAAAGCTTCTACAGGTAAAAGAAAATCTATTATGAATATTTTACAGACGCCATGTTTGACTGTAAATCCAATTTAACTGCTTTACAGGAGCGCTGCAGAAGCGTCCCCACTATGATCCCTCTCTAAATGGGACTCTTGAGTTGTGTTCAATGTTTAATTCCCATCCAACTAAGTGTCTAAAGTGTCTACTGGATTAAGTGCCTGATGGACTGAGGATAGAACAGCTATTGTTCACCACATCGCCATTCTCCAAAGCTTACAGTATTTGGCGTGCACGCTTTCCGGGCTTGCCAAAAGATTTCTTGATAATGTTGCCGGGGGACTGAACAGTCATGCAGGGATTCAGAAAGCAAAAGTGTTACTGCAGAAGAAGGAGGAGGAAGGAGGAGAAAGCGCTTGGAGTAACTTTTTTACGCTTAACTTGTGATAAACGCTCCAATTTTCAGGGAGTCGCGTACGGCCCACACATGGAGCCCTGCTCATTTACATAATAGGATGATTAAAGGGTAGTGATGTTGAGTGCCCCGCAGAAAATTACACTACCATCATACTCGAGAAAATAACCTTTCTATAAATGCACGCTGGAGAGGCAGAGCTACCTCTTCAGGAGGAAAAACACGCTGAACTTCAGAGCAAAAGCATTGGGTACTTGTGACAGAAACAACAAACTAAATCTGATGGGGATATAAACTGAAGTGAGTCCTTTTGTGCAGGAAACTTGCTTTTTATGATGGCTGCCATGCAAACCTAACAGAGTTTCAACTGAATTGGTGGACCAGAGGAAGATGCGGCCCACTACGACAGGTACTTGGATGACCGGAAGGGTTCATGGACTTATAAAAGAAGCAGGTAAGCAGACCAGAGGAGCACCTGAGCCGACCAGAAGGGGAATTTGAAGTGACAAGAAAAGCATCTGAGCCGTGAAGATGGGCGCTTGTTGATAAGAAGAGCCGCGGTGGGAGCACGGAGCAGATTCAGACGCATCGTGGACGTCGTGCGGAGGTAGTTTCCTCTTCGATGACGCGCTGTGGAGGAGTGTGTTTTATTCTGAAATCTCTCCTTATGACATGAGCAGAAGAACGGTCGCGCTCACAGCTGGCTGTTACGCTTGCGCACACACACACACACACTGCCTTCAGAACAACACTGCCACTATCAAAGACTTACAGAGCACAGGAGAGGGTTTCAAAAGACAAGTGTGTGTGTGTGTGGGGAGAGATAGAGGAGTGTGTTAGGGGAGAAAAATAAAATATGGCAGAGAAAAAGAAACAAGGAGAGAGTGACGGAGAGAGTGTGTGTTCATGTGTGTGTGTGTGTGAATGTGGTGTAGAGCCTGAGCGTAAATCTGCGGATGGCGTGGTTTTAACAAGTCTCCTAACGACCCAAACAACCCCTGCTGACATTTACAGTCCTTGCCAGGGGGGGAGGCGGGGGTTCAGAGACCACCACCACCACCTCCCCAACACACACACACACACACACCTCTAAAAATGACACACATATGTGCTTTCTTCTCTACTTGAAGGACAAACTGACCGCACACACCCACGCTGTCTTCTTCTGTCTCTCTCTCTCTCTCTCTCTCTCTCTCTCTCTCTCTCACACACACACACACACACACACACAAAGACTCTCTGCTATCCTTTAATTTTTCTGTTTCTCTCTTTTCATCTTTTTTTACTGCCTCCCTTTCATAATCCGCCCCTTAAATGAAATGCTCGTACAGACATAACATTCACTTAACTGCAGACTCCACGTAGGCCTGCTGCTGTCACACACACACACACACTCAGATGCAATGGCAAAACTGAATGTGTTGAGTTTATGTGTCTGCCGCTTCACAGAAAATGTCAGAGGAGAGGAGCCACATATTTCATCTGAGCTCCACGGGGGCACCGGCGAGGGGTGTGTGTGGTCAGTAAATAGTGCAGAGGAGAGAAGAATAACACACACACACACACACGAAGAGGAAAAACACACACACACGTAGCCTCTGCTCTTTGTCATCAGTCCCTTACAGAGAGACGGTCAACTTGGCGTCTCAAACATTTTTTTCCCCACAACATTTGGAAATGCCACCAGCCTTTGGAGAAATAAACAACGCCGCGCTCTTGAGACAACATTATGGTGGAGTTAATGGAAACAAGGAATTATACACCTCACACACACACACATTCACACACACATTCACACAGTGTGTTCTTATGTCACACATACATAAATACAGACCTAGGGATGAGTTTAAGATTTATTCCAGAGTGCATTTTAGCAGGAGGGTAGTTCTAGTTTGGGCTTTTTTAAAACTACTGAATGATCTGTTTGTGTGGCATTCTGGGAAAAAAAAAAACTTCCATCTAAACGACAATTTTATTCATGTTATTTTAGTCATTATATAGCATTATTTAGACAACTTATCAAACATACTGTGTTATTTTCTGGTCAATAGCAGCTGTTTTTCTTTGACAAAAAGCTATTTTCTCTCCCTAAATCATTCCTACGGTGGCCCACAGGGGCCGGTTGGTCACATTCATGCATTAATCGACGACAGCTCCACAAAAACAAGTTCATAATTTTGAAATTTTAATGAGTATATTACTTTTAATTTCCGTTTACTGGCATGCTGTAAACTTTCAAGGGCATTTAGATGCTCAGCGCCTGCCAATTTCTTACCTCGCCACAGACACACACATTAATCCGCATCCACCCCCCCCTGCACAGCCACACACATATACAAACACACAGCATTACACACAGAAAGCACAAACCTAAGTGACAACTTCGCTGCGGCGGCTGAGGGGAAATTGTGCCATCTGCCAGTAAACGACAGTCATTTTATCCCTACTGCTTGTCCATCTGTGGACCTGGGGAACTCTGCTGGAGGCCAGGGGGCCGCGGGGGAGTCGGGGGAGACAGGACGCAGGCCGGAGATGCCTACCAGGCACCGAGGCTGCTGTGTGAGGGCCTCACAGCCTCCTTTACCTCCTCGGTGTGAAGAAAAAATGCAAGAGCTTCAATACTGGAGGAGGGGACACTGTGGATCCTGAAGGTTAAAGCTTTAAGTAACTGTCAGGGGAGAGTTTTCTTTTCTGGAGTCTGATCATAAGAATCAATATAGTTTCCAAAACTGCATGATTTCATGGATTCATTCATCGGTCCACAGTTTAGCAAAGGTCATAGATTATCAGCTGAGCATTAGAAAAGCTAATAAACTGCTGAGTAAAAGCAACCTTTGCTCGTCTGATAACATTTTTCATCTTGTGATTATTGTGGGTTTAACCTTTGACCTCTACTTTCCCTCTTGATACCGGGCGATGTGTTAAATCATGAAGCTCCCTAACTGTATGGGAAATACTTGTTAAATGTATATAAATAACATTTCCGCCCATATAATGCACTCTGTCATACTAAAGTGACCTCACAGACGAGTGTATTAAACAGTATTTCAGATCTTCAGCGGCACCCTGCAGTCATACAGCATCACCATCTCACTATTAAATGTCTCTGATGGAAACATGGCTGCACGTGTTGCACGTTATCAGCGCACCGTCACCCACTTCACATGACATGACTCATCACACTCAAACAAGGACAAATATTAGCAACCTGAAACAATATCTTCCTCAGAGCTGCAGTATACCTGCATACTGTGCAGGTAGACAGAGATCACAGCCTGAACACCCACCACCCTGAGGGTTTCGAAAAAAAAAAACACACTCTGCTCTTCGGATGATGCCAAGCATGATGGGCTGTGATGGCTCCCAACAGGGAGGGCAATCAGGCGGACAGAATCACAACACGTCTATTGTAACGTTGGGGTTTTACATGAGAGAGGGCAGGGGGGCAGAAAGAGGAGAGGAGAGGGATCTTTTTTGGCTCTGAAAGGTGGAATTCACACACAGGTAGAAGAGCTTTTGTTTTTCAGTCTTCTGGGGCAAACTGAAGCCCAAATGTGAGTCTTTTATGTTCCTGGATGCTTGAGATGATACCCCATCTGAGCACTTTCCTTCCAAAGCTCTCTTAATAAGGCCTTTTTGCATAGTTGAGCTTAAATCCTTTCCATGCAGAGGTCTAAAACTGAAGCATACAAGGTGTGTTCAGAAGATTTTTGCTTTCAAACCTCAACATAGTTAAGTCAAAAGTTTTTCCTTGAGTTATGCCTATAAAAGGAGTCCTTGTTTTGTGTCAGACTTGATCTGATCTACATATAAATGCAAAAGTTAACAAAAACTGCATGTCCACCTTCTTGATTGAAACGCTGGGTCGTCTCCAGAAAGCGCCCGGCTCCTCGTCTTTCTTAATGCACTGTAGCGTGTAAAGTGTGTCAAAGACTCATTTTAAATAACTCTCACATAAAAAGAAAAAGGGAGGGAGAAAAACAACACTTGGCTAACGCCTTAGAAAAAGATTACTCTGCTGTGTTAGTTTTTTTGAGCAATATAGAGAGATTAAAGCAAACACAGTCGACGTTTACTTTGGATTGATCTTTGGGTATTTCTCTGCCTCCAGAACAAAGAGGAGAAAATCGCGCTAAGCTCAGCGAACCGAGAAGAGTCCAATTAAATCCTCCTCATAAAAAAACTCTGCCACATTCATATAAACAATAAATGTGCCTTTTGAAATGGCTCTATTTGAAGTGATGAACACACAGAAAGCCCAACATGGTTCTAAGCAGATGTCATATTAGCATGGAAAATGAAGCAGGCGACAATTGAGGAAGAGAAGCGAATGTATGCGAGCAGCTAAACATCTTTCTCGTTGTTGGACGAGCACCCTTTCAGGCCTCTTTCATCCTGGTTTATGAGCGCATGTGAAGCCAACTTGAGGAGAATTCTCCTTTTTTTTTGCTGCTAGAAAAGCATCATTTAATTTTTTTTTCTTCTCACCTCTCGTGTGAGCAAAGACCCTGACTAACAGTCCACAACCAGAAGATGTTGAGTTCACAGTGATATAAAACAGAGGAGAGCAGAAAATCCTCACATTTCAGAAGCTGGAACAAGTCAGTATTTGGCATTTTTGCTTGATGAATGATAAACAATTAATCAGTTATTGGGAGACCGCCAAAGAGAACATGTGCTCAGTGAAAAGTTGTGCAAACCGTGTGATGCTCAGTGTTCCTTCATGTGTTTAATTTATACGGATTGCATTCAAACAGCAACATTTTCTTCTTTTGTTCTGTCAAAAGGTTGCGTTTTATGGTGCCTGTGATCGAATCCCTGGATTTCCTTGCAGGTGGTGTTTCTGCAGCGAATGTGCATGATGCTTCTAGTTTTGCATCCTACCTGTGGGCTGAGCGGTGGGCAGCCTGGCTGGAGCGACGCAGAGAGGCAGGAGGAAGGAGAGCCAGAGTGAGCACCACAGAGCCGTCATTCCTCTGGACGACGGGGTGAGACGCAGAGCAGCAAGGCCCGACTCCGACTCAGGCAACATCCTCCGTGTGCATGCTGTCCAGCAGAACGGCGGCCACCGACGCCGCAAGAAACTGTCCGACAACTCCACGCCACCGACCTGGAAGACAAACAAGTGTGAGGAGAATCCAGCCTGAGCCGAGCCACTGAGAGAAGACCGAGAGTCACCTGAATCAGGCCGAACATTCAATCAGACAGAGAAAATCGACAGACTCTAAGAGGAATTGAACACAGTACAAAGAAGTGCCTTGGGGTCTGCACACATGCTACCATATTTTGACCTGACATTCCTCACAGATTTCAAGGATTAGGGTGGAAATCCCTCTTCGCAGTTTTTCTCAGAAACTTTCTCACAGCACCTGATCGTTAAGATAGGCGGATAGAAGCTCCCATATTGGAACAGCTGGAGAAAAAAAACAACTTTTGCGCTGTACCCCTGGACGAGAATGCAAGTTCATTAAGCAAATCGACTGCTGCAACAGGATGAGTTGATGAGAGAGAGAGAGAGAGAGAGAGAGAGAGAGAAATCGCATTATTTCAGACCCTGTCATTCCTTCCACGGGACTCTTTTCTGCTTGAGAAAGTCTTTTGCATGGTTTAGCAACCGATTGACACGGATTCACTAATCTTCCTGCAGGATGAGGAATGCCCAAAGTCTACAGTATCAGTTGCCCAACGTGCCCGGCGGCTCGCAGGAGGAGGAGGGAGAAGAGGAGGAGGAAGAAGAGGAGGGAGCGTGACGGCTGCGGCGAGCGACGGCGGAGCACTCTGCTCTGTTTGCTTAAGCAGGGAGAAGCTGGAATGCACAGAGGTTCGAGGAGAAAGCTCAGAGCGAGGTGCCCAGAAAAGCAAAGCACAACCCCCCCAACATGCACGCATACACACACACACACACACACACACTGTTAGTTTTATCCTTAGCGGCTCTGTCCAGCTTCAGAATAGCCTTGGCTGTGAGACGCCCCCCCCCCACCCCAACAAAAACACATGCACAGGTTTGGCGAACACACACGCGCAAACATCTCAGAGTGGGCTTTGCTTGCACACACAGGGGTGTATTGTACACACATACTCACACACACAGGGCCCAGAGAAAGGTTGTGTTGTCTTAAGTCTTAACAGTACTGTTTTTCTTTCTCTCAGAGGACCTGTGACCCAGTCCTTGCTCAGCACAAACTGAAGCCCAGGCCGGCTCTGCGAGGCTCTGTTTGCACATTATCACTCTTCAGCACAGAGAACACCAACTGCGGGGGGAGGCGGGAGTCACAAGGACAGATAAAGCAGCACGCACACACATACAGTATAATCTAAACACCGCAACTGGACCTTTCATGCATCAACATACTGCTGCCTTTCATGCTCTCTACAAGCACTTCGGAGAGCTTCTTCTTCTCCTCCTCCTCTCTCAGCCTGTTCTCACCTTCTTACAACATAAGACGCCTGCACGCCGCTGCGGTTTGTTTATACAGCACGATAAGGCCTTCGCTCTCCAGGCCGTGGAGGTAGCTGATTGCAGGCCTCTCCGACTTGAAGCTTTTGTTTTCTCTGGCAGGCACAGACACACACGCACGTGAAAAAAAAAAAGCTGACAAATCTCCGGAGCCGGCTCGTGTCAACTTGTAGATCTGTTTAGACAAGTAGCATGACATGTGACATGTGAGAAGAAGAGACTGGGAAACAATACGGGCTTTTGAGGCGGCTAATTTGGTGACAGGTAATCTTTAAGACGACCTCAACGTGAATCCGTTTTGAATTTGAGCAGCAGCCAAGTGTTGCAACATGACTGATGGCGTGAAACTGAGACAAATTAAATCCTGTGTAAGAGCAGCAGGTAATATGTACCCTCCCTTGACCAAATGGTAACCTTATATTCTTCTTTTTTGAAATACACGGGGATGAAACTCAACTTTTTTTACCAAAGTGGACAACGCTGGAAATGAACTCTTCACAGCCGACTAAAGGCAGCGTGACTGCACTGAAGCA
Source organism: Scortum barcoo (assembly GCA_023238725.1). Lineage (NCBI taxonomy): Eukaryota > Metazoa > Chordata > Actinopteri > Centrarchiformes > Terapontidae > Scortum > Scortum barcoo. Next base: position 3,357,532 of record CM041539.1, read on the forward strand.
GAGGCGAAGAAGAAGAGGAGGCGGCGTGGATCCTGGAGACCCAGCAAGGAGTTCAAAGCCTCCAAAGTGTTTTCATGCTAATATTTTCTTTAAGCATGAAAGGGAAACACAACCACGGTGGTGAATAATACATGAACATTAATCATGCAGAACTATCTTCACATTGTAATGGCTCAGAGGCAGAAAAGTGCTTTAACCGGGGTTCAAATCCCTGTCATCCCTCTCCCCTCGGTGGGGATCAATGCGAGGCAGTCACATGCTAGTCACACCTCTGCAGAGTGTCAGTAATCTTTAATAATTAAGCCGGAGAATCAACAGCAGGGCCCGGATCGACTTTGTCATTTTGGGAAAAGGAGATTAGAGGGTTTTTTTTGGGGGGAAAGCACAAGTGCAAACAGCAGCCGGGCAGAGGGCAGATGGGCAGATGGTGGAGAGACAGACAGACAGAGACTCAAGTGGGTAATCTTCCATATCAGTACCTCTTTCTTCTTCCACTCCTTACTCTGCTCCTCACCTTCTCCCCCCACCACCACCACCAGCACCTCCCTGCCTTTAATAACACCACCACCCTCCTTTCAAGGCACTCACACTCCAGCTGCACCCTCAGGTGAGAGGAGATATTGATCAGCCGAGAGAGCTCTGCCCTCTTTTTAAAGCAGCTGTCGAGGTGCTGCAGGCCGTGGAGTCGGCTCACCTCGGACCGTGTCCTCCACCGCTCGTGTCAAAGACCACGTGTGTCCTCTGCATGAAACAGGGGACACAGGCGGGAAAATGAAAGAAATACTGCAGGAAACCACAGCACGTGAACCAGAGAAACACAGGATAACATGGCAGCAGATATCACGGGAAATTAATGTTATAAAGCTTAATACAACTGTTTATCTGCCTTAAGCTTACAGTGATACTACAGAGAATCAGTGGGGAAAAGGGGAATATCATTAACTATCATAGTGCCACTGTGACTTTACTTTGAATATTACAAGTTCATTAAAAGTTCTCACAGAAATATAAGACTCTTAGGGTATAAAATAGTAAATAGTAATAGTATAGTAATAGTAGTTAACTTCATAATTAAGTATCAGAGACATATTCTTGATGTAAATCTGCTCTAAAGGCCAGATAAGGTCACTGCTGCAGCACATAAGGTTCCTGTGATTGGATTACGGCTGTGAAATGGTGTTTGTGCGTGAAAACTTCTGAGCTTTTCTTCTCAAAATTTGACGAGTTGCAGCCAGTTATTATAATATTCGCCTCTTTTTGCGCGCAGGGGGATGGTCTCAGGCCAATTTCGGTAATGAAAAGAGGCAATCAGAGTCTCATTTGGAGCTGAAATGTGTCTGAGGCTCGCCTCTGATTGAAAAGGCTGCAAACTGGCGTGCGTTATTTCTCGGGTCAATAGATACAATTAATTTGCTGCATTAGCCCAACTATTATCACTCGCACGCTTGTTTTATGGCCCCGAAATTTAATAGGCTAATGCAATACAAGTCCCAAATCTCATTTCAGGGGGCCCCCTCTCACAGGATGCTATAATCCGGTAATTTTCTCCGGTGATGACTTGACGTGGTGCTGAGCTGAGTGGCCAAAATCACCATCTGAATCCCATTGAAGCGCCCGCGTTTGAAGACGGGATGACTGATGTGCTGCTGAGGAAAGACCCGCACAGTTCATTCAAAGGGGGGAGAAAAGAAAGAAAAAAAAGATCTGCTGCTTTCTGGAGAAACTTCAGAGATGATCAGAGGCATTAGAGAGAGGGGCTGATGTGTAATTCATATTTCTGCTCCTAACCGGGGAAGACGTCATCGTCGCAGCGAAACAGAAAAGGCGTGTTCGTCCAAACGAGCCGGAGGATGGCGATGAAAGTCACTGTTTTACTTTTTTATGACAGTGAAGCGATGTTTGATTGATGGGAAATGGAAACAGAGCTCAGATCAGGCGCATCTAATCTAATGGGAATCCTCAACCCAACATGAGGGGCGGATAAATGCGCGTAATTTCATTATTCCACACATCCGCGTCTTCTTAAAATCCAAATGAATTTCACACACTTCGCTTCATTACAGGACTTTTTCTGAAAAATGAAGCATCAACATTTTAAACCCAAACAGAACGAGGCGGGTCACTGCGCTGAGAATGACTTCTCATTTAGAAAATTCTTTAAATTGCCAGTTTCCAAACCTTCTCCGTGCGTAATCTCACCAACCTGCGCCACACAGAGCTGCCTTAACGAGCCAACACAAACCTGTGCGCGCTCTCTCTCTCTCTCTCCCAAAAAAACCCCAAAGGTGGTTCAGACGCGCTCAGGAGGCGTCCTCGCTCCGCGGACACCGGCCGAGGCGCGCAGATTACGCGCGGAGCGGAGACCGGGGACGGACTGCGGCACCTGTGCGATGGCTGGTCCCGCAGCTCCACGCTTCACACACACACACACACACACACACACACACACTCTTTTAGTACGACACGGGCACTTAGTGCTGAAAGACTGGAGAGCTCAACCTGTCTGACACATCTACAAGGAAGTAAAGCAGTTTTTTTTCTGTCGCCTCAGAGTCTGCAGAGTTAATGTTGAATAAAAATAAGATTATTATTATTATTTATTATAATAGTGGTGATAATAAGATTATATTTACCTAAGGTATCCCGTTTTGACAGCAAATCTCAGCCCTTCAGATGTCACCGAGCATTCAGAGGAAGAAAAATCAGCCTTTATTCTCCTGCAAACTTCGTAAAAACCCACAAAACTATTTTAAAATCCGTAAGTCCACACGCTCCGGGGAGCAGTTTGGGTGAAAAAAAAGAAGAAAAAAGTGAGAAATCCCCCCTCAGGACCTGACACAGAGTCCTCGGATCGGAGCACCGCCGCTGCCAAAGCCAACTTCTCCACTAAATCCCGTTTTCCGCTGCGCGCCGCTGTCCAAAGTGTCCAAAGTGTCCAGAGCTCCAGAGCGCGCTCATCCTGCGGGGCGGAGGAGGCGGACCGGACCGGGTGAACGCGGCTCCTCGCTCCTCTCCTGCCAGTGTGTCTCTGCTGCTCGCCTCGGATCAGCCAACGCGGACTGGTGGCTCTCCTCCGCCGGCTGACTGAGAAGTAGGAGCTGCGCGTCAAGACGCAGCGGCGAGGAGACGGGAGGAGTTCCCCTCCGGACCTTCAAAATAAAACCATGCGACCAAACGGTGACGCAATGCTTCTTTTCTGAAACATTTTTGAGGTGAAATATGGAGTAAAATCTAAAAAGTGCACAAATTTAATTTTCCATTCATGGTTCAATTGTTTTGAAATAATATGAAGCATGTTTTGCATAATATCAAGATGAAGAATCGACCTGAGCTGCTGAAAAAAAGATATTAAATTAATAATATTTATTATATATTTTTGATTTAACATATTAACCTTAATCATTTCACCACTTTATTATTTGCTTCCTTGTTTGTTTCGCTTGGCTAAAGGTATTTGTTCATCTGTAGCATTTTTTCTGCATTCCTTACAAAATGTGCTATAAAAATGCAATCCATATAAGAAACATAACAAACAACTGCATGAGTAAATAAAACAGTTATTTCAGAACAAAGGTGAGGCTACAAATAATTCAGGTGGATCGCAATTGAGTCATCACACCAAATCACATTCTGCCACCCAACTATAGCAACAGGAAATACTTTTATTTTGAAGGCTGAGCTGTGCCATGTGTTTCATTGTGTGTGTGTGTGTGTGTGTGTGTGGAATTAAAGCTGCTCTCCTCTCCAGTCCCAGGATGCCTCCAGGTTGCCTCCTCCTCCAGCAGAGGGTGTGGAGTGGGATTGGGGGGGTCAGGTTTCCCTCCGGGGGCCGCTGGAGGCAGCAAGTGACGCCCGCTCGGAGCCGCTGACCCACTGCTCATTTAATTTCGTTCAGAAAAACTCAATCATGCGAGGCCTTGTTGCTGCTGTGCGAGCCTTAAAAATGATTTCCAGAAGCTTCACAGTCTGCGGGAAACAGTTTGGGAGCCAGTTTGGAGTTTAACACAGCGACCAAAGTACCGGGAGCTGATAACTCACATGTCCATTTGGTTATCTTCAGGGGCGCCAGTGAGGGATAAAATCCTGAAAGAATCAGGGGCCCGGAGCTGCTCGGGGGCCCTGGAACATGTCAGGGATTAGAGATGTTTTTCTGTGAAAGGGAGTTGTTTTTGAACCATTATCTCCCCAAATTCTTAACATACAGTTCAAATAAATGATGAGTATTTCAAATTAAACTTTGCTTTGCACCCCTAGAGTGTGTTAAATTACTCAGGTCAAGGTCTTGGATGTGAAAAATGTGGAAATCTGAAAAAATTTGATTGCTTGATTGTTAGGAAAATTGGTCATTAAATTGTTAAAGATGCAAACATTTTGTCTTATTGCATCTTTTTTTATGTCTTCTAGTGTTTTTCCACATCTTTCTTGTATCTCTATCTTACTGTAACTATCACTCATTTCACTGCTGTTAATTGCTCCATGTTAAACACTGTTAACACGTAGATTATTTCAGGCCTGTTAAAAGACGCAGCTCAGCTCAAAGCAGTGTTTGACTAGTCGGCCCTGAAGTGTGCTGAGCCAACAGTAAATTACTATTAACCGCCCATTTAATGTGCCGTATACTGGGCTAATTGCCGCCGTTGGGACAGAGGTGATGGCGCTCCACGCGGCTCTAAACAACACGTCAATTACTGTCATCTCTTAAACTGTGTTTTGAGAAGGCGACTTTATGACGCCATAAAGCGGAGTGGCCCTCTGCTAAGTGAGCGCGAGGAGGCCGGCCGGAGTGTGCCGCTGTCGATGGCGTCCATCTGTGTTTGTGCAGCAGAGGTGAGCTCTTTGCTGTGATTTGTGACAGTCTGCATCAGCTCGTCATAAATAACAGAAAAAGGAGCTGCAGGTGGATGGAAAGATGTTCTAATTTTCTTTCTTTTATATATTTGTGAATTGAATATCTTTGGATTTTGGACTGTTGGTCAGACAAAACAAATGTTTACTGCAGCTTTGGAAACTTGTGACAGAAACACACTTTAATACACTGACCATTATTACATTTTTCACACACAAAAAGCAAAGATTTGAGAAAAGTTGAAAAAAGTTTTCCTTAGGTGAATTTAGTTTTTCTTAGTTTTTTAGTATTTCCCACCCTTGTAGTCATCATGCAACCTATTAGGCTACTGGACTAAATGATTTATCAGTTAATAATCAGTCACTTAATGAAGAAAAAATCCAGTTTTGGTGATTAAAATAGTGTTAATCATGAAAAATATCATATCATTTGACTGAAGCACCTCAACTGACACGAGGCGTCCGTGAATGCAGAAGTTTTCATGCTTTAGTCTTCCACAGGTTTGACTCTAGTGGATAAAAAAAATTGCCTTTTTTAAATGTAAGATAAAAACTGATTTCCCTGGGGCCCCTAAAGGCACATGTGCAAAAAAATCCTTGACATTTCATTGCGCACCAGTAATTATCTTGTGAGTACGAGAAAGTTTCACTCTTTCAGGTGGGCTGGTTTCAGTTTCCAGAGTTGGCAAAAGACCATTAAGCTTGTCTTACGAGAGAGAACGGCATCAGAGGTGGATATATTCACTTTCCTGAAAACGCTAAATATGCTACCTGATAGTATCATCAACCAGCTAAAAGATGATCAGGTAAATGATCTCTCCGTTAACTCACTGCATGCTCTGAAGGTAAAATGTAAACTTTAGCTACATATCAAAACTTTTTCATGAGCACCAGATTTGTTTTTGCAGATGACCCCTTGTGGCCTCTGTAGATTTCTACAAAGTGATCCAAATTCATTACAAATACAAACAGTATTCCTCCACTTTAACAGAACATAAATAATCACTGATGCAGCTGATTTGTCACTCGTTCAACAAGCGCTCATAAAGTGATAAATCATTCTGTAGTTTGCTTTAAACTTTATGTAAATTCTTTAAAAAATATCCAGCTACATCCAGGTGACTTTGCTTCAGTGCTCAAGCTCATGGGAAAATCAAACGAAGAAACAACAAGCCTTTCTCTCTGAAGTAAGCGAAGAAGAGGGGCGGCGGATGATGAAGGCCGAGCTTGGTGACCCTTCGGCCCGCAGCCCTCTGTGAGAAACGACGATGGCGGGAGGGAGGGAACAAAAGCCAGTCGGTCAGGAGGAGAGGTCATACAGATGGTGAGAATGCTCAGTCAGACAGCTCGAGTACTGATGGGCAAGCTGACCAAATGACCTCCAGACACACACACACACACACACACACACACACACACACACACACTTTAGCTCTCCACAACTGCTCATGTTAGTAGAAAAAACAAAAACTCCTCCCTGCACCCCCCCGCGACACCCTAACTTCTAGTGAACACACACAAACAGATGCATGCAGACACACACACACACACACACACACACACACACACAAACTACATACATTCCTCATCCCCCAGGAACAGATCAACAGATCAGCAGGAGATGAAAGGTGAGGCCTTTTCATTTAAAATTGAGTTAAAAATTAAACAACGACAAGAAAAAGCCTCAGAGTTCAGTTTGATTACGAAGCCGCAATGATCCAAAGAGGCAGAAAAAATGAAGCCCTCCTCCGGCCTGCAGTTCATTCGGACCATGTTATCTGGGTGCATATTTTCACTGATAAGCCAGAGAAGCTGGTAGCATCGACTGTTTTTTTTTTTTCCTCTCTCTTTAGGGCTTGCTCACATTGCCTGTGTGGGCAACAATCAATTGACTCGCGCCTGCTTTTGTCCGCGAGAGGTGGACAAAGGCGGCAGGACTAATCATTAACACGAGTGACTCCGGCCGGACAAAAAGATGCAGGCACAAAGGGAGGGAGCCGATCACAGGCCGCTTCACACACTCCACTCGATGCTGCTGTCCGCTGACCCAGATACACACTCGCTGCCGAGCAACTGTCGCGGTTCATTTCTGCTGCTGTCACACACAAACGTACTGTACGCCGGCGGTTTCCATCATGGGGGTCGAGACCCTTCCGGTGGGTCACGAGATGAGTCGGGAGGATCGAGAGATGATTCATGGGATAGAAAATCACTTTCGTAGTCATTTTTTTCTCACTTTACTTATCTTTGCTTTTTTTATGAAGCAGATAGTTGGGAATGTATGAGTTACATCTGAAGAAAATGTACGATAAAACATTATTTATTTCACAGATAGTTCATAGATAGGTCACTTTCTTAAAGAACTGACTGACCATGAATCAGTTGGAGAGCTGCAACTATTTGTTCATCTACTCATGAATTACTGAGATGTTTCAAGTAAAGTGATGCATCATAATGAGACGTTACTACCTCTTCCTTCATTACTCAGTGGTTGCCTTAATATTTGAGACTTACTTTTTGAGATTTTTTTGCACTGGACAGACACTGTAAAATGGACAGTTCATTATCAGTCACTATATTGTGTGTATTAGGATGATGAATGAGAGAAAAGTTTTGCTTTCTTAACATCTGAACTAAAAAAATCTTGTGAGGAATCATTTGCTTTATTGGTTCGTCTTAGTATTTGTTATAGTAGTGTTGGATGTCTTCGTTATGTGCAGCTAGAGCTAAAAAACAAACAAGTCTCAAGTGACTTGCATGGTTGCCACAGTGATTTTCTTTACATTTTACTGCCAGTAACCTGATTTCTGCGCCGTTTTTTTTCCACATTACAGAACATGTTGCTTCTTTTTTTTTTAGATGCTCTTATTTTTTTGAAGAGTATCTGCACATTCACAAGCAAACATCTGATGTGTGCAGCAATGATGGGGAGATGCAGTCGATCAGAGAGCGCGCGCCGCGACTCCCTGTGTAACCACAAATTGCAATGAGCACCCACACCTCAAAAAACCAAAATGAGATCAGCTGCTTTGAAGCGTGATTTGAGGTGAGCGGGGCGCTCCGCTGCGGCTCCGCGGGGTTTCCAGCACACTGTTTGTGTTGTCTCTCCATCTCTGCTGGGTGTAACGGCCTCGGTAATGGGAGCCTTTTGGAGGAGAGGGCAGAGGAGTGAGCCAGTCCGCCTGCTTGGCACAGTCACTCACATTACACTCCTCCTGAAGACCGTCGAGCTGCGAGTCATTTTTCGCGCCGTGGCTTGATGTTTTCTCTCGCTGCGAGAGGGGGGAGGACTTGTTGGTGGCAAAACAGCTTGACAGTTTGACTCTGAGCTCCTGGGTGTTTGCACAGAGAAACACATCTAAAGACTGAAAGAGTAAATCACTCGAGCACAACTGGATCACTGTGCTGAAAACTCTCTGAGGGTGAGGTCCACCGGTGGTTCTTTTGGCAGAGAAGAAACTGACTGTATGTCATTAATGTGAGATATTAGCTCTACTCACATTTAATTTTACCTGGAGATGCGATGTGTCAGAAAGTGGTTCTGGTTTATTGAGAGACCTGCTTTTTCCACTTATTGCCTCCTCAAAGTAAAGTTTGGACGTACTGGGCCTCTGTCCACATTGGCAGTTGCACATTTGGACGTTTGTTAATGGAGTTGTTAAGTCTGAGTTGTTATTTTTGGCGTCCAGGAAGCAAATGTGGTGGGATTGATCTTCTCATCTCCACAAGTAAGTGAGTCAAAATATTTTCAATGTAATGTAGAAACCTTTCAATTATCCTCAAAACTCCTGGGTTTGTATGTGAAGGTGCATGGAGGATTATAAACTTTGACATCAGAACCAGCGGCTCTTATCGCATCAGAACTCTAAATCCAAAGCACACATATGGAGTAAAAACAGTGTATCTTCAGCGTGTGCACGGAAAGATCAAGTATTTCTACTTTCCTACAAACAGAGGCACAAAATGCATAATCTTTTATGCAAATGTTAATGTTGAGCTCTGGGCTCAGTGGCTGATCCACCAAGCTGGAGGCTGGTGCTGTTTGTGTACTTTTGAAGTGGAGCATGCAGGTGCTTACTCTAGATACGCCGTGCAATATAGTATAACAAACAATGGGCGAAGCAATCACACCAAGTGGCGATAACATATCAAGACAAACTGAAAAATGCCACCAAAAAAGAAGAGAAAAGCCAAAGATAATGTGTAATGTAGCAGATAGCAATGTGAGGAGTCAAATTAGAAGATGGACGTCGCTGCAGATAACCTCTGCTTCTGATATTTTAACGCAGAATTTATCAAAACTTACTGCATATGCAAAGATCGTTTCTCTAAAGGTCAAATTTATCAGCCCATTTTGAGTTGTGTGACTTTTTTAGCATGACAAATGAGCTCACTGGGCCTCGTGAAGCAGGGTTGTGAGTGTCCTCTTTCTCAAAACTTTCTGTCCACCATCTGAATTTGAGGATTCGAATCTTCCGATGCCGCAAAAAACACACCGATGCGGCCCTCTGAGTCAATTAAAAGAAGTTCGTTAAAGATTATTTGTGGCCATTCAGAGCCAGGCACAAAAGCGGCGAGATGCTAAATCTTGTCTCCGTTGTCCCGGCGCACAGAGGCCGGTTGTTTTCTACGTCCAGGCCTTGGCACGCTCCGGCCATCTCCGTTTCCAGCCTCGGCTTTACCTCCCTTCTGCTCTGATTATGAGCTGAGGTGTAAAACTGAGAGTCAACAGAACAAACAAAACAAGCCCTCAGCTGTGTTTGCATTTGCACTCACCCAAAAAAACAAAAAAAGCCTTTAAGAGTAAAAAAAAAAAAGTGCCTCTCTTATTTTCTCCTGACCTGCCGTCCCTGCCCAGAGAAACCTGCTGTTTACAGGGACAAACAACAGAAGCAAGATGCCACACATACGCGTTTATATTTCAGCTAAACTCAAATCAAACAAGAGGGAACGCCGCTTGTGAGGCCAGAGCACGAGCTAAACACCCGGCTTTGAAAAGAAAGATTTGTAGGAATGAGAAAGGAGGGGAAAAAAAAAAGCAGAATCAGATAAAAGAGGCAACGTTTTCGGGTACTTTTCTCTTCCCATGCAGCTTTTCTTTTATACCGGCACGGGCTTAAACACTTCAGTCTGATCAAACAAAGCAGCGTTATCTAATCGTTAGACCCGAACGTCAAGTGATATCTTGGTTAAATAGGCAGCTGTGAGTGCTTGGCAAGAGGAAAAAAAAAAATCTGAAAAAATGTGCAGCTCGGCCTGCTGTGTATCAGCTGTAGGTTGGCTCCAAGAGTTGGCCGACTGCCTCGCTGCCAGCCAGACAGTGTGAAAAGAAAAAAATAAAAGCCTTTATTGAACTTTATTGAATCAAGGTGGAGATGGTGGAGACGCTGATCTGTGCTTGGATTGCAATGAAATGCAGCTTTTGTTTCTTTTTTTTTTTTTTTTTCTCACAGTCGGTCCAAAATAGATCAGAACGGCAGCGGTGCTAATGTGAGTTCGACTGAATGAACGTCAAAGTCAGAACGAGACTCGATTTAAGGGGAGTGAGCTGAGATGTCAGATTCAGATAAGCACATAACTTTCTTTCCTTTCTTTTTTTCTTTCTTTTACTTCTCAATTTCCCTCTTTAGCTCCTTAGTTTTCTTCTTTATTATATTCTTCCTTGTTTCCATATTTTTTGCTTTCTCTCCTTGATACTTTCCTAATTTTTAACCCTTGTTTACTTCCATCCTTTCCTCCTTTAATCCTCCCATCTCTCCTGATTTCTTTTCCTCCTTTGTTGTTTCTTTTCCACCTTCCTTCTGTATGTCTTTTTTCCTCAGTATTTTCTTTCTTCACATCTTTTCTCATTTCTTTTCCTCCATCTTTCATCTTCGTTCCTTCCTTCCTTTCATTCTCCCTTCTTTCCTCACTTCTTACCTCTGTCTTCCTCCTGTCTTTTCTTCTTCTGTCTCTTCTTTCATTTGTCCTTCCTTCATTCTTTATTTCTTTCTGCTTAACACTTTAACCTTTCTTTAATCTTTTCCTTGTAATCTTTTGTTACTTCCTTCCTTACTTTCTTCCTTCTGTTTTCCTCCTTGTCTTCCATCCTTTCTTCCTCCTGTTCCTTACCCTCTTTAACAACTTTACAACTACATTAATACTTTATCTAAAAGTATTCAAATGAGAGATTTAAGTTGTCTTGCTCCTTTTAGTTACTTGGCTACATTTAGCTTCTTCTGTTTTTGTTTTTTTCTGTCAGTACTGCTTTTACTGAAGTGACTGATTTGAGTTTTTCTTCCATCACCGTTGGGGGGACAGCAGGACTTCGTGTTCACTTCCAGAGGACGATCCACGGCGAGTAGCAGACAGCAGACTATACATTTCACTGTGCAAACATACACTGAACACAGCGGCGGGCGGGCGCAGAGCCAGAACAGTATACAAGCTCTTCTGCTGAGGTTACATAAACTCAGCTGTCTCTGCTCCTCCTTACCGGGTCAGCTGCTGCTGCTCTCGGAGCTGCCGTCTCACGTTATCAGAGCGTCTGAGCTTTATGTGGGCGCTCTGATCACACGACATTGGTAATGACACACAGGCATCTGGGCAGCACGCTCACCTGGGGATACTGATGATATGGCGACAGGGAAGACGATGAACTTGACTGGTGGAAGTATCATGTGAGAACCTCATGTAGTCAAAAAGAGCTGCCGCAGCTTGGTGATGTTTGGTGCTGTCTCTTGTGGTGCATTTTCTAGTATTATGTGTACAGAAGACATCCTTTTGGTGCAGCTACAACTGAGTTTGGAGAAAAATGGGAGCGGTCACGTTTGGTGTCTGTCCCTCAGAGTGATGGTTTCTCTCTCGAGCTGCAATTTCTCACCAACGTTCAGCAATAATGGAAGGATGAAACCACGGCGGAAGAGGCATAGGGACCATTTTTCACACCAGCAGCGTCGAAATTGTCGTCAAAATAGACCAGAATCCAATGCAAATACAGCTTTGAGTCTTCAAAGCTCTGTCAGCCACTATTCTGCACCGTAACACCCAGAAAGGGCACATCTTGATCTTTGTGAAATACTCTATACATGAAGGACGTAAAGGTTTGAGTTTATGGTTTTAATTTATAATTCATGTCAAATTTACCAAAGAATATATGATATTTGAGCTGCAGAGGCATCCAGAAATTGTACAGATCTCAACTGATATGACATTTGTGGTAAAAAAAAAAAGGATTGATTTTTGTTCAATTGTTTCTCCAACTGGTGGAGACAGATGAATGAGCGCTACCTGAGTAAATCGAAGGCGTGGGCAGTGAGTCAGACGTCTGGATCCAGGTTTGGATTTGGTGTGGCTGATAAAGCCTAAAAAAAATCTGTTTAAATAAGTGCTAATGCATACAGGCTGACCTTTACACCACACCTTTTACTTAATCTCATGCTGATAACTGTAATTTCATAACTTTAGCAAACAACAAACCGTCTTTTTCACACATTTTCATTCATCTTCATAACTGAGATTCTGCATACTCCATTTTTGATGTTCATCATGCCGTTTACATGAACAAGGGGAAAATTTCAGCTTTTAAAACCTGGCAGATTTGCGCTCTAGCTTGATAATCATCATTTGCAAAAACAACCAGTGACAGTACAATTGGACTCCTTAAAAGGTCAACATGTGATAGAAACCTAGTAGATACAAGGCAAAAATGTCCAATGTACCATTAAGGCTTTACTACATCAGAGTGAGAGTGACTGACATAAAATAAGAGCATGAGAAACATCTTGTGGGGCATTTTTTTTTCCTCAGAGGAGAAAGTGTCATTCTTCTCTATTCTCGTTTTCAGCCTGTTCTAATAATCGGTCCACATGCATGTTTTCCACTCAGGATTTCCTTCTTCTCTGTCTGTCAAGGAAGAAGAGAGTAAAGGCAGATGAAAGGCTATTTTCTGCCCGCTTCTCATCTAAAAGGCTATTTTTAGCCTGCTATTTTTTTCATTACCACTCCCTCCAGTTTCTTACCAACATCAAAAAGCTGCCGCTACGACCGAGGGTTTGAAAGAGAGATGGAGTCGAGAGAGGAGTGTAATATGCATCTGTATGTGTGTGTGATTGTGTGTGTGCGTGTGGTGATGTAAGGTGGGTTAGTGAAAATGGTAGCGGCTATCGGTTTCTCCCATGATTCAGTCATGTTGCCGCACGGTGCCCTTTCAACTACTGCCACTTCTTATCACATGAACACATTAGAGAATACGCTGCCTTTATCTGAGTGAGATATTTTCCCTCTTGTTCTGTCTGCTGCTGCATGTGGCTGTTTTAATGACTGTGTGGGAGGGCGGAGAGGTGGATCTCTGCCCCGGGTTCCTCATTTTATCCGCGCAGAGCTGCCGGACTGACAGCGTGGCGGCGTGGGAGGAGAGGTGGAGGTGAGACTCACTCGGCCAGTCGGACCTGTTGGTACAGCCGGGCTGAAAGCAGCGAGCGGCTTGATGACAGACCTGTGCTAGGCTTGATTTACAATCTGCCAATCAAACCGCAGATGTTTATCTCACCCGCTGCGAAGTGACACAAAGCCTCTGCACTTCACTGCTGTCCAAAGAGCATGACGAGTTTTGTTTTGTCCTGCGCTAATTCCTCAATCACTGTTTAAACACAGAGTTAGACACATGAATTGCTGAATTGTAACTGAGTGCTGCATCACCTGAATCCATGCTACTGTTTGTTTTACCTATAAGTCACCTTCTTCACCACACCAGACAAGATAATCCAGGTAAAACTGAGGTGAAAATGCAACAGAATCTGAAAATACTGCAATAAGACCTAAAGAACTAAGAACTAAAAAGAAACCATGAATGCGCAACACAAAAGGCTTTCTGTTGTCAGGAAAGCTTCTGCACAATATCAAGAAAGTGAAAAGTCTATGGTGCCCATCCCCCAGATCCACCACTATAATGTGCTTCAGTGCAAAGGGATCAAGTGGAGGAGTTATCCATAAAGCAGAGTTTGGAGATTAGAGAAGTCCGTACAAAAAAATCAACAGCACTGTCATTTGTTAACATCATTAAACAGCATTAAACCTACCTATATAAGTGAAAGTGGCACGCTGTTGTTGTATTATAAGCTGGAGGTTGAGGTGGTGGATGGTTGCATGGAGTGTGTGTTTTGCATTGCATGTCCTATCAGCAGTTAAGGTTGTCTTTTAACCATGACCGCAATCTTTACCTGATCTTAACCTGGGAGTTTTATTTACCTAAACTGAACCAAATCTCAACTCTGGGGATGACAAATCAGAAAGTGCTCCTATGAGTTTTTCTGAAGGTAAAACTTTCACTTTTTAGTCAAACTACATAGGTTTTTGTGACAATACTACTTAGTTTTCCCTCTGTGCCACTGCATAATAATCCATTTTACAGTGGTGAAAGGCACTCGTCATGTTACATAACATGAATGCACAACATGTAGTCTGGCTTTGAATGTTTCATAAGAGTTTCATTCACTAACTGAGTGACTTTATTGATGCTTTGTTGGCAATTGGTCCGAGTGGTGCAGGATGTTACAGATCCTATTCTGTCACTGATGTGTAAACAAGAGAGGGCACACATGAAATCAAAGCCTTTTGTATGCATGAAGACCACAATGCCTCGTGTGTGCATACGGAGGAGGAGTGCTGGGACGCGGTTTTACCTGCGTTCCAGCCCTCAGCAGCGAAGCAAGCCTGTGAGGGAGTGTTGTTGGCAGACTGCAGGTATGTCACAGCGTTTATCAATCATCGCTTCTCTTCAGCTGGCCCCGATCTGTCACATAAAGGCAGAGACATACCTGATGTGAGCTGGCTGCATCTTGTAGGCGGAGGCGTAGCTTCATGGTGACACAAGCTGTCCTCATGAGTCGTTACACAAGTGATAGTAAATGCTTCCGTCAGTGAAGTATTCACACACTCTTTAGCAAGTGTCTAGGTTTAGCTGACTTTAAAACTGGAGTTTTGTTTGCACTTGACTGGTCTTCATCCTTTCAGTTGTTATTTGCATTTAACCACTTTTTTATGCTTTTATTTTGATAAACACTTCAGCTGATGATCTAAATTTTAACTATTTAACTACTATTTATTTCAGAACAGGTATAGCTCAGGTAGCTCAACTGCTTATGAAGTTAGTTTGGGGTTATGGGTTTAAATCTTTCAGTACATACTCTATCTATTGCACAAAAAACAAAACTAAAAACATCTTATGCAACATTTTTTATCAGTTAGACTAAGTTTTGAACAGTGACAAGCAAAGGAAGCGTTCATTGATTGTTCATAATCTGTGCACATGTCCATTTATTGCAACATCACAGCTAAACACAACTGTTACCCCCCCCACTCCAACAGTGAATGTGCTACAGTGTTGAAATTGTATTTTGCACATCTGTTTGCTTGCACATGCCCACAGCTGCACCTGCGAGCTCTGTCACATGGTATCGGCGCGCTGAACGCTGAACTCCACATGCAGATTGTGATCTCTGCTCCCAGACGGGGGGAATTTGCCAAAAGCAGCTCAGCACCTCTCCGCTGCAGAGCTCACTGAAAAAAAGAGCAAAATGTGCAGACTGCATGTCAGTTTTTTCTTTCCCTGAGGCCACCGGATCGCCCGTCAGCAAATTCTAACAAAAAGATCTGCCACAATGAAATTTTCTGGAACGGAGAATAAAGGGCCCATAAGCCCTGCGATACCTGTGCTCTCCACTTTGGAGACGCTCTGTGGCAGCCGGTGAATTTGTCTAATTCTGATTAGCCTCCCGCTGGGTTGCCTCTCTGTTTGTCACTGGAAGGTAAGTCTGATTCGGTGGGTTTCTTTAAGTCCGTGAATGAGGCTGGATGGGTGGGAAGGTGGAGGAGAAAAACCCCTCGCCACTCCAAAGATATTAGCTCGCTCTCTTTCCACCTGTCACACATTGGTGACTTTATTTCGACTTGGCCGAGGCCCCCTGGCAGATATCAGAGAGATCATCTCTGTCTTAAGCTAAACGACTCCAACAAGCGTCGCGGCCCCCCCTCTCGGCCCCCCGCGACCCCTTCGGCACCACGGACCGCCTGAGGAGCAGAGGTCTGAGCCTGGGCAGGGGAGGAGTGGCCACGGGAAGAGAGGGAGATGGGCCGAAATGAGCTCCGTCAAACAGAGAACTGCAGGAGGGGGAGGCGACGAATACACACTCACCGCCCCCCCATGGATATGCACACACAGCTGGGACAAAGAGTGACACACACACTCACACACAGATTGAAAGAAAAGACTCAACGGTAATCACGCTCAGTTTTCTCTTTCTGTCCTTGCGCTCTTTCCCTTGCGTTTTTCTCTTTCTCTCACCCCTCATATTTTTCTTTTTCCTCCCCACTCCCACCCCTGAACCTCTCTCTCTCTCTCTCTCTCTCTCACTTACACACACCACACAAACACACAATAGCAGCTGCGACAAAGCCCCCTGCAGGATTAGCCAGGCTTTGTTGGCAAAACACAAATTAAATTACAAGTCTTTTAGCGCTGACTCCTCCCTCCCTGCAAGTAAGTGAGTGGTGTGTGTGTGTGTGATGTGTGTGTGTGTGTGAGTGTGTGTGTGTGTGTGTGTGTGTGTGTGTGTGTGTGTGTGTGAGTGCGTGTGTGTGTGTGTGTGTGTGTGTGTGTGTGTGTGTGTGAGTGTGTGTGTGTGTGTGTGTGTGTGTAGACGAAAGAGATAGTGTGTGTGTGCAGAAAGAATGTCCATGCATGCTTCTTGCTCAATAGGACGCATCCACAGGATCGCATGTGGTTGTTTTGGTGCTTGTGTGTCACGCTGCGTGCAGTGCAGGCAAGTGAAACCAAGTGTGTGTTCCTGTGTGTGTGTGTGTGTTTATATGAGGGGGGGTGTGGAGTGTTTTAAAGAGGGGGTTTTGTTATCAGTCCCAGGCCGGCAGAGAAAACAGGCGTAACAGAGAAGAACCCTCAACAAGACGCCGCCTGAAACACAGAGGAGGAGCGACTTGTCAATTAGAGACGTCTCTTTTAAAACTGCAGTGCAGCTGAGTTTGTGCTCCTCTCCCTTCTTTAAAAAGTTCAAACCTCCCAAATTTCCCCCGACGGTTCTTTACAATCTTTGTGTAGTCACATCTGCAGCGCACACACGATGAAGCTCTGGAGGAGACAAACCATAAGAAGGTGGCGATGCTGCAGGGCGTTTTAGTTGCTGTTTGTCATTTGTCTTCATTCAGATGATGACAAATTCCTTGTCAGGCTCAGCTAAGGTACAGTGCAGGCCCATTTCACTTACAGTTTTAGAAACAAGGTGCAGTTACCCTAGCTGGTGAATTAAAAAAAGCAAGAAACAAAATGGACGAACAGAAAGACGAAGAAATGAATCTGCTCTGCATTCAAACACTACAAGTGTCATGTTGGGTAGAGATTGTCGAAATAAGTCATTTGGTCAAGAACTGCAAAAGAAAAAGAGATTTATTTCTGTATTGTTTAGCAGTGTGGTGCATTTTATTCCTCAAAGAGCCTCTTTTTAGTGTATCAGCATCAACTTTTTCAAAAAACATACTTAAATGAATATTATTCAAATAATGTCAATAACACTCAACAACAGTATTTTGCACACATACCACCAACAGTTTTCTATTGTATATTATGTATATTAATTTATATTTTAGGTCTATATTTTATTTTAGTACTTAAGTGTATTATTTATTTTTGTTCTATATATCAATTTTTCTTTTACCTTGTGTGGTTTTTCTGTCTAAGTTTTTTGTTTTAGGGAGCCGGCAACTTGAGAATTTAATTGCCAGTGACTACTCCATGTAATTGTGGTGCACATGATCATAAAAAAAGAAAAATGTCTCCAACCTCTTATTTCAAACAAGGTTGAAATCCCACTGAGTGTATTTATTCCATATCTGTTTTATAGTTTTTGTCAATCCCTTTCTTTTGTCAATATTTCTTATCTACGTTTCCTCAGTATGTGTGCACTTTGTCCCTCAGAGTCCTCTCCACGAGCTAAAACAAGCAGAGGAGTTATTGAGTATTGATCTGTATTGATGAACACAGGAGTTCAGTGATCATGTGAGCTGCGTGGTCGGAGAGAAACGATACACAGCAGTGGTCGTTTTTCACGTACGAGGGCAGAACATATTGGATGTGAGTCTTTGAAGTCTTCGTACATTCATCAGCTTGTCTCAAACCAGTTTTGGTGAGAATGGAATGAGAATTATATTGATTACCATACGAGAATTCCCCTGGAAGTGCGATTTATTTCTGTTTGTTGTTTGTTATGTTCTGATTTGTTAGTATTGCTTGTACGAACCACATCCCTGTTGTTGTTCAGACTTCTCATTTCTCCGTATGATGAGTTTTGGTGCAACATTACACTGAGCATCTTTGTGAAGACTCTCAGTCATCCAGGTGATAACTAAGAATTAGAACAACTTTAACTGGACTTTCTTGAGATTCCTGAAGATGTTTCACTTCCAAAAGGCTTCCTCAAGAACCTTAGACACTGGGGATCTTTGCACATTTGCAGACTGAAGTGGCAGTGAGACTTTTAAGACAGTTGTTTTTACATTTAACCATTTCCTTTAGTGTTATTTGTATCAATCTTTCTGGCCTAACAATCATTTCATTGAATTTCATACCACATTATGGACTTTCAGTCACCTCCTGGTCTTCTTCTTCCCCCTGTACTGATGTCCTGCTTCCTTTAATGGTGCATTACCACCAACAACAGCCTCTTCAGTTGTCAGAAACGTGTGTCATGTCAGAAACATATTATATTAGTATGATCAGAAAATATCTCTCCATTGCCCCTAATCAGAAACACCACAGTGGACACAGTGTTGGCAGAGAAGTGACCACCTTCAACAAAAAAAAAATTCTTTACACAGTCTGTCTCCCTCTTTACCTGGGGCATCTTCAAAACTTCTATCTCCCAATGTAGCACAAAACAAACCAGATCTACAACTACTTTAAAAATTGGAGCATCATATGTTAAACTCTTGATTAAACTAACCCTTCTGTCATGTTGCAGATCAAATGGACTCCTTTTAAATGAGTAGAAAAACTATTTATAAGTAGTTGTTGGCCTTAAATGGTGTTAACATTGTGACTATTCAAGACATTCATTTGACTTGTAAATGGGTCCATTTGACCCTGAACAGAAGAAGAGGTGTCGCATATCTTTTTTATAAACTTAACTTAAAAGTGTTTGAAGATAAATAAGTTTATTATTCTGATGAAATCATGATCTGTGAGATCAATACACTCAATGTTCATTGAAATGCGAGTAATGGTGTTAGTGATGAGGTACAAACAATGTTTATTACTATTATTTTTTTGTATCTGACAGCTTTTGATTGATTAAACATGCACATTGTCTCTGGTACATTACTGCTGTCTGACAAAAGAAAGTAACAGGAGGGTTAAACAATGAC
Source organism: Scortum barcoo (assembly GCA_023238725.1). Taxonomy (NCBI): domain Eukaryota; kingdom Metazoa; phylum Chordata; class Actinopteri; order Centrarchiformes; family Terapontidae; genus Scortum; species Scortum barcoo. Next base: position 3,376,789 of record CM041539.1, read on the forward strand.
GTGTCTTCTGACTGGACCTTCTTTATTTTACTGAATGATTGATAAACTTCAGATAATCACTTTCCTTTTTTTAAGTACAGATCATTTTGGGCCAGAGCTAACACTTATAAAAAAAATCACACTAGTAGCTGTCAGGTAAACAGCTGTAAGATGTTACTGCCCTTAATCAGTTAAGCGCTGAGGTCAGAGGTCAATATTTTCCCATATCTGCTCGGCATTGTCTCCTTTATTCACCTTCCCGCTCCCCTTTGGGAATAGCATTCCACTTACATCTTAAGGTGGCCCCAGATCACTTAAGCCACTGACCATATGTCATAACTCTGCGCGGGATTAGGCACATTCTCCACTTTATGGGCTAACTTGTGGGAAAGTGTGTGCAGAGCCGGACTACCAGTATTACATGGAGGAGAGCCACCTCGGTCTTAAAAAAAGGAGGGATATTTAATTGGTGGGGTGAGAATGAATAAAATATCTTCAGACTCATTAGAGCAACACATGATAAAATATGACTAAACATCCCTTTATGCACTCAAAACAACATGAATACATGCATATATAATGTTATCAATGTATTAATAATCACACAACCACACAGATTCCACCTTTAATTTTCACTGGCACACTGTTTTCACCTTGTTTTGTTTCGTCTCCATCTTCGTTGCTAAGAGCTAATCTCCGCTGCGTTTCTGCGCTTTGTTCACCCGTCAGTCAAACGGAGAGAGAGTTACTGTAAAAGTCAGCAGCAGCACGTGTGAAAGGCTTCAACGCGCCGGACGGGGCTCGAGTTCATGTTGTTTGTCTGTTGTTAGTCGGCAAGAAAGAATAAGACGTTATGTTGACGTTACCGAGGAGAATGATGGCGCAGTCGCTGGTTTTTGTATGCAAGCCTATTTGTTGTGTTTGCATTGTTTGTGCATAAGTTTTTAAGCTTTCTAGTCATTGTTTGTAAGTGGATAATCTTGATTTTGACCTTTTTTAAATCTCTTTTAATCCTCACATTCAGTCCTGTGTCTTGACATGAAACACCAATTAACTAAGCAGTAATATAAAGCAATATAAAGGGTATGTTTTGCTTTAATTTGTTTAATTCAGAGACAAAGTGAGACTTAAGTGGCACCATGACCTTTACCTTACACTGCACACTGGCTTTATTACAGGTGCGTTAACCCTTTGGGAAACTTTGCACAGTCACTGTCATTCTGTGTAAATACCCAGATGTCCTAACAAGTGGATTATTCTGTTTTCACAGTAATAAGAGCACTCAATGGAGACAAGTAAATTAGGCCAGCGGGGACGACGTGTAAAGATCCACGTCCTGCCCCCAATAATGACTGTACGCTGTAATGATTATAGCAGCAGGGAGCAATAAGACGAGAAATTCCCCCCATAAACCGGTTTTAGTGCTGCATTTATGTAACACATAACCTTTTTATCTACCACCTTCAAAGCCCGATGGAGCTCAATGCTCTACATTATGCATGTTGCAGATGAAGATGAAAAGCAGGACGGCTGCAGCTCTGATGTGCGCGGACAGTTTGTTGTTGGCTTCAGCAGCAGCTCGACACCCCTGCAAAGCCCCGCAGGGTTCGGACCTCCGGGTAGGAAATGACTAAAACCTTAAAAATATGTAAATGGTATCGTCATTCGATCACGCGTGCTTGTATAATTTCACTGTTTAATATATTTTGCATGTTAACATATCTGCTGATTAAAAAGTTGGAAAGTGACTCTGCCATAATTAAAAATTTTGAGCATTTTTAAAAATCTTCATGTCTATTCTATTGAATCCAGTTAATCATCTGGGCCTCTGAGTTACCACCAGCCTGTATTAATTAATCATTTTCAGATGCTGGGTATTTAATTTGATTTTCTTTTTTTTCTTTTTTTACATATTTTTTAGTTTAATAAAAAAGTGAGAGGAATTAGTAGCTCTAATTAGTTTGAGCTTGAATCTAGCATTATTAAAAACATATATAATTTGAGTTTTGTCACAGATGTGCTGTATGTAAACATAATATTTCACATGTGAAAATAACCAAAAACCAACTTTTTTTTATTCAATGAAATGCCAAAAACATGTGCTTATATGTGACATGTGAACCGAAGTTTCACTTGTGTTAAATTTATTAGAAAATCTGACTCACTGCAGTTTTGTCAAGCCAGAGAGTTGCTTGCTTGTTATCAAATATTTTTCAAATAAGCAGCTGATGATGTTCTCCTAAAATGTGTGCAACTTTCTGCCAAACACAACTTCTTTTTTGTTTGTGTCTGCAATCTTGGAGGCATGGGACTTACAAAAAAGAGATTACAGAAACTGAAATAATGATCCACTCCTTTACTAACCTTTCTGCTGAAGACTTGACAGATTACTGCATCACAGAAATGTTTTCTTGTCAGTTGTTTTGATAAATTACAATAGATTTTCAATATTTTTATATTTTTGACCTGCGTTGTTGGTCGGTCCAGGATGACCTGGAATCATTATGATGTGATTCCTTTGCAGCCAGCAGAGAATAAATATGGTTAATTTGGCGTCATGTCACACCTTCTTCAGTATGTCTTCACTGTTACATGTCTGAAAACCATGTGTACTTGTATATGAATTCATCACATGTGAATTGTGATTAAGCCATCTTTTTGTGAATGGCTGACGTTTTACCAACATGAAAGTTCTGGAAAACAAACCTATCCAATAATAACACAAACACAAACCTCCCTATAAGATGTCTAAATAGCTTTTATAGTTTAAACCAGGAACTTTAAAGTGGATGTAAATATACATACATGCTTCCTACACAGGCGTCTGTTGAACGACGACTCGCTTTAAAGAGCCGCCCCCATTCCTGCTCACTTGTTTTCAGTTTTTATCAGAGACCTAAGAGGCAGCAGAGCGAAGAATCCAAGATATGTAGTGTTAAGCGGAGGTGGATAACAGCTCAGCACTCGGACCGGATATGTGACAGTCTTTAGATTCTTTTTGTGCTGAATACCTCTTGTCTGCCCCGTGGGGACAAGCTGCTACCTTCAAAACACCCACTCACCGCGAACTCCAGTGTCTGCACAGCAAACACACAGAGAAAGTTTGTGCATGTGATCGCGTCGGAAATAACTTCCCTGCTTGTGGGTGAAATGGCCTGATTGGTGTGATGATGCCTCCCTGCACTTGTGCACACATCTGGAGCTCAAAAAAAAAGTTTAATAAATACATTATTGGAACAGACAATAGCTCTAAACCAGCCCGCAAAACAAAGCTTTCTAATTATTAGATTGCTAATTTCACTTCAACAAACCGGTGAGCTTCATCAGTTGATTATAAAAACCGTCTCATTAAGGCAATCAGGGCGATAACGCTCAAAATCTATTTCTCAGACTCTCAGCGGTCCCCGGGGTAATGGTGTGATTAACGGCGGTGGCTAACCTTAATTGGAAATAAACATAGAGAAACATGTAAGGATCTTTATGTTGCAGCGGATGAGGTTCACTGGGATGGCAGCTGGTGGTTACCTTGGAAACAGGAGAGGATGGGCCTTCAACAGGAGGGATATTGGGCTTTAATGCACTTATAAAAAAAAAAAAGATGAAGACAATAACTGTGGAGTTTACTGCGGTGGAGTCTTGCTTAAAACTCTCTATATCTTCTACTACTTTTTATGTTTTTCTCATCATGCACTGACACAAACAACTGCAGTTTCCACTTGTGAATGAACTGTGAATGTGTGTGAGGTACTTTTGGCTGCTCTGGCGAGTTAAGACAGTTCAGAGCTGCTGTTAGTTGATTTTGATTAGATGAGTTTGATACCACTCTCACGTCCGTCCATCCGAGATGAAGTTAGAGCGGGCAACCAGTTAGCCTAGCTTAGCATAAAGACTGGAAACGATGGGAAACAGCTAGCCTGGTGCCATTTAAAGGCAACAGAATCTGTGTACAACTTTGTTTTACTGACAGTCTCTTCCACTATTAATCTTCAGATACTGCAGGCTAAACTAGCTTTAACTAAAACACACATGTTCCAAACTTCACCAAACTTCAAGTGATGCCAAGTCAATTTTAAATCAATTTAATTTAATGAATTTACCCCATGTTGGAGAGGAGGATGCAGACTTTGCTGACCCATCCTTCCACACTGACCTCCTTCTAAGATGTTCTCAGTGTGACACCAACTTTACGCCACTTCCGCTTTTTTTTCTAAAAGACAAAAGTCATAATTCACTCAGCCACAAGAGGTCAAAAATTGAACGAGTCAAAATGGTACCACAGAATCCTTTTTTGGCAATTTTCAGTAAAGTAAAGTGAAGAAAGTGCATTCACATTTTTGTGGTTTGTTCAAAGATTCATTCATACTCAGTCGGGATGCCGTCTCTAATTCAAAGCTGGGTCAGAACCAACACATCCTGAGGATCATCCATCATCTGCAAACAGCCCAGTCCCCCCTGACAGAGTAATAACACCTCAGTGGACCGGGGTTGATAGCCTGGATAACGGAGGATCCAGCTCAACCAGAGCTCACCCAGATCAGCACCGACGCCTCTCGGTTTGCTGGATGGTCTTTCCTCTTTCTTCTGTCTCTGGTTCTGCCTCCTTCGGTCTGCAGCTACTCGTCTTTATCAGCTCTTGTGTACGACTGTCTTTCTGTGTTCTAGCCTTTGTCTGCTTGTCTGCCTCTGAAACCTAAAAAGTGATTTCAAAAGCGTTCTTTGAGTTCACAGTCAGTCAGTCCACCTCCTCCTTTTCTTTCACCATTGTCTTTTACACATTATATAGAGAGATATCTTCCTCCACTCTCTCAGTTTTTATTGTCTGGCATAAGTGGAAGTTTGCCCACTTTCATTCTCCCTCCCGCTGACAGCGCTGCTGTACTGCAGCCCGGCCAGCCGTTGCAGTTAAACACGGGTTACTATGTCTGTTAGCGGTTTTGTTCGGTGTGACAACATAGCCTGTCTTTCCTGAGCCCAAACATTTTGTGTTATGACAGCTAAAAGCAGCGAGCGTAATTACTGCAGCATAGTAACCTGAGTGTCTCTGTGGGGGCGAAAGGACTGCATAAACACACACATCACTCTTAAATAGGTCGCATCCAAAATAGAAGACCGCAAATAACCCGCAGTAATAGAAAGAGCTTTGAGAGCACTTCAGCATGAACAACACAAGCTGCAGAGTGCTTTAGATACTGAACAAATTCTGATATAAAAGCCTCCTGTTGGTTTGGCTTATTTAATTCTGTAAAATCATTTTTCATATAAACACTAATGGCAGCCTGCACACAGTTGAAATTTCATTCACAGGTAAAACAGAGTCTAAAAAGCACTCAGAGGGTGCATACCTCCACCAAGGCTGCACAAACCTCTGATCTTACTTTTTCAATAAGGCAGAGTGTTTTGAACTTATTTAATGAATCTGTATCTGGATATGGATCGGCATCGAAATACAGGTAGTGATCTCAGGGAATCGTAGGATGCACGAACATGTTTTTAACACTCAACTGACGACCTTAGTGAGAAAATAGTAAACATTTTTCAAAAAATATTATACAATTTTTCCACCAGACTTCATTGAAATATGTCATGTTTTTTGAGATATCCAACACATGATACCAGAATGAGTGAATTCAATTTTAAAACACTGGACATGTTAGGTTCAGTTACGTTCTTCGAACCAGGCTGGAGAGGAGGACCCACATGCAGGACGTGACTCACGGCAGAGTAGTTTTAAGGTTTTAATAATTAACGAAAAGTCCTTTCAAAAACAAAGTACAAACAAAACTAAATCCTTGGAAGGGAAAACAAGACTAACAAAAACCCTGAACCTGAACTAAGAAAACTTCACAACGTCTCTAGACAGGAAACACTAGGACACGACACGAAGCGTACAACATGAAGCAACGATCTGGCAACAAGACAAGGGAAGACGAGGACTAAATAACCACATGGGGCAATAGGGAACAGGTGAACACAATCAGGGCGGGGTAGACAATCAGACAGGCGGGAAACACAATGGCAGGAAGTAAGGGGACCTGAAACATAAGGGAGAGTTGATTTCAAAATAAAACACACGCCAGAACAAGGAACCAGCAACACATGACAGACATGGAACTTAACATGACAGACATGAAAACCTGACATGACAAGACATAACCTGACATAACAAAACACAAGGAACACAAGACACCAGAAAACACAGCAGGACACAGTGAAACATAACAGGACAAGGTCGGGACATTAACAATAATATAAAGCTGTTTTGTGAAGAAGAATGGGAAAAATGTGTCCAGTGTCCACATACAAAGCTGCTAATGAGACTTTCCACACAAACTCAAGGATGCTTCTAATTTATACTGATTTATGCAAACAATTATTTTTCATTTAGAAGAAGAATCCTTTATTTATCCCACATGGGGAAATTAACATTTTTCACTCTCTGTTTTTTTGTTAACACACATTTTTACATATACATAGGGTAATACACACACATGCACATGCAAGCTGGCGGAGACTGGGCTGGTTCGAACTGACCATTTTAAGTTCACTCTTCAGTAGGCTGTTATTTCATATAAACCACCTCTGCTGTTCTTGTGGTTTGCCTTTTTTTCCTCCCCTGTGCCCTCCAATAGCCGAGCCTTGCATTCTCACGATAGCTTGTTTTGACAGGAGTCCGCACTCCAGACAGACCGAGTATTACTTGACTCCAGACCTCCCCCTTTAAATGCGCTGAGCCTTGCCTCAGAAACCTGATTAAAGCCTTGGACAATAATCTTCCTCAATTTCAACCCCCTCATCTTCACTCTCGCCCCCTCCGAGCCTCTCGCTCTCAGCCAGAGCTTCTCGGTTTTTGGTCAGAAAAGCGCAGCGAGATCCCTGGCGCCGGAGTCCGTGTGTTTTCACAACTGCTGGGTTAAGCGCTCGGAGCAGCCTGTTAGCTCTGCTCTGTCCACCACTGAACGCTTAAGACAAAAAGGATCTGTGAGGAAGGGGGTGTTAATGTCAGTCAGTCCATCCCCCACTAAACCCCTCAAGTATTATGTTTCAATCCTGGTGGATTTACTGAACCGATTGACGAGCGCCGTTCAAAGATACACCCCCGGTCCAACTATGAAGCTGCACTCCATCTTTAACCTGTCTTTCCTCTCTTATACCTTTATTTAGCCATCATTCATCCTGGCAGGGGGTGCTGAGCCTGCAACCCCTTCTTCCGAAAAATCCTGTTTTATATTCATCCCCTTAATGCACATTCGCAACTGAGCTGTGCCAATCCCAAACTGTACACGCTAACTACTGACAGCGTGCAAATAAAATTTATTTTATTGTCAATTCATCTTTTTGTTTTAAAGTACCCCTTACTAAACAGTTTAAAACCCAAAGACATCATTTCAGAAGCTGGAATCAGAAGATACTTAAAGGGTTAAATGTTTCTCAAGATTTTCAACAAGTAATATTCTGCTAATAATTTGCTATACTACTTTTAAGCATAGTTAAAAATGTCAGTATGTGGACTAAATTTGCTTGTTTGCTGTAGACTGAAGTGAAGATAGCTGTAGGACAACTTTGTAAAACTGTGAAAGTAAAAAATTAACTATATAACATCTGAAACAGGGCATTTATACTCACATTAACTTACATTTTTAAGCACTGAACTCATCCTTAAATTGGCCTCAGCTGTTTTTGATGTGATGGCATTAGCTGCTTGCTCCAGTAAAGCCTTTGCTGTGTCTCAGTTTGGATGCTTCCATATAGTAGGCTGTGTACTTGCAGGGCAGTGTTGTCTCAAAACGAACACAGCCGTTGTGCACTTACTGGAAATGACGGTTGCAACATTTGACAGCTTCTTTCTCCATTTATTGGTGAATTGCAACTGATCTTTATCACAAAAATCTGACCACCATTATCACCCGCCAAGATGGCGACCATTGAGATTGCATGTTCAGCATTCAACACTAAACCTTTTGACTGTTTTTTTTGGCAAACTACCATGTAGTATATCCCGGAAAGACAGCAAATAATAAAATATTGAACTAGAACCATGGACAAACATTTTGATTTACTTTTGTTGAATTTGCATTAGTGTTTGATTGACATTCACAGATAGATTCATATCTTGTCTCATTTCCACACTACACAGATTAGCATATTACTGTATAATATACTGTGTAATATTTAGTACGAAAAGAAAAGCTCTGGTGTCTGCTTGGTACAACCTTCTTCTGCTGCTTAGGTGCTAACGAGCCTTAATCAACAGCACTTTGGCAGTCGAGAGTTTCATTGCTCACCTTTCTCTGTCAGATGTTCTCCTTTGTGGTCACAATTGTTGAACCTGTTCAGTATATTTGTGCCCCGAGCGCTTCGATCACCGCATTGTGGGTTATTGAGCCAGACGAGGGCAGAGGTTAGCGCAGTAAAGATCACAAAGGGACGGGAGTGGCAGCAGAAAAGTAAATTTATATTGCAAAGCCGCAACATTCAATAGAGGTTACGCGGTGACATCAGTGTGTTTGTGATGTAACGCTCCTTAAGGCCGCTGTGGCAAAACGAAAGCACTGCAGCTATTATACTGAGAGGAAAAATGCAAATATCTTAATACATAAAGGCCATTGGAAGAGAAATGATCTGTAAAATGAAGCTGTACATGATCTGTCCAGTTTTAAAGCACGACTGATTGCATGTGAACAGGTTTGTGAAAGATTCTTTATATAAGTTATATTATAACTTTGAGCTTGGTTAACTGATCTTACGCAGCGCTAACATTGCTTCTCATTACTTCTTAGTGATTTAGTGAGCATTGAACAGATTTTCACATGAGGGTTGTCACATGCTTTATCTCATGGTGCACACTTATTTTTTTAACTTCATTAACACACACCAGCTTGTTTTTTTTTGCCCCTTTTCTCCCTTCTGCACTGATAGACTTGTATTCTCTAGACTTCACTCCTGACCTGGTTTTGATTATCAGATTTTGAAATTGCCCTTTTTATTAGATTTTCTACTTGGTTTCTACCAATGCTCTCCCAGTGTTTCATGAAAACACTTACCATACACAGCGTTATTATTAATGAGAGACAGCTGAAAAATATATCTCTGGAGCTCCTTCATGGTCAACATTCAGACAGCAGAATCTGTCAGCGTAAAACATCACATCTCAGACGTGCATTGCATTCATGTAAAGATGATTTGTAAATACAGTTTTTCCCTACAGGGCTGCCGCTAGTCGGCTTTGTACAAGACAAAACATAAAGAACATGATCCTGATGTTGGCTGGGAGCCACATATTACATTGGAGCCAGTGTGCCGGGCCCCACTGTGACTGAATCCTCCTGTAGATTAATAATTGTTGTTTAACTAGTCTCCTCTTCTTCACCTGCACCTCCTATTCATGACTGAAGTGGACTTAAGAGGTTAAAATCAATAATGCTTAGAGCACGTGTCAGCTGGGTCACCTTCTGCTTGTGTGTGTGTGCATGCAGCGTGGCTCTGAATCATGCGAGCACACAAATCAGTCCGCCTCCCCTCCCAGCGTTCAAGGTGTGCCAGAGAAGAATTGCAGCAACACGCGTTAGAGACAGCAGAAGAAGAAGCTCATTGTGCAGCCACGCCTTCGGGCGAAGGGACATAGTGAAATAACCACAGATATCAATCATGCCCCGGCTCAGCTGCTGGCTGGCGGGTCTGCGCCGACATTCCCCGGCAGGTGTGAAATACCAGCAGTGAGAAATAATTAACAGAGCAGTGAAGCGCGGTAACCTCTGAAGGGATTTGTGCACATGGAGCCGCTGTGTTTTCAAGACTCTCTGTCCACTCGCTCCCCAGTTTAGTTATGCTGACTTTAGTTTGGCAAAGTTTGGAATTTCTAAAGTAAGCACAGACTAATCTGTGATCTTTGCCGACCTCCTAAACCACGACATGTAGACCACAGCCACTGTTTGCATTTGTTGTACATTATGTATTTGTTTCATATACGACCACCTGTTATCCATACTGAGGTCACCTGATGAAAACTAAACTAATCTCCATCACAACTGAGCAAACTCCATCCAGAAAGTTTTGGTAAAAAGTTATTTAGTGAGTGAGTTACAGGTGCTCTGTGCAGTCTGACAAACATGCATTTTATTCCTCATGAAACATTAATAAAGCCGATTATTTGCATATTTTAAATCTTGAATTGTGTACGTCCTCGTCCTTGTTTGCTTGCTAGCAGTCTTTTTTTTTTTTTTTCAGTGTCTTTGTTGGCACATTGCTATGCGTCTTTGCACATTACCATAACAGTCCATCAGCGGATAACATGAAACTGATGGCAGGAAAGTGATTTGCATTACCGGTGTCGTGCATGCAGTTTGTCATGTCATGTATGTTCATAAAAACAAATAAAGTGGGGCCCATTTGGTAAAAAAAAAAAAAAAAGCTCTCTCATGCATGCTAACTATAACGAGTCATTTTTTTTCCCATTTTTAACAGTTATATATGTCATGTTATTATGAGAGGATGGATGCCTGATTTTGGGATGAAAATGTTTATAACTGCAAATCACTGGATCAGATTTCACCTTAAACAGGTAGGAATGTGAAAATGAATGGGAGAGATGGGTGTTGGCTGACAGGTAGCTGCATTGTGGCCTTTCAGGTGAGCAACTCCCATCACAGATCACAGATTTTTAATTGCATCTGTAAATCCTGGAATCCCAAAGCCCCTTTACACCCATTTAGAGGACTGTTCAGACCCACATTAGACAGAAAACACTTAAATAAAATGCTTGCTGTTAAGAGAGTTGACATTGGTAATTACATATTTTGCAAGTCCGTGCCTGTTGCACTAAAAGCGATGGGATGCCAAGTCCTTCGGCAGCAGTTGTGTCTTTTTTTAAAAAACCCCAAACAATATAGCACAACAGAAGAGAGCGAAACTGCACATCGCCGCCACTAATTTACACACCCAGACTACACCCTGTAACCCACACATACTCCTGTCTGTCGGCTGCAAATGCCTACGACAGCTAATTTCTCTGGGAGGATTTCAAGGAGCCAAATTTGTTGCTTGCACTTGCATGTGAGTTGACAGCAGCAACAGCAGCAAATATCATCATCTCTTCAAATATCATGTTCCTGCAGAGAGATATTATCAAGTTCAAAGATCGGAGGTTGCTCAAGAGCCTTCAGGTCATCAGAAATCAATTGAGCTGCTGTTCTTATTTGTTGTCAAGAGGCAAACCGTGCTCATAAACATGAAACTTTTTGATTTTGCGCTCAGATTGTTCACTGTGGTTAATTAGAGCTTGTTTTCATGCCTGGAACAAATGTAATTGCCCAAACAAAGAAGTGGGGGATGGTAAAATCATAAAGCATATATTAGCATTCATAGAGTGATATGGAGCAAATATTGCTCTGGAGAAACTGTTTCTTCCTGGAGCTCCAGCTTTGTTGGCCCAGAGGTGTAGCTGCATGTGCGCCTCTCCCAGACCTCGCAGTGACTAATTACTCTGCACTTTCGTTTCTTTCCTTAATTGGAAGAACTAATGTTAGTATATGTCTCCAGCAGCTGAGGATCTCCCAGTCAGCCATGCTGCTCCTGGTGAGGAGGCATATTGCTTCCAACCGCAAAAGTTAATAATGCAGGATGGTGCCAGCAGCCAATTTCAGAGGCATGTGTTGAACTGATGACCTGCCGTTCAAAAGAAATACCGTGAGGTCACCGAGAGAGTGAAATTAAATGTGTTGCTGGATCTTATATTGGAATGTATGGAACATTTCTGGATTTCTGTCGTTTTGACTTGACGTGATGTTTGGCACACGAAAGAGATGTGCTGCAATTCCCTTTAGGTTATATAGAAGATTGTGCAGAAAATATAAATTGAAAAAATGTGAAGGAGATGTGTCTGGAATTCAGATTGTACTGCACCGTAAACATTCAGTAAAGTGATAATAATCCTAAATTGTTACCAAAACGTTCATGAAAACTTTCATGAAACTGTGTAAATACGACTGTATGTGTAAAAATGTAGAAAAGATTAAACATGGCCTGAATCCTGTCCAGGCCCACAGCAGTTATTTGCATATTTATGACCACGACTCGATTGTAGGTCAAATAAAAGGCAAATAATGGGTAAATGCTAATTTTCCTGCCTCCAGGGACGAACATAAGTTAAAAGTGATTTTAATATTTATCGGCCAATTTCCAAACTGTCCTGTCTTGCTGAAATTCTGGAGTCATTAGTTAATAATCGGCTCAAATTATTTTTCTCAGTAAATTCTGTTAAATCCATTACAGTCCAGTCTTAGAGCTAAACATAGTTCTGTCACTGCTGCTACTTTACATTACAATGATATTGGAACTGCTGTTGATAAAGGAAAACATCGTGTTGCTCTCTTTGCCTATTTAACAAAAGCATTTCACACTTTGCTCTTGCGATACTGATGTTGATTATAAGTCCTTTAAATGGTTTCAGAACTACCTGTCTCTTAGACAGCAATGCATTCAGCAGTTGCATCAAATTGTCACAAGGGGGTTTCACAAGGTTCAACATTGGGTCCTGTGTTTTTTCTATTCTTATTTTAACAATATTACATTCTTTAAAACAAATTGTTCAGGCCATCTATATGCAGATGATACAGTTCTGTTTTCCATTGCACACTCAGCCATCAAAATCCTTCAACAAGCTTTTGATAAGTTGCATGATGCACTTCATAATTTACAATTAGTTCTACACTCGAACAAGAGTAAATACATAGTCTTCTCTAGAGATATTTGAGTATTTGAGAGTTTGCAGATCAACATCTGTATCTGATTTGAATGGAAGGAGGAAGGAAGAATGAATGAATAACTTGCTTTATCTTCATGGTAAATGTCATATTTTGTATCATAAATGTTAGCAATACTGTGAATCTTTATTCTTTTATAATGAATCGCTTTCAAAAAGTCACAAAGCCACTTATGCATTGTACAAATTTCTACTCAAAATGTGCATAGATACCGTAATTGATTTCTCATGTAGAAATGAATTGCTTCACACACATCTTATCAGTTTCAAGTGTTTGGACAGAAGCACTTAAAAAAGTGAGATCCACTCAAAACTCATGCTTTCCACAGACCACACAGTTTTGAAGAACAGCATCCAAATTGATAATAGTCGAATAGAAGGATGAAATAAATCAATCCGGGGGAAGCTTGTACCACATTAAAGGTACATCAGTAATTGCATCTCTGTGTGAACTGAGGACCGGCTCTGAAGAAGCCACATGAAGAGACGTCATTACTCTGAGGCCCATTGCTGTCAGTGCTATGATTCATATGGGCTAATATATGGAAAGTAGCAGCTCTGTGAATTGCACAAAACCTCACTTCATAATGTTGGAGAGCTGACTGTAAAGTTATTGGACGTGCTGTGGATGGGCCAGGATGGAAGAAAATACTGATTCAGGAATAGAAGAGAATAAGAAAGATGTAGAGCGCAAGAAAAAAAGATGTTTGTGTTTTCAAACGCTGTTTTTATCACATTTTGACGTGCAGACCTGACATATCAATTGTTCAGAAAATGAATAAACGGCAGCTCCCAACAGAAGCTCTTTCACTCTTTTTCTTATGCGCTTGTTACATTCATATTTCTGAGCATAACAGGAAAGATGCTGCCATTACCTGAGAGGAAAGACACGAAAAGACTGAGAGAAAAAAATGAGTCTTTTAAAAACGCTGCAGCTCAAACTGTGACAGTGTTGAACTACTCCAAATGAAACTATCCTTAAATCCCTGACCTGCATTAAACAAAGTTCCAAACACTTAAGACAGGGAACATATGGTTAGCCAGATTTTCCAGTTTTTGAGACAGACGATTTGACGCTTCTCAGTAAGCAACCCATTTGTCTGTAGCTGGTGTCGTCACCGTGTAGTTTACAGTGTAGATCAGTGATGAATCCAGCTCTTAGGATACATCAGATAACACACAGCACCTGTGTTACCAAACACTGCAGGAGCTCTGAGCGTTGTTTTTCTCCTGAAAAGCTTCAGATTGTGAACAAAGTCCTTCCTGTAGGTTTAAACTCTTCAGCGGGGGAAGACAGACTCTCTGTAGCTTTTGTGCAAACTCAGCTTTGATAAATGGCAGAGGTGCAGACATCTGTATTATATAACTCAGTTGCAGTATAGTGAAAAGCTTTCTAAGTCTGAGGATATTTCTGTGTTGTAAACTTAAAGGAGTGTGACTCACATTTCCTCCGATTATTGATCATGCTGAACACATCACTGTTAGCTTTGGTGGCAGTCCAGCTGGCATCACCTGTACTGTTCACCTCTTACCTGTCTGACTGCCTATTGCCAACATACAACTGCATGTCAGGTCTTCTCCTTTCTTCTCTCTCTCCTGTTTGGATTCTCTGTCTGATTTAACATATTGTGGCCACCAATTCATCCGTCACTAAACTTGAACTTGAGCCAGAACTTCTCTCTTTGTCAAAGTCTCAGCTTGAATGTTTGTCTGTGCTTAAACCTCAGCCTGTACCTGTCTCTCTGTGACCTCTTTTCCATGAAATTAGCTATTGGTTTCTCTTTCATGTTTTCTATTCTATTCTGTCTATCAACCGAACCGTTGTAGTTGAAGATGTATTATTAAAAGGGGGCGTTGCGCAATGCACAGCAGAAGTAAATAATCACAAGATGGCGAGTGCATTGAGAGATTTGTTTTTTTTTAAATCCAAAAACAGGCATGGACCCACTTTTAATGATTGACACTGTTACCACTGTCATGGTTTGCACTTCAGGTCAAAGAAAACCTGCTATTTTTTGGTTCCAACAAACATGGAGACAATTTTTTGGGTTCGATTTTGGTTAATATGATTTAAAATTAGGTGTGTGGATGGAGAGGAACCAGTTACACGTTGATGAGAGAGAGGTATGTCTGAACCCAAGCCTGAACCTGTATCTGAGTCTAAACCTGTCCCCTGAAACTGAACTTGTTGCTTTGTCTGAGTCCAAGGCTGTTTGTACATCTGAGCCTAAATGTGTTCATGTGTAGACTAAGCCTAAGCCCGAACCCAGCTTTCTGTTCTGTTTTCTGCCAGAATCTGAACCTAAACCTGGTTTACAAAATTTGTCATATTAAATCAATTCATTTATTTCCTTTGCAATCTTGATTTCATTTGCATATAACTAACATAACATAATTTACCATGACGTGTGAGATGATGTTTCCTCTGACAGTGGAGAGGTTTTTACACTCCTTTGTCCTCAAACTGGGTGAGAGGGTGTGGCAGACCGGTACGTTCTTGTAAACTAAAACGATCAAAATGCATAATCATAAATGATGGGGAACAACATTTTAATAAGGTCTTTGCAGCAACGTCCCCGACAAACATCCAGACGGGCAGACGGCTGAACAGACGCAGGTCGGGAGAAACGCTGGCAGGCACGCAGCCAGGTAGGCAGAGACAGACGAGCAGAGAGACAGGCAGACAGTTATTACTCTTACAGCGCTAGTGATCAACAGTAATTATCTTTTCTGACCAGGGGAAGGCTGTCTTTTAATGCCTCCCTCGCTGCTGACAGCTCATTAATCTCCAGCAGCTGAGCAGAGAGAGAGAGAGAAATGAGCTGCCAAGCACAAGAGCACAAACCTGCTCCGACAACCTAGATGCATACCTGAGAGATGACAAAAATAAAATCACTCCCGCGCCCCCCCCCGTTACCTAAAGAACTCGGCCGCATGGGATCTTGTTCACATATATAACTTTATCAGATCAGACAAGTCTCAGACATACAGCAGAGAAAGTGACGGGGATCGAATCAGCCTCTCACGGCCTGTTTCCGTCAGGCGAAAGTATTTTGAGATGTCGTGGGAGTGTGATCACGGCGGAGATCGTCTCAGTTGAACTTAAATGACAAATGTATGGCGAAAGTCGATCCCCTTGTTTTTCCGATATCAGCACACCCAGAGTGCTTTTGGCTCAATGCAAAACATAATGAGCGGATGCAGGTAGGCGGACGAGAAGAGTTTTATTACAAAGTGAGACATCAACAAATGAAAACAATAGCTGCCAACACAAACTGATGACTAGATACAGTAATATTTAGACATGATACCTAAAAAATGGAGTAAAAAAATATGTTCCTCTCATTGTATCGCATACACCCGATTTAAAAAAAAAGATTAAACCAGATCTTCTGCAGACACATTTTAAGATGGTCTGTTGAGACTGGTAGACACCATTCTCCCTCATTAGAAGCAATCTGAGAGAGTGAACCAAGACCAGATGGCTGTTGATGCAACGTGAGTTCATTTTCAGGCTTAACAACTCACATTGTGTAGAGCAACAATAAAACAATGCCTCTTTGGCTGGTGGCAGGCTGTAAACAGGCAGGCATGCGAGCTTGCTCACTGCTTTTTTGGAGGAAACAGTTGGAGAGTTTCCCGTCATTGTTAACCGTCCATCAGAGAGCAGCACACTGTCAGACTACAACACTTACCTGCGAAAAGTCTCGTCTTTTTAAGAATCTTCTTTTTATCTCTTTGACATCTGGTTTCAACATTTCTGCTGTTATATTTGTTTTCATAGATGTTTTTAATGTACATCTGAGGTTTTCTAACATTTTATTACATAACTCGTCTTGAAATTTTGCCTGAACTGAAGTTAGATTTTAACAGGATGTCAGTGCTGTTAAGGTTTTTAAATGTGATTTATTTAAATATATCATTGGAAACTTGCAGAACTTACTCTGAAGTCAGATCATTTTAAATTTGTAATGACCTCTATAGGTGCAAGTGGGCAGTTTTTGGGGGTTTTTTGCATCAGACAGGGCCAACCCCAACCCCGGTCCGTGGGTCATTTGGTACCGGGCCACGAAAAAAGAATAAAAAAAAATGGTTATATTTCCATTTTAGTTTCTGTTTTATTTTTTCTTTTACCTGATATTGGTTTACTAACTTTAGTCTGTTCCTCTCCGCGTGCTTGACAAGTCACTGGCTCATTGCAGAGAAACAAGCGCACGGTTCCCACTGATTCTTCGTCTTTGGAGAATTTTAATGAATAATTTATCTTTTATCATTTAATTTAATTTAATTATACGATTATACCCCCAGTGCACCCCCCTGGTCTGCATGAAATTCTGTCTTGCGTGAAACTGGTCCGTGCTGCAAAAAGGTTACTCGTGATGAGTGATGTTGTGAATTTGAGATCAGTCCCCTGAATTGATGTACTTCCATTAGTGACTAAAACATAAGTGGTGACTTTACTTTATTCCCCCTCATAATACCGAGTCCTGACATTCACCAGAACATGTAATTAGTGTGTTTTATCATAGAGATGTTCTCTTCTTCTTTTGATTTGTGCGTAGGCTTGCATGGTTAATGAGCAGAAAAGTGAAATACACAGCAGCTCACAGTTGCATGTTTTCTACCTGACAGCTGCCCGTCTTTGGAGGCAGGTCTTCGGTCTTCTGACAGCCTCACTTATCACTTAACTGCAGAGGCAAGAAGTAAGAAGTGAGCTCCAGCTTTCTGCTTACCCCCCCCCCAACCTCCGTCTGAGCCAGTGCCCAGAGTCGCTGGGATTGGCAGGCCGTCTCTGTATAATGACGGTAATTCATTTCTATTAAACTGGTCCGTTATTATTGTTAAACCATTAGAGTGGCGTCGAGGCGATTAACACACGCTGCCAGGCAGCAGGCTGAGCGAGACAAATTAAAATCCCGTCACCTCTGTGCCCACCGCCGCCACTGTCACCGCCTTCATGCAGGCAGAGGAATACAAAGAGCTCAGAGGCTTCATACACTGTACTCAAGGCAAAATTGAATGAAGATACGTGAGCCGTATGTTACAGCCTGATACACGAGGATAAAACACTCACGAGTGCAAAGCTAACAAAATTCAAAAATACATAAAAAGATACTCAATCAGTAACCACCCAACCCCAGGAGACGACAACAACAACAACAACAAGAGCTTGCCAAGATTTCAAGCTCAGAAACAGCTGCCTTATTTCAGATCATCTCAGTGACAAAAGAACTTGCAGAAAAACAAAACACATGAAGTGACCAGGAATAAAATATAAAATAAAAGACCGCAAACATAAAAGATAAAGGTTTCCTCTTTTAGCCATGTTTGTGTTGATCTCTTGGTCTGTCTGCCACTTGGACTGAAATATATCGACAACTATTCTGAGTGAAATTGCTTCAACAATGATTGGATGGATGCCGTGAGATTTTGTGCAAATATTCAGGTTCTTCTCAGGATGAACTGTAGTAACGTTCCTCCGACTTCTCATCTAATCATCGACTTTTATGCAAATATCTGAAAGACATCCCCGTGAGCCTCAGCTGCACTTTGTATTTAGTGGTATTTATAAAATGTTTGCATGATAACCGGCTAAAGCAAAGGTGGTAAACATGCTAAATACACATCCTTAGCTTCAACTGCAGTATGACAGAACTGCTAACTCGGCTCTGGACTTATTTTTTCATTAAATAAATATATAAAGTTCTTCATGTTTTATCACTTTATTGCATCTTGTTATACGTTTTTGAGTTTAAAAGTGGATTTATCTTCACATTTTTAACCTTATGTTATTTCCATTTTTCCCTTTCATTAAAATGTGCAAATAAACTTGACCCTCTCAGTATTAAGACGACGCCCATTCAGAGCAAACCCGTCATTTTAACCTGCAGGTGCTTTCTTTTTCAATGGCAATACAAAAAAAAAATAGCACCAGACACATAATGAGTGTACTTAAAAAGTATTTTATTTTGCCGTTTGCTGCTCAGGGACGCATAAATCAAATGTTTGCATCCCTTCTTTCACACAGCAGACTCATTCAAACTGTGGATGAGCTGCAGCAGTAAAAATGCCTCCTCTTGTTTCCTGCCTGTTTGGACTTTGTGTCTTTGGCTCATGTTTTGTTCCTGGATTATAACGACGTTATTCGGGGATCCCAAAAGCAATATTTGCAACATTAGATGTGAATAAGTCTCTTTAATAGATTTTCCTTTCCACCCCTCCGGTTTTGTTTTTTATTATGTCTGTCTGGCACCGCAAATATCTCCCAAGCCCGTCTACGCCCGCCCCCTCCTCTTCAACACCACCAACCCCCCGAAATCCACCACAGCAGCAGCAGCAGCTGATGGGGTGAGGGTGTGGCGAAGGATGGTGAGGGAAGATGGGACAGGGGGAGGAAGACGGGGGGAGGAAAAGAAAGGGATAGCAGAATGGGATGAGAATAAATGTGAAGAGAAGATGATAAATCCACAAAACAAAGAAAAAGAGGTGAGAGGGAGGAAGGTGGGGGGAAGATATGAAAGGGGGAGAAAGGAAAATATGGAGTACAGAAAGGAGGAGAGGTAAGGGAAGGGAAACAAAAGAAAGAGAGACTATCTGGAAAAAGGGGAGGGGGGAGTGAAGAAAGAAGGAGTAAAACAATAGACAGAGGAAGAGAAGGAGTGAGAAACATTTCTCATTTTCATGTGCAAATCTTAGATAATCCCTTGAAATGGCAAAACATGATTCACCCAGCGTGTGACTCATATTGCGAATCCTCACTAATGGTCCAAATGAACAGTTCAGCGGTAACACTATAGTACCGTCGAGTAAAAAACCCGTTCTTGTATGGAAAAACAGTCCATTATCGGAGTGGAAGAAGAGTATTTGTTCGCTGTTAGTCTGTAAGATTGGAGTGGTTTTTGTCATGACCTCTGACCGCCTTAGAAATGCCAGCTCCTGCTGTAAAAATAGGAGTTTATTTTACGCATTCAGAGTTATTTCCGTGGACTGCTAAATGTCTGTAATGTGTGTAATGGAAAATTTAAAAAACACCTACTGTGCTGAATATTTTAGATCTCCTGATCTCCTGATCTTTTGGTCATTACATGCTCATGATGACCACTGACGACTTGTTATTACATTACATTCAGTAACTGCTGAGTGCATATGTATGAAGAGTTTTATCCTCCATGTGGAAAATAGTGGCACCTACACACTACACACTTTTGCAAATGGAATAATCCTTACTTGATATCGAGTGATTTAACTTGTTATATACTGTACAGCATTTGGGAAACCTTTGTAGTTATATTTCAGTGATTAAGAGTACTTTAAAGTCTTTGTTTCAGTTAATTTGGTGCAGATGAAGGAAAATATATACATTATTATTACACATAAATGCCTTTTAGTTCAGGTCTGTCTCACATTCACACTGACGAACTCATCTTATACGAACAAATGGAACTAACTAAATGGCAGTTATATATATTATTTCGCCTCGGTCTGTCCCAAATGAACTAACTAACTACATGACAAACCTGTTTGAGATCAAATGAACTCAATGGATCTTTTAAGGTGGTCCTCTTTGGTCCAATTAATTGACAGCTTTCACACAGAAAGAAACGTACCAAACAGGCCGACGCAGTTGATCTGAACTCTGCTTAGAGCTGTTTCTCAATCAACGCAGTCATCGCTTTGTCAGTTAAAAAGTTCATGACTTACAGCAGATTTATTACTTGGAGTAAAAAAAAAAAAACAACCTCTTCATAGTTTTTTACAAGGAGGTGTTTCTGACATGCCCCCGTGTGAGCCACTTTTAGCAATCAGAGCTAAAATTGGATCTATTTATAGCTCATCTTCAGCCAGCACTTGTATTGCTACACCTTGTTTTTGCCTACAGCGGTGCCACTGTTTGTTTGACAGGCCTCATTCCTTGCCAGACTTCTTTTTTTTTTCCACTCTTCTCCTTCAGGACACACTTCTCGGAGGTTAAATACGTAATCCGTGCAGGGGGAAAAGTGAGGCGAGAGCTCCAAGCACAGAGCAGCAAGTGAGGAAAAACAATGAGAAGATTGTGATTTTGTGATTCTGGTGAATTTGTGATGTACAAATTCCTCTGGAGCTGGAGTGGAGGTATTTTAGTATAAACCTCCTAAATGCCCCTGTGTGCAGCAGCAGCAGCAGTTGCGTGGTGTTGATGGAAAAAAAGTTTTATGTCCCAATAAAAGCTGGTTTACTGCAGACTAACTGGGTGTGTATTTATATCTATAAAAATAAAAAGACAGAGGGAGGACTCAGAGGCCCGTGCATGTTTTGTAATTCAGAGAAATGCACATGTGTGAATTAAGATGCTCAAATAAAGTCCTCTCTGTAGACTTGCTGAAACAAATGCATCCCCTTAAACGCCCGGCTGGACCGAGCTCAGTATAACTGTGAGTTTTACAGTCCGGCAACGGAAATTTGCTGGCTTAAAATAATTCTGTATAAGATTCCTTCTCGAACAGTCAGCTCTCAGTTACAGTTAGTAAGTCTGTAAATTGAGGACAAATAGCTAAAATGAAACCAGACTGTTCTCATTTACCTCCAAAAACTGAACTGAATCACTCAGCAAAAGCTTCCAAACATAATATAAAAATAGAATATCAAAGATTTTTATGTTTTTCTCTCACTTTTATTTTGAAAGGACACATGATCGAGCCCCTCTGACCAGGTTTTGTGGGGTTAAACAGTAATAGGACGGGGCTGAAGTTATTCCATTCGGGGGCCCAGAGGGACGACTGCGACACAAACAGACCTAAACTGGTCTCTGCAAACAACCGCCCTGTGGTGAAGATGCCCACGGTGCAGCTGCCGTTCCCCAAAGTGGGAGAATAAAAACGCTGCATTGGTTCTTGCGTGAAAGTATATAGCTGTTATTCAGGATGCTAACCATGTGTTTTCTATATGTGTGTGTGTTGGGGTATTTGGGCAGCGTGTTATTCTGGTTTGCTGAGCTATAACTGGACAGCAATTCAGAGAGCTTCTTACCGTAACCTCCGACCGAAACACTGGCTCCGCTTTACTGGATTCACCCCACTGTTACTGCTGTAGAATTAGAAGAGCCAGACTGGTCACTGAATTTTGGCAAATAGACCAATGAACAGGGCTGCTGCACTGCAAAACACCTCCTCCTTATAAAGCCATTTCTTTTCAAGCAATTTCAGATAAGAAGTTGTTATAAAATATATCAGCTGCACCTTTGAAGAGCAAAGAAAAATGCAGAGAATCAAGAGAAACATGATTTTAAAGTATAGATAGAACTGCTTTTTAAAAAATGTCAGAATATTGTTTAAGGACGTTATTGCAGACAAAAATGACTTAAGAAGTTGAATTTTTACAATCTTGAGTGTTATGAGTATGTTGAAATGACACTCTTTGAGCATGAATGAATTATACTGAGCCCAAATTGCTGTTTATATGTTTAGATTAAGTAATTTTGCAGGTGGAGGTTCATGATGTGGTAAAATGAGAAAAACTGGATCGTCACTGTTAATCGCAAACACTTAAACCTTCATCAGTATTCATATTCAGAAGAATTTAGCATCACAGGAGACAACAAAATAGACCAGAGAAATAGATAACAGGATAAAAATGTACAAAAAAATCACCAATAAAGTTCTTGCTTTAGCATTGACCAATATGTGCCGACATGACATGATGCTGATGACAAAATTTGAAATTCATGGGACCTCCACACCATCACTTCTACATCTTTTTTGTGTTGAAGAACTTTCACTAACAGTTGACTTTTTTTTTAGTCTACTGTAACTTGTTTAGGGAGAAAATTCTTTTGCAGGGAGCTTGTTTGCATTTTAAAACACTGCACTCGCTTCACAAAATGCCACGAGAGCAGGCTGTTCCAGTTTCGGGACACTGAGAGAGTTTGAAAGTTCAGCAGCTGCTCGAACTCACCGAGCCACAACAACATAATCAAATATTCTGCAGGAACCGCTTCCACAATGACAGCTTGAAAATATTGATTTTAGCGGGAATGCCCGATCTATCCTCTCACATTCTATGCGGCCAACCCTCCTGCAGGGATGCTCGGTCACATCTGCCACCGTCTTGATTTCTCTGTTCCTCCTACCCTCTTTTTAGCCTCGGAGACGGCACACACAGCCCGGCAAAGCAAAGTGAAGCGAAGCCCCCGCAGGCTTCTCATTAAAGCTTCCCTTCACCATCGCAAAATATTTGCATAACAGAATCTTCTGCTCAATTTAAAGTCTGCGGCGTTTTGACCGAAGTGAAGCGCCCCTGTGGTTAAGTTCTGGTTTGGTGCTCCTCTTTCTCACGAGCACAGAGCAAAAGACGAATAATGAGCATCGCAAGCTCGAACACGCCACAATCACTGGTGGTGGGACCGAAAACCGAGAGAGAAAACCCCTCTGGAACACATTGAAAGTGTTCATAAATCACCCCCACCTTCATCCTAACCTTCAGGCCCTGAGCGTGTGTGTGATGTGTGTGTGAAGACTCGGCGGTGATGACATCGTCGCCCCTGCAGAACAAGTCAGCCTGTATGACAGAGCGGCCGGACCACCCACACGGGCCTACGTAAGCGAGCCCTCTGATACTGCAGGCCGCGGCGCTGAGGCCCGTCTGCTGAATCAATGAGGAAATTTTTAAAAATTTTTTTATTGAGACTGTTTAACTGCACGAACAAAGAAGTAGCGTCGCCACAAAAATGTCGAACATGGGAAATGGGGGTATTTTTCTTTCAAGGCATTCAAAGCGATTTTGCAAAAATGACGTTTGATGTATCGATAAATCAAACTTGCTTTGTAATTTCAAAAAAACTTTCTGTTGACATTTGTTTTGTGGTAAACACTGGAACACAACAAACTTTTTTTTATGCTGAAGATGAGAGACTGGTGAAAAGCCTCTTTTCCATCTGCAACTCCCAAAAGGCTGTTTCACTCTGACATGCTCGATGACAGCTGAGCGTGGCTTGTGAAACATTTCAAAGGTGAAATCTGATGCATGAAATGAAATCTTTAAGTCTTATCTATTTAGCCGACAGCTTTTCTCACAGCGTACAGAGGGAATTCAGGCTGCATTTGCCGCACTAATCGCTAACATGCGCAAAAACTCAACAGCCTCCCCCAGTTTGGCACCTAATTAAGACCACTTATGTAAATGAAGTCAGTCACAGTTTTCCAATCAGAATACCTTAAGGCTCATTTTAAGCACAGATTGCTCGTATCTGCTGAGTGAAACATATGGTGAGTTGCTCCCCAGTGCAGCTGAGCGGAGGCCAGCAGAGGAGGTGTCAACGAGAAAAGTTTATCATCATCGTTCTGGCATGATTCTTCTTGATCTGAGGCTCATTGTTTTGTGTCATAAAGCAGTAAAAAAAAAAAAATATAATGAGGCTCTCCATAATTTCTTTAATTTCTCACAGAGAGAAAATCTCAAATGGGCCACAATCATAGTGTCTCATAGCAGTCTCAGGGAGAGGAGTTAGGAGTTTTGCCAATGCATTAAGTACGTATTATCTTAAGATTGTTAAAACTCCTGCCATACTTCTCCATAAGCATCTGCTCCAATCTGCTCTGAGAGGGGTATGCTGCGTACATGTAGGAGGGATCTGCACCTCCTGATTTACAACCAGTGGTAACGCCAAGTGTCTCCCCTATGAAGTGAGGCAGAAAGCGAGCGTAGTGGATGGGCAGGATGGACTTTCATGCAGGAGACATTTTCATTAACTGTGACCATGATTTTTCCTGTGTTTTAGTTGCCTGACCATCACTATACCTTAACCATTATTTATTTGCCATTTCTACAATCCTCACTTAACCTTAACCTCACTTTAGTTTCCCTTAAGAGATGTTGCAAAAAGTAAGAATTTGAAAACTTTTGACATTGGATTTGGAAAAATAACACTGGCACTGAAGTTTATCTGGGGTTTTTGCAGATTTGTCCAGTATTGATATTCTTGTCTGGCTGTGGGGTTTGTTATGTGCTGTTATGTGAACGTTGCTGTGTCATAATTGCTGCTTATTTAAATACCGCAAATAATGCCAATCAGATAAGGGCTAAGTTAAAGTTCTGTGTCTGTTTTAGTTTCTTTTTCTGGCCTTCTACACTGTTGCCTCTCTCAACTAGGGAGCACATGGGTAAAAGGTGATGGAAACCAAAACATAAACGCATTTTGGCTCATGTATGTGTACTGCATTCAAAGTAAATAACACTCAGCACACGTGGCAATATTTTCCAATGAATTATCTTACAATGGGAATTAAATTCAATCGCATTTTTGCCTCTAACAACGCCCTGTGATGCTTCAAAAATGCATCCAACAGTGTGCTGTGAGAGATTTGGTTTGAACCTGTGGCATTTGACGTGTTTTCCCTCAGCTCTCCTCGTTTATCCAAATACCAACATGGGACCATAGAGATTAACCGCTCGAGGTTAGACAAGCCTCGGTAATTGTCTGCGGCGTGATCAGTCACACCTCTGCAGTCAGCAGCGTGTTGTGTCCTCGCCTCTGAGACTTTGGTCATACAAGTAATTAAATCCCTACAATGGGCCGAGCCCGAGAGCGAGATAGAAACCACAGACTCCCTCCCCTCCCCTTCCCTCCCTCCATCCATCCATCCATCCATCCATCCATCCATCCATCCATCCCTCTGTTAGCCTCCTCCTCCTCTTCTTCTCTAAACTCGACTCATGCAGGCTCTGACATTCCTTTGGCTGACTGACTGCATCAAACTGCGCTGAATTATAATTAATTAGTGGTTGGAAAAAAATAGAGACTCGGCTGGCTTAGAGAAAATTATACAGTGTGCTTCCAGAGAGCAAAACTTAGAGAGAGAGAGAGAGTGAAAGAGAGAAAGGCCTCTGCTGCTGAAGAACAGAAAGAAAAACCACACCGACTTCAGTCTCTTCAAGGCCGTTATGGCTGCAGCATCTGTAGATACTCCTGGAGGGGCGCCGCCAGAAAAGAGGAAAGGACACATTAGAGGGGAACTCTGTAAATTCCCATTCAAAAAATGTATTTAAAGATCACCGGAGACCCAAATGAAGCTAATCATACTGCCAACAGAATCTGGAATAAAATAGAATAAGATGTCATCTTGAAGACTATTTTTTAAGTGACGCTTCCTAAATTGATATTTTGATCCATTTTGGTCCATTTAATCTAATTATTACTACAAAACCCATTGCTCAAGTTCATTCAATTCATTCATTCATGCTCTGATTAAGGTTTTATGCTGGTATGCATCAATGGTTTTGTTAATTCATTTGTTGATATAAGATTTCCAAGAATGCTGGAAAGAATTTGTGCGTGAAGCAAAGCACATTATTATTATTATTATTATTATTGATTATTATTATGATTATTATTATGATGATTATTATTATTATTATTATTATTATTATTATGTGTGTTGCTATACAGTATTAAGGCACCCAATTGAAATGCAGGAGATATGCAGGAGATGTGCGCTTGTTTCCTTCTGTGAATTCATCCAAGATATTTTAATTTTTACTTAAAGCCAATGATTGGCCCAGTAAAATCCCCAGTAAACGGATGAGCAGCACTGCTGTTGAATTACATGTCCAAAATGTGTACAGGCGCGACTGTTCGTGCCAAAACAGATTTGAAAAAATTTCAACATTTCAACATGCTGAAGTAATCTTTGAGTCACTTGTATTAAATCACACCCCTCCCAGCTCCCACAGGTATATAAATGAACACGTCGTCTACCTGTTTCTCTTTAAATGAATAAACGTCACTGAGCTCGTTAATTTTTTTCCAAACTAATAACTAATCCCAACAGGTAGAGTTCTCAAGAGATGAGTTGGAGATTAGCGGCGTGCTCTGGGCGAATGTGGGTCGAACCACTATTACTATTTGAAATTGATCCATTTTCTTTTACCCGGGGTTCATCAATCTCCTCTGGCCTGAGAGAGCTGATTAGATTTGCCCCCAAAAAAGTGCAGCATCCCTGCGCACCATGCATTTATAACACCTGCTGAGTTGATTAAGGAAAGTTTTGCAGAAAAGTTGTGACTGTGATCGAAACATGGATCCAAACTGAGTGGCTGAAGTAAAATGGGGCAGAAGATACCATGTTTACTACTGCGACTCACATCCAACACCAACATACTGTATATATATATCTGTAAATATAGCATGGTGTATGTGTTCTAGTTCATGTGTGAGCATATTTTTATCCACAGCATGTAGATCTTGCTTTGCTGAGCTTGTTGTGGGTGTAACGAGCTAAAACCGAATACATTCCTCTATATTCTTCAATTGCATAAAAATCCATTGCACATCAGCTGACTGACTGAAACGCTATTTAGATGAAGATTCAAGTGGTATTAAGACTAATAATTGTACATATTTCTGAAAACATTGATGTGTATGGCCCCCTGTATTCAGTGCAATATATTTTTATGAATTTCAGAAAGGAAGAGGAGTCTGAGAGGAAGATTCATCACTGCTTCGTGATACAAAAGTCCACATTTTTTACGAAACAACATCACTCCGTCTCATAATAATGGAGAAGAAGCCATCACGGAGGCGCCTTAACATCGATATCTAAGTCTATTGACGTCAATCTCTTCTCCTTCTCCTCCTGAGACGCGCACTTCAAGACTCCTTAAGCCAATCAGGCATCAAAGCTGCCGGTCGCCTTCGAAAAAACCCTCAGCTGCTCCGAGAAAGCTGCTGACAAAGACGCTAATGCAGGACGACCTAAATTAGTTTGAGCTGAGTCCGCTCAAAGTCATGAAAAATGGAGCTCTGTATCTCCATCTGACTATAATTTAGTTTTTGCTGGATAAAATATTTTATGTCACAGTTGTTTAAATCAGTGTCTGAAAGTTGCCAGCCTGCAGGAATGACAGCTTTGATATTTGAATGGATGAAGAATATATATTTTATATTTTTTTTGTGAGGATGACTCTGTATTTTCTTATGCCTTTTATGCTCTGTAATAGAGCAAGAGGAATGCAATATGTTGAAAGTCATGACCTTGACGGGAATGCAAAGTTTCAGAGGGAAACTTTCCTTTTTATCGTCAGTGTATGTAGGTATTTGGTCATGTTAGCATAATAACGAACATGTAAACCTAATAAAGACTAAGTTAAGTAAAGATTATGTACTTTCCAATGTATTTTCCAAGCGACTCCTCACATTATCTTTAGTTTTGATGTTAACATATTGATTTCCGTGAAAACTTTGTCAACTAAAAACTGAAACTAATTATTTTGAAATTATTTAGTGGCAATAAATGTACATCATTGGAGGATAAATAACTGGAGACACATTAATCCAAAGTTCCCTGTGGCGTGATTGTATCTGGGTACTTTCCACCTTTTTTTATGATCGGCGGAGGTCACAGCAGGGCGATTCTGTATGTGGGAGTGTCGACGGTAAAGGGCGCACAAGAGAGCCCTGTTAGCGTACGAACTGAATACGGACCATTCAAGGTGAGTCACACAGGCGACAAACACAGGTATTTATTCAGAAGTTTATTTATCCAGTTCAAATGTGGCGCTGAAACCTTGTCCGACCTCTCGTAAAAAAAATGCTGAGCGACGATAACGTTACAGGCCGCCGTGACACCCTGTGGGGTCAAAGCTGTCTATTCTCTGTGGGTGAATGAGGTCTATAGGCTCCGTGTGCAGCAGCGGAGTATCCACCACAGGCCACACACACAAAGTTATATTTACCCCCCCCCTCCTCCTCCTCCACCCCCCATGCCTCCAGCTAGTTTTCCTTTCGTCGCAAGGTCTCTGAGGCGCTTTTCAAAGTGCCTGTAAATGCTCTTAGTGTTCCCTAAAAACACACAATTTCTTTTTATTCTGAAAGTCACCTTTCCCTAAACAGCATTCATATTTTATCTACTAATATATCAAACTCTTCAACCTTTTTTTTTCTTTTACCTTGAGTTGCATTTTGTCATAATTTCTCTTCTGGACCTTCTGCAGAAAAAGTCTGCTCTTTTCTGGGATTTTTTTTGCTGACTATATGTAGGAAATATCAGCGGTGTATTTTGCAGAGCTGGTACCTTGTTATCACATCACTGTTTGTGTGAATGCTGCGTCTGCCGCTCTCTCTCTGGATGCAACCTCTTCAGTTTCTTTACAATCTGTATCTTTGTCATCTAACTGTACCACTGTGATGTTGCTGTAGGTTTTACTTCCTGTACACTCGACATCTATTACATGTCTGTCTGTCCATTTGTTTTCATTGAGGGTCTGAAGACAGAGGGTGCTGTATGTTGTACAGACTGAAAAGCCCCTTGAGGCAAACTTTGATTTGTGGCATTGGGCTGTATAAATAAAAATGACTTGACTGGGTATGCATGTGTACTATATATACATATTGTATGTATGTTTTTCATATGAGACAACTTAATGAATGTTAACAGCATTTTGATGTTAAAAATATGTGAGAAATGGGTTTAGAAATAACATCTGCAGCGCAGAACAACAGCTCTTTCGTTTAAACCAATAAATAAGATTAAATCTGGTAAAAAAGCAAAAAAAAAAATTAAGGAGGTGCAAATATATGACAAATGTTGTAAAAGTTTTTGTAGTGCATGATGGTCCAAATATGACTAATTATGGTGGAGACAGTAAATACCTTAGTTATTCTATAAAAAGACATCTTAGAAAGAAACTGTGGTTAATTAACACACTTTTTCTCTTTTGCTTACACTCTTGTTGATCTAGAACGAGGTGTTATATATTAGGAATACACAAAATACCTGGAGATCTAAGTTAAATGAGGATTAAAGAAGTGAGGCTGCCGAGTGACACAGTAAAGGCGAGTGTTGGCACACTTGGCCTTGCAGTGTGTCACGCTCTGTTTCCAGAGGATGGTGTTTATGTTAAGCGGAGAGCCTTTCCTTGGACAGTGATTAATGTGGTGCCCTGAATGCCACGGCTTCCACATCACGGAGATAACAGTTTTCTGCCTCCTGTCAAAGTCCCAGGAACAGGAAAAAAAAAGGAATCTGGGTTTTCACTTCTAACACTTGCAGGTACGTGCTGCTGGCTTCTGTCCACGGAGACCCAAATGCATTTGTGAAACACACACACACACACACAAACGTGCACTTTGCTGTCATACAACACAGTAATGCAAATACAAGCTTACATGGTGCTCTGCTCTCTCCATCTTTTTCTCTGTCTCTCACACACACACACACAGTGAAAGTCATGGCTTTCATTTTCCATTGTGCGACGGGTGACCCTAAATATTTACACTTCTTGGCAGAGGCAGTGCCCGAGGATTTAGGTCTTGGTGAGTAGTGAGCTCCCATTACAGGAGAGACAGAGGTCCAATAGTAGCTGCGAATATGTCATATGTTTATTTGTGTACCAGCCGAGCGGAGTCAACCACAGTTCATGCTGTGCGCTTCACTGTCAGTCGCTTCACTCTGCACTTCTAATTTCTTATCTTTGATTTGTATAAACACACTTGGTACATGCAGATGTCTGCTGTATCACTGACTAATGTTGGACCGAGTCTTTCCAGACCAGACTGGGATACACACAGACGGCCAGACAGGGACGGCGAGCCAAACCATGTGTCAACGTCACAACATGAAACTGTTGTTGAATAGCATTAAAGCCCTTCTGGCAATCTATTAGACCTCGACATCTCTCACTGACTTTACACTACAGGTCTGAAAATGACTCATGAGCAGTCTTTTAAATGTTGCTGAAGCATGTCGGACCATTTCAATTTGGTGGTTTATATTATATTACTATGATTAACAACTTATCAGCACCTTTGTGTTTAGTGTTGATTATCAAATGTTAACGTCTTAGTACTCTAATACTAGATGGCTAAAAAGAAGGATGTTCAACAATAGTATTTTTAGTATTAGTATATAGTATTGTTTAAAACAGTTTATTCCCAATTTTATTCCCAATTCAAATAACAGACTTTATTTCAACCATGGCACAATTGTTCAGTTTAACTGTTTCTTACCCACACAGTAGTCACACTGTGTGGGTAAGAAACAGTTAAACTGAATTTCAATTGTGCCATGGTTGAAATAAAGTCTGTTATTTGCTGACCTGAGTCAGAAAGTGAACCCTGCCCTTTGGCGTGAAAGTCAGACAGGCTGCAGCACACACCTCACTTACTTTTTTTTTTTTTTGCCTAGCTGTGTGCCGGACACGCTACTTCCTGCATTGGCACTGAGCGTTGGCAGGACGTGTAAACCATGCTGCAGGATCGTCCAGTGTGAACGTAATTTCTAGGAAAGCTGGGCTGGCAGAACAGTTTGGCCCAAAAAAGTAAAAAGTTCCTGAAACAGAATCAGAGAGGTCAGTCTTTTTTATCTAAATATCTAAATGAATAATTTAGTTATTATTTCATGAGTCTTTCCATTTTTCCATCATTAAGAAGCCACATAAATCATTTTTAGAAACGTTGAGTACAACATCTCTTTATTGCACTGAAGGCGATGCTGGTCTCACCTCCACATTCTGCTGACTTTTAGCAAACTGCGTTTCGTCGGAAAGTAACCGGCCAGATGTCTAATGATGGCAGTCTGCCACAGGACACGGTGTATGACAGAGGCTAAGAGGACAGGAGCTCTGCCAGGACACTTTTCACCCTCTCAGGATGTCGAAGCCTGGCCTCTGCAGCGTCTCACTCGTGCCAAGAGCCGTGCACGTTCGGGCGCACGATCCGCATCGCTTCTGCAGAGTTATTCCTGCGTGACGCAAGAGTCCCCCTCCTAAGCTGAGGAATGCTGAACCCAATAACAAAATGACTCCTCGGTGCCTCTTTTTCTCTGATATAATTTGCTTGAGTTTTATTGGTGTTGGCCTGTCTGGGCTTCTGTGCTTGCGGAGGGCTATTAACTTTAACAGGACTCAGTCAGGGTACTTTGTCTAGCAGAGAGTGAGACAGACAGACTGGTGGGCAGATAGGCAGAAATGTCATTAGACAGCAAGACAGGGCGACGGCCAGTCAAAGTACATCTGACTGTACACCATAAATCTCTTAACAGTCCCTTTAAAACCGGTATCTATGACATGCAAACGTTTATTTCACAGCTGTGGTTCAGGGTTGCAAACGCAGACAAAGCTGAAATTAAACCCTCGCTTGTAAGACACTCAGTTAGCACTTTTCTTTGCCCGGGAGAAATAATTATCAAAATGTGAATGAATTACATCAGGAGCGAACACTCTACATGTCCTGTGAGGTTTCAGCTTTCATCCAACGTGCATTTAAATGGACTGATTCAATATTTGCCGAATCTGTCTCATATATCCAGGCGAGTGTAACAACAGTTGGATTGTTCTGTGTTACATTCAAAGACAAAATAGTGTAAAAAAAAGATTCAGGCATTTCTCTGATTTTCTTTTTTATCTTTTGATCAGGCAAGAAAATGTGTTTCTGCTTTTTAGAAATTTCTAAATTAAAGTCCATCCATCCATTATTGTTGTCTACACATTCCTGAGCTAAGTGCAACGCATCTGAAGTGAGATGAACCTGCACATCCTCTTCAAAAAGTGAGAGACTGATCAAAGTACAAAGGTGTCAAACAGGTGCTACAACAAAACCGAGGACCAACAAAGAGGTTTACGCAGTCATTGATTGGTTCTCTGATGATTTTTTGATCATTTGCCGACAAGTTGTCCATCTCTGGCTCGCTGTGCCGAGGTTCCCCTCTTGTTGTCGATGTGGAGTGCTGTGTGCGCCGACCTGTTGGTTCTCGGCCAGCTGCTGAGTGAATGAGGACTGACTCACCCTGCATTTGGCCCATTGTTCCCTCCCCGGGCCTTGGATTGGAGAGCTTTTTGTTGGCAGCCCCTGGCGCTGCCGCCCAGTCAAAGACATCTCTCCTGGGCCGTTGTCGACCATCTGTTTGCCCCCGGTGCTCAGGCGGGCCTTCACCTCGGCACTGCAGCTATGTGGTGTGAGCAGCGGCACTCTGCTACGTGAAAGGACGATGTTCGGAGTTACCACATGGGGACGAAAATCATAAAAAATAGAGTTATTATTTTCTTCTGGTAAAGAGCAGACCAGTCCTTTTGGTTGAAAAACACAGGCCAACATCTAACATGTGTTACAGGCTGGATCTGTTTCAGAGTTAAACCAAATTAGTAGATTATGCGTAAAATCTATTGTTTTTCATTTCAAGAACATCAGCAACATAATAAGGATGAAAAATACTTATATTTTACTTGAATAAGATTCAAGACATTGGTACTTGTTCATGGTGTGAATGGCTCAGGCCCATCCCATATCCAGGAAATGATCAAAACACACACCCCAGCTCGTCCACAACACTCTGCAACGGACAAACGGCTTGCTGACCTCTCACTAAGAGGGGGGCAGCTACGGCCGTCTGCTGTCCCGACTCCATTATAGCAGAACCAGATCCCCACTGACATCAGGACAGCAGAAACTGAGCTCACCCTCTGTAACAGACTGAAAACTCACCTCGTCCCAAAAATATGAAGTATAATAGAATATATAGAATAGTGTATGTTTGTAAATGCAAACACTTGCTCAGCTTATTTGATGGAGCTGATGTTCTTGCATGATTCTTGATTTGTATGCACATGGATGACTGCACTTATTCCCTAAAAGGGAAATATAAACAAGTGGAAATATAAACTTCCTGAATCCATAAACTTTAATGACTAAGAAGACAATTTGCTTCCAAATCAGCCATACTATCGTCAAATTGGGTGAATATTGGACTTCGACCTCCCTCTGTGCTGGGTGGCCACAGTGGAGCTGGTGTTGGGTGGGTGGGGTGGCCAATGAGCTGGGGATGGGGGTGATCATGCTAGCCTGGCACAATAGCTAATCCACAGACTAAACACTCAAAGCCCAGATCTGTGGGCTCTGATCCTGACTGTGTGAACAGTAGTCACGACTTGGAGGGACGCTGGATAAACAAGCCAGTAAACCCCCCACTACCACTCACAGCCACATCGACCCCACATGGAAACGTCTTCATTTGTTCACTGATGAAGGATGGTACTGTTTAGACTCTCTCTGTACCTTTATTCATTTTATCTACCTGCAGAGGATGCAGATGTGTTTGTTTTCATAATCCACAGAGCACCGATTGTTGAAGTGTGAAAAATATATTTTTTTGATCTTTTTAAAAGACTAACCTTTAGATTGGTTGTGTGAATTATGGGTCTGAGCTGAAAATGAGGCACTGACCTCCTTCCAGTGGGTCCCAACATGGCATGAAAAATGTTTTATGATTCACTGCTGGAGCGAACATAAAAAAAAAAATCTTCTACTTAAAAAGAGGTCATCACCTGAAGTTTTGATATTTTCACTCACAAATGATGATCCAAGTTGCAGATCTTCTTTTTTAAAGCAGCAGGAATATGTTTCGTTTTTTTTGTTAGCTTCAGTTTGAAGTGAGTCAATAATCATGAAAAGCCCCATCATCTCTCCTCGACAGAGAGTTTGTGAATTTGTTTGGATGTTTTTCCAGGTCCAGAGGTTTAAGTCCAAATGGTCAGATTCAATAACTACACTTTGGTATAGTACATTTGATATATTATATAGTATTCTTGCTCAAAAGTACCTAAACCTTAGATCTGTCTTGTGTTTCCACCACCTCCTCTTACATGTAGGTGCAGAGTTGGTGGTGGGTAATAGTGCAACAAGCATGAAATGATAAGCATAATTGAATTTACTTGCATATGCTGAGCAAATAAAGCTGCATTCAAAACATCCACACTGACGAAAGTTGTAAAAGTTTCTAAAAATGAAGAACTTCTGCCTTTTCATCGTACTGTGACTCAGCGCGTGAGTTATCATTGTGAATCAATCAACACACCTTTGTGATGACGGGATCTTAAAGCCTTAAAAGAAATGTATTTGAATTTCAGATGGATTAAGAGAAAGGTGGAACCTCATTCCAGTGTGCGTTGGCAGCACTACACCTACGTGCGTAATTAGCGTGACGATTCTGTGTGTTCGAGCTCTACATCGAAGTACCAGGTTAGTTTGCTAGGTGCTTAAAGAGGGGTAACCAAAAAAGGCGATGAAGAGATTCTGTTGGTACCGTCTTTTGTCAATGGAAACTCACAAAACGTTCCAGTGTCTAACATACTGAACTGAGCTGCTCGGTCTAAACGAGGCTTCAGATCTGGTTTCATCTTGGTAAAATAATCCTATAAAGTTCTGTGGCGAAATAATCTCCTTATGTTTTCTGTCCCTTTCGCCTTTGATGAATCATGAGTACCAAACACAGAAGCAGCAGGCTGTTGGTTTTAGCTTTAGTTTTAGCTCAGCTTTATAAAGATAAACCTCACCAGCAGCAGATGATAGTGGCTGTAATAAGGCCAAAATCAAACTTTTGGCTGCTGCTTGGTTTCTCTCTCCAGCTTCTGTACTTTGTTTAAGATTGTTAGCGAATTTAGAGATGTTTTCTCAAGTCTTCTCAAGTAAAGTGATAAAGACAAGCAAGAACTGAAATCGTTTCTATACGGGGATTCAAAGGACTCAAAGAATGAAGTTGAGATTTCAGATTTGGTGAACTGCTATTTAAACCTAACATCAGAGTCCTCATATAATTCTGCATATTGCAAACTAACTCTTCCCTCTTGTGAAGCTGCAAGGGATCTCCGTAATTTGTTTTGTGATATCAATCATTATGCTGGTTTTGTGTTTTTCAAATGTCATTTTGTGTCATATCTCACCATCTCTAACTCAGATGGCAGTCTGATGATGTTAAAAGAGCCTCTGTTGCATGAAAGGTAGGACCCCGGCCGGCTCCATGAAGCCCCTCAGTCACCCCCCCCTTGCTCTCATGAAGCCCTCTCAGGTTGTTTGCTCAGGCTGTTGCTCTGAAGACGGCCCACTCAGTTTGGATGTTCTTTTCCCAGGCGAGAGCTGCGGGCTACATGTTTGCTTTCCCTCCGCTCTCAAAGGCCACATTCACCTCAGGCCCTGAGGAGAAAGGGAGCACGGTATATGAAAGTATGCGGGACGTGGTGGGCAGCGCTGCTTTGAAACTAAGTGCCCGTTTGGTATGTGGAGGCTTTTATTTATTTGCTTTTTTTTTTTTTTTTTTATGGAGGGAGCTCACATTCCTTACAAATCAAGATGTCAGCTCTTCTCTCTGAATGTCTATATATCTACACATTGATTGATTCATTTATCCATAGATAGGAGTGTATTTTCTGGTCTCTGTCTGATCTGTCTCAAATGTGTGAAGTGGCGTCAGAAAATACGGCGTAACGAAGATAAAGCGGGTGAAAAGCACAGAGAGGCGATGTTTAAATATTCACAGGGAAAAGACGGCTCTCTGAGGTTCGCCAGTTTTGTTCGTCATCCGACAACATCAAAGGGAAGGAGCTCGAGTCCTGTATTTTTCCCTCACCCCGCGAGTCATTGTAGACCCTTAAGATAAAAAGTGTAATAAAAGGTTAAAAAATCTGCAGAGATGAAGGTGGTTTCTCCCCTCCTCTCTCTCTCTGTCTTCATTTTTCTCTCTCTTCCCTCCCTCTCTTTGTCTCCAACGTGAGCAGCAGAGCAGGCGGCATGGGAGTGTTCTGCGGTGATTAATTAGCCAAATGCATTAACACCTTTAACACACAAACCCAGCAAATGTAATTAGCGTGGAGAATTAGCAAAAGTCGGTCAGATTATCTTGTCATAGCTTGTTATGAAAGTTAGAGTTTAGAGTAAGCTCTTACTCAACCTTGAATTAAATCCCCACCCAACTGTAGTACAGCCAGACTGATGAGTGTTCGCCAGATTCACTCAGTAAGTTAGTCTTTTTTTTTTCAGCAAAATAACAACAATGCCTAGAGAAATGAGATGCATATGAGTGTGTGTGCATGCATGTTGTGTATTTGCATGTGTGCAAAACTGCATTTTCAAGCAAATGTAAAGTGTGGCAGGTGGTTGTGAATCAGGTTTCCCTCCTAATGAATCAGAGTTGCGTCAGTCCCCAAAGCCAATTTTTCTAAAAGAACTGATAAGTCTGAGCTTGGGTGATGAGTTTCAGTGTCCTTTGATGGTCTAATTGCAGCTTCAGTGGATTTTTTCACTGTAGTAAGAGCAGAATCCAGAAAAAATGAATATGAGGCATCAGGTGCTTCAATACAAAAAGAGCAGACAACAAGTCATAACTGTTGTAAGAGAATCATTTTTATTTTTAGGAAAATAATGAAGCCGGTGTGATCATATTTTCCTTCAACAAAACTTTCTTGCCTCACAAAGATGGTTGGCGTTCAAAACAACGTGCCAGTCCAACTGTATCTATTAGAACAGTTAATATGAAAACATGATTCATTTCCTCCTCTGCGAGCAAGAGACATAAATACTACAGCTCACTTTCAGAAAATGACGAATATTTGTGTGTTCAGATGAGCGTAACTCAGACGCACTCGGCGTGTGTGTTTGTGTAACTGCTGCCAGCTTTCACACACACACACACACACACACACACACACACTATTACTGTTGTCCTGTAAAAGCCGTCTATGTCTCTGCCTACTTTGGAAAACGAAGGCTCCTCCAGGAGGTTTTATAAATCAGTGACAACAGCAGCAGAAGCTGACAGGGAACAAGTTCAGTTTGTGACTTTTGGATGAATAAACAGTGCAGCTGTGAATGAGCGATGAGCAGCAGGGTGATTTTTCTGAATATTAAATATTATTACTTACTTTTAGTTAGTTAGTCTTTTTCCGTTATTGTGCCCGGAAAGATCAAACTGCAGTAAATTTGAACGCTTGTCATTAATTTGTTCTTTTTCCTTGAATTAAGTCTCCAAGTTTAGTGCCTTCTGCTATGTTTTATCTCTATTTCAAGTTTATTTGTTTGATGTTTACTTTATTTGAGCTTGTAAAAGTGGTTCTGAGTCAGACGATTTGGTTTATTGTTAAAACATGCTTTAAGTTTAACCTAGATTCTTGTGGAGCTATTTGAATTTGGAAAAAAAAACATGCAAGACCTTGCAAAAGGTTCGTTTTGCATCAACTTCCATGACTGGAACGCCAAGAACTCCTGGAGGGATTGTTCACTCTGCATCACACAGGTATTTCAAGTGAATCTGCCTGATTAGACCTCTGCTCAAATTAACACTGGGTACAGCTGTGCTGAGAATTACCCAAGCTCACAAAACTCTGCACAACTAACCTTTTCTGACAGCAAAGGCTTTAACTTGTAATATCAAGAAAAACACAGATATAACATCTAACATTTCGATGTCATGACAAGACATGACAGTGAGCCAGCATGGAGAAAACTGAAGCGTCCTGAATTTTCTTTTTGACATTTGACAAGCCAAAAATTCTGCTATTGATTTTATAATAATCCTTAAGGTGCAAGTTGTCCCAGTGTAACAGGTGCAAAAAATCACTAACAGCGCCCAGTCTGCACACACCCGCTCAGGCCTGTGAAGAGCATGTGTTATAAATGTTCTCAACTGTGAAAGAAAATGGTTTTAAATTGATTTATTGTGTGAAATCCATCAGCAGTGATCTTGTGTTTGCACGTCTCGAGGTTTAAGTGTCTTTTTCTTATGAACTCTGGCCCCCATAAACTTGTGTTTATCCTGCAACCTCATATCCATAAACACTTCTCTGGGTGCAGACACATCTCACGACAAAATGGTGATTTCACTGATTAGATCCTTTCTGTCTTGATAAAAGTGTGCTAATCAATAAAATAACCCCATATATAGTTTGTGTTTTAGAAAAAAAAAACCTGTAGATTCAGTTGATCCAGACTTGGAAGGAGGGTAACAAAAAAAAAAGTCCAGAACAAGCTGTGTGATTTTCCCATTTTGCCTCTCAGGTATTGCTGTCTCTCCCCAGCAATGGCCGATTTCAAGGCAGGTTTTTCAAAACAAAACACTTCCTCCGGGCCACCACTTGCTCTGTGTTAGGAGACATTGTGGCTGTGCAGCTATTTCTGCCAGCCTCAGAATGGTGTGCACAAACAGAATGGCTGCGGACAATAGGCAGCATGCAGTGAAGTGCAGGCTATAATGAGGCAGATGTCTGGCCATTGGGAGCCCACAGCAGGCGGGGGGGGGCAGACACATCCCTGCTTTTGTTGGTGGGGTGCACCCTCTCTCTCTCTCTCTCTCTCCTCACTCCTTTGCCTCTCATGGCCTCTTGCTCTTTCTTCCTCCCTTACAAACATGTGAACATGCACACGTGAAAACGTGCACACACACACACTTTTACACACACACACACACACACACACACACACACCCACCTCCATTGGTTTTAATTATCCCACTCCAAATCCGCCGCTCCATTATTAGTAGCTGTATAATAGTGTCCCCCCTCCCCACCTCCTTCTACCTCCCCAGCTCCTCTCCATTCAAGTCGGGGAGAGAAGCTGCCCTTTGAGCCCCTGTCAGCCTCGTTGGCCGAGGTCTTCAGGTTCTCACATTACCTCTCAGCCAATCAGAGCCCTGCATGAAGGCAGGGCCCAATTAGATGACAGAGTCCTGCCAGAGGAGAGGAGGCGAGAAAAAAAAAAAGAAAGCCAATCGCTCTGATTAATTTATTCAGATTCCCCCCGGGGACCGACTCTCCTGGAACGCACCCCATTTTTATGTACCCTCATACCCAACACCTCCTCCTCCGCCTCCTCCACCCTCCTCTCTTTATTCTTTTATTGCATTTGTGAAGAGTGATAGAAGAATGCAGAGTATTTCTTTTTCAGGCACTTTTAATATGTGCCCCCCCTCTCTTCACTTCCCCATTTTATCCTCCCACCCCCACCCCCTCCTTCTCCTCCTCTCAAGGTAATTACAGAGAAGTCTCAATAGATGGGAAATTCATGTCTTTGAGCCCTGGCCATATGATGTATGAGAGAGAGGCTGGTGCAGAATTAAAGGAAGGAGGCAGAGAATGGGGGGACGGCAGGAACTTGAACCCGCAAGTGTTATTGTGCTCAAGCCGAAGGGGCCAAAACATAGTATCCATGGTAAATAAAACAGAGAGCTTCTTCAGGCCCCCTCGACGACGAGCCCTCCCTCCTCCCCCTCTCCTCCCACCGCCCCTTGCGACCTGTTGCTTTCTTCCAGCCACCATTGTCCCCAAGTGTGAAGTGGGTGACATCACCATTTCCTCTTGTAAACAGGTGTGATGGGATGGAAAAGAAAAAAAAAAAAATCCAGTGTGTGCTCCAGTGCTCTTGTCTCTTTTCAGTGCGTGGGTTCCATTTCACCTCGTGTCCCCCGACGCCGCCGCCACCGCCTCTAGGGCCCACCCTCCACCCCCGAGCCACCCCTCCACCATATCTACTATAATCACAAACACAAGGGAAAACCTTCATTTGACAGATCCATCTTCTCTGACAAAATAATTGCTGGCGTAAAGACAGTCTGGCTATTAGAGATTCATGCTGGGCTACATTTCATACAGTAAAACCATCTGTGTGTTCAGTGTAACAGCATTAACGTCAGGTGACACTCTTTCAGCGACGTGGAGAGTGTTTTAGAATTCAACCTTCCAAGATGAGGGCGACTTTCAGGGAAAAGTGCCAGCTGTGTCGGCGTTCTCCTTCGGGACAGTCTGAATTCCTCCATTTTATTAACACCGCTGCAGTGTGGCGAGGTTGCAAGCGGAGCGGCACACCTGCAAGGCGTTTATTCGTGGTGATAATAATTCTTAAATGTGGACGGCTCAGCGGGCAGCACGGTGAGGATGTTCACGTCTGGGCTTTGCTGCCTTCTGTTTTTACACCTTGCTGTCCTGGTCCAGATCACCTACAGTACTCTTTGTTTCAATGAAATGTTGGCAGCATTTCCATTATTTCTCATTATTCCTTTAAATGATTAATGAACACAACAATACCTACATATATTAAATTGAGACGTTTGAACGTTTAAGTCCTCTACAACTTGTCCCATGACTCCACTCTTCAACCTAATCCTCACCAGGAAGAGAATTTAGAAAAAGAAAATGTATATAAGGATAATTATTCTGTGTTTTATTATCAGTCAGAGGAGGCTGCCTGCTCCCTGTGAGGAAAAAACAACAGCTCTGTAAAGTTGGACCTGAGTCAGGTGCTTTTTGTAAACAAATATCACTTTAAAAGACTTCTTTTTGCATACCAGCATGGTGTGCATTATAAAAAATCTTGTTGGTTTACATGTTAATGCTGTACTCACCTCACTGCAGGTGTCCATGGCGGCTCGAATGCATCAATCTTGATGTAACATATTTCCCAGTTTTGTCCTTTGATTAGCTTTAATGAAATGCATTAGACTTCAGGAAAGACGTCCTCATTGCAAAACGTGCAGAACGTATGGTGATCAGACCACATCTGAAGCCGGCCTGTCTCGCATTATGATCGGGTGTCAGCCAGGTGTAAATACAATCTGTGCACCGTGACTGCATTTTTCAGAAAAAAAACTCCACCCAGAAAGTTGAAAGGTTGCCTCGCTCCGCCTCTTCCCGCTGGAGGTTATCATCCAGATACTTTACGGGTCACATCTTTCCAGGCTTAAATGGGGACTAGAAGACTTCCTACCTGCATCATCTGTCCACCAATCAGCCAAACCCCACATTCAGTCGCGGCAGATCCACTGAGGCGTCAATCAATTTACGGCTTAAATCCACTTTTGCTGCTGTTTGAACTCACGGCGATATGCATGAGCGCAGGAGCTACATCTTACATGGGAATAATAAGCTGAAATTTACATTTATTTACAACAAATATATGACAGATGTCAGCTGTGATCGGTTGCCCTGCCACGGTTTTACACCCTTCCAGGTCACAGGTCATTTATTTTAACTTTGCCCCCCTGTGCTACCTGCCCGTCTTCTCATCGTCATCTCACCACTTCTACCAGAAAAATCGTTGGTAGCCAGCAGCTTTCCACGCTCTTACACTCCATCAGCACACTGCAGAGGTGTGTTCATACTTTTCATTGACTAAAAAAGAAGAAAATGTATTCAGGATCAAACAGCACATCTACAACAAACACGCTCCGCGCCTGTAAATCTTTGTGTTCGCTGTGGTGGGTTTGACGTTTGGCCCGCATCATACAGTCGCGCCGTGTCTCCTCTGTGATTGCCGTCACTCTCGACTCTGTTATCCAGCGAAGCAGAAATGCCATTAAAGCTGGATTCTGGAAGCTTATGTCAAGTTTTCATTTGCTTCACATCACACGCGTGCACACACACGGGGCCGATACAGTGCCGTCTCCATCCAGCATGTAAGAGGCTGCCACCCATCTCCTGGAAGTCCTGGCACCCACCCGTATTAACCTCTATTAATCTGAGTGCCTATAAAGGTGTCCCGATGATTTATGCATGGGGGCCGCGCTCTCAGGCAGACTCTGCACTGACAACAGTCCACGAGGGATGATAATTAGCAAGGCACTTTCACAGTTAATGTAGCTGCCTCATTAGGCGTGTAAAATAGCATTGCATGTGCTTTTATCAGCTCGTGGCGCTGACACAGTGACGTAATTTGGTTTTGATCTCGGAGCGTCACATCGCCGATGCTGCAGACAATCTTCTCGGTTCTCTGTGACGAGGGCTGGTGGTTGATGATGGCCGCCTCTGATGTTACAGAGGATTTGGGGCTTTGTGAGCTGTTGGACTCACTACAAATCACCGCGGCTTAAAAGCACCAACTAACTGTTTAAGATGCACAAGAATTTACTGAAAGACTCCCAATCATGTGTCCTCAGTGTATGTTCCCAGCTGCATGGACGTGACAAATGCATGATTCATCGCGATGAATGCAGGCTGAGCACCCATCAAACGAGAGCGTTGCAGTCTGCCTTTCCCACCTCTGCCTCAGCTGCAGGGATGGACCGTCACGCTGCAGCTCCACAGAGGCAATTAGATATTCATCCGAGGCTGAATTAAACAGTAGCGCGCTGATGGTTAACCCTTCTTCTCCTGTCCACTCCCAACAAAATTTTCAAAATCAGTCAAAAAGGCACCGAAAAGCCGAGTACAACCTCTTTCTACAGGCACACAAAACATGCAAAATCTAAAGAGACTGAGTTTCACTGTCTATTTTGAGCATTTTAGTGGCACATTTATCTCTGTTATCTTTTATTAAACATAATCCTTGATTCAACCAGTGTAGTTTTAGAGAATAACACAGTGTTTGAGTTTTGTATATTCAGTTCAGTGCACATCTGCTGTGATCACCAGACCGCCAGTGATGGAGGATGTATTTGCATCCTTTACTTAAAGGTGCTCTGTAGGTTTCTTCTTGACAAACAAAGTTCTGTTCCTTATAAAAGAGCAGACTTTTTGGAAATGTTTGAATTCTGCATCGTTTACTTTCATGCCCACTTGCAGGTCTTCTTTCCTTTATTTTGCTTCTTCCATTACTGTCACCTGTTGATCTGTGGGATAACGTGAGACCACCTTACATCACCAGCACATTCATGCACAAGCTAAAAACAATAAGCTGTATATTTTCATGCTTGCGTAGCCTTTTTTTTTCATTAGCTACATGATTGTTCTCAATAAATGACAGAGGAATCTGAAGAGACCACCCAGTGATGCTGAACGTTGTGAATCATCGGGGTCTTCCCGTGTTATCTTT
Source organism: Scortum barcoo (assembly GCA_023238725.1). Lineage (NCBI taxonomy): Eukaryota > Metazoa > Chordata > Actinopteri > Centrarchiformes > Terapontidae > Scortum > Scortum barcoo. Next base: position 3,420,057 of record CM041539.1, read on the forward strand.
TGAAAGGGCTTCAGCTGTAAGAGCAATTATCTGATGGAGTGGGATTGATTATACAGAAGTGAGATGTGTTTTTTTGGAAACACTAACAAACGGCAGATATCCACTCACTTCGGCTTCGGGCCCAATTACATCCCGCGTCATGCGACGGTTAAGTTTATATTGGAGTCTTAATGGATGTGCTTACACAGCGGCTCTTGTGGGATGTGCACGGGAGGATGTCGACAGATAACACGGACATGAGACATGAACACACACATGAACACACACACACACACACACGCCTCACACACACGCTCTCATGAAGAATCCATTACGGGTCCACAACAAAGCGTGGTTTTCTCTTTGTACCCAGATTCCAATTTGCTCAAACCTATAATCAAAGTCAAGGGCTGCCTATTTGTTTTCCGCGCCGGGCCTCGTCCTGTTTTAATGTTCGCTCAGACAGGGAGGGAATTGTCGCACATAAAAGAAAACTCCAATGTCGTTCGCGCCTATCATACTTTCATTCTTCCCCCTCGATGAGAGAGAATCCCCGGGGTATTCATTAGTCAACCCACAGGCTCCCTCCCCATCTCTCTCCACACCCCCCCCCCTGCTCGTCACATAATTGCAGGGCTCCACAAATGGCTCCACTTTAAGTCCATATTGAGAAATGTGTTTTACGAGAACTGTCAGTATTATTCATATGTTATGCGACATAGTGGACAATAATACCAATATAGCTGCGATTCAAAGAATAACATGGAGGATGTGGGGGTGGGGCGGGTGTCCCACAGCATGAGATGCTTCCCGGTTCACGTTTATGTTTTTTTTGTGTGTGACAGGCAGACGAAGTTTATCTAAAATACGTTTTCATCTGCACATCTCCAAGGTAACGCAATCATGTCGTCATCAGACTCTGAGGAGTGACGGCGGAGGTTGAGGTCAACGTCGACGAGATCTTAATAAGGATATGATGGATTGTCGTAAAATCGGGCTGCGATGTGTTTGTGGGGCGTTCAAAACAAGTTACAGCATCAAGGCCACAGGAATGTTGAGGTCAAATCGCGACGAAGATTCATGGTGTACATCCTCTCATTAATACTGTCAGTTAGAGTCATACCTATAAAAGGCTCCACTGGGTGTCTTCACCTGCACACACTCATATTGTACTTTCTAATAAGGTGTTAATCATTTATTAACGCTCTCAAGATTCGTAGTAAAGCATTTGTAAGAGCAACTTTTGGGTTCTTGGTTTTGAGAAATCTCTTTTCTCAAGAAATGCCAAATAAGTGTTCCTCAAAGTGTCTAAAGACTCTTTTTCTTTGGCTTTCTCATGACCTTCAAACTGAATGTGATGTGGTTTGTACATTTTGTCTCTCTGTTCTCCCAACTGTGAAGTTTCCTCACTTGAACTGGCGTAGTTTTCTTTGGCTAATGCCTCCAGCGGGAGGACCACCATCTACCTTCTGAAGAGGTGCAGAAACAGTCCCACACTTGGAGCTGAGATTTTGTAGTACAAGAGCCTGTAATTATAATTTACTTGTATTTATAAACGCAGACCACATTTCTTTGTCATGAGGGGATTTAGTCTTGCAGTTTCAGTAATCTGGGGGACATGTGAGAGACCAATCAGCGCTGACTTGTAGGGTGACACCCCAAAAAAAGTCCTACAATTCCCATGAGGCAATGCAGCAAGTACTTTTGTTAAATCCTCCCAGTCTGGTTAATGCCCCTTGTTCGTAATGCAGTAAGAAAATGATTGAATGAAAATGAAATGAAGAAGCTATAAGACAACCGATGAGATTATCAGGTTTATTCTCCCAAACTTTAGAAATCTCTCTTCAGACGTGCAGTAAACTTATACAGCTGTTTTCACAGGTTTCATCTAGCTATCTAGGCCCCTTTAATGACTTATTAGTAACCTATAAAGCATTAATAAATGAATCAGTAACGATTTAGAGGAAAGTGATTCTCTTTAAGTCTGTGTTTCTGTGCTGCTTTTCCTTTACTCGTTGCTTCTCAGTTTTTATTGCAGCTCTCCAGAATCAAATAAAGCCTCACTGATTCATGCAGGAGCAGCTATGTAAACAAAACGTACACACTACGAGTGATTTTCCCTCTTTCCATGGCTTGTTCAGAGGACGGGGAGCTCGTCTTTTCCCTCCTGTTTCATCACATTCTTTGGCCTGTGCTGCATCAGCGTGTAAGATATCAAACGTGACGTATCGTTTTGCAGCACGTCAGAGGAGAGAACCCAAACGTCTCTCCAGCAGACGTCGACCCGGCCTGTTTGCCTTCCCAGCCCCCCACCCCGGGGACAGAAAAATAGGAGCGTTTCCGTAGCGACGCTGGGGCGAAAATGATTGTTTTCTCAGATGTTCTGTGGCCCCGCCGTTCCCCACGGTGATGGTGACAGAGGCATTCTGGGATAGGCTGTGGCCGCGCTTGGCAGGCCTCGAAGGCGTCAGCGCTGTTTCTCCCGGGACGTCCTGGCACCGCGTCACAACCCGCAACGCTGCACAGCCGCCTAATTAAAACCACACCACTCCTCCTCTGCTGCTTCTTGCTCACAAAGTCACATCCCCTGACTCACACACATCTCGCACTAAAAACCCATCCGCAAAGCTATTTGCAAATAATTCTTGCTTAAAGTGTTTGTTTTAATGTTGCTCGCAGTAACAGATGGATGGAGTTTACAGCATCGCGTTTTGTTAGATAAGTTGTCAGTCACGGCGAACAGCATCAAATTAAGTTTCAAACACTCTTTTGTGGTTGTTAAATAACTTTCTGGCGCTCACGGTGTTGTCATATGTGGTAAAAAAAAAAAAAACACCCATCTGGCTTTAAAGTAGGTTAAATCAAACTGCTATAAAAGAGGCATTTGCACATACACTCACGGCCCAGGTCTGACTCAGAGTCCACACGCAGGGTGAACTTTTCACTTCGCCCAGACACACAAAGACATGTGGGGTTATGTGCCACCAGCGGCTGGAGCTTAAACATTTTACATCCAAATGTTTTCCCTGCTTCGCCGCGGAGGGCTCCTTTTTTGTTCATTTCTCTGCTGCCATTAGCCGAAATGCCATCAATCACCGTCTTGTTAGGGTGAAAAAAAAAAAGTCAGGTTGTCAAAGTTCACTGAGCTCGGATCAAATACTGTTTGCGAGTCATGTCTGTGGTTTGCTTTCGCCTATGGAGGCGCCAGATGGGGTTGAGTCTGTTACACACTGAAGAGGCCGTGTTGCTGCAAAGTGCCAGAAAAACTTTGACAATTGCAGGAAAGTGTTTGAGCCAATATCGCAGGCCTCGCTCTGATTGACAGCTTACTTGACGTTATTTAAATTGTCCTGACGTGCCACCAGCCCGGTAGTCCAAAACATATAAATCAAACACAAAGAGGTACAGCGAGGAGTTTTTTTTTTTCACTCAGGTTTGGTCACAGGCTGGCTGAGGATGGTCTTTTTTTTTTTAACTTCGCTGCTCCACTGCCATAAGCTGAAGTCTCATCAATCACAAGCTTGTTAGGGCCAAGAAATTAGATACCCGCTATCCACTGGCACGGGCTGTGTGGATCATTCAGAGTTTAAACCTCACACGATCTTCACAAGCTGGGATTTAACAGACAGCGTGCGAGAAGAAGCGAAGGGGTGGGGGGGGGGGGTAACTCTCTCTTTGCTGTAAATATTCCCAAACTTTACATCATCAGCGCTCCCACACATACTTAACATTTAAATTCCTAAACTTTTCGAGAACTTTTTTCCAGAGCTTCATACCAAGTTTTCACGCCTGTCTTATTCCATAACTTTCTGAAGGATTTTCGCGGCCATGGGAAGGCCATGTTACGGGGACGAGATTGAGTTTATGGGCTGCTTGTTGGAGAGGACATGTTGAACTTCAAAAGATCCCACATGAGCAGAGAAAGTGTAAATAACAACTGGAAAAACTCAAATGTTAAATATCAGGACATGTACCACAATTACTTTCCATTACCGATGATTCTGTTTGTAGCTTATTTGGGCTACTCAAAAGGGAACCCTTGATGGTCCTGCTTCACAACAACTACAAAATCCCAGCAGGCGTCACGGGTGGTGCTCAATAATTAGTTACATCCTAATCAGCCCAAACTGCGGCAACTCTACCGAATCCATTTTATCCTGGAGTAAATGTTTCCAGGAATAAATCTTTCTGTGTTTCTAGAAGGAGAAGAAAAAGACTAAATATGCATAAAAACTAAACATGCAACACACAAAAAAAAAAAAACTTTTTCAGGCTAATGAGGAAAACAAGCTTCGCAGGGTGCTGGGTGTCAGACCGATGAGTGATGGAGCTGATTCTGAGTGTTTCCATACAAGCGAACAGTGTGACAAATGACTCGCCATGAATATTCAGTGTTGTTTTTTTTTTGCATCAACGGGCTTTTCGTTTAATGTATGGACTCTGCAGCGTGCCAGCAAATGTAGGCTGTGAAATTCAGTCCTTTTTCTGCTAGTTTTTTCCTTTTTGTTTTTCCCACCAGTTTTTTCACAAGACTGTGATCATTAAGGTGTCTGCAGGAAAATTAACACTTTAGGAAGGTTTGTTATTTTGTCGAAATAAATGAAATTCATGAAATACCACCCCGCAGGGAGACAAGGACTTTAATTCTGATAAGCTGTTAAACCTTCTGGTGAAATGTTGTGTTTACTTTTCAGAAGCAGCAGATCATTATCTTGTCTTCAGAAATTTCAAAATGCACATGTAATATTTTAATAGTGTTGCAAGATGTGTTGTTGTTTTTTTGTATGAGGCAAAATTTGATTTTAGTCAGATAGATTAATGTTGCTGTTACATGAACGATATATTTGTCCAATTATCTGTCTAATTTTGACACAATAAATGTGAACAAACCAGAAGATGACTGGAAGCCTCTCTGCTGTGCCATTGTTAGTGTATTGTTGTTGTTCCTGCTAATTTGTCCCAAAATAAAGCCACATTTTCCGCACTCTTGTCTCCCGGAACAAAAAAGATCCCACCACTTGTCTCTTTTTTGTGCTCCTGATATGTTTTCTTTTCCTTTGGCTTGTCACACCTTCAACCATCTGCTGTTCTTGGAAGAAAAGCGCCCTTGTTGCATAGAGCAGGATGTAAAATGTGGTAAACTCTTACAATTCATTTATCTCGGCGAAGTCGCTGAAGTCTAATGGTGTGAAGATTTATTGACGCAGGAGGCATAATATTGCACCTTTTATTTTTTGCAGCTGGATAATATTAAAGCCTATGTGACATGTTTTAAAAGTAGCTGGAGGCTTGTTTGTGTCGCCAAGAGCTGATTTGGTCTTGTTTACACTGTGAAAGGATCCTAACAGGATGATCGCGCTCACCTCTCCGCCGCAGTATGATTTAAGAAGTGGCACTCGCAGGTTTCTTTCTGCCTTTTATTTTCTTACACTGTGTGAGCACCATCACGCACACACACACACACTCGCTCTGTCTTTGATATAAAAGGGAGAATCTGCAATTTGTTAGATTGGATTACATCTGAATTACACTTTATGGGCCCTTTTCGACAGAGTTGTTCTCTTCTGCAAATTGGATTAGCTCTGCTCTCTCCTTTGTCTTCAGCGGTGTGTGCTTAAGATGTTATTGGCATGACAGAAAGCAATATCTACTGTGTCCTACTGTGTACTTTTGTTTACACTGGAGACAGTACGGCCCGTAGAGTCTTTAAAAAACAGTCTCAAGTAGTCAGTCCTGAATTCATTTAGCCTTGTAAATATAAAGCAGGGAGTTCACGTACATGGAAAACAAGCGTAGTGTAACTTTTATAAGGCTTTAAAGTCAAAACAAAGGTCTGTTTCACTGAGAAATGACATCACAGAGACTACATAAACACTTTAAACCACAACTACTACAATCAGCGGTAATATGTCACTCACCACTTCATACTGTATACATCCAAAGAAGCACAGACTGAACTTTTAGCGACGTAAAATGAACAAACACTCCACACTCTCCAACCTGCTTACAGTAATTTAGCCATAATATAGATCAGCTGGTTAGGCTCGATGATATTTGAGTTATTTAGCCTGATGACCCTCAAAATTATGAGCACCATAGTAAAAATCTGGTCTTTTGACTCCTAGAAACACCATGTTACTGTTGTATAGCAGCTGTTGTTTACAACTGACATTGCTACAACTCTTATTTTGAAAAACCTGTGACCAGGAACGTCTGTGAACATCTTTCGTCCATCATCTGAAGGACCTTTCTGGCCCATATGCTAACTAAACTAGTCATTATATTAGCTGAGATTAATGTGTTGCTACAGTAGTATAATTTATGTGCAACTTATATTTTCCTTTTGGGCTGTGTGGAGTATAACTGTATAACTGTGTTATATTCTACTTCTGGTCTTGTGATTTTGCATGTTGTTGGCTTGACTGGCGTCATTTTATCCAGAATTGCTCTCCCAGTTTCTCACTTGTTTCCATTAATGCTAAAGTTAACTCCCGTCTTCAACCGTTATTGGATGTGTGTTAAGATCACTGCACCTACATGCACATTACTGAGGACGGAAAAATCAATAAGAATATTTCTCCCTGTGGAGCAGCTCTGAGTCCAGGAAATGTTTGTAGAACTTGCAGTGCTTATTATCTGCTATAGATGAGGGATAAGGACTTTGGTGTGATAAAAAAAAATTAAATTTACGTGAACAAAAAAACACACGTGATTCTGTCCTGTGAGGAGCAGAACGAGATATCCTGCTTCTTTTTCAGGTTAGCTACTGAAACTAGAGCAGATAGCAGATTATTGTAAACAGCACCACATCTCACCTGCTTGAGTTGCAACAGACAGACAGACAAACAGACAGATGTCATGTAATACTTTGACTATACAAGGTACAAATACATATACAGAAATATAATATATACATGACTTTATATATAGTATATGCATAATAAATGCTTGACTATGTGAGATATACATACACACAAATATAAATATGATATGATGGTGGTGTAAATGTCAAGCAGGACATTAAAAAAAAACAAGGTTAAATAAACAACAGGCCCGTCTGACGAAAACTATTTCCACAACAACCCCTGATGACATCTGAATATATATATATATATATATATATATATATATATATATTCTATATCTTCTGTAAAGTTAGCATAAGTCCATCTCACATATACACAAACCACAGCGAGGCCACTTCTCGACCTTCCACCACGAAGCCCCCGGCGCTCAGCTTCTCGGCTCTCAGAGACTCACAAGACGACGGTGAGTCACTCCTGAAATACCTGTGTAGGTGCAGGAGCATCACATCCCAGATTGCTCACTTCTGTTCCAAGAAAGGATCAAGGAGGAAAGTTTCAAGCTACTTTATTTTCTCCCCCCACCACACACACACACACACACACACACACTGCAGTATCAAGCCTCACTTTGAGAGATAGCATTTATTGCCTGTGGAGAAATGTGAAATAGAGTAGGGAACATTTTCTGCTCCACAGTAGGAGGACACTCAGTGTCTCTGCGCTACAGGGAGCTGTGTTTACACCTCTGCAGCTTTGTTCGACGAAGCTTCAAATGATCTGGAAAATGAGGAAATAAATACTTCACTGATTTAGCTCCTGAGGTAAGGCACGCTCATGTGGTTAATGTTGTCAAGTGCTTCGACTGTGCCATAAACCAAGATAGCGAATGCCGCACGCTATCGAACTTTTAGCGACGTAAAATGAACAAACACTCCACACTCTCCAACCTGCTTACAGTAATTTAGCCATAATATAGATCAGCTGGTTAGGCTCGATGATATTTGAGTTATTTAGCCTGATGACCCTCAAAATTATGAGCACCATAGTAAAAATCTGGTCTTTTGACTCCTAGAAACACCATGTTACTGTTGTATAGCAGCTGTTGTTTACAACTGACATTGCTACAACTCTTATTTTGAAAAACCTGTGACCAGGAACGTCTGTGAACATCTTTCGTCCATCATCTGAAGGACCTTTCTGGCCCATATGCTAACTAAACTAGTCATTATATTAGCTGAGATTAATGTGTTGCTACAGTAGTATAATTTATGTGCAACTTATATTTTCCTTTTGGGCTGTGTGGAGTATAACTGTATAACTGTGTTATATTCTACTTCTGCCATAAACCAAGATAGCGAATGCCGCACGCTATCGCTGCGCTCCCTGAAGGTTTCCAGGAAATCCCTGCTGCATTCCTTCATGGTGATTTTTTGCCATTTTTTTGCGTTAATTGCGACTTTTCCTAGATTTAGACCAAGTTTATGCTCGGCTGTTTGGTTCGCCACCACCAGCACTGCAGCAGCTGCAAAGAATTACCACTGGGAAACAATAAAATATCCCTCTCTCCTGAAAATGTGTCAGGAATGTCTTTAATTTGACGGGTCTCAGTCTTGTTTGGTTCCATTCAAACCTCACGTCTCGTTGTGTCACATTGTTAAACTGAAATTATATCATGGTCTAGATCATAATGCAGAACATATGAGGAGGCTGATTGCTGCTGCAGTGCATGCTCAAAAATGAATATTGAAGTGATGATATAATAATATAATAACATTTCTCATGCAAGTTTATGGTTCCAAAGCAGCTGATAATGGACATATCTGTTGTCTGTATTCTCACGCCTGCATTGGTTTATTTCACATTTTTGGTGATGGATTTGTCATTTTGGGGTGAAATTCCATCCAAAAGTTAAAAAATAAAAGAAGTGAAAGTCTCAAATTGTTGAGCTGACAAAGGAAAAAGGAAGAAACAAGTGATAGCTAATCATAAAATAGTAAAAATTTTGGATAGTCTCTCACAAAAAAAACAACAGATTTTTGTGCCTCTGTGTCTGCTTCCTCTGTTTAATGACACAAAAGTTTTCAGCACAGTTCAGTTCACTGGAGTCAGAATGACTCAGTCCACGATGAGTAAGCAAGTAAATGTTTAGCTTTTATTACTGGTGCGTCTTTGCTGGACGTCTTAGAGCAACGTTTCCGGTTTGTTTGGAATAAACAGAAGAAGAAGTGGCTCATTAAGTGCAACAGGAATTTGCGGGCTACCACTCGAGCCACAGGCCACCTTTCCACATTTGTGACCAGGAACACCAGGAATCTGGGCTCATTATACTTTTACAGGAAACCCATTTTAGAAAATGCATTTGATTCACTCATCTATAAAACCAGATCCTGTGATGTGCACTTGAATAAAACACACACACACACTGAAAAGCATGAATGAGAACATAAGCATTGAAATATTGAACAAACAACAACAAAAGCACATCACATCTGGTCTCTATCTTAATGTTACACATTCTGGGATCTTCACACTGCTAAAACTGTATTTCATCAAGTGTCAGTGAAACTAGAAAGACATTTTTCAATCAGTTAAACTTACTTTTAGAGAAAAGTACTTTGGATTGGTGATGCACATCCAAGAAGTCCAAAGAAACATTTGAAACAACGGCTGCAGAATAATAAACTTAGTATGTTTCTCGTGTCACTGAAAACTAAATCTGAGAACTTGTCCCATTTTTTTTCCCACAGTGTCTAGAACTTACTTTTTTGCATTTATTATAAATTACCCGTCAAAAGTTTGGTAATGAACCAGTAATGACTTAATAATAATTCTTAGATGTGTGCTGAAGACTGTCTTTGTCGTATTTCTGCACATCTGCCTCGTTGGACGTCCCTGCTAATAAATTACCTGCAGGCGTTTTAATCCTGCAGCCGATCTTCAGGGGTCACATGGCAACGTGGATTGCCCTAATCCCCCATATGGAGCCATGGAGAGAGTGAAGAGAAAGAGAAAGAAATAAAAAAGAGGGAGCTCTTTGTGTGATGATCAGATGTTGAGAGCACTTTAATGTCTCTCAAACTCTTTTCTTATCATTTCTCAGCCTCCTGCTTGATCTCTGACTCTCTCTTTCTCTTTCAGTGCACTCAGATTGAACACAAAATGCTTTTTTTGGCTCATTTTATTCACACTAATTTGTTCCCCAGAGTCTGCAGGCTGTGTTCATTTGCCACAAACAGCCAACATATGGAGCGAAAAAAATTTGAGCTGGAGCGAGCTGTGATGATGTACACATCGACTGTGTGCAGCGTGCAGCAGCTCGACACGCCTACAGTGAAGATTTTTCACAATCTATTAATAATTATCAAAGTTTAGCTTATTAACATGCTTATTCACTAATTAGCACTAAACATAAATAACAGCTGAGTTTGAGGGGATAGTAAATTTATATAATAATAGTACCCATAGGGCAAAACTATTTTTTATTTATTAAATATATTATATCATTAATATTATTGTTTCATTCACATGTAATAAGCATCTAACAGGTGTAAATGGTCCAAGTGGAGCTAATATTAGTTACCTTATGTATCTTAACTAAAGAAACTCAATTCAAAGTGCAGTTCTGAGTATTTTTACAGAGCAGCATCACACAGTTAAGTTAAGATTTCATCCATAACACTTTGAGGAATCCTTGGAAATAGTAGTTATGGTATGACTAATTAGCCCTATAATACAGTAAAAGGTAAAATAAAAAAGCAGACCTTGATTTATTTTGTGTTTTGGATGTAAAATCTCTGTAAATAAGTAGCTGTACAAAGTTAAAACCCCAATTTCCCTGTGAAATTTAATGCAGTATGAGTATAAAGAAGCATAAAATGTTCTTTTATTAGTAGTTAGTTAATTTTCACCTCTCTCACAGCTCACCTTGGCTGTCAAAACTTTTCAAGAAATCACTCACATTTTCTGTCCAGTTTCTCTTCACGTTCTTCTTTGCATTTCTTCATCTCGCTACCCGAAGCAAAGTCACATTTTCGAGTAGTTTACTTACTCTCTTGTTCTCTCGCAGTCTTTTGTTCATTCGCTCTTGCTCTCTGATCTGCTAATCCATCCAAATCTTGCACATAAATTCCTCAGCTCACTCTCTGTCTGTGGGTTTTTTTTCTCCACATACTCCTTAAAATATGTTTAAAAGTACAAACTGAAGCAGAATGAATGAGATTTTTTTGTAGACCCTTATGTTCATGTCTTGTTTTACATACTCTCATCTGGTCCCACTTCATTACCATCACTTCACACACACACACACACACACTTTCCTAGCCTCTAATTCTTTTCTCTGCTGCCGCCGTCTTTACGTCTGTGAGGCTCTGACTTGTGAAGAGGGGGTGATAGTGGAAGAATGATGGGGAGAGATGGGCCCGTTTGAAGCATCACAGCGGAAATCCAGAGTCCTCGCTCGCTGTGTGAAGCATATGGAGAGCACATGGCTGGATATTCTCTCTGTCTCCCTCCCTCTCCCTCTCTCTCCTACTTGCAGAGGTTCGGGTTGGAGGGCTCCACTTTGATGATCATCCAAAACAATCTTCCTCCTCACTCTGGACATTAGTTATGAGGATTAGTTGTTTCCTTCTGCAGCATTGGCTGCAACACTGGCCCATCAAAGGCCTCTCAAAGCGGTGCTGTCTATTTTTAGACTGCGATTCCCTTTTTGTCTTCAGGCGGAAAAGGATGTACGGTAGCAACCTGCTCGTCCAAAGTCCTGACTGGTGGTTTTGATACAAAAAGCTAGACGATGAAAATGAAAGCAGATAAAGATAAAAGAGCTGGCAGAGGAAACAGCGGTGCAGAGACTCGGAGAGCTTCAGTTACAAAATCAGAAAAAAATTGGAGTAATTGATCGCTGGCGAGGACAACTCTTTTTTTCATATTTGGCCCGAAGGAGGGGGGATGTGGTCATTCAACGCCGGTCCAGAGATAGATGCTGTAACTCAGCAACCAGATTTTTCTAAATTCATTGTGGATAATCAGGAGGAGGGAGGAAGTCCTTAAACTCTAAAGGTTTCTATGAGGAGTTTATATGAGGGGCTGCTGGTATCTTAATATCTTGTATCTTGGTTGCCGTTATACATCCACATTGACAAAATATGACTATATACTGGCACCAGACTGTATCTAATTTAGCTATTCATACATATATTTTTTATTTCTATGAAATCTAAAGCTTGAACATCATCATCATTTTCTCTTCTTGCACATTTCTTACAAAACACACATGCACGGCTCAGTGGTGATGCACGTGTGTGAATTTATATGTACATTTTCACAGATCAGCTTACTCCTGTAGTGAGAAGCTTTCAGTCTCTGACATTTAACGAAATGGGCACGATTGCAAACAGCCACCTCCGTGACATATCTGCCCCGCCGCTGAATTACCAGAAATATTTGCTGAATTTATTATACCTATAATTTATGCAAAAATATTACATTTGGAAATAGTTTGAGTTATTGGGAGACAATTACAGCTGTCTTGCTTCTCTGAAAGTGGAACTCTGCTCTCCGCCTGCCAAGAACCCTTCTGACTCGCACATTATTGCTTGCTGCATGAAGTCCCAACTGTAAACTACAATTACATCGCATTCCAGGTCAGTTTGTGGTTGTCCAACACATTTATATTGCTTCAATTAACTTCCCCAGGCTTTAGACTACAGGGATAAATTCACCCAAATGGACCTCTGGGCTGCTCGCGGTTGCAAAGCTATTTCATTTATTTATCGTCTCAGCATTGTTTGTGGGCCTGCGGCTTCGGCATTCCCGGAGTTGTCACTTGGACGGCCAACACAACGCTCTGATGAAAAACACGGTCCACATCGCCGGGGGAAGTTGTCGTTGTGTTTTTGCCAAGTAACATGAGGGAATGTTTTACTTAACTTAATTAGAGTGTACTTTCTCTAATTATTGCAATTCGACATTGGTGTGACAAGAGACCTGCTCAAACTCAAGTCTCCATCTTCAAGGAAACTTCATGTGTGTTTTTCCACAAAAAAAACACACATGAAGTTGCTGTGTCTGAAGACTTCAGACTTGCAGTACTGAAATGCATCTTGTCATGGACTGTTCATCCAACACAGCACAAGAGAGCTGCAGGGTGTGTTGACAGCTAATTAGAGTCCCTTAATTGGCAGGTACACTAGATTTTCAAAAAAACATGGACACCTGAACACAGTAACTGGACACTCTAATGATTGATGAACTTTTGCTGGGTGATACGGTCAGCTCTTCTTCACTAAACGGGAAAGAGACAAAGTTGGAAGAACGCTGCATGCTGTAGTATTAAGACTTATCGCACTTTTAAATGGAACTAACATAAATATCTGTCCACATACTTTTGGCCATGTGCTGTAAATTAAATGATCAGAATACCACCTTCTGTCTGTCACTATTCACTCATGAGACAGTTGTAGCAGTTGCATTTTGTGGGAATGATAATAGAAATGTTTTATTTGTCACGAAATGTATGGATCTTATAAGGACTTTTCGTCTGACATTTTTGGCTTTATGATATTTGTGTTGGTTTGGGGAATCTTCATCAGATATATACGTTTATATACGTCTTTCTTGTCTCACATTGTGTGCAAAGATGTAGTTTTGATGTTTTTTTGGCTTTGGGATTTTCCAAACTGAACATTGTCTGAATTCTTCTCTGGCATTAGCGTTCACTGTTTTTTGCTGTGCTGCCCTTTGTGGTTACATACATGTCATATATGAAGGAGTGGAAGACGTGAATGATTGTTTGTTGGTGCAACTTGAAAGCATTGTCATGTTGACTAGCTGGAATATATAATTATAATCATACAGTTTGTGGACTTGGTGCCATATTTACTGCTGGCGTAGACGTATTTCCAGGACTCATGACGCCAATGTGGAAATACTTGAGCCTATAAAAAACATACTTCTACTTAGAATTGCCACTAAGAGGCTGACATGAGCATTTTGAGCTCATATGTTCTGTGACAAAAGGTCTGGATGTTGCATTTGCATGGTACCACCAGACCACTATGACACTTTTCATGTGCTGTTTAATGCTACACAGGAAAACAAGCTTGCTCAGCAGCCCTTTCCTTAAGAAATAAAGGTTAGCAGAAGATCCTGTAAGCGCCATATTTTAAATTCATAGAGATAGTTTTACGGTAAACTCTCCCGACTCTTCCTCCGGATGCATATGAAAGACTCTCATTCCCAAATGACCTGACCCACTTTAACTTACTGAACCCACCTTGGCAGATGAAATGATGTATCAGAAATTTTCTGTCAGATAGAGTTAGATAGATAGAGTCACAGAAATGCCTACTTTCAGAGATCTCTGTTATATCATGAGCCTTTCCGAGCAGTTTCAACAGGAAAACCTGCGAAAAACTGCAGTGATAGTCAGAATTCATTTACACCAGAGTCTCAGTATACTCTTGAGTCTGAGTATGTGATCACTCAGCTGCTCATAAAAAATCTTTCCTCTCTAATGGCGTGGCCCATTTTAGCCTGCCCAACTGGCCTTAAAATATACTCTTTTATCCGCTTCTTCTGGAGGCCGGTTTACCTTTAACACCAGGCTTTACTGAGTGCAGCAGCTCTCCTTGTATCTCTCTGAATGTAAAGGAAGAGAGCCTCAGACTTCAAGAATGCCAAAGAGATCCCGGGCCAAGGGATCACTGACCTTGGACCCTCCTATCTTTGGTTCTAGTCCTGATTTACTGAAGCAGCCTAAACCCCCTGTTCACCTCGGAGGCTTGTAAAAGGTCTGGATAGCTTTCTGGAATGTCCTTTTATCAGTCGCCCAAAAAGGCCGCCATGCAGGACAATAAATCAATCGATTTTCTCCAGTTGGGTATCAGACTGTTCCGATTAAGCTTGAACACAAATTCATTTTGGGCTCCAGAGTCATCGTCTGCTTTTTTTAAACAGGGAATATTTGCTCGGTACTTGCACATTCACACTGTGAGCCAAGTTTTAATTAGTGGTGGTCACTGAGGAGCTGTAGTGGTGCCGTTTTCAATTGTTAATCAGTAAGATTTTTTAAACATGTATGTGGCGCCGCTGAAGGGATGGCAGTACGGGTTTGTTGGCCCGACGGTCCACCACTTTGGTCCACACTGGAATCTCAATACGTGTTGGATGGATTGCAGGTCATTTTTCTACAGACATTAATGGTGCCTGGAGAATTATTTCATAATGACTTCAGCCATCAGGAAGTCAAAGTGTTTACTTCTCCAGTGAAATAGCTCAACAGCCACTTATTTGGATTGGGATAAAATTTAGTACAGACATCTTTTCTTCTCAGGTTAAATTATAAAAACCTATTATAAAACTGATCTTCTAACTTTTCCTTAAGCACCACTCAGCTAACAAACAATGCAATGTCCAATACAGTACTCAGTTTATAACCAAATAGCTGCAAAACTAATGATCATTAGCTGTCCTGTAACACACTTTGTGTTTTGTGCTAATTAGCAAGTGTTAGCTGCTTTAAAATAGTGAACATCAGGATGTGGCATACTACAACCTCAAGGAGACGCTGGCATGGCTGCAGACACTTCAGTCTTGTTATCTTTTTGTGTCTAAAGATCCACTTAAAAATGAGGTTGTTCATCTCTGGGCTATAATCCTTGAATTTTGAAATAAATCAGATTCATGTTTGGGGTACAAGCTAAAAACATACTAATTAGTGTTTCCTGTGAAACTCATGTGTCACTGATATTAAATTGCCACTTTGTGCCTTGCTCACGGGGAGGTTCAGACACAGCTGACAGACACGGGGAAACTTTCTGTAATTTCCTGATCCTCATTTTCCCACGCTCACACGGAGCTCCTCAGTGAAGTACGCTAGATGAGGGACAGGCTGCGTCTGTGAAATTGCTACACTGCCGCTCTCCATTTCCTCCCACAATCATCGACAATAGAACAATATCCAATTATCTGCAGAACAACGCTGCCTCACTGCCAGCTGTACATTAGGTCTCAGTTTCTGGGAATGAGTCCTAATATCTGGCTGGCACCGAAGGGCCTCCTCCACAGCTGCTCAGCTCGGCTTCCAATAAATGAAAACAGGAAGGATGAGGGATACAATGACACACAGTGTACCTCAGGATATATCTACCCGTCAATTCAGTGTAATTGTTAATCACACACCTCTCCAGTGAACTTCATTTGCAGTTAACTGCATTCGTTCTGGTAGGAAATTTGGCATTTAGAGTATCTTGTATTTGACCAGTGAAGCAATTCAATTGATTTGCAGTTAGTAAGATTTAAAATCAGGATCAGAATCACTTTATTGCTACGAGGTTGTCACATATAATAAATTTGTCTCGATATGCTCGTGCAAAAATATAAATATAATAAGCATAAACAAATGACAAATACACATTATTAAGCAGATAGTAGTATAAAGAATAAAACAGACAAATAACAAAGGGTCTCACAGCTGTAGGAAAATAGTTTGGAAAATGTTATATTATCTGTATCTGAATATATTTCTAAATTGATTTTTTATTGCAGGGATCTAACCTACTGTGAGTCTATGTGGCTCCGCAGAGGGTTAAACTTTCATTATGAACTTTCCAAATGAAACCCTGAATATATACAATTACTGCAATATTTGCTATTTATAGACAGATACCTTTTTAAAACCCAATTCTGTTTACCCTTAACAGATATGACAGCCTTTTACAAATCCTTCATCCTCACTTAAATGAGGCGAGCTGCAGTGTCTTTGTACCTGCGCAATGTTTCAAGTGTTTGCAGGTAACTATTAACCAGACATGTTTTTTAGCCTTTATTAGTGCAAAATTCAAACACATCACTGTATCTTCAGAGTCAGAAGTGTTTAATGGACCAATCAGGAGACCTAAATAACAGCAGGTGTGACTAATTATTCCAGCTGATCAGTCAAAGAGCCAAACCTTCGGACGATAAACTCACATACAACACACACTGAGAGTTCATAAGTTTTGTTTTGTGTATTTTGTCCGTCAGTTACTTGATCTTCTTTGGACTAACCTTTACACTTCTGAATGTCTGTTTTTGTATTGTTAATTGTGTATATTTTGGGATACTGAGAGGTATGTGTTTTCTGATAGCCCACTTTCATATTCATACATATTTAGATTTTGAAGTCACACTGACCAATAATAAATACTGTAAAAAGGCACTGAAGTGTCTCTACTTTTACAGAAAATGAGTCCCATCATAATCCCTAATTCTCTTGACTATAATTGACCAAAACATTTAGTCACTGTGCAGAGTTACAGCTGTGTATCATGGTTCACTCTTTCATAGTGGACCTAACAAACCTCAGGTGTTTCTAATTATCCCAGCAGGTAAACCGCTCACCAAACACCACTTACACTCCCACTATACAGAAAGATAATCCAGACTCTAAAACCTTGGATAAATCTAAGGGTTGTGTTTATTTTTCAGACTTTTCCTTTCCCCTTTTTTTCTTGTGAAATATTATATTGTTTACTGCTCTAGGCCTCTGTATTTTTCACATAAAACAGGCAGATGGAAAAATTACTCTGAGCTGCTCACTGCTCATGCACCATGCATCCTGGTAGACCAGGAGACACTGCTAATAATAAAGTTGCATAAAATACAACAGAAAACAAGTTCAGTTCATCATAAGGACCTCAAGATTCAATATTTATGCATACATTTAACATGTTTTACTGTAACTAAATCTGTCTGAGAGCTAATTAACAGCAGGTATTTCTAATTATCCCAGCTTGTCTGCTGGCCACTTAAAGTTTTAATCCTCCAGATTGTCCTGGATGATTTGGTAACACCCGTGGTAACCGTGGTGACAGCAGGCGCAGGTTAATACTGCAGGACAGTGTTTCTGGAGGCAGCAAACACTACACGAGCAGCTATTTTTTCAGAAATTTAACACAAAAGTGACTGGTGGAAGTGTTTTCAGCCCAGCTAAACAAAGTCAGATTGTTTTCATGATGAAGTAAGTGAATAATTATCCATCATGCTATGAGATACCGTGACATGAATTCATACTGCACATGATGTTTTCCACTAATTGACATGCAAGGAGATGTGCAGTCTGTCACCTGTAGCTCACAGTGACTGCTCACTCTTGTTTCATTATTCCTTTGTTAAAATATTAAAGATGACGATCCGATGACGAAAACTGATGAAATACATTACATTTCCTGTGCGTTTCACAACAAAAGCCATCCTGTGTTTCACCACCTGAATGCCTTTAATGTGAAGCAGGGGCAGTCGCAGTAAATGTTAGATTTATATTAGCAGTAAGTTCATGCAGCTCAGATGCCGTGTGCCGTGTGTGCAAACTGTATCAGTTACATGCATCATTTCCAGTGAATCCTTTGTGCATTTGAAGGCAGTGTGGGAAAGACAGACTGTGCAACAACAATAAAAATGGCTGTAAAGAGAAATAATGACTGCTGTCTGTAAATACATTAAACAGCTATTGCTGAAAAAATCTTCACCATAAGTAACACTAAATCTGAAAAAAGTTTTGATATCATGAAAATCTGCTATATTCTGCTTAATAATAATAATAATAATAATAATAATAATGCAGGTAATCAAACCATGCTGTCAAATAACCATATTCAGGAATTACATTCAATATTCTGAATATGGATCCACTATGCTTTCCAACTGAGCACTCGAGTAGAATAAGTGACCTGTTTCCCTGTATGTGTGTAATTTCCTTGTCATGTGCTCTTGTAAGGTGAATCTGAACCGAAGCAGCAGCAGCAGCCTCGGTGAAACATCTCGCAGCTCGTTTCCAGCTGTGAGTAGGAGGGCAGGAGTGAAGAGAATGAGGGGGACGGATGAGAAGAGAGGAGAGATGAGAGGCAAGATTGGAGTTTGGGGTTTCCTACTGTAGATCACAGGGTCAGAGTAGGGAGGGGGCGGGAAGGGGGGGGCCTGGGAGGATATTTCATCTCGGAGTAATGTTAGATGTCTATCTACTCCTGCCGTTATGCATATTGTAACATCCTCTCTTTTTCTGTCTACTCTGCAGATACAGTACAGAAGTACAGAAATACAAACCCCATCCCGGTGAAATCATCCCAGCATGGAGTGAATTGTATTCTCGATTAGCGTATGCAGAACAGCAGCTCGCCCTAACTAGTTCCACGGCTGGATAACATATGCATTTTTAATGGAGACACAATAAGTATGCCACGTCCAATCAGGGGTGAGGTTATTTTGGATAATCTTGCTCACGTGTGGCAGGTACAGCGTTTTGTTGGGAGATATTTCATCGTGCAGTTTTGTCGTCCTGGGTGCAGGGAGCAGAAGAAGTGCACAGATATTTTTTTCCTCACTGGCATCTCCATATGAAACTAAGTCCAAGAAGGATTGTCTTTGTGTCTTTTTTTTTCTTTCTCGCCTCTCTGTCTGTCTCTGATCCCAATTTTTTTTCTATCTTTGCTGCTCACAGTCTCTCTCCTGAAGTGGAAAATCTGAAGTAATTGGTTTCTGAATTAAAGAAGGCAAGTAGGGATGAAAACAGGCTCTAATTCATTTGACTCACTCTGGGAGAACCGGGGTGGCGGTAGACTTTGGGGAATTCTGGCAAACGAGCATTCGCACCCTCAATTTCCCCGCCAACAACCGGCAGCATCACTTAGGATCTAGGTGTTTCTATTAATAGAGCTGCGGGTCAGCGTTGGCATGTGGAGGCTTATTTTGATTAACCTCGCGCCTCTGCAGCCGTGGCTTAATGCACTTCAGAGAAGGTGTTTCGGTCGAGGCGAGAGATGGGTTTGCTGAAAAGGGTTTTAAAAAAAATACATAATTGGTTGGCTGTCAGGGGAACAAAGTGACAGAGAATCGTAATTGGAGGGAGAGAGAGAGAGAAAGACTCCACTCAAAGTACAAGAATTAAAGATATTTCCAACTCTGTGTCAGAGTCTGACACAAAGGCGCGATGTGGTGTATTACCTGAAAATGAGGCATTACACCGCCTCTGACAATGAGCTATTACATCCATCCAGCAAGGATATGCTTAAAGGGGTTCACGTAGCCGCTGTCCTCAGCATACTCAGCAGGTGATTCACAGCTGTAAGTTTCAATGTGCCGCACTGAAGACACATAACTTTAAAATTATTGGGTCCTTGTACTTTTGAAGAGCATCTATCACAGCAGATTCGCCGGCCTCTCTGCGTTTATGAAAAGATGAACCAGGGATCAGATTGTGCACAAGAACCTCCACTGACGAAGATGATGAGTAAAAAACAAGTAAAATATCACACCAAATCACTCCTTATTAACCAAGAAGTGCCAAAAGAGGTTGTTTTTTTTCAGTGCCATCCAAAATAACCCATACAACAGCACTATTATTATCCACTGCCACTGCTTTTAAGTGTTTCTTTCTTAACCTTAAACAGTAGATTCAAAAAAGAGAAGGTGACAGAGGATGAAGAGTGCTGAAAACCATGAGTTGTTGTTGAAAGCTGCAGAAAAAGATAGTGAGTGGAGCTTGAGATAAGTTTTTTTTTTTTATGTTTGATTGATGTTTTGATTTGATGTTTCACTTTCATTTTCTTTACAAGCCAAAGCACCAAGTGTCATGTTCTCCTTTACTGCACTGAGACGGGGTGCAAAACAAAACAAATGTCACATTTTGGTTCATCTACCTGATGAAAAAGACAACGATGCTTCTTTTTCACAAGCGTATGTGTCATAAGCTCCTCCTTGCATTGCTGATGCAGATAAAGATTCAGTGTTTTCTATATTGTTAATAAATTGCACAAGTTTAGCTGTTCCTCCTCATTTCTCATCTCAGGAAAACAAATACTTTACACACAACAATATTGTTTAGATCTCTCGCCTGTGGCCAGACTCCCTTTTTTTATAAAGGATTACACATTGTGTTGCAGAGGAGCTGGAAGCTGAATGTTTTCATATTCATTTCCTGGGCGAACGGCTCTATATGTGGACGGGAATATTCTGTTAGTTGGTTTATTTATGGCTGCAGAGGTGGTGACTCACAGAGCATCAAAGGTTTCAGCAAACTTAATGTAAATAGATGTTGATGCGACAGCCTGCAGCAATGTTGTGAATCTGTGCAAATGTAGAAGCAGAAGGGGAAATAAAAAATCTATAGCTACACATCCCGCTGTGATCTGCAGCCATGACATATTTTGGATGTCCGTACTTTACATAAATGTTAAAATAATGAGCTAGATTTTTGCTATGTGCTAGTGCTATGTGCACTTTAAATGTAATATCTCCAACCCATACTAAGACAGATGTTTTGACATTTAATGACAACTGGAATATTTGCATAACTTTGTAGATTTGTAGATGCCATTTTGCATCAAATAGGTTACATTTTCAAATAAAATTGAGTTTTTTTTATCATTTCATCCATGTCTACTGATTCTTATAACCTTTAAAACAACATTTTTGCCCCCCTTTCAGCATCCTCAGACCACAGACTGGATGTCCTGCACTTTGAATGATCACTTTTGAAGGATCACTTTTGCTTGTCTTGGCATTTACTTTTTTCAAAATGTTTGTTTGCTTCCTGACATCCCAGCTGCCCGTCTTCACTGCTACAACGGGGGAGGGGGGCTTTTTGACACCCAGCAGTGATGTACGGCCTAAACAGATAACACTGATGCATACCTTGTGTTTCTGACCCGGGTTACAGTTCAGTGTTTGATCCTCTGCAGGCTTCAGATCAATCAGGGAGCGATCGGTGACGTCACGCGCTCTGAGCTGACGGTGACAGATGTGCTGTGGAAAGCTCACACACTGCAGATGAGAACAGTGTGTTTATGTGGTGGTTGGTGGACTGTTTACACCACTAGTAGGTGTGTGTGTGTGTGTGTGTGTGTGTGTGTGTGTCTGGTATCATCATCCCGGCTCTTTACTCTCAGCAGATAACCCCTGATTTGTATGTGAGGGTTAATCCAGGGATGACGAGGGGACGTTCCTCGACGTGCTGCATCTGCAACCTCTCAGCCTGTGGGGATTTGGCTGTCCAACAGTTACAAACACAATGAGACAACAGTCCCTTTCACTCCCGACCCCCAAAGCCTCGGGCCCCCCAGGATCACAGCACACTGATCAGCAAACCCCATTCACTCAACTGCTGGATCACAACATAAAGGGGATCAATTCTTTTGAATGAATGAATCCCTTTCATGGGATTTGACAGAGATCTGCTGGAGGAGGTTCATTTTACTTTAAATAAATTAGTCTGTCATCAGTGTGATAATGTGGCATCAAAACAAGTCGTGCAAGAACTGTATGAGATGTGTTTTAGGCTTTTAAAATAATCAAATGTTGCAGACCAGTGTTTACATGATCTGTGATATTGCAATAATAACCCAAAAGGACAAACTCCAAATCGAGTTGCCATGTAAACAACACTGTTTCCTTAATTAAATGAAATTAAGACAACAGGAAAATACTGAATATATTTGTTTTACTGAAAGGCATTTTACTTTAATGTTTACTGTTTATCTAAAATGTCACCAGCTATTATTGACGTGACATTTTAGAAACTTTCAACATGCTCTCTAAGTCTATAAAGTACCAATAAACTTCTCATTTGGCTATTCTTTGAAAAATGTATACTTTTCTCTTCCATGTGACTCTTAAATAAGCGTAAAGGTTTGGTCTCACATTCAGTGAATACATGATCATTAGCTGTCCGTTGTCTGTCTCAGGTTTTATTGCAATAAATAAGTCAAAAGGATGCCGAAATAACTACATCATGATGCTGATCTGTAAAACAGTCTGAATTCATGCTTCTGTCAGGTTTGTCCACAAGACAACAAGCAAACAACTTTTAAAACGGTTGTTTTCTGATCGTATCGATCAGAGCTCTACGGAATCATAGATTTCACCTTTATAGCATTGATGTTTTGCAAAATTTAGAAGATAATAGCCTTGAGGTTAAAAAATGAACAAACCTTGCAAACAAAGTTTTGTAAGCAATCTACATCAACAGTGTAACTGCATTAACTGTACTAAGATCAAGTTAAATACAGTATTGCAAAACTACAAGTTATGCAACACAGAGTTCATTTGTGTTCAGGCTTTACATATTTATTTTAACAGAATACACATTCAAGTCGGGGGGTTTAACTCTGCTTATGTCATACTTCTGAAACAAATCTGAGCAAGTTTGACACACACTCTCTGTGAACTCCTGAACCAGCAGGCAGAGCCTTAAATACACAGCGTCTGAATGAACATGAACACACAGTGAATTAACATAAATCTGAATGCTAACACAGGAAGAGAGCAGGTGAGGCAAAAGGCACAGAACAAGGGCTGAAGCTGGTGTCTTTTTTATGTATGAATTTGTCTTTCCTGTCGTGCCTCATGGTGTTAACCAGCTGCTACGGTCAAAGTCTGCAAGTCTGTCCCACTGCAGGCAGACAGAAAACTAGTTGAGCTGGTTAACCCGACTGATCGAGACGGGCTGTATCTGATTGTGATTTGAGCAGTGTGATGACAGAGCTTTGGCTGCTGATGTCGCTGAGATGTGGCTGTGTTCACGACTGTGTCTTCGGTTGCTGTGACACATTATTGAAGTTATTAAGTGGTGAAACACTTAACTGCATGCAGAGGCTGTGTGTGTGCAGTGAACTGACTTGGTCGTGCCGGCTGAGCATTTGCATCGAAGCCACAGTATAGTTGAACTCCTGTGCAGAAACACATCTGTTATATCTAAATGTTTAATATATATCAAATCCTGTGTAGCTGTATGATGCTCTCTTGGCTGATGTTAATAGTAGCAGGAAAGCCACATCCAGAGCATCATGTTCAGTTCCTAAGTGGGTTTTACTCTCTTTTGAAACCATAAACACTTCAGTTTGGACTTTTCCATGAGATGATCATGATTGATTGGGAGGAATTCTTACACCTTTTCTCTCCATATACTTTAACAGATTGGACACAACATGCAGTCATGATCTAACAGCCTCCCCGCTTGATGAAGAAAAATAGCCATACTTCATTTTGAGCAGCAGAAATGGCTCCGAGGTTACAAAGAAAAACACTTCTGGAGAGTCAAAGAGTTGGAGGGCAACCAACCCTGAAGGCCCACACACGCAGACATTTGCACAAAAAAAAAAAAATCACACCCGATTAACATCACACGCTGAGACAGTTTGGCCTCTTATCTCCAAATTTACAGTGTGTTTGTTTGAATATTTATGCATGTCTTTCACCGCCTCGTAAAGCGCTCTGATCCTGTTTTGTTAAGAGCACTTTCTCAATACATGTGCCTTGACTAGAAGTAGGTCAGAAGCACTTTGTTCATCTTCAGCCTCTTGTGTTGTCTGACACTACGGCTCTCCGTCACCACATGACAGCCTGATTGATGGAACATGCCCTGCAGATTAGAGCCGAGTTGTTTGGATACAGTTTGCCTGATAGAGCACTTGCACAAGGCTCCACTTGTGTTTTCCTACGTGTCTGCTGACAAGTCAGGGATCGTGGCGGAGGGGTGAGGGACGCCGTGTTGGGCAAGGCTGGCTGGTACAACAACACGGCTGTGTTATCAAAGACAACAACGTGAGGTTAAGAAAAGACGTGTTTTTTTTAAAAGCACTTTGATTTATTTAATAGTGTAATCAAGAGAGACAAGAGACTTCTTGTTTGCAGAAGCTTAACAATAAATGTTAGATTTTGTGATTACATGAAGTCATCTGTGACATGGTGATGTATGAAGTCCGAGTGAGAGAGCTGCCAACCTCAGTGCTTTTCCCCATGGACTCAACTGGTTACTGCTTTCTTTATGTACCGTGGCTGATTTCACACCGACAGGAAACGTAAAGAGGGAAGTTTAAATGACCGAGATATAAACCTGCAGTATATCTTATTTAAAAAGTCAATTGTTAGTGCTGTTGTTTCTTAAATTGGGGGTATTTCATTAGCAGATATCCACCATAAGTAGAACTTTCAGAGCTCCTCACATTGAGAGACGAGCTGCTGAATAAGACATCACAGCGCTGAGATCCACAGGAGCTCCGTGTGATACCCCCCAGGCCTGAGTGTCTGCTGGTTCCTCATAGAAAGACTAAAAGCAGGAGAGATCTCGGCCCCCAAGGCCCTTAAATTCTCCACGGGCCCTTCGTAGTAAAGAAGTTAAAATCTGAACGGAAAAGTTTGCTTCTGCTGGGTTTGAGAAGATCTAGGTCAGTTACATGTAGTTCTCTGAATTCTTTGAAAGCACCAATATGCAGATTTTTTCACCATAATACAGGCACGATCAATGATTTAGTGACTGACTGAGATTTTTAGATTTATGGTGACACCTCCTCAAAGGTGAGTATTTGTCTTTTTTTCTTTCTTGACCAGAACTAGTTTGAGGATTCAATTTTGCGTTTACGCCTTAGAGTGCTTTTTACATTATCACAAAACACCGGCATTGTTTCGACAGCATGTTCACCCTGCATGTAATTATGTTAACCAGAGTTATATTAACATTAATTACTACCAGGCGTATTAGCATGTTAACATTAGCGTTCACCTTGCAGCACAGCTGAACATGACAGCGGAGGCTGCTCACTACGTAAAAAACATGCAAAGGTTAAGCTCTTCTGATTTGCCTACAGCTCAGGATAAACTGTCTTTTTCTTAGCTCCTCAGGTGGAAAAGATAGAATATTTGTTTAAATCCATTGAACAAATGAGTTTTCTGGTGCATAATGAGCATGTTTGTTAGAGAAAACTGTCTTCAGTGCAACTACAATAATAAACTAATGAGTTAAACCTGTGAAATGAAGCTATTATACAGGCAAATATATTAAAATACACAGAGGTAGTACCACCAAAAGCAGAATAAACAGGAGAGACAACAGAAAAAGAGCATGGAGGCTTGGAAATAATCTCACTGATAGTGTGACAGCACAGCAAAGGTCTCCTCAAAAAGGTCCCACGGTGGAAAATTGGCTAACACCTTTTCGCTGGGACGGATTCGCAGAGACCGGCAGGGACAGAGTGGCAGCGCTGGGCCAGATCTCTTTCTGTTGGCAAGAACCAGATCCACAATGTGTGTCAGTGTGCCAGTGCACTATGTAAATTGTCACGATGTCCCTGAATTCATGGCACGGTCACAAATTCCTGCATATTCTTAGGTCTTTTCTTAGCTGTGTTCACACTGTCCGTTTCTACACAGGTTGCAATTGGCTAACTGAACCGATCTTTATGTTGCACATGCATGACAACAATAAGCTTTCATGTCCATTTTTTCTGCACATGTCTCCCGTGTGCATGTTGCGATTAAGATATGCGCTTTACTGTTCTGACTTAATTGAGGCATCTCCCCAAACAACAGCTATTTGGCCGTCATTCCCGCGTCGCGCCTCATTTTTTTCTTCCGTGCAACAGTTTGCTCTGCCAAGGCGACGCGGTGCCAAAATGGCTACTTATTGTCATGGCAGTGATTACATTTAAATATAAAGTATGAGTAATTTCCAGGCCTCTAGAGCTGATTTCCAGTGCACCCCAGATTGGAAGTGAAAAAAAAAGTGATTCCTGTTAACTTTGTCTGTTCACACTGATGAGAAAACATCTCACAAACTGCCTCTCCAGGGCTGAAGGCAGGATGACCGCTCAGAGTGAATAGCAGTAGGCTTAAGTGAACGCCGACCCGATCTCGAGGTCTATCAGCTTATTCAGGCAGTGTTTTCAAAAAGGGGGTTCCTCAGGGCAGTGTGGTAGATGGTGAAACGGGCTTGTTGATCCTTGAGAAAGTCCTTATCTGGTCATTGTTGGCCCGGCCGTACACTGATCACACCCATTGTTGTGCTTGTCCTATTGAGGCCGGAGTGAATGAGCCTGCTGCATAACAGCCCCCCCCTCTTCGAAATGAAGACGTTCCCACCGAAAGAGGACTGACTGAGAGAGAGTGAGACGTCAGCCTGACACCTCTTACAGCTTTATTTTCATTTTCTGCACCGCTTACATCCAGTGCCTGGTTTGCTGTGTTACTTGTGTGGTGCTTAACGTGACGACAAATCTGTAAAATTTGACTTTTTAAAAGCTAATTTCATGAGTTTAGTTCCCATATTAGAGACACAAACACTGAAATAGTATACAGACTTTATATTTCAAAGATATTGTCAGCACATATTTTCTAAAACTCTTAATACGACCAGATTAATGAACCATGACACAGAGACATCAGGCTATAGTGTCTGTATTATATATTTTTCTCCTCATGTATTTTTAACTATAAATGCCTGTTTTACTGGTTAAGCTGTCCAGCTGCATAATGTTGGGTTTGTTTTCTAAATTTAGACATTCCCTCCAAAAAAAGCCCACCAAATGTGCAAGCGAGAATCCTCCAGCCATTCTTGGCTGCCTCCTTCTTCATGGTAACTTTAACATAATATTTACTTTACTCTCTTTTTCTCTTAATGACCGTTTTTCCATCTCTTCTTTTTCCATCCTGCTTTAAAATTATTGTCTTACCACATAAACTCTTTTTTTTTCATCAGGCTGAGAAAGGTTGTTGGCAGGATCTCATTATTGTGCACAATGAGATATACATTTTTCATGAAATTCAGTGTGGGGTGTTCATAGAAAAAGCAAGAATCTGCCTTCATTTAAATGATTGATTAGTGCTTAATTTTAATGGATTCTGCCATGAAACTTATTATATAGACAGTGCAGAGTTTAGAGCGGTGACACAGGGGCAGAATTAGGAGATTACACAGCTGGCATGTTATAGAGGGATTATGAATTTTTAATTTGGGATAAAATTACCTTATGTCTTTATGTTTCCTAAAAAGAGAAGACATTTTCTTCGCAGAAACTCAATTTCAGCCATATATGCTGAAAATGTGGCCTCGTGAGTATAACATCCGCCTGTTTCATGTGCCTGTGGTTTGGGTGTGGTGGTTGTGTGCAGCTCTGTACATACGTTGGCATATGTAAACCGAGAGGAGGTGTGACTCAAGTGCCCTCTACTGGCGGAGGCGGGTCCCCGTCTTCGATCTGTGTGCCCCGAGGTGCCTGAGGTGTAATGGGTTTCTGAGCGCTCATGCGGAGGAAGAAAGGTAAAACGCTGCAGGAAAAACGATCTTTATAATATCGATCGTCAACATTGGTTCTGCGTTCGCTCTTTCTCTGCACATTTTCAGTGTCTGTCTGTGTTTTTTGCTGTACAAGATGTTGGACCAGCAGAGTTTAGAAAAGAGAGGAAAGTTATAATGCTTCATCTCGGGTTTACGATCATCTCCCCCCGCTTGTATTGATCTCCTGTGTATTATAAGCGGCGAGCAGGTGAGGACAATGATTTGCTCTACACCTGCTCGCACCAAATCAGCATCATCAGGCCCGAGTCCATCCCAGAAAGAACAAAGCCTACCGGACACCGTCTGTCTGCGCAGAAATATCCGGGATGGGAAATCACACCTGCGTCATTGTTTCTCTGCCAAATACTGATAAAAGTAAAAATGAGATCTCACAGTGTCCGGCAGTGTGAGCGCAGGAGACAGAAAGTATCACGAGCACCACTTTGTCTTTTTAAAAGTGCAGCTCTCTCTTTTTGCAGTATGAGAGGCGGATCGGCTAGCGGCTCCCCTTTGCTTATCTTTCCCATGATACCGCGCCTCACGCTGCGTGGGCTGGACTCGGCCCTCCTCCTGGCCCGTCCCCGGCCTTTCTCCTGCCTCAATAGCTCTGTTTGACTCCCCCAGCGGAGTCCCCCGAGTTGTCTGAGTCCCTCCTCTCTCTGGGACTCTCAACAACTCCCCCTCCTCCTGTCCACCATCAGGCCAGCGAAAACACCGATGCACCACAGGCTGAGCGGCAGAGCGGAGGGGCCGGTCGACGCCTCTCACTAAAGAGCTCCGAGACAAAGGCAAAAAAAAAAGAAAGAAAAGAAAAGAAAACTACGCTACCGGGTTGACCTAACGCTAGCCTGTTTGTCTGACAGCTCGATTTATGGCAGAGCCTGAGATACTGCCGGAGCCAAGCTAACAGTTTACACACACTGAACAGTTCCCAAGGACGGGCCCTCAGACAGGGAGGCTGAGAAAATGCTGGAGGGGCGAGGGTAACGAATGTGAGGAGGAAAGATAGGGAGACAGAAAGCAAAAAGAGAGAAGAGAGGAGAAAGGAAAGGAGGATGGGTGAGAGTACATGAAGGAAGAGGAGATAGGAAGTGACGGGAGGAGAGAAAATCGAAGACATGGAGGGGGGAGAGGAAAGTAAGAATAAAGAAAGGACGGGAGACGTGGAGGGAGAAAGAAACAGCGTGAGGAAGACACCGGCAAGTGGAGGGAGATGAAGATAAAGACAGAGAAATGCAATGCAAAAGAAATCATTTAAACCATTGCAACCAAGTGAAAACAAAACTCACCTTAACCTGTTACCAATCCGCTTGTTTTCAGCATTTTCAAGAAGGACAGGAGTCGTCTCACTGCTGCAATCGGGTCAGAGAAAAATGGAAAATTAAAGAAATAGTTGAAATAATCGGAAATAATAGGATGCATTTCCAACATTGTGGTACCTGCTACTCGTGCTCTTAACACATCTCCATCCAAGACAGTGTTTTTACTGCAGTCTTGAGTTGACCTCACTTACAGATGCTCCCTTAAATATATATCTGCATGGTCAGTAATTCACATTTTCATCTCTGCTACGAACTTATTTTTTTGCTAACTCATGTCCTAAAACAGCTGGGCACTGTAGTTTTCATCCTCCTTTTCTCCTCTTTGCTCTATATTAACACACTCTCGATGTGCCGGTGTTTATTCATTGCTTCAGGAAGGCGTGTGTGGGTCCAAGTCAAGATAAACTACGGCGCCAATGTTAGTTCTTATGAGGGAACATGTCAGCCACTGTAACAGCGCGGCTCATTTTGAATAGTTTTCAGACAACAATGGAGCTCTGTGGCTCAGAGGAATAAGGCGTTTCAGGCTTCAGAGCACTGACAACACTTGTTAGTGAGATGCATTGTTGTCATTGTTGATTTTGGCCTTTTCATGACATTTGTTGAGAACTTGGACAACATTTGAATGGAAAGATAAGTAATAATCGACAAGAATGACTTCATTAGATTGAGGTTCTTTTTCAGTGTGTAATGAAAGAGTGATTGAGAGTGGCAGGCTGGGAGAGAGAGGGAGACAGATGGAAACAGAAAGAGAGGGAGATGAGTCGGGGTGAATGGGGAGATTGGATGCACGCAGAGCCTGAGGTATCAATTGAATTACTGTATGCTCGGCTTGCTTGCGGTTGCCATGGACACCTCGCAGCGGAGAGACGGGCGTCCCAGGGAGTTTCTCGATGTCTTCTGAGAGAATTGTCAAATGACGTCGTTACCGGCTGTAACCGTGGTGACAGCTCTGACATCAGACACATCTCACAAGTGGAGCTGTTGTTGTCTGCAGGTAGACGGGCCGCCAAGTCGACCGCGGCGCGCACGCACTCCCTTCAGCGACACCCCTGTGAGACATTTTCACTTTCCATTCAGCCTCCACGCTGCCAGGAGCCCCTTTCCTGGAGCAGAGGACGACGAATTTTCTCTGTGTGAAATATTTATGCCATGCTTTCGGTAATTTCCAATTCCCTCAATGCACAGGGTTTCCTATATTCAACTCCAGCTACAATGCAAACTAGACTTCAGGGAGGAGAATGTATTAATCTTTGAGTTTCAAAGAAAAAAAAGTGCAGAATTCTATCGGAGATGTAAAGACTGGGAAAACATCTCTCTCAGCACGGATAAATATTTGGATTAATCCTGGTTTTCTCATGCAAAGTGGGGCCTTAGCGATACCTTCAGCGGAGCGCTGGCTCCTGGATGAGTTAAGTAAGCCCCAGCAGCTTAAAGAGATCAATTGGAGTCCCCCCCCCCTCCATTTTCTCCTTCTGCCCATTCAAAGAGTAGCCAACAGCATGAGATGGAGGCACACTCATGTGTGAAATAGACTCTTCATGAGGACGCTAGTCTTTGGCCGTCTCGTTTTGGGACCTTCGTCTTAATCCCCCTCCGGATTCTCGGAGGAGGGAAGGCAAAGACAAGGCCTTTTCTTTAGGAACAGAGGGCGAGGGGCGGGGCGGGGGGAGAGGCCGACCAGTCTATTGACAACAGTTGCGTATCTGTGAAGATTTAGGTGATGATTTCATAAGCAATGGTCGACTGAGCAGCAATGGCCACCCCGCCATTACAGAAAAACACCCTCAGCTCTGCGGTTTCATCCTCTCTGCTGATGTGTTGTGTTTGTGAAACTAACTGGTGGAGTTTTTCCTTTAACGCAAACAATGGGCTCGACCCCGACTGATACATACACACTCATGGACGTATGCACACGCATGCAGAAAACCATGAAAAGAAACACTCGATCTCAACCCCACACATGGACACACAGTCTCACAGAGCCACGATCATACAACACGCATTTGGTGAAATATAGACACACATGCAATACACATATTAAATTTAAAGTACACACAGTCACATACAGCACCTAAAGATAGCAGGTCTGTTTGCAGTGTTTCAGTCCAAAAAGGTTTTCTCAACAACTACTAACCATGTCATGGATTTTATTGTGCATATTGTGACCTCTTGATTTTTCTTTTCACACTATCTCAGGTCTGAATTTTCCCTGAACAATCACTCATCTTTGGCACCACATGTGGAGTCACCAGTTATTTTTTTACCTGCCAGCAAGGGGATTCACAAGGATGTAAAGCATACGGTGGTTAAATCTATACCGTCTTATATTTTACCAAAGTTTAGTTGGCTTGTGACTTTTTAAAATAAAGAAATGTCTACTTGCAACCCCTTGTAACTGGTTGCATATCTCTGTTTGTGAGGAACAATTCGACGAAAGAGTGTTTTTTTTCCACATATCTTTGGAAAATTGAAAAAGTAAAATGATCCGACAAACCATAAAAAAGCAGATATTTGAGGAAATTCCCATTTCTGAAAACGACGTGGGGTCCTAATCACTATCTTGAGATCCACTGCCCGACCAACTGGGGGCAAAAGCGATTTGCATGCGAATATCGGCAACATCACGCTGACAAATTGTGGGTAAATTTGTGAGCTCCGCATGGTCCACAAGTCAGTCTGGAGTTTGTTTTGGTAAGAGAAATGTATGACGTATTAACACAACGAGAAAAGCAAGCAGCTTCTAGGGGTCATTAGCAGAGTCTTATTTACACAAATACTCATGGAAACGTGTTCACACAAGGAAATAATCACTCACACACAGTCTTGAGACATAAATAATCTCACAAACATACACACAAACCGATTGTTGAGTTTGCATTCTCTCTTTTATCTGATAATGAAGAGTTTCTTGGGTAGCAGACAACGGGTGAATGTGTGTTTTAGTAACAGATGCCTCCACCGCCAGTGTCCCCTTCAGCCTCCAGTATAATGAAGCTCTCTCTCCCCTCTTTCTGACTGGCCCATAGATTTTAGCTCCCACCAAGTAATTATCCATGCTCCGCAAAGTACTCAGAGCTCAGTCCGTGCTAATGTCTAAGGATTCATTATAGTGTAAAACAGATAAAAATTCAATTATTTTCTCCGGGGTACATGCATTAGTCCCGATTGTCCTTCTTCTGTTGAGGCTGCTCTCATTGGCTGTGGTATCAACAGCACATCACAACCTGATGGCTAATGCAACGTTTCTGCTTAAACAGATAGAAATTAATTGAAAAAAAAAAATCACTGCGAGCTTCATTTCCGTCAAACATTGTCGAATAGGGGGAAAAAGTTCCACTGATGTCCGTAAATGTCTTTTCACACTCTTTTCTGTGTTCGCAAAGTCATAATGTCGTAATGAATGCTCCGCGTCTGGTCGAGGAGATAATAATGACGACAGAAAAAACTACATTTACAGTTGTTTTCACGCCTGTCTGTTCTCCATCACAATGTTCGACTGTGAAACTGGAGCTGCAGGTGTAAGTTGTCATTTCTGTGTCGCTTTTCAGTGGCTGCTAAGCATTTAGCTAGTTTATATTTCCAATTTTTTTTCACACAACTCACACAGAATGAAGAAAAAGCTGCATTTACTTGAATCACTTTTCCCCCAACAGGAATATGATTTCACCCAGAAAGCAACG
This sequence comes from Scortum barcoo, assembly GCA_023238725.1. Taxonomy (NCBI): domain Eukaryota; kingdom Metazoa; phylum Chordata; class Actinopteri; order Centrarchiformes; family Terapontidae; genus Scortum; species Scortum barcoo. The sequence goes on from CM041539.1 coordinate 3,452,929, forward strand.
ACCAAAAGAGAAGACCAAAAAGGCAGAATGCATGCTTAATTATGCATGAAGTTGTCGTTGTTTTGCTGTTGTTGACAGTAAATAGTATACATAATAAAGAAATGCATAGATCATATATCACGTTTTTCAGCATTTTGATATATTAAGTTTGTCAAGTCTTTGCTGCATAGAACAAACTTTGGTGAATGCATTAAGAAATATTGCAAATAATGCAAAACCATACAAAAAACAACTTTATATTCATTAAAAATTAATTGCATAAGAAAGAAAAACTTCCCTCTACATCCAGGCCTCCTGACAAGATGAGAATCAGCTGAGATTGGCTGGTCAATCGCCAAAACTTCCATCAGCAGTTTGTCTTCATAATCATTAAAATGTAAAAATATTTCAAATGTATTTTAATGAAGCAGTTATGCGTGATGAAATTCTTGTTTATTTCAGTATGCTGAGTTCGAATTTAACAGTTTGGTCTTGAAGCAGTTTAAAAGCATGTGCAAACAGCTGTAAAAGAAGGTTTTAAAACTGTTATCAAATAGATTTTCTGTCAGAGCAATAAAACACGGCCCACTCGCTGTGTTTATTCAGCATGTATATACATTTTTCTTTCTTTCTAATTACAGGATGATAGCACAGTGTTTTTTCCTTTATTTCTAAGTGGGAAACCCAACTTGGAGCGAGTCCATAGTGACCTCCTTTGATTTAATGTGTTTATGTTATCTTTTACATCGTGTTTCTTTCAAATCACTTACATTTTTATCTGTGGCATTTTGAATGTAGCCTAACAAAAGCGCAAGTACAAAAAAAACTATGAAAAAGTACGTAAATGACTATGATCTATCTAAAGTTATATTAACATTAAAACATTACACAACATAAAGACCGATCAAATCAAATGAGTGTGTATTATTGTTCATTAATTCAACTTTTGTTTGTTATTTCATCGTTATTCAGTTACACAGTCTCACTTTTCTTTTTCAAATAATATGATCATGTAGGAAAACATATTTATTGATACTGACTTTATTAAATCGAAGAGGGAGGGTGTTTATTCAACATGAGTAGCTTTCTTTTCTTCAGCACCGATTCTTAGTACAGATTCAGAATTAAAAGAGGAGGCAGCTTCTCCAGAGCGGCACAAACATCCAGTTTTGACATGCTCGCCTTCATTCCTCTCTCATTCTCTCATGCTCTCTCTCCATCATCTTAATATCCGTCTCTCGCTAATGACACCATCGCCCTCCCATTTTCTCACTTTTTCCTGCCATTTTCTCTTGTCACCCGGTGTCAGATCCTACAAGGCGAAACTCATGATCCCACATCTGCAGTGCATTAATATTCAATGCTCTGCTAAATATTGTATTCTTTTGATCCCCTTTGAACTGAAAATATCAGGTACAAGGCATCAATTTTGGGCATGAAAGTAAAATTTCACAAGTTAAAACCTGAACTTTTTTTGAATAACTCAACTATTTGCCTGCCAACAACTTTCTCTGACAGTGCTCGGATTTGAACCAGCAACCTTCTGCCAGTTGAGATAGCTTTTAAATGTCAAAAAAAGTTTGTTTTTTTGTCTCAAATTTAACAAATAATAACATGTCCTGGTTAATGCACATCCAAATAATGGTGTCTTTACTGTACCAGACATTATTTGCAGTGTTATTGAGCTTAAAACGTCTGCATCACACCAAAGATTAAAAGAAATATGCAATAAATATACACAAAGAAACACTCTTAAGGGTATATAAATGCATTTTCATGACTCATCTGTGCATGAATGTAATCAATAAGCATTTTATGGGTGAGAAAAAACAAGCTTCAGGTAAGTGTGTGACTATCTGACTTTGTGTCCTCAAACCCTCGGTGGGAGTTCCCTTTTGCAAACAACACCAACATTTGAGAACTCACTAATTTGTTTCCCAGTTTATCGCTTAATTAACTTGCAGCGTTTCAGCTGCGAGTCTTGACGATCAATATAAATCACTGCTGTAGACGGGGACCCGCTAATGAGATCAGATTAAGGAACGAAATTACACCCGCCGCCGCCACGAATGATTAGAAATCACTAAGTACCCCTCTGTGCTATTAAAAGGCCATTTAAACAGCGTCCGTATACTCTATTTCTGTCTCTGAGAATGCAGTAATTACAGCCTGGTGGACGCAGATGAATCGTCGCCAACCACTCTCTCTCTCTTTCTTGTTGCCCTCTTTCTCTCTTGGTCTGGTGCGTGCCGGGCTCCTCAGCTCCTCAGCAGCTCACCCGAACGCAGCGTGTGAAGATGAACTGATTCGTTTTCACAAGTGGTTCAATAGCAGCAGGCTATACGATGAAAAGCTGTGTTTCTGTCAGCGCCTGAAACCTGAAGTATGTTACAGAAGGCTTTGAGTTTCCAGTCAGTGCACCTACACAGTGATTAGGTAGATTGACGTAATAGAGGTCGAACGTTGACACCATTTTTAACCAGAGTTATTGAACAATCCCAAAAAATCTCAATTTTGCTTTAAAATAAAACATACAAAAAAGCCTCTGTATGTGTTTCTGTGAGTTTTCTCCTTGACCTGGTGCATTTACTTCCCTTCTGTGTCTTGCCGTAATCTGTAAAAATGTACGCTGTATCTAATATTTTTGTAATTGATTTGATTTGGATTTTTATGCTTTTACACTGACTTTTGATGGGTTTTTTCCCTCTATGCAAATGGCAGCAGATGGCATATTGTTGAATCTCACCAAACACCAACACCAAGTAAGTTTGCAATGTTGGGTTACATCAATCATTCAGGAAGTTCTCCAAATGACAAGACTAAATATTTCTCTCCAGAGCGACACTTTGAAGTGTTTTCTGGCCTTGCCAACAGGAAAATTTGTCAGCGCCTTCGGAAAACACGACAAATCACCAGCACGAAAGAGCCAAAACATTTTCTGATACGAAGCCGCCGTGGTTCGCTTTGGTTTCGATGCAACAAAGAAGAGGATCGTGGTTTTGGTTAGGGTAATTACTTAGCTGGAATTAAGGAAACATCCTGGTTAAAAGAAACCAATCTTGCGAGCTGAATGTGAAACCAGTTTCGTCTGTAAACACATTATTTTGGGGCATTTGCTGAAATGACTTCCTTGGGGGGGCAGTTTCAGGGAAGGACGTGCGGTGAGATGGTGGGACTTTCTAATTAGCAGGCTTAATGCAAGTTCTGCTTCTTTTTATCATCCTCCCAGCACAGAAACACATTCAAAATTCAAAATGAAATCAGACCTGAGGTCATATAAGTAGAAATATAGAGGAGTTCTTTGAGTTTGACTCCCACAGTTTGTGAGTTTAAAACCGTGTGGACCTGCTGTTTATCCGTGCACGCTTGTTGACATCATTACTGGAAGGTGTGAAGTGAAGTGTGATACTACTGTGTTTGGCTTTAACGTGCAGAAATATAAACGTGCCGTGACATGCAACGTTTTGAGCAGACTTTATTGGCACCGAGGTCTGGGGACAAGACAGAGTCAGCGCCTATAAACAGCAGAGGACAGAGAGTAAATGTGTTTACAACAGTGCGAGATCTGAATGTGCTTAGGCTGGCATCACTCTGGTTATTATCAGTTTTAGTGATTGTTGGGTATTAGTTACTGTCAGCAGCGGTTGGTCCCTGCTTTGTCTCCTTTCGCATGCTGGACCTGAAAGCTTAACACACTCCTGCTAAAGAAAACATCGGCAAATAAACAAAAGCACGGCGACAAAAGTGGACCATCTGAAGTCTCTCTTTGTATTTTCAGCTTAAAAATCTGTTAACGTAAGAAGATTTTGACCAAAATTGTTGTGTGAAGGTGTGTCATGTTACTGACTGACTTTATGAATGAAGGTCTAAATGAAAACAGGAAGAAAAAGCGACCTTCAGAAGATTTACACTCCGCCAGTGAGTGGGCGAGGTGGAGATACTGAATCTGCTGAACAGGAAACCCGCCTATCCTAAACATCCTCCCCCCAACATTATTAGAGATCACTTCACACGCACTATCTCTGCTCGTCTCACTGAGGTTGCTCTGACCTCGCGCCTCGGCTGGCCCTCCTGTTCCGGCTCCAGGTAAGGAGAAGTCAGGAGATGAGACAAAGAGTTCTCACACAGATAAGAGACTTAACAATGTTTTCATTTCACTGCCATCGAGACCAGGAAGTCTGGGCTGTCAGCACTGATTAAAAAGAGGTTTTGCTCAATCTGCAGGAAAAACAACTACAGCTACTGAGGACGTTTCATTTGTCTCTTATGTCTGTGTGTGTTGTTACAAAAACTTGTTTACATGATGTTCAACGTCTTAAAGCAGCTCTGTGGAGCTGATAACTGTTTTTCTGAATTTAATACTGAAGCCTTTGATTGACCTAGATCAGCAAACAAGACTAAAAGCAAGAAAATTGGCTGTTTCTATCAGTTTCTTACAATTCGTCTTAATGCTGAAACAGACTGAGGTTTGCTCTGATTGAATTTGAGTCGCCTCAGCTGCTAACTGAAGGTCCGTCTCCACAAAGTTCGCCCGCTTTCCTCCCGGTGAAGTCGCCTCATTGCAGCGAGGAGGGAAGTGGAGGGAATGTGTGACGTAACGTGAGGCAAAACACTCTTGACCACAGGGACCGCCAAAATCACCACAACATGCAAAGTTCACAGAGCTGCTTCTAGTGAAGGCAATAAATCAAGGCCAAGTGAATTTAGGTGCACCTTACACCTAAGAAGTCTCTAACTTCAGAGACTTTATGAGAAACTACAGTATCTTTGCATGTCTCAAGATTAGTGTTACTGGGTGGATTTTGTTGGATTTTATTGGTTCATCTATTTAGTTCAACAAGTTGTGTTTCTCTGCTTCTCTATAAATGTAAACTTTTGTATTCACCACTTTTTGAATTAACATCTGATATATTTTTGATGAGTTTTATATAGATGTGTTGCTGTCATCAGATCAGAGTCAAAAGGAGCAGAGAGAAGAATCAAAAATCTGACTGCTGACTCGTGAGGTCAACATGGCGTCTTCCTCTGTTTTCTAAACCGTGATACTGATCTGAGGACTGTCACCTTTTCACTTGAGCACTTTTTATACCAGAAGAGCCTTTTTTTTGTTTGTGTGCTTCTTTTTCTTGCTTTGTGGATGTATGAATACACATGATAAGCAGCAGATCTTGCGCCACACTTTAAAACTGAAATTGATTCAGCTGCAAAAACAGTTGAATAAAACAGATCTACGTTGTTGTGTGTGCTCATAAGCAGGATCAAAGCTCCAAATAGGAAAAAAAAACGACATTTAGGTCCAAAGAGTTTGCATCAATAACTGAAGTTAAGTCGTATTTTTTTATAGCGTGCCCCATATCACAAAGTTTCCTCCCTGAGAGCTCTGCAGTGCAGCTGAAGACATCCAGCTCGTCGTCTTTGTGTGAAAAGAGGCCTGATCTATCACAGGTCTTCCTGTCAAAGTGTTGGAGGGTAGAGGGAGAGAGCTTGGCTGTAGAGACTAAAGAAACCCTGCAGTATCTCAGCTCCTCCACAGCGTCCCGGGCCAAGAGACGGCTCTATCCCTGGCATCCGGACTCCGTACCTGGCTTTATAAGGCCTTGAGAGATGCCAGAATCAGGGCTATTCCTGGAGACGGTCCTCAGCACCGCGTACCCAGAGGGCTTTGTTTGGACTGAGGGACAGGAGGAGATGTATGGCCACCACTGCCACACAGAACAACCCCTCCACCCAACACCCACCTCTCCCCCACTTCACCTATTAAATCTTTATTATCTACACAGGCCGGGTGGGAAGAGGACACTTTTTATTTTCATTTCTTTTCCTGTGCGATGGGACAAAGAGGGTGCAGAGGATGAAGAGTACAGTACGTTCTCGTGCTCCGGGTCGGACAGTAGCTGTAAATTATTCTGATGGTTTGTTTAAATCTGCTTGGAGTACCACACGGGTACGGTTACTACAGGTACTAAATCAAGACAGTCCAGATATATTCAGTTACTATCCGTATCCAATCATCATGTTTACTGCCGCAAGAAGAAACTAAACCTAAACTAAACTGGAGCTTTTATAATCTGATTTTCCCCCATTGCTTGCTTTATTGATTTGTTTAATCAACGTATAAGTTCAAATCACATGAGAACAGATAAATTATTGAAGGTACTCACATGTATAGTATCTATGTAAACATGCCCTACACATAAGATTAAAAAAAAAATTGTGACTCCTTCAAAAGTGCATTCATTTTCTTTATGTTCTGTTCTGAAACCTCTTAATCTTTCTGTAATTACACTTAAATGCAAAGGATGATTTTTAAAAAATGTCATCACTTTAGCTCATTGCCAGATTTTAATTTGCGTCCATGGGGGAACTCCAACATTTAATGTTGCACTTTAATAAAACTCATTAAGCTCAAAAGGCAGATTATCTGTTTTTAATCGTCAAAATCAAATCAGCAGAGGCAGAGATAATCTGACTTTTAGTTTCAAGTATGGCTCAAGAACACCAGCTCCTACATTTACCATCATGCAGCTCAATATTTAACTGCCCCTGCCTGGAAAAATTTCACATCTTTCAAACTGCACATACAATATTTTAACTCAGTTTGCAGTTAAAACTCTCAAGTCTCAAGCCCGATATGAGAAAACTGATGTCAAACTTTATATAACAGGACATTGTACGACTTTTTTCTTTTCACAGGCTGTGTGGCCTTCATCACAATGAGTAAACTAAACTTCATGTGATCACTTGGATTTTCTTATTTTTGGATTGTGTTCTTGATCACTGAGGCTCAGGAAACAGGTGACCTTACAGCAGGAAGCTTAAAAATGGGTTGCAAAATGACAAGACAACAGCGAGTCCTACCCTGCCCTACAAAATATTTGATCTATCGTTTAATTCAAAAAGCAAAAAAAAGCAAATGAATCATGAAAAGCCAGTTAACTTCCAACATTTACCAAACTAACATATTTCATCTCCTCCAGCTGCCCATCTCAGACCTCCGCGATGACACCTCCACCTAAGGGGGGCAGGAGGGGTGTTTGGAAAGCGAGTCTCCCCGCGCCTGAGAAAATCACTTTTACATACACATGCCTGTGAAACAGGAGGTCAGTCTGATCCGAGAGAAGAGCCGTGATTGATTCTCCATCAGGCTCGGATAGAAGCCTCTTTCTGCCGAGATCTCCCCCCTCCTGGATCGGCCTCGGCTCGGGCCTCTGTTCAGCCTCAGCTGTTGGATGGCAGGACGGTATGGCTGCCGGCCAAACGCAATGTTTACACTAACACGCACAACTGTTCTGTACGTGGTCACGGCGCGTTAACGATCCCGAGACGAGGGGGCTCTTGTGCGCCGTTGTGATTTTAGCGAGACAGGTGCTCGGTGCAGCAGTGGGAAACAGGGAGCTGAGGGGGAGGCCGACGGAGGGAGAGGGGGGGCAGGATGGGACCTAAACTGGCCTTCAGGATCCACATTTGGTTTCGATGTTCGAAATTAAAACACAGACAGTCACCTCGTCTGTTATCAGGCCCTGGTGAATACGTTTTACAGCAGAGACCTGTTCTGTCAGGCACAATAAAGTTTGACTCTCAGTGGCCCGTCCTCTGAATTTAAAAGGTCTCTGCCAACGTTTTGAGATGTTGGTTTTCGTATGCATAAAACCTCCTCATCAAGTCATTTTTGCCCATATTAAGGCCTTAAATATGATGTCTTTAAACGAGTGAGAGCCAGACAAAGAGTCTGCCCGCATACTATCACAGGCTGTGAGTAAAATGCTAAAGGTCATGATGAGAAAGCTAACACGCTGATGTTAACCATGTTCATCATCTTATTTTAAAGTGTTAGAAGGCAAATATTTGCTTATATCCAAAGCACGAAGTACAGCTAAGATTGCTGAGAAACATCAGTTATTGCAAGAAACATATTTTTAGCCGTGTAAAACATTGTGTGCTTTCAATACTGCAGGTGAGAGACAATGCAAATATCACAGTAAACGTGGTTTAAATATCAAAAGGTTTTTTTTTTCTTTTCCCATAGTGCTGCAGCAGCAGGGATGCTGGCTTTCGGTGACGTGTATCTGCTTTCTGTCACAGCCACCTAAAAGCTTATGAAAGCGAAAAACGCCAACAGGGCCGCAGAGCTCTTTCCTCTCAGTCTGAGCTGCACATTATTCTCCTCTTACTCCCAACAGGTGTTCGATTAAAAGTCAAATCAATTTCATTCCAGGTTTGTCTCAGAGATGGACAGACAGCCGAGCGCTCAGATGCTGAGGGAAAGAAAAAAAAAAAAAAAGCAAGACGAATCTCTGAGATATGAGGCCGCAGCAGCATCTCAAGCCCGACTACTGTATCCATTAGCAGGAGGAGAAAGCAGCTAATGAGCAGAGGGTCGCCGGTTCAGGTCTCAAGAGAGCCGCCGCCGCTGTAATACATTCAGCACTTAACCTGAATCTTAACCTGAAACGCCTCATTAAACATCCAGCTGTACAAATGGAAAAAACGTGTTGAGAGTGTTTGCCATCGGGGGGGAGGATTTTCTTTCAGGAAAGCGCCTGCTAGGTAAAGAGGCGTTAAAAGGAATCAGTTCCTGTGATGTGCAGAGTTCAGGCGAGGTCCGCGCCGCAGGACCAATCTGGCTTTCGTCTCTCTCCTGGCTTCCAAAGGCAAGTGCACGGAGGAGCTTGATCCTTGTCCCTTCACTCTCATCTGAAAGCCACCCTGAGTCCGTCTTAATCTGACTGATTTTGTCAGCGTGCGGCAACGTTGTTGGTCCTCGCCACATGTTAGACAACACACACACAAAACAGCAGTAAAGCTACATTTAGCCGCTCAAATATCATGTTCAAAAATTCAGATTTCTTTTACAGTTTGCATATTTAGATTGGCTTCCAAAGTCAGAGCAGAGAAACATGAATTACAGAAGGAGCAGAAACAACACAGCAGCTCTGTGCTCTGCAGAGTGTTTGCCCAGGTTGGAGGCGGACCAGATAAGCTTATGAAAGAGGAGCGAAGAGAGAAGATAGCTGCAGTTTGTGTAGTCCTCCCAGTAAACGGTGCGTAGGAGCCCCGTCAGCGACCTTCATCATGGTGGAAGAAAAGACTCTTGTTGACCCTGCTTTAAAGGTCAGCTCTTGTTTTTCATAGATAAACTCTGCACAGAGCTTTATTGTGCACAAACTAATAATAATAAAAAAAAAAACAAAAAAAAACTGACGCCTGGAAACAGAAGCTAATTAAAAAGTGCAGCGGCAGGCAGTTTGGTCATCACCTCTCCGCCAAAACCACGACAACAACAGCACCGCCCACTCTCCAGTCCTCCCTATCAAATAGATATATCATGTATTTTTAGCCTCTATATTGATTCTAATAAAGTTCTGCAACATTTCACTCCTCATCCATACAGTTATTCACACCAGGATTAGTTCAACATTTAAAACTGAGATAAAATCAGACATAACACATCAGTAAAATCTTTATTGACACCTTACATATGTTTCTCCACATGTAGGAAAAAAAACGGGATTAATATTATTATGTTTAGGTGCAAACTTGGCTAAGATTGGTAAAAGGTTGTGTTTATATGTTAGCAAACTTAATCAAACCTAAATTTAACGGGAAGAAGCTGCAAACAAGTCTTTGTTGTCAAAGTCCTGCACTTTGTACGGCCATCATCTCTTCTTCTGTGTGATTCCTTTTGTGGAAAAAACACTGAACTGAACATCATTCGTGCTGTATATATCAGTAGCATATACCTTTTTATTTCATAGAGATGATGCTGGTAAATTTTCATGATCAGTGTCTCCTTGCAGCAATACAATTTTCTTGCATGGAACATAAAATTTGAGCGAAAATTCAAAATTAAAAAATGTTGTTAGGCTGTTTCTTGGCTCATATTTATTCAAACAGATTAAGAAAAAGGTAAAGTTCACCCAATCAGATGCATTAATCAACAGGACAATACCATGTTGGTCAGTAAAAGGTGTATCCAAGTCAGTTTGGGCCATTGAAGACCAACCAAACACCTGTTGAGACAGACTAAAATGTGTGAGCTGCCTCTCTGAGGTAAGTGAGTCCCACCAATGACGATGCACTAAATGCCACATCTACAGCATGAAGTAAAATCAGGCTGTAAGTTGCTGCAGTGGGCGATCTAAGTCATCTAAGCGCGGGTCATGCAGCGTACTTGAACGATGCCCCCCGCTCTCTGCAGCTGTCTGAGCTGGCAGCGGACACAGTTCCCCCCCCCATCCAGTCACCAGCACTGTCCGATCAAGTCAGTAACGATCTCCTGGAAGCTGTTCAACAACCCAAAGCCATCAGTCAGGGAAACAAAGGCCCGCCCACAGCATGGTCTGGCCCAGAATGCAGCCATTCATTGCAAGGGGGGGAAACCAGAGCGCCAGCCAAGCCTTTCATGGACAGAGAAAAAGGATCTGTAACCAAACCATGCTCAATTAAGGCTCCGATTCGCCAGGGGAGATAAGGGGTAATCAATCATCCGTGACCAGGCCTTGTGCAAACAACGTCAGGACGTGTCAGTCCGGCAGCACTGGGCCAAAGTCAGCTGACGATTCTCAGACAAAGGTGAGAGGGCTCGTCCTGTCAAACACTTTCACACAGAGCTGCAGTTCAGAAAACAGGGTCGGCCAAACAATCGCCTGTGCCGCCTCCTGTGGGCGAGCGCCATCTTATCATCTGTTCTAGAGGCGGTGGATGTACATTGAATGGAGTCACAGCCACATATAAATGCTTATCTAGATAAAACTGTCCACACATGCTTACCTCATCTGCACAATCGTCGGCGCAAAACGTGGGAACGCTTTCCATCGGCAGCTCTGCAGAGGCAGCCGGCGAATCGAATCACTCACTGACCTCTTTAAACTGCAAGCTAGCTGAGATGTGTATCATTTATTTAGCAGCTCCACCTCTGGAAAGCTTTATGATGAAGTGATGGTGATGTAATTCTGTTGAGACTGCTCTGTACCTGAACTAATCAGCATGTTTGGAGAAAAAAAAAAGATGACTGGATAAAAAAAATAATGACCTCAATCAATTAGCATCAATCATCAGTTTTCAAGTTTCTCATCTTTAGATGTTCTATATGAAATCAGGCTCTGTCCACTGCACCGTGTAACTGTTCAGCTAATCAAGACATCTGAGAAAACATTCAGCCAAGCCAAATTTTGGAGCTTTAAAAACATGAATATATACAGTATATATATATAAAACTTCTTGTCAGGCTCAGCTCAGCCTGGGGCAGTGTTTCATTTAAATCCATCACATCTGATCCCAATGTGGACGAGTACAGAGTTTTTAAAAAGTACACGGTTCATATACTGTAGAGAGGAAGTGTTTCAACAAAGTTTAACTGTCGATACTGTCAGTTAACAGTCAAGTAAAACTTGTTATAATGTGTTTTATATCCTCTGCATAACAATAACATAATAAAGTTAGTTTAATTTAATTGATTATGAATGTAAAAGATTTGTCTAAAATGTTAAACCTGAAGCTCTGAAAGTGAATCTGATTGCAAATATTTGTGCAGTTTTGAAGGCTGTGTTAAAGCTCTGATCCACATAATACATCAAAACAACCACTTTAATGTTACTGAGGCACTCATATATATGTATAGAAGAACGGTGACCTGATAGTTTGCAGTAACTTTTTAATTATATATTTGGTGCTGCGATCAGATTTACATTGTTTTATCACATTTACTCTTCATCAGTTCAGTATTTCTAAACATAGTGAGGTTTAATGGGGTCAGCAGAAAAGGGAAAAGTATTCAAAGTAAAAGTATGAATTAATTTCACAATAATTTTATCTGGTTACTATTTTTACACATACAGAAAACATTTTTCTGCAACATCACATCTTTATTTCCAGTGGTGCATTCATGAACCTGACAAAGGAAGCAGTCTATCATTGTGTATGTTATTAAATAGATATTTTACAGATTGTCAAATTAACTCTGATTGTCAAAATCTTTTAATCATCATCTCTCTTTTCTGGATTCAGTGGATGTCGCTAAATAAACCTCGTCTCCGTTCTCGCTGCGTATTGTTCATCATTTTAGTGTTATTAGTCTGGACTGTGATGTCTTTTTCAGTGAGGCCTGACTTTGCCTGGATGGTACTCTCGTCCTGTTTTCTTTCCTTGTTATTCTCGGTCGCTATCACTTCTCATGCAAAGCTCTTCTTGTCTTTTTTCCAAACCAGAGACGTTAAGTGTCTCGTTTTTTTAAACACAAAGGGTTTTCCTGGGAAAGAGTTACCAGACGCTGCGTGTAAGTGGCCACAAATGCAAAAAGCTTTCATGAACTGGCTGCAGGTTCAAGCAAAATTGACCTTTATTTATGTAAAAACTGTCGTGGATTATTACTTTTGCTGTTTCAAAGTTGAAAAAGCCGCAGAATATTTTTAAACTGCTGCTTCTTCTTCTTCTTTTCTTCTGTCCACATGGGAATCATTTCCAACCCCACAGACGTGTAAGAGCAGTATGTTTTGAATGAGTCACTGACAGTTGGGCACCTTTCATCTGCTGCCTGCTGGTTAAAATATCCACCACTTCTCTCTGTCACATGGACAAGATCTCAGAGGAGATCGCAGAGGGCAGCTCCCTCTCTCTGTGAATCATCGTCCACCTTCTGCCTGCCGACTCTGACACTCCACTGAACTCTGAAGAGTTTGTTTCTTTATAGTGTCTTTTCCAGCACAGACACACACACACACAGTCATCAAGATACATAAAGGCATGTATATATATCTAATAATACAAACACACAGCGGAGGAAAACAAATGCACAACGTAGCTGCTGCAAACTCCACAACTCCTGCATAAAATCCATACATTATCAAGTCACTTATCTCCTTTTTGTTTAGTTTATGAATATTAGCAACAATTACAATGTCTTCTAACAGAAAAACTAACTTAATCTAAACCAGCATGACAAAACACACACTTGGTCTATTTGCATAAGGCAAAGATCCATTTCAAGTTCAAACGTGATAAATTTATTACAACATACTGTACCAACTTATTACCAACCTATAATTATTATTGTTCTAGATCAACATTAACTTTTCTTTTCTTTAGGTGAAAGATAGGGGTGATGTTTTTGCATGACTGCTAGTTATGATCTGACTCTATGACATAATAAAGCTACATATGCAAATACACACAGCATCTACAGCCAGCAAGCACACACCTGCAGGTGCACACACAGTTACCCACATTCAAATGCAAGTATGCACACATACATATATAAAAACACACATGCATGTTGCAAATAAAATGAACCTCTTTTTTGCACAAGTCTGCACAAACACACGCATGTACAGCAAAAAAAAAAACACCACAGACTGAGGCCACAGCGTGCAGAGGGAGGTCAGAGTTGCATTCAGGGTCAGATCAGTTCCTGGGGTTGTCGGGTACACTGTGTTATGAGTTGTCTCGGTTGATTGGCCCAGAGCAGGAAGTCTGCACGGGGGACCGAGAACCCTTTTCACATCACCCATCATCCCACGCTGCTAGCCGCTCTGAGTTTCACTGGCCGGAGCTGCAGAGAACTCACTGGCATGTCATCCGAGTTTCAGAGATGACAACTCTACAGTAGCTGGCATCGCTTCTCTTCTCTTTTCTCTTCACGTCTCTCCTCAGAAAAATTCTTGGCTGGGAAAAAAAGATCCAGAGGAATGGAAGGACTGAACCAGATTGTGTTAAGATAAGAAGCTGTTGTTGTTACAGTTGGTGAAGTCCCACTCCGCACCATGTGTGCCTCTAATGTCCATCCCATCTGAGGAGACATTTGGGGAAAAAAATAGAGTTTTGCTCCATTTTTAGTCACCACAAATTACAAACCAATTTGTGAAAGCTTAATGTCTAATTTATATGATCATATATATCAGTAATATATTGGCATATACAGTATATTATAAACATTTAAGCTGAAGTTGATGAAAATACGAACTGTTTGTGCTTGTTTAGAGAAGGAATTAAAATGTAAAGTAAAATCAAGTGCATGAATGAATCACTGTGATCGGCAAAGTTCAGATGTGGTGAACTTTGAAAGTTTCCATTGTTGACCCATTGCAAATCCATGCTGCAGCTTGCTGATCTAAACATTTAGCTCTGGTTTGCAGTTGGATTATGAACATTACAGAATATTTTTGCATTAAAGTAACTGGATTTTACTGTATAAAATATTCGCCCACATAGAAACAGGATAGATTCATGTAGTGAGACCCAACACATCCAAGTTTAATCTGCTGAAAGAAGCCTAATTGACCTTAAATGGACAAACTCCTGCTTGTTTGTTCTCACCATTTAAAAATCTCTCATCATTTTTTCACCTCCACTTGGACCATCGCTCTCCTTTTTGTATCCAAACTGCCCTTTCAGTGTAATTATGCACAGTATGTCAGCACTAACAGTAATAAGGGACTCAGACATGAACTCTGCCCTCAGCTGCCCCCGACCATCCTCCGCCCGCCGCGCTCACCAGTCACCATGGCAACTGGCACAAAACTCATTTTCCTGAAATTTGGCGACGGCTTCTGGAAAAGAGGAGAAGGAGAAGGAGCAAGAAAAAAAGTGAACAGTTGTATTTGCTGTACGCGCTGTGAAAACACATCTTTCATATGGTGCCAGAGAGCCTGCGAGGCTTTGTCCTCTGTACAAATATGAGTGGCAGCCTCTTTTCTGGCCCTGAGCAAACATCACAGGCCTCGTCATCCTCCTTCTCCTCCTCCTCCTCCTCATCGCTCGCTGGGCTGAAGGTACCGTGGGACTGTTTTCCGTGGACGCAATGCAAAGAAAGAACCGGTGGCACTGGGATTGATCTGGCTTTAATTAACCATTGTACAATGATCCATGACTTTTGCCAAACAGCCGGCGTGATTTACGGCCTGCCTGTGGTTGAATATGGGTACAGGAGGTGGCTTCGGCTGAGCTCGTTCTGCTGCTCCACAGAGCTGAATCCGTTATCCAAGACACCAAAATACGGACATTTTAAAATGCTTAAGTAACCATACAATTTCCCTAAAATGTGCTTTTTGTTAATCAAAAAAGAAATAATGCTTGCCATATATATTTCAAAATGTTTATACCACTTTATAATATAGGGCATACTTTACTTAGAGTTTATCTTGATATTAATGAATGATTTACTAACATTACACAAGATTTTATTGATCAGTAATATGAAAAGGCAAGTTATTATGCAAGTTACAAATAAATCAAAGTCTCTAGATAGATAGATGTGACTGTTTGATTGTGACAATCCCTTCTGTGTCTACTCTGCATGGTCTGCTTGTGTTTTCTCCTCCCCTTGCAGGTTTTTATTAAACCAGCTCACCTACAAAGCTGAGAGTCAGTTAGTTTTCTGTTTTTCTCTCTCTCAGCTCCCACAATATTGACCTCCAACTGACAGTTTTATTGAAGACTTTCTGATAAGCTGATGTTATAAATGTTAGTGGGTCATCATCAAGAGTGAGAGCTTTTCACTTTCTAGTAAGAGTTACACAACTAGAAAAAAGAGAAAGGGGAAAAAAAGACTAAACAAGTACTTTACAAATGCAGAAGGGGAATACACACTTTCATTACCTGGCAGCCGAATAGTTGTTTTTATTGATGGCTTGTTACAGACCATTTGAGATGATTTATTAACCCTTAAATCAAACTTTTATAAAAATAAATGTCTTATTTAAAAGCAGAACCATGTTTCATTTCTTATTGAGTGAATAAATGATGGTCTATATGTTGTTAATCTTTTGTCCCGTACGTGACCTCGAGTCATTCATGTGTCTTGTTGCGTCTTTATTCACACAGTGAGCGTCAACTCTTTCCTGCGTGCGATTGACTGACTGAGACCGTCTGTCAGCTGGTCGACGCTCCCTCCTCCCGCCACTGCCACGAATTCCCGCACATGCATTGTCCTCAGCTGATTGGAGTGGTTTGTTCCTTTGAGTCACGCTGAAGTAAAAAGAGCGCAAATCACTGACTAAGCAGAGCACCCTCGACAAAATCTCCCCCTCCTCTGTCGGCATTATGGGGCCGAGGATCACACTGCGCCGGTCAATACTGTAAAAAGACATGAAAAACAGGAAGGCGTTTGCATATCAAAGGCCAACATCTGACACGGCCCTGCTTGAACCTACAGTAAAGTGGGAGGAGGAGGTTCGACTGCAGGAGGAGGAGGAGGAGGTGGGAAAAGTGAATGTCCACCGGCTGAAGCTCAGCTGCTCTTCAGTCACACGAAAAGAGAGGTAGTCTGCACCCACATAGAGGGGATTAGTAGGGATACCGAGGGGTCAGCATTAGAGATGAGAGCTCGGCTTTCCGCCTCGGGCTCCGATTAAACCCGGCAAACACGCACATACACATGAAGTTTTCCAGCGTGAGAGGTCAGAGGCCAAAAGTGGAAGTGTGAGAAGAAGTAGAAAGGTAGTCATGAGAGGGTGCGAAGAATGAAAAGGATGCAAAGTAATTGAGGGAGTACGAGAAAATGGGAGAGGGCCAGAGTGATGGAAGGAAAAAAGTGTGAAGCAGAGAAGAAGATGAGACAAAATACAGCAAGTAATCATCACGGGGAAGATGACACATTTCAGAAAGGGGTGTTATTTCCTAACAGACCTTTTCACACAAGACATTTTGGCTTGTCATGCAGGAACAGCACAGGTGTGGATGAAATAAAAATATGATTGGATCCCTTTTAGGTGAACGACTCGCAGGATGCTGGTAGATTCACCTGAGCTTTCCCTGCTGTGACGAGTGAAAATGTTTAATTTAATTTAATCATTTATAAGACATAATATCACAGGAAGAAACTTGCTATGGGAAGCAAGAGTGCCTCAGTTTCAAATATGAGAGGAAGAGATTAAATGAGGTAATGGATTTTACATGTGAAGGTAAGTTATTCAGCTGAAATGCCCATTTTCTTGTCCATTTATGAAAAGACTGCAAGTATACTGTCTCAAGTGCAATACTTAAAATGCACTTAAAGTGCTGTGAGAGGGAAATAATGGGGGGGTGGGTGGGGGGTATGTGATGTGGAGAGGGTGGCGCGGCAGGCAGGTGATGGCGTATACGGCACGCAGTCGGACAGGTGCTGTGGTAAAAGGCAGCGCTGACAGACAGGAAGAGAGATGAATGTTTGGTGTTGGATTCCTCCTCTGGCTTCTGTCTGCTGTCAACGAGGTGAAGACAACCAGAAGAGAGCAGAACAGTGAAGAGAAAATACAGAGAGAGAGGGGGGGAAAAAAATTTAAAAAAGGAAAGAAGAAAAAGATTCTTGGCCGGGATGCAGGACATACTGTATTACAGCTGTATTTAATAAAAGGCCCAGCAGCATTGATCTGAGGGGGGGAATTTCTCCAAACATCCTGCAGAGCTAAAAGGCCGGTGGGATCCCTGCGCTGCTCTGATTGAGGGCTTCCTGTTTTAAGTACTTAATGAGGAACTGGGGAGGAATTTAACTTCCAGGTCTCCCAACTTGGACGCTTTCCGGCTAATAAGAACAGAGCTAAACTTTTTTTTCCTCTGTTCACCATGTCTGATATTCCCAGAATTCACCTGCTGCATGTATGTGATAGATCTTTAAAGCTGCTTAGGTAGATTCTGGCCACTAGGGGGCAGAAAAAAACACAAAACAAACTGACAGATGCACAGACCTAATTTATTATCACCTTGTTGAGTTGTTAAAGTTAAGTCCAGTAATATTATGTACAATTAATGTTCACAATCATGCGAAAACATGTGAGAAGACACATCATTTTTGTTTGTTTGTTTAGATCCTCATTATCTTCTATAAAAATGGTTCTTATCCTAGGACCCACATAAATGTACTTACAATACTTCAATGCAAATGATAAACATAATTGAGATATCTGAGATCCATACATGTAATAAGACTCAATAAATACTGAAAAACACTGAGACAAAGCAGATAAAACAAACAAAAGTAACAAATACATTGCTTTCTCCATCAATTTTACATCTTTAGGAGCAGTGTTAGATTTAGCTTTCAATTTCTTGTTATTTGTTAACAAGGGAAGACAGATAAGCAACTTCTTTTACAATATTATGACATAAAAACCATCTATCAGTACAGTATATTATCCAACTCAACCATCAACTTATCACCTGATCGACAACCAAAAGATAGATATAGAAAGATATAGAAACCAAAAGAAGTGTTTGCCGTGACAGTGCTGTAATTTCCGTCGCTGTTAAAACAGAGGTGTTTCACTTTGTTAACAAAACGTTAATAAAACATCTTTTTTTCTCCATTTGCAGTAACAGTGTTTTAATGGTGTCTTGTTTGCCCTTGAGCAATTCATAGCAAGCCGTCTCGTTTACAAATTAATTTGCTCCAGAAGGACGTTTCATTAACTCACACATCCATCTCTGACTCTGTGTATCAGCTGAGGGGCAGTAAGGTGAAGGTCTCCATATGGGCCGGCATAATAAGATATCTGTATTAAACATACAAGTCACTGATAAAATCCAGTTGTGTGCACTGGTGAAGTGAAGCCCTGTTGTCTGTTCACCAAGTCTCTTCAGTGTGAACTGATTTACCAAAAACCCTGTTTATGTACTGGAAATAAAATCATTAACACTGTAATGTGAGGAGTGGAGCTCTAATAGGCTGCTTTTACCCTTCATGAGCTCCATGAGCGAGTAATTACAAAGATAGTTTTGCTTTTTTGAACTGGGGTTGTTTGGGATACTGAGTGCACGAAAGTTAGGCAATATACTGCTGTGGACAGGGATCTGCAGTACAAAATGATTTATGACCACCTAAAAAAAGGCAAACCTGAAAAAAAATCTATATCTTTTTAGCTTATGTGAACACTATCCCTATGCATGCTGTGCACTTTAAGATACCGAAGATCAGCTGTTTGGGTCATCAGTTTATGGAAGAGACAACACACAAAGCAATGATGAAATGCTGAAATACCTTTATGAGCCACTGAACACAGAAGAAGTTTTGCAGATGGAGACAAAACAGGTTTATGCAAAGGAATACAGAAGTACTACAGTTTCTCTATTGTAAAGTGGTGGAAATGTTCTAAATAAAGTGTACACTTATGTTTACTGCTGGGCCCATCCAAAGTACTTAGCTTAACCTTCATACTCTGGGCTGCTTCTCCAAACTGGCAGTGTGATAACCACCATCTACTGTAGAAAAGACCCCATGATACATCTTCAAAGAGCCAAACTGTCCTTTTAATGAGTGTTTGATTGCAACCCACTTGATGGTCAGAAAGTTCATAATGGATGATTCCAAAGTAAGTCCTGAGTAAGTAACAATGATGTGAGAAGATTTTTAAAAGATAAAATAAGCAGTTAAACTTCAGAAATTCAATAAAAAAGGTGCTTAGTTATTTGTCTCTTTGAAGGTTTTTTTAAATAAGAGGTCTCCTCGTTGCTGTGAAGCATGCAGAGGTTTCCACACTATGCGACATTTGCAGTTTGGTTGAAATCTTGCAGTGTCATGAGTGCACCACTTCATGAGAAATGAAACTTGGCCTTTGCATCTGCCAGTTCCTGAAGTTTAACATTTACTCTGACCCAGTGAGTCAATGATTAGCAGTATAATGGTATACAGTGTTTGTCAAAGTGCTGATCTAACCTGCTGTTTGCATGTCGGTGCTTGGTACCCGTCACCATGTGAGCTTCTGAAACGTAAGCAGGATTTAGGTTTCACTTTCACCGATGATAAATTGGCTGCACGTCGCACCTGTTCTCATCTGACAGACGGAGATCTGAAGACATGGCTGAAAAATGGGTGAGTCTCCTGCTGCTCCAACACTGATGAGTTAGTGTAAATATGACTCTGCTTCAGTTTAATCTCAGACAAGATAAACAAGATCTTTTTTCTGTAGTAAAATTTTAAAAATATTTATTATGATAATACTACATAATAATACAGCAATGTGTTACCATTTTAGTAAAAGTAAACTACAACACAAACTTTTAAAGAGAAGAATATAAATGTATTATGTGTTTTTGGGGGGCAGAGCTCAGGTGGTGGCAGAGAAAAGCCTGAACACGTTAACTTAACACCAGCAAACAAGATTTGTTGGGGTTTTTTTTTTCTCTTTAGACATCATCAGTGCCACCTTATGGTGTTGTTGGGTGCCAGAATCAAAGGCGTGATGGTTCTGCTTCTGCCAATGAAAAACATCAAACTCAACTGTGGTTGAACTGAGGCAGTGTTTGCACTTTATATTAGATACGGTGAAACAAATATTGTAAATGAATTAATGAATAACGTCTGTTCTGCTGTATGTTCAGGGACAAAATGTAGAGGAAAGTGCAGGAGACAGGAGACAGAAAGTGCACTTTCCTCTGTGTTTTGTCCAATGAAATTAGTTAATGTGCTAAGATAGTCATCATTACAAGAGAAATCAGTTATTCCTCCTTGTTTCTGATTAGGTGGACAAAGCTTTGGACACGTAAGGTTAACCACACCCACAACAGACAACATTTTATTTAACCTTATTTGATATGAAGCGTGCACTGCGAATATGACCATCTCTAATGATCGCCTCAGTTCTTTAATATATCACGTTTAACCACATCTGTGTTTGATTTTTTGACTGGTGCTTACTTCAGTTTTGAGACATTTCTCCTGTACTCTGACACACAACAACATAGCAGGATGTCACTTACAGCAGGTTTTGTGGCACACCTCTCTGAGATGACTCACATTTTGCTACTAGCTGACATTATCATGGATATCATGGACTGCATCTGTGCACGTACCTTCTTTCCACAACACTGAGTAAACATGGAGCTCATTTACCCTGCTTGTTTTGTGATTCATGACCTGATATGTCGATTGTTTTTGTATAATGTCAGGCAGGCAAAAGAACAGCAGCTGATTGTACAAAGTGAGCCAAAGGTGTCAGCTAAAGATAAAACTTTTCTATGTTTACATTCAGTATTTCTCTCCAAAAGGCATCATGAGTATTTTTGGGATCTAACAAAAAGGTTGAATTCACCTCCTTCCTCATGAAACATTTAAAAAGCTGATTTTTATAAAGTCGGTTATTTAAAATTGTGTTGTTTATGTTGATGTTTTTTTCTCTGCTTTTGTTTGTGCATTCCTCAGTGTTAAGGCCACTAACTGAGTGAATATTGTATGATATGATATAAATGTATGATGTATGATATAAACTCATAAAAACACTGATCACTGAAAAGCACTACAGGTGGTCAAAAACTTCACACTGCACTTAATTCTTATATTTTTCACCTTTATGTTGATTACTATTCCTGCTCAAAGTTTCCCTCTGGAGTTTTCTTATGGGCAAAGTTTCTGTTCACAATCAGTAATACTCACTGCGTGTATCTTTGAAGCCCAACAAAAATGTTGAGCACATTTTATTTTCTCTTAAAATATTTGTAAAGCCATTTTTTTAATAAAAATTTGAATCCTTTACCTTCATGTTAACTTGCTAGCCTGCTCATGATGGCACATTGCAGACCCACGTGTATAAACGGTACTCTTATTGAGCTAATAGTGGCCATAAACTCCCTTTACAATGACTTGATGCCAAGTTCACTATTTCATTATTTTTAACTGTTATTTCTTATTATTCTAGTTTGCGAAAACTACAAAGCCCGGGGACCTGATCGAGATCTTACGTGGGACTTACAACCACTGGGCTATCTACATTGGTGAAAATGAAGTTGTCCATTTGTGTGTTCCAGGTAGGTTTCATTTACTTCCTTTAACTTGGAAGACCATCGATGACTTCCTGTCTGCAGCTTGTTTTGATTTTAGTTTCGTTAGTTATTAAAACATAGGGTAGTTTTTTGGAGGTGTTATCCTCAGATCCACATCATGGACCATTTTACTCTCTCTTCTGTTCTTTAAAACACACACAGGTCAGGACTCGAACTCTTGTGTTAGCGTGTTGGCGGGCCTGACCGCTTTACGACAAAGCCGAGGTGCGGCGTGCCAAGCTCTCTGAAGTGGTCGGCTATGATAGGTTCAAAGTCAACAACCTCCTGGATGACAAGTATGAGCCTCGTGATCCTGACATCATCGTGAAGGATGCCCTTGCGATGGTGGGCATGGAGCTGCCGTACTCGGTCACCTCGCGCAACTGTGAGCACTTTGTCACAAATCTGCGATATGACAGGCCAGAGTCTCGACAGGTGGGTATCCTGTGACTTAACAGAATAAATTGCATTTTGTTAAAGCTTTAATTCTTTAGATTTAAGGCCTGGTTGGTTGTTGGAAATGCAGTTTTCCACTGTGTTTCCTGCTCAAAGTTTCCCTCTGGAGTTTTATTATGGGCAAAGTTTCTGTTCACAATCAGTAATACTCACTGTGTGTATCTTTGAAACCCAACAAAGATGTTGAGCACATTTTATTTTCTCTTGAAAAATTTGTAAAGCCATTTTTTTAATAAAAATTTGAATCCTTTACCTTCATGTTAACTTGCTAGCCTGCTCATGATGGCTGACTTGACGCCAAGTTCACTATTTCTTTATTTTTAACTGTTATTTCTTAATTATTATAGTTTGCAGAGACTACAAAGCCCGGGGACCTGATCGAGATCTTACGTGGGACTTACAACCACTGGGCTATCTACATTGGTGAAAATGAAGTTGTCCATTTGTGTGTTCCAGGTAGGTTGCATTTACTTCCTTTAACTTGGAAGACCATCGATGACTTCCTGTCTGCAGCTTGTTTTGATTTTAGTTTCGTTAGTTATTAAAACATAGGGTAGTTTTTTGGAGGTGTTATCCTCAGATCCACATCATGGACCATTTTACTCTCTCTTCTGTTCTTTAAAACACACACAGGTCAGGACTCGAACTCTTGTGTTAGCGTGTTGGCGGGCCTGACCGCCGACAAAGCCGAGGTGCGGCGTGCCAAGCTCTCTGAAGTGGTCGGCTATGATAGGTTCAAAGTCAACAACCTCCTGGATGACAAGTATGAGCCTCGTGATCCTGACATCATCGTGAAGGATGCCCTTGCGATGGTGGGCATGGAGCTGCCGTACTCGGTCACCTCGCGCAACTGTGAGCACTTTGTCACAAATCTGCGATATGACAGGCCAGAGTCTCGACAGGTGGGTATCCTGTGACTTAACAGAATAAATTGCATTTTGTTAAAGCTTTAATTCTTTAGATTTAAGGCCTGGTTGGTTGTTGGAAATGCAGTTTTTCACTGTGTTTCCTGCAGAAGTGTATCTGAAAGATGTCCATCTGTTTACAGAGCTGCCAAACAAACCCTGCACCGAGGGGATTCGTTCATCAGTTCATGTGTTTTCATAAAAATGTGTGCTATGAGCAAACTGTGACCTGCTCTGATGCAAAAGTAGAGTTTGTGGTCATTTTTAAAACCAGTTCTCACAAAACACAAAAAAGAGTGGCAGCTCACTGATATCTGATCTGATATATTTAAAATTTCTGTGGTCGATTTACAATGAAATGTACTTTTAATACGTGGAAGCAGGAAATGAGCAGTAACAATGTAGCTCTGATGTGACTGTAGAGAGCCTGAAGTAAATACAGAGGATTTTATCAGCGAGAACATTTAAGTACATGTATGCATAGTTTGTGTTTAAGTAATCTGATTCCTCTGTGGGAATAACAATGAAAACTACCGTACAGATGGGTAATAACTAAATATGGACATGCATATAACTGGTTTAACACTTTCTTTGTACTCTCTTCAGACATCTCAATTATTCCATATTTTCTATCCCAGAAGAAACTGAGACTCATTAGCTAAAAAACAAACCTCTGCTCTAATCCTTACAGAACAGAACAGATGTTGTAATGTGTTTTATTGATGTTTCGGTGGGAAATCCCTTTATCGAAGTGACACACAGCCTCGATGTGTGTCTGCACCTGAGCCAGTTTAACGTAAAAGTGTCTCATTGGTTGTAACAATACACAAAATCGAGCACGATCTATTTCAGCTGATAAGAAGCAGATGTGCTGCTAAATCAACTGTGATTGCTCGAATTTCAAACAACGGAGGATGATTAACAAGCTGATTTGCCAGTATAAAAAAGGCTTGTTTAATCAAGGCACTCATTGCATCTGTCAGCTTCGCTGTGTTGTAGCTTTACAGAATTATCCAGAAAGCAGAAGAAACCATCTCACAGCTTTTCTGCTCAATCAGAAGACGTCGAAACGACTGCAAAATCCTGAAGTTCACTGTGAAGCAGTCTTCAGAGCATCATTAACTGTTGCTTTGTTTAGGAATATGAGAGATTAGAGGTTTTTATTATTTCAGCTGATAATGTGGGACAAACACAAGACTACACAAAGAGTGAGAGGGAGGGAGAGTTACTGTATTTTCCCCCTTGATGGATAATTCAGTCTTATTATGATCGAAGTCGGAACGTCCGTGTGTGGGACAGAACAGAAATAACAAAAAATAGCAATAACAGCTTTCACAGGTATCCTGAGTGGTGAAATTTCACACTAAATTTAATCATTTAAGCAGTGACACTGAGGTCAGAGGACCCTTTAATGGAGACAAAGCATCTGTCTCAGGTTCAACTTCAGTGAACTTTGAGAAGCAAAATCAAGTTACCGACTCTCTTCATCACGCTGTAGAGTCTTTTTTTTTTTCTTTTTTATATTTCTGTTTTTGTTAGCTTGCAAATGATGTTTTCAGTTTGGCCTTAAAGTTAACGGCCTTGACTGTGAGGTATGGTGGGAAACAATCAGACATGAATCATTTTTCCACTTTAACTCGTTTATCGTCATGCACTAATAATCACAATTGATTGTTGTAGTTTAATGATTTCTGTAACGCATTTGTTGACCTTCCGCCTGCCATTCATTTGTCTTCTGCAGGTTAAAGTTGTAGCTGTAGCTGCAGGCGCGGCTCTCGCAGGTATCGGCATTGTGGCTCTGGGCGCCCTTCTGTTCTCGTCGCTCAAACAAAACAACAAAAAGAAACATCGAGAGTGGGACGACTGAGACAGCAAGATGAGAGGAAACATCTTTGGATTTTTTTAATAAGTTCACTCATCAGTGATTATGATTTAAACTCTGAATAAATTACTGCAAACTGAAAAAGCTGTGTTTGTTGGTTTAGTGCTGTCAACACAGAAAAATAACCTTGGACGAGATGAAGGAAGCTGTTGTGCAGAAAAAGTCATCTGTAAATCCAGAGGATGTTTTAATGTTATATTTCATGTCTATGTTATGTGTCGGGAAGATTCACCTCATAGCTGTTTGTTTAATGTCTGAAAAGTGCATTATAAAATTCATTCGCAGTGGCAAGTTAAGAAGTCTTATTTCAATTTTTAGAAGTATTTTATTTGACAATTTAGTATGTTTTATTGATAAATTAATCACATTTTTGCCATCTGTTATCTGCATTCATGTTAATTAATGATTGTATGTCAGTCGTTTGTGATTAATTATTTTATTGTGTATTTACAGTACTGCGTAAAAGTAATTGTCAACAAAATAAATATTAACTATTACATCCTTTTTTATTATTTTTTTTTCTGGAGAATATTTTTTTTAATATTATTTTAATATTTTACATTATTCATTTGCACTTTGCAGGACAAAACAATGAGTTTACAATTTTATTTTTATTATTTATATTTCAATATTTTACAGATTTAGAGTAAAAAATATTTTAACTATCAACATTCAGGGGATATTGTACTTGTTGCATCCGTCGTCCCTCTGCCAGCATTGTCTTTATCCATACTTCACTTTTTACACACAAACACATACATGAAAAATTAAAACGTATAGGCTAAATGATGAAAGACTAGGAAAAAAAGAAAACACAGCTAAAGAAAGGGCAGATCAAACTAATGAACCGAAATTTTTTAGATTAAAACAGTTCAAAGAGTCAGCAAAGTGGATTGATGGAGCAAAGATGTGGTCACTTTTCATTTCGATGGATTAAAGGCCGAGATCTGAAGATTGGAGCAGTCGAATGAGGAACGAGGAGATGGGGCAAGGTAATCAGCGGGATCTTTTAATATATTCTGAATTTTACAGGAAGCCAATGGAGGGATGCAAAAACTGGAGTAATGTGGGACAAACGGTTAATTGTAGTCAACAGCATGACTACATGGTGACTGCATTTTGAACCAACTGTAAAAGGTTTAAAGCGGTTTGACTGAGGCACATGTAGAGGGAATTACAATAATCTAGACAGGAAAAAATAAAGGTGGGAAGTAACTGTTCAAGATCTGTAAGGGATAAGATACACCTGATTTTTGCAAACAAATCCAGGACTGGAGAAGCTTTGTGGGGACCAATTAGACTTTAAGACCAGAGTCAGGACATTAACAGGGTTTTGGAAGGTGAGGACATTTTGTAATCTTGGATTTTGTTAAGTTAAACTCAGGTTAAGTTTCAGATTTAGGCTCAGGTGTCATGGTTCTTCCCATCCTGTTGTTTTGTTTGTCATCTCTCGTTCTCTGTCCTAGTCTTTGTCTATTTTCATTTGATTTATGCACACTTTACATTGGAATGCACATGTTTTATTTTGTATTCTTACCTCTTCTTGCATGTCTGACACTTTACTTCCTGTACCTGTGTGTTTCCCACCTGTTTGATTATTCTGCTCCACCCTGATTACTTTCACCTGTCTCCACTTCCTTGTCACACTATAAATATTTAGTCCCCTTCCTTTGTTGTCTGTCAGTTTGTTGAGTATTGTTGGAGTATCTGTTTTAGTATGTTTTTGACTACCTGCCCTGGATGAGGAAATGCATTAAGTCAATCAGTCCTCAAAAGTATCAGTGTACCAAAAAGTGTGTGTATGTAGACTAATAGCTGAGCGAAGGATCACCTTAATGTACCTCCCCATGAAGGATCAGACAGGTTGGCCCTGCAAAAAATTAAATCTTATCAACACATGTTTTTGTGTTATTTAACCTGTTAATCCCCAGTTTCCTCTAAACAAAAAACACAATCTGTACAGTTGGAAATGTAGCATTTGCAGTGAAAATCAATTTCCAATACCATCTTGTGTGTATCAGTGAGATTTTCTTGAAACACTAAAACAACAACTCAGAAATCCACCTTCAGGCAACTTCTCGGGGACGTGTGTTATCTTGTGTGGATTTTAAAGTGCTGTGCTTTACTGACACATTAACATGAACCTTTATCTGTGGCTGTCTGGAAATATTTAGAAAATTCTCCCAAAATAGCAACCAAAACCTGTTTTTAAATCAATCTGAGAGAAGTCATACAGAGGTGAGATCACGTCAGTTTTAATTTCATTTGGGACATTCAGATATTTTAAGAGACACGGGTGAGAAATACAGTTCAAATCCTTTACACAAACATGAAATCAGATGATGAATTGGGTGGTTTCTTTTGCAGTGTAGAAACAGGCCTCGGGGCCCACGGCCAGGCCAGTAAAGCTGCGAGCAGGTGGGGGGCAGTTGGGCTCGCCCGGTCCCCAGAAGCAGCACAGCACCCCGCATTGTTCCCGAGGTCACCGCCCGAGAGCTCCATGAAATCCAGAGTGGGCTGCGTAGGCTCGGGTCGTGGGACCGGCTCCAGAAATAATAAAACCTCATACCCTCCACGTTTTGTGAGTTTGGAGAAGGCGGCTTATCGTGGCTGATCATTAGGCTCAGGACCAGCTCAGAAATAATCACCGTGCATAACAAATGTGGAGCGTTGTCACTTAGAGACTGATACAATGAGGCCTCAAAACACAAACGCTGATTGGACATTTGCTTTTATTTTTTTTTTTAGTACAGAGACAAGTCACATCCACTTTTTTTTTTTTTTTTTTTTATCACCTAGCTCTTCAGTTTTTATTACCACCTCCTCCTCCATGGCCTGTTCCTCTGATATCAGCTGTGTTTGGCACCAAACTGACATCAGCCTGCTGCCAAATCAAATATGTCCCCCCATTACAGTCAGTAATGTTTTTTTATTGCAGGCAACTGCTCCGTTTTGAAGCAATAAAGAATTAAAACAATGGAAAACAAGATGGACTATATCAGCTGTTTTATAAGGTGCAGCCATAATGATAAACTTTACTCGTGTATATTATTTCTGAATTTCTTCACTCGTTTCAGTTTTCTGCCTCCTCGACCTCCACGCCCTTCATCGCTGGACGGGAGCTTCAAAGCCCTCCTTCCTGGCCTCTTTGCTTGAAGTGCTAAATGCTTGACTTGAGATTCTGGTGGTCGCACTTCTTTGAACTACACTTTTCCCCGACTGTCAGCTGTAGCATCTTTTTTTTGGTTAAATCTAATTGCGGTCCGTTCTCGGTTCTCCCATCCTACATACTGATCAGCGTGGTGAACATGAAGCTGTGTGGCCAACTGAGAAAAAAACTTTCATAAACTTTGAATGCTTCTGTTATGGTTTTCCATTTTTGAAATGTGATCTTCCCTAAAACACATGAGTGGAAATGAAGCACCAAATTGTTATACATAAGGTTAGTCCAGATCAGTAAAGTTTTTATGAATTATATGTAGATTTTTACTATGTTTTTTTTAAATAATAGACTTATTTTCTCACCTTTAGATGCTGGCTGCAACTCTACCATCTCTTTCAGAAGTGTAAAAAGCAGGAAAAACAGGTAGCCGAGTGCAAAACATTAAAACATTTTGAGCAGAAGGGGGTCGAAATCTCAGGTCACTGCATGAGAGAGGGAATCACATCCTGAACTAGCAGGCAGCAGAACTGTCACATCTGATAGCAACATGCAGGTAGGGGAGGAAATGGAAATTTGAAAAGCATCCCAGTGGACATAAAGCTGGGGAAAAAAAGCTGCCAGCAAACACCGGAAATCGCTTTTTTGCCATTTTCCCAGCATATGATCATCAACACGTTATACCAGAGTCACAGTCGATTTATAATAAAGTACATTTTTTATGTTAAATTTTGCAGGTGATTGCTGATAAAGAGTAAGCAACATTAAAAAATAGTTGGTGCATTTTGCTTTAAAGTTAGCTAACAGTGGGTATTGTGAGTTTCTATTGTGAACAGGCCAACATGAATTACTGCAGCCAGTAAAGAGTTTGTGATAAAAGGCGACGTGACAGGCAGCCGTGGAAGCCAAGAAACAACTACCTTTGGTTTCTGTGTCGCTCCAGAATATATGGTTTCTCCCTCCGCGGCCCGTCCACGCTAACTTCTTCCCACATTCGAGTCCCCCCCTCTTAAAGGCAGAGGGAGGGGAGGTGGTGCGGCCGGGCCAGGAGGGCCGTCAGACGCCCCCAAACTTCTTCCATTTGGTACAAAGATGTCATTGAGCCTTGTCTCTGCACCTGCTCAAGCCGTGGAGGAGATGGCAGCGGCTCTTCCTGTGTGTCTGGATGGGGCAGCAGAACAACAGTCCCACCACCTCCCCACGCTGCGAAGAAATAAGCCCGACAAACGGATTAAAGTTGTTTTTTTTTTTTTTCAAAAGGCAAACTGCTGCCATGCCAGATAAGTCAATAAATAAGGGCCAGGGAAACTTTGTTCGTCGTGTGAGGGGCTTTTTTGTGAGAGAGAGGAGAGAGCCAGGAGGACGTGGTTTGGAGATGGCAGGTTGGACCACCCCATTTGTAAGGTTTTCTGGTGCCCGCTCAGGTGGCAGCGGTTGGAGCAGCCACCTCGCAAAAAAAAAAAACATCCCCCCACTAACTCCTGGCTCACAATGATGAAAGTGTTTCAACGAGGAGGCGAGGGTCTCTGCTCCGAGTCCGCTGACAGAGAGAGATTAGAATAACAATGGCCCGGGTTAATGATGTTTGTGCCGTTAAAGACACAAAGTCGTTACTAAGAAAGCCATCAGGCCTCCAAGTCAAGGAGAATGAAAGGAGTGTTTTTCTTTTTTCTTTTTTTTTAATGCTGATTACTTGCAGCGAATTCTAAACAGAGCTGTGATCAACCCACAAAAAAACCACCAGCGGCTCCGTGTCCCGTTTTATGGTGGGCTTCTTGGTGTTTTTCACGCTGCCGTGGCTCCTTTTTTAGTTCATGAGATAGCGGCTTGTTTTGTGAATTAGCTGCAGTTTCTTCTCTCAGTTCCACTCATCATGTCGAGGCAGCAGGCAGAGCCGAGCCGGAGCTGGCAGAAGGGGGCAAAGAAAAGCCAAAGGAGGGGGTAAGAAAAAGGAAAAAAAAAATACAAGACGGCTTTGAAGAAGACTGAGCTCGCAAAGCTGTATTTTAAAGTTGGATGGCACATCAGAGGGATATATACGCTCGTGCTGCAGCATCCAAAAAGGCATTCTCTTTAAAGCCGAGCAGAGTAAGACCAAACATTCGCCGCCGTGCTCCGAGGCCTAATTATCCTTTTTGGATCGCAAACAGAGAGCCGGTTTCTGAGGAGCAAGGAGACAAGCAGAGGATGGCTATATCTGAAAATAATTAAATGTGACATGATTTGGGCTGTTATTTACATTCACATTATAGGCTGACACTACCATTTAGAGTGACTTAGTGCAAAACTGGATTCCTTTCGCTTCCTCCGCCCTTGAAGCTTATGTTTTAATAGAGATATGACGGGAAAAATAAATGAAAGTGGGGGCCAAAAGAGGAGCTGAAAGGAGCCTTAATAGTGAAATGTGATTCCAAGAATCATAAACATGTTCTGTGTTTGAAAGCTGCCACAGCGTTAAAGATGCCTTTCTCGCACTCATATTAACATCCAGTTCCTGCCATGCCGTAGCAGCTCTGACCGCGGCCTCGCTGAGGGCGAAGCTGGATTTATATTTTCGCCCAGCCTTTGTATGTAGCAACAGTAGCCGACATCCACCTCCTGAAAAATAAAACTACATGTCAGGGTTATTGAGGCCTTGAAGAAAAGCTCAGTAATTGTCTCATTTTCAATAACACACATTTAACAAAGACATTTACTGCAAACTTTCACCTCACCGTGACCTCCCCTCATTTCCAAAGTGAATGAAAGGATGCATATTTGGCAATTGCACAACGTAGTGTACTATTAACTCATGAGACAAAGCCCAAACTGAATATAGAGACTCTATAAGTGGCTATATATGAGATATAATTAAAGAACAATACAGCCAGATCATGCACTGTACATCTGTCTGTTATTGTGGTGCAATCACTGAGTTAAAATCTGATGTTAAACAATAAATCGAAGCATACGCCATAGATATCTTCAGCAATATACATCTTCACCACAAGTATTCAACCAACTCCAAGCCTGAGTTCTGTCCAAAGCTTGGTTGGTGTTAATTGTGCACATGTAAAGTCCAATGTGGTGCATCTTCTTTCTGAAACAACGGTTTAAAGGTCTAAGTGTATTTAGAACAAAAAAGGACAGGCCAATGTGTCGCTCGACCATGTGTAAAGTGTTTACTGTATAGCTGTTAGAGAAATGATATGAAGATGGGTGAGACACCATGATTGTTTAAATATGGAGAAGACATGGCGCACTCAGCAACACCATGTTGTGAACACTGTAAAAAGGAGATACTGTGAGAGAAATTTAAATCAAAATTTAAATAAAAATTAGTTTCACGCCTCTGCACGGTCGGCCAATTGTTGCATGAATGTCAGACTGATGCTTTCAAAAAGCAACAAAAATGTCGAATGCAGCTGCCTCTAACAATGAAAAGGTGGTTTTAGATGCTGTTGAATGATCCAACAAGCACTTTGTCTGAAGTGTACTGACACCTTAAGGCTGATCAGGCTCCAATATAAATACTTTAGTCTCAGTTACTTGCAACAACAACAAACCTGACAACATTTCATTGGCCTGAAAATGGAGTAAAAATTGATTCCTCTTTCTGAAACCGTGCAATCATATTTTCATTTCAGATATTAAGAACAGCTAAAACTTCCAAACAGCAGAGTGGTGAAATAAACTGAAACTCCGGCAGTATAAGCAACCAGTAGTGAGCAGCATCGGGGTCAAACCAAACAATAGACGCACTACGTCTTCTCCTTCAAATATTTGTGTTTGAATTCCCATGTCTCTAGCATTACACCGAATCAACATTTCAAGTAAATAAGACGTTTGCAGGGGTCAGCGCTGCGTGAATGAAGACAATAGACGGAACAAATAGTCGGTCTGGGTGAAGAAACAAGAGCCGGGTGGTGAGAGGGCTTCGTGATAGAATATATGCGGGAAGGAGAAAGAAAAATTAGGATGCCTGTTTCTGAAAATGATGAAGTCTGACATGTGCTCAGCCCTCATCTAAACGCTCACCGTCTCCCTCCCACACGGGCGACCGAGGAGAGAGGAACTGAGGAAATGCCTGTGGCTCGGCCTCTTATTTTTCCATGGCAGCGTTATAAACATATAGAGCAATAACATCTCCTGTACGCCCGCAGATCTGCGGCGGGGGCCTCTCAAAAGCAGCACTATGTTATTACCGCCTGCCATGAATGCCCTCTGTGTGCGCACGCATGTTCTTATCTCACATGTGAGACTGCACACGTGTGTGTTTGCAACAAGCAGTAACTGCAAAATGTTTATTTCCAGAGGCTTCCTGTGCAAATGATCCCGCTCGGGCCAAACACAGGTAGATTCACGGAGCCTGACACGTTGGCGTGAATATGTCGCAGAAATAGACTGAAGGTAAATGGTGGAGATTGTGTGTCTGCTGAAAGAGCCCGACTGTCTCAGAAACAGGAATAAATAGGTCTTTGCATGCACAAGTTTACAGCTCAGCCCCCCCTCCTAACCAGTCGTGGTGAAGCAGTAAAGCCCGACAAGTTTACCTGTTTATGTACATGAGGATTTTATTGATTATATACAGTGGAACCATTCAGAGCTGGAAAAACTGCCACTACCACACGTTCATCCTTCAATATTTGTTCAAGTTCCCAAGAGTTCTGCCAGTTTCATTTTGAAAACTTTTGAAATCTGTTCTCCGTTCATCAAATATGTTTCCACATCTTTGACACTAAATATGCCGATTGTCTGCACATAACGAACTTTTATCATGCATTTTATATATTTACACTCCAGTTTCCAGTTTATTCGATATGCAAGCGAAAGCTAACCCCGAGTAATACGACAGCCCTTTAAATAAATCCTTTCTTTATCTTATATTTAGCCTTCTACGATTTCTAGAGGGGGACAAACTATTTGGACCAAGTCTCAGTATAACAGAATATAAAAAATCAGCATGACAAACCATATCCTGCAAAATGATTAAACATTTGATCAAACTCTTCCCGTAAAGTGTTTCAACAAAAGGAGAACAATATAACGATCATAAAGGGAGGGTTTGTTTTTGTGTTAGTGTATTAGAGAGTACCAGCTTTATCTAGGTGCATTTCATAAACTAACAACCTGACCACAAAGTTCCCTTTGGGGACAGTAATGCTGAAACATTACATTTGAAACAACATGTCTGAGCGTTTTTGTCTGCATTGTTGGAAAGACGGCACACCTGTAGTGCTGATGGGCGACTATAACAATTTACCGAAATTTGAAGACAAAAACAAAACAGTGTTGATTGACTGGAGAATAGAGAGGAGAATAGAAATTTCCTCCTTTGAATTCTCAAATCTGAAAAACACATTTTTTTAGCCAATGACAGAACACCATAGCACCTTGTGCTTTGGTATTGAACGGCTCATTGTAAGGCTTTTGGAAAACCAATAAAAGGTGTTAATAGAACAAACTCATCTGTCACTGCAGGAAATCCAAACTACACGCACCACCACACCTGTCGATATGCTGTATTTTGTCTGTTCATTCCTCCAAATGCTGCACCTGCTTATGAAATCAAACACCGAGCATCAGGAAGGAAGACTTCTGATCAGAAATATTATTTACCTGAAGAAAACTGTCCAGACTCTACCTGTCAGCCATCTTCACCCTCCAGGACCAACACAGTGCCATTAAGGGGAGAAAAGGCTATAAATATGAAAAGTGGTCCCTTAACTCTGCATATATAATGAAAGGGAGAACTTCTTTTTAGCTCAGTCATCTGTATGTCTGAGCCTCGAAATCACACTCAAGAATTTCTGCTGCATAAAAGTACATGAAATGTCCAAGATGAACATCAAACGGGCAAAAACACTAAACAAATCTTTAAGTAGCAGTCTGCATGAGACCTGTGAGTCAGCGACTGTGGATCATGTGTTTTTGACATTTGAAGTCTCTTGTCAGTCTACAGTCATGCACCCAAACAGTGCCAACAAACTGAGCCATCACTCTGCTTCTCCTTCAGCACATTTTTCAGAGGTTTTTTTAACTAACTTGGATACTTTACTGTCAACTCTTTTGTTATTTGAGAAATTATACTTATGATTTATCAGCCTGCTGACAGTCAAAATGTATAATCTCTAACATCTTTACAGAAATACACAACAAAACAATGTAAAATGAATTTGTTTGTCATACATTGTGTTTTTTCCTGTTTTTTGCCTCTTGTCTGTAATTACTATTATTAGTGTTCTCATTTCAAAAACACCATACAAACACCATCCTTTAAATCATGTATGGTGTGTTCCTGTCTTAGTGGGATCTACATCTCCAAGTGTTTTTAAAATCTCCTTTTTTTCTCATGGAAATAGTCATGAATAACACAACAAACAACATTTGATCTAAAACAAACTGTTTGGATTTTAAAATGAGTGACATGTTGAGTACATGACATCAACATGCGAGCATTAAACTATTTATTTATTCCACTCATCTTCAGGCTTTTTTCTTTATAGATTTGCCAGCGAAACGCTTTGAACAGACATGATTCTGACTCTGTGTTTGTGAAGATGCACCAGCTGGGCAGAGCAGAGCTCAAAGTCTGTTTCTCTTCTCGCGTCCCGCCTCCTTTTAATGTTCCTCCAGTAATGTCTTATTAAGAGTTTAAGACTGCGACTTGTCGTTTTTATCCAGCCTCATGTCACACATGCACAAAAACACGAGCTAGACCCACAAATGTTTTAACAAAAGTGGTGGAAAATATGTCAGCCAGATGAAAAAATAGCAAAAGCAGCTAATCTTTATTGGGTGCTAAATATTTTATACCTTTTCTCCTCCTTTCGTTCATTCATTCGTTTCTGCTTTCCGTTATTCGGGTCATTAAACAGAAAAAGTCACACTTCTCAAACTCAAGATGCTGTATCTTCCCAAACCCTTTTTTTTTTTGTTGTTTTCCTTAAAAAGAGTCTGCTGACAGGAGCTTCAGAGCCCGAGAGTCTTCCCCTTTTCCACAATCTCAACTTCTCATACATACATTTGAGTTGTGAAACAGTTTTTGGCGACGCACGATGAGCCCCGGGGATTATTGTCATAGCCAACCCCGATATTATAGAATTACAGTCAGACAGAGCGACTCCTGGTGCTGCGCGGACAATTACTCTGCGGCCTGGATCTCAGTGGAAAAGCTGTATTAGGGAAAAAACCTCAGTCTATCAGATGCTGAAAAACAGGGAAGTGTTGGCAGATAATGTGTCAATACCAACCAAAGTAATCACGGCGGGGCTCAGAGGGGGTCTGACTCTCGCTTTATTAGAAAGTTCCTCTCCAAAACGAAATGCAACACCGCCGGCTCAGGCCAAAGACACATTTACATTTACTGTTTGCCTTTGTTTTAGGACCATAAAGTGAGCTATTTGCACTGTTAAAAGTCTTACTCTGGGGCTCTCGGGGCTGGGATGGCTTTTAATGTTGTCAGAAAGCATATTTTTGCCTCTTCAAAGACTTTCTCAAACTCCAGGAGCTCTCGTCGTAAAACCGCACTTTCATATTAGATTTCTGAGGCAGAGACGTCCAACGGTTTGATGGCTCCTTGGCACCGTCATCCATCGACGTTTACAGCTGTGCTTTTGCTCTCTCCTGTGGACGCTTTATTATCTGCACGGTCGGCTCAGACTCCACACCGAGCGGTCAGCTGCCTCCATCTTGTGGTGAGTTTTATATTCTGCATTAAAGCCCGAAGACGTCGAGAACAGGGAGCACGCTGGGACCTGCCGTAGAAACAAGGCAGCTCAAGGTGGCAGTGTGCCTCCACGAGTGAGCTTTCTACAAGATATCTGAGCCAGAGAGAGACAGGGAGGATTCACGCTGAAGCACAAGGCTGCAGGAAGAAGCTTTTTTGCTTTCTTTATATTTAATTTTGTTGTGTTTGCAGCCACAAGTCCAAATATTTGTCTCAAAAAGCAAAAACATTTGTTTTATAGGTTAATAGTTCTAAATTATTATAACATCAGCTTAATGAAGTATATGAAGTATATGAATTTGAAATCTCATTTTCAAGAGGGACCTGTGAGCAAAATGGAAACTCTGAAACTACTAAAATTATATTTTCTTACCAGAGAAAGAAAATTCGGCCTCCAAACGAGTCAATCGAGATGTAATAATAAGGTGATTAATGCAAGCAGCGGGTGACTAACGGGTTTAATTTACTTTATATGTGCAGTAAGTTTAAGTTTGGCGTGTTGGTTTGTTGTTGGTTTTCTTGCAGTTACCTGGTGGGCGTGGCTGTCTCATCAGCACACCTGAGATCACCTGGACCCGATGTTTTTAAATCAAACTTTATTCTAAACTGGAGAGAAGATCCAAACTTTTCCAAAAATACCAAATACATCAGGCTGAATTTAAAATGATGTTCAGGAATATATTTACATTTGATGATCATAAAGTTTTGGGTTCATTGAGTGCTCACGTAGAGAAATTTAAAGGGGAAAGTGGACTTAATAAATACTAGTATAAATCATTCTGTCATTATTAATGCATCACTGAGCCTGAACAGGTAGGAAGTAACCTAAGTTCAGATTTTTAACTGGACGAGTTTGTCCAGTTAGTATAAAGTCAGCGACGCACTCATTTCACTCAATAATAGATACTGCATTATTAAGATATTCAGTGATTAAATGATATTATAAATAAATAAATGGAGTTTCAGTTCAGTGTCAGTCTACTCGTCCAGAATAAAACTTATTTCTAAAGAATATGATGAATCTTTTGGACTTTACTTATTACTACTTACTTATTGTGTAACAATACTCTCAGCTCAGTGATAAAATGTGCTTTTACTAGTTTTTATAGATGTTTCTGCTGTGCTCTCAAAGCAAAAAACTGAGAAATGCCTTGATGAAAAGATAAAAAGCAGACGTCTTAATTAGCCACAAACTCG
Source organism: Scortum barcoo (assembly GCA_023238725.1). Classification (NCBI taxonomy): domain Eukaryota; kingdom Metazoa; phylum Chordata; class Actinopteri; order Centrarchiformes; family Terapontidae; genus Scortum; species Scortum barcoo. The sequence goes on from CM041539.1 coordinate 3,489,939, forward strand.
AGTTTTTAAACTCTTCAAAGAAACTGATTTGTTATTTCTGGCCTAAGTATGTCCAATGATGTGAGCGCGTCTGGATTGTCGAGCATGTTTTCAGATGAGGCCTTTTGGCAGTTTACAATATTAATGCATGACATTTTATTGCACCTTTTGAATGGTTGCAAACAAACACACAGCAGCAGACAAAAAAGTTTGAGCTTCACTATTTATATTCTATCATGTCAATGTTAATCAATGTAGTATTTCACATTATTCCCATCATTATATTATAAAACCAACTGGACACAAGTACTTGACTATTTCATTTATTTTTATATGAATCTTGTGAAAAATTTTGACAATTACGCAAATTATTAAGCTGTTAATTCAAACAAGTGACTGAGTATCTTGTTGGATCTTTATATGCAAATAAGGTCTGTGAGTAAAGTGTGTGTTTGTACGTGTGGGATCATTTATATGTGTGTGTGTGTGTGCATTAGACTTATCAATAGGGTGATCAATACAGTGTCATCACAAGTGCAAACAGACATTGTTTGTGTATATTTCCATTTCTGTGAGGACCAAGGTGAGTTTAAGACTGAGAGAGAGAGAACAGGGCTCCGAAATGTGTAAAGATTTTGTTTTTACGTTAAAGATTTATATCACTATTAAGGTTAGTCATATATTTATATTCTAGGAAATACATTAACTACACTGAGGGTCCTCAATTTAAACCCTTTATACTACAGTAATGAAGGTGCCGTGGTAAATATGTAATCTATCAGTCATTATAAAATGTTTGTGCAACATGAAATCTATTAAATAAACTTTAAGACCTTAAGAATAAAGGGGGAAAAGACATTAAACAAGTACATTAATTAATAGACAATGCTCAGTATGACCAGGATAAATGAGCTGAAATAATGAACTACGTAATTGTGTGGTCTCCTTCATTTTTAATTAGGTTTCCATGTTGTGGCTTGAACAGATAAGATCAAATATTAATCACGTGTTGATGTGAGTTAATTACGTTTCACGGTCTGTTAGGATTTGTCAGTTGTTGCCTCAAAAGACTCAACTTTCATTTACAGTTTTAAATCCTGAACACCAAATTCACTGATGGATGATAAAAGGCTTTTATTTTACATACTTAATGTATGATGATGATGATCAGTTTAATGTGCACATATTATTATTTTGGAATCGTTGTTTTTAATCCATGTGAAGACAATGCGAGAATAAAATATGAACAATGGACACTTTTATATTTGGTATTCCTACAGTCACAGTGTCCTTATTTTAGCTTTATTGAGGAAGGCTTTTGTTTTGAAAGGGCTACAGAGACTGACTTGAGGTGGATGAAGATGAAAAAAAAAGTTTGGTTCAGTTTAATGAGCCCACTGACCATCCACTGCTCCAACACTGATTTGTTTTTCCTTCTGTGGTTCTTCGCTCTGAAATCTGAGCTGGAGTCTGAAACATTCAGTCCAGAACAGATAAAAAAGTGAGTTAGTTAGTTAAAGTTATTTCAAACAGACCGAAACCAATCATTTTAGTTTGGTAATTGAACAGCTATTATCATTTAAAAATAAGCACAAATTTGGGTGCTGCAGTTAGTGAGTCCATCTTTTTATGCTCCTGGTTGTTTCCTGCTTTATTTTCAGGAAAACTCTTAAATTAAGGGGAAAATTATGGAAAAACAAGGCAGCTCTTTTGCCTTTATTAAGAGTTTTCATCTACGTTAATGATGTAGTGAAATACAGAGGTAATATCATAATTAATTTTGGCTTGTAATTTGTTAAATCACACTCTAAATAATCAATTTGCTCTTTAATCCTTAAAAGTCAACCTGTGCTTACACATGAGGTCCAAAATAAAATACTTTTTAAGTGTTCTTATGCTGTAAATCTTAAATCCAACTTCCATTAAACAGTTTATATAAAAAAGATGTATCTTATTACTACTTATACTTAAATTGTGAGATATTTTAGAGCTGCTTTTCATCGGGGATTTATCAAAGTCACAGAGTCAGAGTGTGATTCTACTTTATGATGTTGAATATTGAATAAAAGTCATATCACATGTGCATAAAGCATTTTTTTCCCCTTCCTTATCACTTTGGACGAAAGAGGCTGACACTACACCTGCACGTCTATCGTTTATTTAATTGCTCATTTATTACTTATTTGTTTCTTATTTTTTTAAGTGAACTGAATACGCCTCGTTATTCCAGTTTTATTTACCAATCTATACCTGTATCTTATTTTAATTTTTCTGGACCTTTGTTGCTTTTTTGTGACTGTATATTGTTACTCAGCTTTATTTTGTTGGTTTTGTACGGACCTGTGCATATCTCAATAAAAAATAAATACAAAAAAGAAAGAGGGTGAAGGGTGGAAAAGTATTAAAAGCGTTAAAAGTATTAAAATTAATCACTTTACTCATCATGTGCAATTTATTATCAAGTACAATTACTGTTATTACTGTAATTATCTGTTTTTGGATGCATAAAGTGTATTTACTGTATTTTTATGCATCTTATTTTATAGCATATGTATTCTTTGTACCTCTTTCTTCTTGCTATTTAAGCTGCTGCAACAAGTGAATTTCAACAAGTGAAGGATCAATAAAGTTTAATGTGATCTTCAAAGTTTCACAAGTAAGAATAAAAGTTCATCTTAAAGTTTTTCTCTCAGTCTGACTCAGGTTTGTTGTTGGACTCAGGTTACATCACGACACTCCCTCAGAGCGCATCTGAACCCAGCAGCAGTCTCTCCAGCGGGGGGGGGGCATTTGGGCAGCAGTGTCCCAGCCTGAGCCTGACCACACCCCCCCGGAGCTCGGTGTGTGTGTCTTATTGGCTGCCGGGAGTCATCCTGAGGCTGGATGCGGCTCCTGTGGAAGGCTGCGGACTGTTAAAACTCCCCGGACCTCTCCATCCGCGCAGACACTTGTTGCGCACCGCCGGGGGAGAGCGCACACCCGACCCGAGCCTCTGCAGCGTTTCCTTTGGGGGGAGTGATGAACTCCATCGACCCTCAGTCCCATCATCATCATCATCCTCCTCCTCATCACCAGCAGCAGCAGCAGCACGCCTCCCCCACCGTCGGCTCTCTCCCACCCAAAGGCGCACAGGAGGCCCCGGACATGGCCGCGGTGTACTGCGACAACTTCGGCAGCATGTACCACCAGCAGAGCCTGCAGGGCGCGCAGAGACCCGCCGGGTACGGCCTCGGGGATTACGCGTCGTCTCCAAACCCGTACCTGTGGCTCAACGGGCCGGGCGTCAACTCCTCCGCGTCCTACCTGCACGGAAACAGCCCGGCGCCCTTCATCCCGCCCTCCTACGGCTCCCAGCGGCAGTTCATCGCCAACTCGCCCGGCTTCGGAGGACCCGACCTGGGCTGGCTCTCCATCGCCAGCCAGGAGGAGCTGCTGAAGCTGGTGCGTCCTCCCTACTCCTACTCCGCGCTCATTGCCATGGCCATCCAGAACGCGCACGAGAAGAAGCTGACCCTGAGCCAGATCTACCAGTACGTGGCCGACAACTTCCCCTTTTACAAGAAGAGCAAGGCCGGGTGGCAGAACTCGATCCGGCACAACCTGTCCCTGAACGACTGCTTCAAGAAGGTGCCGCGGGACGAGGACGACCCAGGTACGAGCCGGGAGCACTCACCTGTCAGGGAGGAGGGATGAGAGGGGGATAAAGGGACATCCTCACCTGGATCTGCAAAAAAAGAAGAAAAAAAAAGAGTGAAAATGACAGAAAAAATTATGAACACCTGAAAAACAGTCATCAGTTAAATGTGTGGTACAGTAAGTTTTAATAACAACAATAACTTAACTGCACTTAAATTAATTTAGTTATTAAAATATGACACAAGGAGATACTGGAGCAGCTGTTTGTAGAGAAATATAGAGATGTCAAAGGTTACATAAATACTTATATATATGATATATTATAAATTCAATAATCTGATAACACTGTGGGATTAAAGGCTTCCTGTCGAGCGGTGCAGATATATGTTGTTTTCCTGCATCATGTTATTATTTGTATTGTGCTCTAACATGGTGCAATGCTGTTTTTAATCCGTCCCTCTTCTTCAGTCTAGACCAGAATAACAGTCAGCTCAGGAAAAGGTGTTATTTAGTGGTTATTATCGGTCTGTGGTGCTTCAGAAAAACACTCATAAGTTGCTTCCAGGAAACATGAGTTTGCTCTGACAGATTGCTCTACCCATAGTGTCGACCTGTGGAGTCATACCTTAACAGGAAGTGGCTAAAAAGGGGTCAATTTAAGTTAAAACAAAAAAAATATATATATTACTACAACTTCCATCATTCAACTAAAACTTTAGTAATGATGTTTTAATATTTTGTCTCATCTTTAATCACAGGAAAAGGAAACTACTGGACGTTGGACCCAAACTGTGAGAAGATGTTTGACAATGGGAATTTCCGCAGGAAAAGGAAAAGACGGTCAGATCCGAGCAGTGCCGGAGGGGCAGCAGTGGCGGCGGCGGGGGCCACAAAAGTGGAGGATGGCAGGCCGGCGGTGGGGGCCCCCCTGAAGCCTTCAGACAGCCCTCAGCTCCTGGGGCCATCCTCGCCGGAGATGGAGGCGATGAACGAGAACCAGAAGAGCTCGTCGTCGTCCTCGCCGCCCGGGGTGGCCTCGGCCACTCCGTGTTTCAATAACTTCTACAGCAGCATGTCGACTCTCAGCTCGGGGGCCCCCAGCCGACAGGGGTCCCTGGGACTGGTGAACGAGCTGTCGAACAGGAACATTACGGCCCTCAGCCCGTACCACCTGAACCACGGCGGGCAGGACACGGCGGCGTCAGAGCACGCGGAGGGCTTGCATTTCAACCGTGGAGTGTACTACAACACGTTTGGCGGCGGGCAGAGCGGACAGTTCAACAGTCACTTCTACAACAGCTTCAGCGTCAACAGCCTGATCTACCCCAGAGAGGGGGCAGAGCTATAGGAGCCGACCTGCCACCGCCTCACACCCGGTTTAGAGACTCAGCGAAACACGCAGACGTTGGCGTGTTTCAGCTCCTCTGCATCAACAAACCCCCCCTTCATTTCAGAGACTAGAGTTTAGGTCAACTTGATTCAACCTGACAAGCACTCAAACTGTGGAGACATCAAACAAAAAATTAGCACTTATCTTTTTACTTTTTTTTTATAACCATATTAAATCTCCTACTTTGCTCTTAATGCTAAAATATGCTTGCAAAGGAGGACAACCACTGAACACTCACATCTTTTATTATTTTAAACGTCTATTTTACATTTTAGGGCAGTTTCACTATTCCTGTGCTCCAAACTGCTCTGTCATTTTTAAGATGTAAATGTAAGCGTGATATCTTTTGCCAAAATCGAGCCCAGATTTTTCTTTTGAAGCGGCCAAATTTCTCACAGTTGATTACTCCTGCTGAAGCTGTTCATTCATAATCAACTCAAATCTGCCAAAGTTGCCTTTTGCGAGACCGCAGTTACCTCAGAGCGACAATCGTATGAGACGAGCGTGCCCTGCTGCGAAGAGTTTACCGGATTATTCAGACAGTTTCCAAATGCAGTAACAATCGATTTAACACAAAAACGATCCCAGACGGGGCTTGCCTTATTTTTATATCCTCCATGTTGACTGAAAGCGCAGCACTACGGCTCATGTAAATACATGTGGACTTCATAAATGTGTATTTTTGTAAATTATAAAGATAGTTTGTGACTATTTATGATATTTATGCTGATAGGCATTGGTTTCTACTGTCGTCTGAAAATAGTTTGATTAAAGCAGAAGTGAATGATATTAGCTTACAAGATGCGCCGAAAACAGTATCACTAAAAACCCAGATGTCATAAATATATATATCTAAATATTAAAAACTATATGCTATATCATGGTTTCTCTCAGGATTCAATGTGACAATCATTGAATGGCTTTTGTATCTATAATTGTCTTTTTTTTATGTTTATACAGTTCATACAGCGTACAGGCAGTTTCAACTGTGACTATTAATAAATATCATGTGGTCTCTACTGTATTGTCATGCATCATTTTCAAATAGGGCATCAGTGTATTCAGGGCTTCATTATCATTTGAATGCATACCCATAAATTTCCTTTAATCTCATATTTAATTACTTCTACTCCATTTCAGCTCAATGCAGCCTCTTAGTATCTGTATAAAAAACCTTAACAGGCCGAAACAAAGACCTGCGTGAGTTATTTTCTGTAAACTTACTGACCCTGTTCTCCAGAGAGACAAATTATTTTAACAAAAACTTTCATTTATATAAAAGTTTTTCATTGCAAAGCCAGAATCTATATCAAAGAACAAAATTAAACAGAAGTAAAACCCTCAATCAGACTCACTGTTTGTTAGGTTTTGTGTTCAAGTTCACGTCAGAGTATTAAATCAATGATTAGTGTTTAATGATGTGAATCGTAGAAGACAATGTTGTTGCTGAAAGATGTGTCAAGAGTCATTTAAACTTTTTACACTTCATCTTGTTGTGTTTTCTGTTTCTGGGAAAAGGGAAAGTTTCTTACTTTCGCTGGTCAACCCCCCAAACTGCCTCATTTAAAACCACTAAGACCCTAAATGAGAAGCCACGTGAAGAAATAGACGAATATCAGTGCAAAAATTGTTAGAAACATGAGGGATGTTTATTGTAAGGATCTCTGGTACAGGTCACTCAATTTCCTTATCATTCCTGGGAAGTTTCCCCAAAGTAACTCTGGAGCTTTTAGTTGTGAACAGGTGATCAGCTTAACCTGCTGAAGTGTGACATTTTCTACAGAAAAATCATACAATTAAACAATTACTGAGAATAAATAACTGAATAATGAATTAATATTTACATGGGTTTAAAGCGAACGCTCCTTATTTTCTCCTCAATTAAGATTTTTATGTTGCCCAGTGCTGTAATAATTATATTTATTAATGTTTGATTTACTGAGCAGGATTTTCTGTGGAGCATTACAAGGAGATGAAAAATCCCTAATTCTTATTTTTGTATTGAACACATGCAACAACCTACATCCTAATTAATTTGCTTCAAAATGTTCTCCTCCACATAAACTCCACCCAGCATGTTACTTTGAGTTAATCCCTTTCACATCTTCTAAATGTGTGTTTATTGATTCTCACTGTAAAAAAAAAAATCATAGCTGAATCTCTCCACAGTCACAGGCAGAAACGAGCTGTGCGGGGAGAAGCGTCGGCGAAAAAAAAAAAACAATAAAGAGAGAAAGTTCAAGTTTGGAGGAGAGCCAAGCTCCCTGCAAAGACACCGCAGTTGACAGACGTCTTGATTCAGAAAACAGAGAAACAATAGAGGCATTGTCCTCGGCCCTTCACGCCAATCCCCATGTATCAATTAGGGACTCTGAAGAGAGGTGACGATATCCCCTTTAGACCAACGAGGTTTAAGCATCTCTTTTGTCTCGTCTCTCCGGCAGTGTTTGCCCCAAATCGAGAGGAGGCCATCTTGCTTTGTTCCTCCTAAAGCGTGACGCATCAAGACATTCCCTCTGCAAATATCTGCCACCCATCGTGCAGATTAGGGACAATGATGTGATCATTTATTTCTTTTTTATTGCTATTTATAATTCACACCATGCATGTGTTCAAGCTACTTAAGAGTTATGCTGTGAAATTGGCATGATGGTGGCATTTGGGCCCTCATTGAACTCAAATAGTGTATAATAATGATGTATAAACTAAACGGCTGGTAAAACTACAAAACAGATTTATTTATGTCAGAGGAGCTAAATATGTGATAATAACATGATAATGATTTCACCTCTATCTTGCACTTGTGTGGCCCATGTTTCATTATTTATTACTTCATTATTCATTTTTATTAACTCATAAATTCAGGGCTATGAATTTATCTCCACATATGCACACCTTCGCAGCCAAATAATACTGTTATGATCTAATGTGCAGAGGCATCCCAATCTAATCCTCACAATATGGACCAGTTTATTTTTATGTTTCGTGTCTCTGACGCCATTGTGACTCCTGAACAACAGTCCGCTGACCCGGCTCTGACTGTAGAGGTCAAACTCGGTTGTATGCATCGCAAAGGCGGCCAAAAAAAGTTTTTCCACCCTGGCAGACATCACCGGTGCTGTTTGGTGAATGAGACCCCCGCTGCCAAGTGTGAACTTCTCAATTAGAGGGGATTCACTGACCCGGGTTCTGTTTGATCACCTTGTTTTGCGCCTGGAACATCAGGCACCCCATCCTAATTTGGCACCCGCGCGGCTCTACTGGGTGACATGTGAAAAGCGCCATTGTTGGTTTGGCTGGGAAGCAGGTTGAACACAGGACCGCGGCTGCTATTTTGAGGGGTGACTGTATGTTCATGTCCCAAAATGATCCCACAGGAAACCCCCCCCCAAACCCAAACTGTCCCTCTGATAATGGACAGGGAACAGGTGACGCCTCGCTAATGAGAAACAGGGAAACTGCTCGGTCCCGTCAGCGTGTTTCACTCTGCGAAGGGTCGATCAAGGATCTCTGACTATGATGCTAAATAAGGACACAGAGCAGAGTGATGCTGCGTCAGTCAAACGAGGACAAACGTGAAAATGGTCTGAACTGTAGATAAATATTTATTTTGAACTCGTTAAAATTAAATTAAGTCACTGACAACCCAGGAAAACTTTATATGAAGGCAACTGTTGAACCCTTCAGCTTTATGGATTTAATTTCCAGTTTGATTTGTCACATCCTGTTGGTGGACAAGTGACCCTAACTGACTCTCAGGTGTCTCACCTGGGACAATGGGGCTGCTCCTGACTGCCAACTTAAGTTTGATTTAGCCCCAGAAAATGATGGGATTTTTTTTTATTTAATAAAAACCTACTTTCCTGCAACTCTTTAGCAGAGCAGTCAGAAAAACATCCTTAGATTAGATCCCACTGTCATTCAAGTCCATCTTTCAATCACCTGCATGAGAAAGAAAATCATAAATTGATTTTCAAAATAGTAAAAGTTAAAGTAAAGTGTAATAAAAAAAATGTAGTTTAAGTGTCAAAAGTAAAAGTACTAAATGGCTCCTGAGTACTGTTATACTATTATATGTTACATATTTAGATTTTTATTATTGATGCATAAAGTTTAAGTAGCATTTTTCTTCCGTAATTGGTCGAGGTGGATCTGTAAAATGTACTGTTGGGTCATATAATCTGCAACAGTGGATCATATTTTATTAGTTCATCATATGTTTTGTCTTTAAAATCTTCTTAAAATGAGATTTTAACTGATCTCAGTTTAATACCAGTGTCTCTATATGACTCACATGAGTAAAGAAGACCAACAGTGAGAACACTTGTCTGTACCATTAATAAGTAACCAGCATCATGCAGCAAATATAGGAGAATAAAGAGTTCGATGTTTCCCACTAAGCTGTAGTGAAGTTGAAATATTAAGTCAATTAAAAGCACCTCAGATTTGTAGTTAAGCACAATACTTGAGTAAATGTACTTAATCACATTTCACGACTGATTTTTCACACAATAACTTCAAAATAAAAGAGCAAACTGGAGGTGAAAATGTAAATCTGTGCATCTAAAGGAAATGTTTTCATTATGAACAGTTTATGTGCATCTGCTGTTCAGTTTTACCAGCCTGCATAAAGTGTTCGAACAAAAGACAACAATGAAGAAGTGAAGGAATGAGAGTGTGCAGGAAAACATCTTGATGGGTTGGTGGAGGCTGAGGTTGATGGGGGGAGGCTTGGGAGGGGGGAGGGGGTTGATCGCGGGGTGGCTTGGGGGGGTCCTGAGTATGATTTGATCCTGGAAGGCTCAATTAAGTGGTTCGTTTACCCCTCGTGTGGAGCTGGTGAATTGGAGCCAGGTCAGCTCCGGGTTGAGGTGTTGTTCATTATTTTTCCGCCTGTCGGATCCCATGAGCGGCGGCTGGAGACGGTGGCTGCTCGGCGGCCGGGGAGCAAAGGGCCTGCCGGTGGGGTACGTCAAACACACTCAAAGCCTCTCCCCTTGCCTGGGGGATTATGATCAACAAAGCATGTCCCACACCTGCACCGGCCAGCACAATGGAAACTCTGCGGGCCAATGGAGACGCAGGGAGAGACCAGTTATTAGAGTCCCCCGCCAATGAAATGGATTACATTAACCCCTTCTGTTGTTGTTCCTCCGGGAGCTTAAACATCGAACTGACAGACTCCACATCCCATTGAGAAAAAATCCCAGTAACACTTTGTTACAACAGCTTTATTCCAGTTTATCCACCAATGGGGAAGTATTGTGTCTCCACTGTTAAACTGTGTGATAACTTGGTGAAGAGTTTTAAATCTGCGGTGAAACTTTGGCTATTATTGTTGACTGCATAAAGCACTGAAGCAAGATACTAAGAAAAAATGAAATAAAAACACAGCAAAGAAGACACAAAACTAAACTCAAGGATCTGTTGAAGTATCTTTAGAGTTTCAGGAGACGGACAATAACACATCCGTAGACCTCCGGGGTCAACTCGGTGTGTGAGGATGGAGTAATTCAATAAATGAGTCAGGTGAGCCAGTAATGACAGGGAGAGATCCAATGTAGATGTGAAAAAAAATGGCCGTTAAGGTTGGAGTTGTTGGTTGTTTGTGGACAGCAGAGGAAGTGTTCACCTTAAATTCATCATCATTTTCTTTTTTTAATATAGTCTTTTGCACAACTTATTGATAGCCAACAGTATAGAGATATAGAGAGAAAGATGGGGACTACAGCTATATGTGAAGCTAATATGTATTGCAGTTGATCAAGCACTTTAACCCCTAAACAACAAGGTGACAAGTTTTTTTGGGTGAAAAAAAAACATCTAAACCTCCAAAGAAACTTTTCAAATGATTTCTTCAGCTCACACCTTCTCCATTATCCATAAGTAGGATGAGTATGTACAAAAAAGTCCCATCAACTACCGTGTCCTTAAGCACATGTTAGTTTAAGTCTTCACGCCTCTCCTGCCAAGCTGCTCTTCAGGCACGTTCTTTTGTTCGTTGGTTTGCACATGCAGGAACGCCCGCATCCTCCTTGGCATGAAACTTGTTGTGAGTCGACGATGCCAAACTGCGATGTTTGGAGCTCCACTTCACTCCGACATCGTGTAACAAAAGGCAGCAAAGTGAAAAATAAGCCTCCTTGAGAGAATGATACAGGAGCAATTATTTAGTCGATGAAAAATTAACAAGGCAGCTGTTTAGAAAGACATTGAGTAACTTCATGTTTCCGCGAGATTAAACGCAGGAGGATCCGATTTATGTCAGAAACTATCAGACATCACATCGTATGTTTGCCTCACGATAATTAATTAGAGCTGCATCTCGCAAGAAGTTCGCAAATTAAGCGGCCTTGTCAGTCCTAATCAGATGAGGAGGCAGATTATGGCATACAGTATATGTGCTGCTGCTGTCACCCCAACAAACTGAGGAAAATCTCCTCAGAAATGTATAGTAAGTGCAGAAAGTGGTTAAAAAAGACACAGCGGCGTGATCTTAAAGCTCATTCAGCTCTGAGCATCGTCCGATCATGTCATCTTAAATTTCAACCACGCAGCCGTACCGTACGCGCTCCGTGACGTTCTGGTGTAAATAAGAATATCATTCGTCCATATTCTCCGTGTCACATCTCTCAGACTGTATCAACAAGTAAACAGCGTTGTTTACCCATAACGGTGCAGCGGTAAAGCGGCCTGCGAGCGTGTTTGGGGTGTGTTTCAGATGTGTTTTGGAACAACAGAGCAGGAGGATACTCAAATATTTTCGACGGAGGAGGGTGTCAGTCCCCAGGGAACCCTTCATGGGCGAATTAGACCGAAGCTCGGAGGAATGCACGTTGCTGCCCTCGTCCTCGTCCTCATCCCCCCCACACCCCCCACCACCACCCACCCATCCCCTGCACACACACACACACACACACTAAACCCACACACACACACACACACACACACACACACTTCTCTCTCTCTTTTGTCTTTAATTGGGCCTGTTTTCTGGCACCTCTCCAGATCACACTGTCACTTTACACTGTGTAATAAGCTATTAGCCCCTGCCGGACCAGGCTCCGCCGCCACCCCACGCTAATCGACATGGACGTGGTCATTGTGTGGGACCGGGACTAAGGACAGCACAGTCCAGCCATTGTTATTGCCCCTGGACCTCGGAGCTCTGGACAACCCGGGCTTGCAGAGGGTTGAGGTGGGAGGTGGGGGTTGTAGAGGGGGGGGGAAATGTGGGGGAGGTAAACAGAGAGGGGAGATCAAGGAGAGGTGAACTCGCTCTCACTGCCCCCTAGGAAACAACAAAACAAACTGTAACACCTTTGGTTCAGCCATCTTGCTTTGGCAAAAATATGACTTTTTGCCGCGTCCCAGAACAAAGGAGCACCTGTTAGAAAATTAGACCAACCACCCCACCCCCCCATCTGCTAAAACTACAGTACATCTCATCTTTAACATGCTTTATCAGCTCAGTTTTATCACATCCAGAAATATTTCTCAAGAAATGGAAATTAACTTTTAAAAATGAGAATAAGAGTTTAAAGTCGTGCACATTGCTAAATGCTAAAATACACACGCTCACAATGACGATGCCAACATGGTGGTTTTCAACAGGTATCATAAATATTAGTATATAAATAACATAAATATCTTTATATGTTAGCATGCTAATATTTGTCTATGAGCTTTAAACACAAAGCAATGCTGAGGCTGATGGGAATTTAAAACCAGTTTTAATGATGAAGGCACAGGATGAAAAGTCAGGAATCTCAAATTCATCATGAGGAATGATTGCCTGACTAAATTTAATGAAATAATGAAATAAGTTATTGAGATATTTCCCATTAAAACCATGAACCTTTAAAGGTCAGTGGACACCCAGAGTGATGTGGATTCATCACAACACAATGCCAATCCACCCAATAATGTTTGAGATATATTTCAATCTGGACCAAAGCGGTGGTCCGACCTTTCCATCCATGAATGATACTCTGCTAACATGGCTAACAACAAAATCTATAAGTCAGAGAAAAATATAATCTTCAGTAAATCACTCTGCAAATAAAGGCTAGATCAACTGCATTTGTTATGATGTTTGTGGTTTCTACTTTTCTCACTAGAATATGTGGTTCCCATGTGATTATTGGGACAAGCCAAATGAAATATTATTATTATTATTATCATGATGCAAGTTAAATTTGGCCCTTGTTGCCTGATTTTGGTTTTTTACACAATGCACTCTGGTCTCTCCCTCTTCATTGACAGTTTACCTAAGAGTGGGATAAATTGTTATATTTGTTATATTGACATACATTTTTGTATTTTGTATGTATTAACTTGGTGAGTATGACATGATGTATTTTATTTCCATTTTACATTTTCAATGTGTTTTCTGTAACTATTTGCCAACCTGAATCTTGCAAACCTTTTTAGTCTGCAGAGCCTCTGTGGAGGGTTTACCCACAACATACAAGTTTGAGAACAGTGTATAAATATAAAAATACTACTTATTAATGTTTTTCAGTGAATGTGTCTTTTCGGGGAAACTTAAACAAACTTATTTCTCCTGCAGATCTTTGATCAAAATGTAATTAATATGATGGCAGCTTTACTCTGCATGAAGGGACGGAGGAGGGAGCCTTCCTAAACCACGTTACATCTCTTGAACAAGTCCCAACACCTCCAGGCTGAAAATTAAGGGGTTAGATGAGGCCTTGGCGCTGCAGCCTGTCTGAGGAGCTAATACTTGCACAGGGCGGGAGACGGAGCCGTATTTCATGGTGGGGAGGTACAAACTTCACGCTCATCGCCGAGTGTCAATCTTTAATTTGTCACCAGGAGGAGATTCTGGAGGCTTGATATACAGCACAGCGCATAAATCTAACACGAGGACGTCTGTTGATTGGAACGGAGCTTAATTACTCAAATAGTGAGGTCTTTTTCTTTAGGCGGGGGGGGTGTTCATATTTCAGGATATCAAAGATGTCAGAGTGTGTTCATGTGTTTGGAGGAATGCTGCAGGGGAAGGAGGGCAGGCTGGGACAGAGCTGTGAACAGGTGCATGATGGGGTGGGAGTCCAGGGAGGAGCCCTTGTGGTTCAGTGTGGGATTGGCAGTGTGTGTGTGTGTGTGTGTTCAACAAACACATATTTCTTTATACATGAAAACACCTTTCTTTTACAAACTGACATCATTTTACTAATTTTACTTTATTAGGTGTGTTTTTGCAAATATCAAGAGGAGTTTCTGCAACTTTTTAAAAAATATCTATCTATCTATCTATCTATCTATCTATCTATCTATCTATCTATTCTATCTATCCATCCATCCATCCATCCATCCATCCATCCATCTCTCTAAACCCCCCTCCTCACACACCCTGCACTCTCTAATCCAGCCCCCTCTGAGCTCAGGGTCCCGGGGAAAAGGTTCATCCAGAGGGCGGAATCAGCCTTCATGGCAAAGTAAGAGCTGGGGGGGTTTCAGTAAGGTGGAGGGGTGAGGGTGGAGGATTGTAATGTGGTGGGGTGTATGTGCGGGCTGGGGAGGGGCTGTGCTGTGAGAGACGAGAGGGAGCATCAGTCCTGATGGTGTGGTCGGTGTGCGTGTGTGTGCTGATTCTGAGGTTCCTCGACCACGTTTGTCTGGGTTCACTGCTCCGAGTGTCTGCACTTTCTGCAGCTCCTGGTCGCGAATTCTGGAGCGAAGGAAGACAACAAAAGAGACAATTTCAGGAGGGCGTAAGAAACACAGAGGCCTCGACCGAACGGGCGGATCGTAATCATCAGTTTCATTACTGCTGCATATCTGTGAAAACACTCATGTAACTATAAAAAGAAGGAGTCCGCCTGTCTGTCTGTCCTTTAATTAACTCAACAACCTTTAACTAATAATATGATTTTGTAACACTGGTATGACACCACCATTTGGTGTGAAAGCAAGTTCATTTTTATCATCCACCTCATTACAACTTTACATCACATCAACAACGTTTAAGTCTCAAACTACAGTATGTTCATTGAAAATCAAACCTGGAGGTATAATGCAGCAGTTTAAATGTTTTGCAGCCAAATTAGATATTCTGACAACTCTGTGCCAGACAGTATAATTTCATTTTCAAGCTTCTGCGAGTTGGTTTTCACGTGTTGATGAAATGAACTGAAGCTAATGGCCACCTAGAAGGCAGAGAATCTGTCAGTGGGTACTCGGTGTGAGAAACAGAGAGTGGTAGGTTTTATATTCAGCAGAAAGCACAGTATGGAGTGTGGACTGGCAGCTGGGCAGGTGCCTGTTCACTGCCGAAATGCCCTTGAACAAGGTACTGATGTATTGCGGGATTATGTGTATAAGATTGTGAAAAAATTACATTTCAAGATAAGATAACACTTTATAAATCCCACTTTGTGGAAATTTACTTGTTACAGCGGCTCAGAAGAAAGGCAAATATGAAAAGAAGCCCAAAAAAATAGCAGGTAAAAATGATACAAATATGCTATAAAGATAAATATACTACATACATCCTCCATAAATACAGATTTGTATTTGCACTGGATAATAAATTGCACATGATGAATAAAGTGATTAAAGTGACAGAGGTAACAGATGGTAATAATGAACAGTGGTGTTATATTACGTTGAATTAATAAAGGAATTCTTCTTCTTCTTCTTCTTCTTAAACACACCTTGATGCTTCACAGTACACCCACAGTTGGCATCTTAATTGAAGCAATTAGAGAAGTGCCTTGCTCAAGGGCTCGACAACGATGGTAATGAGAGAGCAGTTTGGTGTCAGTGTGTACATTCTCCTCAGGCAGCAGGAACAGGAAGAGGAGTGGTTGATGCAGTAGTAGGTGTGCGCATATGTGTGTGTGTGTGTGTGTGTGTGCGCGTGTGTGCGTGCTGTTTACAGTTTACACAGCAGCACACTGGCAGAGCATCAAAACCATGTTGCTTTTTGTTATGAGGTAAACACAACCCCAACCCTGAGGCAGGGCCAGGACAAACAGCAAAGCCCCGGGAAGCCGCCCGTCATCCATGATACCTCCTCGCTCCACGCACGAACCTCCGGGAGAAGACTTCTCCACTTAGAGAGCAACAAAGCGATACCAAAAATCACAGTAAAGAACTTAAAGGTGGATATTTACAGTAAATTATACACGCACAAGCTCACATAACCATCCACCGAGAACGAGACAGGCTGCAAAGTTTAAGGTACAGAAAGTCCTTCCTCCTGTCGAAGTGAAACATATTTTAGAAACATTTCTAAAAAAAAATTAATCTCACCTTCATGTTTTTTAAGTGCAGTTTTTTTCCCTGAATCACATTGATACGACACTCTGCATCAAACTCTCCAACAGTGTCAGAGCACAGGAGAGATTTTTTAGAAAGACAAGAATGAGTTTTAATCAAGACAATACAATGGGCAGTCTGGTTGAGGTGATGGAAGGGAAGTTCTTAAAGTTTAAAGAAAGAGGTCGGAAGTTTCCTGCGACTTCCCTCTTGCAACCACAGCGGCCACAAAAGTCACGTACATGTAGACAACCTTTAGACCTAAAGACAGTTAACGACATGAAGCTACAAAACAAAACATAAGCTGATCATAACAGGACAATATTTTTAAGTAATTTCCCTCTAACATGCAAAAACAATGGATTGGTGGCAATATATTAATGATATATACAGATATATACAGATAAATATATATAATGATATATGCGGAAATGTCGCATGTTTGTTAAATGCAATTTGCTCTCTTCCTTTCTGTCTCTGTCCTCTGACTCATGGTTGTTATATCTGGCAACGCAGTCAGAAAAGCTAACAAGTTATCAACCACAAAACTAGGTGCTATAGAAAGTTGTTATTTCTGTGTCAAAAGTGGCAAATAAATAAAGCATTTGATGTTGATTTAAAAATACTCTCAACTAAAAATACACTCCACTCACTCCGTTTTCAGAAAAGTTATTTCAGCTCCATTTTGAAGCAGCTTGTTGTGTCCCTGCAGGTTACAGCCTCTGGAGTGAATTTGTAGGCCACCTGATTGAAACCCACAGAAAAAAGAAAAGAGGGTTATGGTCTGGGGGATGTGTGTGTGTGTGAAGTGAAGGGAGGGGGAAGAGCTGGAAAGCCCCAAGTGCAGGTGCAATCCAGGGCCATCCGCGACGCTCCGTCAGCTTTGCGCCGGGCCAGCAAGGAGTTCAGACGGGAGGGTGGAGGGTGAGATCTTCTCACCCCGCTGGCCTTCTTCTGTGAAGCGGAGCTGGTAATTTGGACAGAAAACTGGATTGGCGCCCAGCGAAGCCTGGGCAGCGAGGCAATGAAGCAGTCCGTGGTTGGGGCTCACAGCGGGAGAGAGGGGCTGAACTCAGGATGACCAATATGTTTTCACTCGTTCATTCATTATGCTTTTCCTCAGATTGCCTCTCACCCCCCACCCCATTCTTCCCCCTCTTGTTCTCTCACTGTACTGATCCACTTCTCTGTGATCAGCTTAGTCTGCCTCAACTTCTCCGGATGGTTCATCGACTCCATTGTTAGCAGTGCATACCAGTGGAAATACAGTTTATCTCTGAATTGGGCAGTTCAGCTATTAAAAATCCCTACATAAAAAGATGAATAAGAAAACCTAAATTAATAAAACAAAGGTGTTAAATGCATAGAAGTAATGGTCACATTTGTAGCATCATCAAACTCCACTACGATTAGCAGCCAGTCACTTAGCCAGAAACTTAATGTGCTTTTATTCTGAAATCTGCTGCCTGCTTGTCAGAAATTAAGGTGATGAGAAACCAAAAAAAAAAAAAAACAGCAAATTTGATGCTGTAAAAACAAAAACAATGAGCAAAAAGACGTCAAAAACACACTCAGTCAACACCTGTGTGCTCAGGGTGGCTCATTTATTTGTTCATTATTAAAATGTCACTTGAATATTAGTGTCAGCTCCGGGCTGCTCAACAAGTCACAGATTACGTAATCCTCCTTTAAAACACTGCTCTTTTCTGTGTCCCTGTTTTCGCACTCTTGTCGATTCACCTGCCAAGCTTTGTCAGTCAGTGTGAGGTCCACATCTGCCAAGGCAGGCACAGCAAAGTAACAGAAGGTAATAAAGTACCCCGTAATAGAGCATCGCAGAGGAGGTAATTACAGTGAGGGGTGCCTTTTAAAGGGTTGTTTGTAATGATTCATGGTTGCACAAATGCAATTTTCATTGTCACTCCCCTCTCATCACTCACTGCTGCTCGCCTGGATCTGCAGGTAACCTTCCCCTCAACTCTGCAAGGAGCATCTCGACTGTGCTAACTCGACACATCCAACCTCCTCAAACACGCAAATGAAAGAAGAAAACTTTCCAATAATTCAGATAATATTCGCAGTTTGTGGTAGAGCCATAACCTCCAGCAGCAGCAGACTGTTTTCTTTCTTTCTTTCATCCCAGGCAGGAAAAACAGCTCCTTCCCTGAATATTATCATCTGCTGCCGACAAACAATGAGCGGGATGATTCAAACGTGCGATCTGACCCATTTACTCCCCAGTCGGCATGCGTGTGCGAGCATGCAGATGAGAGGGAGGCACAATACGCAGACATCCAGGCTTTCTTTTACGTTCACAACAAAGCAGATTTGGGCGATAACATCTTCAAGATTAGCGGGCGAGTAGCCGGCAGTTGCTGTGAGATGAGAAAAACGTAATGGTTGATAATATATAGTTATTTTAAAAATGTACCTGTAAAACCAGTAAGAGAGAGAAAAAAGAAAATATCTACTCACTGAAACTAAAGGTAACTAAAGGAAATTTACTCTGGAAACTCTGGAAAAAAGGTCAAAAAGTGATCTGTGGGTTTAAATTATTTTATTAAAGTAATGTAAAAGTTTACACTGGATCAACTAGCCTTAAACTTATTAAAGAAAATGAATTTGCACCTCGAGCAAGAGCTAAATTCCACAAAAGTTCATCTCTGACTTCCCTATTGTGGTTTCCATGTGATGTATTCAAACTGGAGGGGTCACCATCTCTGTCCCCCCCCGCCTCCCCGCCTCATCTCTGATCCCTCTGTCTTTTAGTCGGTCTTGACAACTCTGTGGGCCCGTTTGTCACCACAAGAAAAGCTTCTCTGCAGCAGGAACCCCCCTCATCTTCTTCTTCTTCTTCTTTAATAACCTGGGTTTGCATGAGACGTCATTCATGTTCAGAAAAGCTGCTCGGGCGGGTTTTGGAAGAGACTCGCGGCGGAGCATGCAGCAGCAACACCGCCACCGTCTCTTCCCTCCGCATCCTGGCCCCAAACGAGACCCAGACATCAAAGGCAGGTGGAGTGAAACCATGAAATTACAGGTAAGGTGTCAATTACCCTTTGAAACCAAGCACTCTCCAAATCCAGGCAAGACTGAGCCGGTCCCTGGAATTAGAACAAATAAAGAGGAACTGAAGGCAGAATGGTGGAGGAGGGTGGGAGGGGGGAAGAAGAGGAGGTTTTACGGGCCGTGTTGACAATATAGCATCAGTATAAAAGGTCCTAATTCAGCTTTAAATTACCCCCCTGTCCTCCTCTGCTCTTGCACCGTGCAACCACCGCCTGTTTGGGTGTGTGAGAGCGTCCTGTCTGGGAAATAGGAGGAGAAAGGACAGTGAAAAATCTGCATCTACACTACTGTTTTTCTGCAACTTTCTCCTTTTTTTTGCAGGAGAAGCAGCACTTTTATACCCAATTACACCCCTTAGTCCTGCTCATCCGCCCCTTTTTTTTAACATCTGAGGCAAATTTCAGCATGTAATGGAGGCTAAATCCACCTTCTAATTTACAGGTGCACCTTTTTTATGAGAGGCATAAAAAACTTTATAGGGTATATTACACTAAGTAGCATCAAATTGATGTTTAAGTTTACAGTCGAAGCATAAAAACAATGACACCAAATATAGATTTTTGTAGAGTTTGTAAAGGGGAAATTATTTCAGAAATCCTAGTTTTGTCAACCACTGCAACCACAAATTTGTACCCCACACCTGCCCTATAACACAGCAGTCTTATATTTCTCTCTGAGTTTAACATTATACCTGATTTATTATTTTCGCATAAAGAAAACTGTCACTGTGGGAATTAATTGAATTAATTATTGTACTCTCTTGCCATTTTCTCTCTCTCTCTCTCTCTTTCTCTCTGCTGTATGCCATGAAGCCAGTTGACAGCTCATGTGGGAAAAAAATCCAACCACAGCTTTGGGTTACACAACACACACCCGCCCGCTGAGCCACAGACAGCGCTAGCCCGGTCCAGCTCAGACGCTGCAGAACACCCACAACGCTTCCCCGCCCCCCCCACACACACACACACACACACACACACCCCGACCTGCCTGCCTTTCCTCTGCCAAGTGGCCCAAAACTGAGCCTGACTGAACCATGTGGAGGGAGGTAAGGATGGACCCAGGAGGAGGGAGACTCTTCGCGAATAATCTCTTTACAGCAGTGTCTGCGTGCTAATCTGAGAATATGGCATGTGTGCAAATCTGTGGATGAAATGGGTCAATTTAGATGAACTAGATATTAAAGAATAATCACCCGAAGCGACTTTAATTACCTGCAGAGGACATGCACAACATGATAACACAAACCCCGCTCGTGAAGTGAACACACACACCGCGCTCACAACATAACTGTAATTTATAAGTGCATTTCTAATCTCACACACACAACATGATGAGTTCGACACCAAATAAGAAGTGAAAATCTAAATTGTACACCTGTATGTGTATATAATTACAAAAAATGTTCCGCTCCTGTGTTGATGTGATAGTTTCAGTGAGCGTGGTTTCATCTTACACTTAAAGTATATTACCATCATATTGTACAGTCGATGCTGATGATAATTAGGCGGATGCAAATGGACTTTGTGGTGATATTTCTCAGCTACTGTTTCCGAGGCCAAGAACTTTCCATTTCTAAACTGACGCCCTTGTTGCCGGTAGTGATGCAGAGACTTATCACCTGACTGAAGATGGCCGCAGCTCTTCTGTAATTTCAGGTAAATGTTTTGGTTTTCCAGCCTGTTATGGTTCATTCTTGTCACTCTCATAGCGCCCTTCTCAGTAGCAGCAGGTAGATTTTACAGCAAAAATCCTCATATAAAGCCGCTGTACTCTACCTGCCCAGCTGACAGACACAGTTAGCAACCAGCTGGTGAACACAGTGGAGCATTTAGCGGCTAAATTCAGATGCAAACAGACAAACAGACATCACTCATTAGATTTCAAAATAAAAGTTTATATTCTATCATTGAGTTTTATAATGATGGCGATGACAATCTTCCAGAGGTGTTCATCTGAGTTTAGATCTGCTGACTTTAAAAGCCATTGCATTTTATTCACATCTTTTTTATCCTCATTAAATCATCCAGTGAACCTTGAAGAACCTGTGTTTGATATTTCTCCACTTTTTTACTGTGGCAAACCACATGATTTTAACTGAAATGTCCAGAAAAGTTGCTAAATGGACCTTATGGTGAGTTTGTTTAGTCACATACAGGTATGCATATGCAGATACTATACCAACTAATGGATGTCTTGTTCACAAGTTTATATCACTGTATAATATATAGACAGAATATTATGAATACTGCTGGAGGAAAACTGTTTACAAAGACACTGCGGAGGCGATGATTTCCTTATTTCGAGCTTGTGTTTTTGTTTAGTCTGCTGTCAGACATATCGTACATAACGTCTGCACTCAATGTGAGGTCCTCTTTTTTTTTTTTTTCGTGCATTGTGTCTTGCAATGTGCCAGCACCAATTAATGAAATCAAATTCCTGGTGTACCACTCGGACTTGGCACAGACGCAGCAAACAGGTTCAACTCAAAAATCTGAATCACAGTTTCCTCCTGCGGTCATAAACATCGGCACATCTCGACAGTTGCCATGGAAACCGCTGACTGTATTATGATGCATTTTGATGACACTTTTCTTCCAAATGCTGACAAATGATGAAGAGAACAGACTCGAATGTGTCTTCACCTCCACAGGAGAGCTAGTAATGGAAAAGTTGGTGAAACCATCCCAATACTGCCCTCCAAAGTTTGTGTGAACGCTCCTTCATGAGGTTTTAGTGACAGAAAGGTCATTTTTAACTGTGATGAGTCAGGTTGCACCATCAAAATGCAAGAAATATCTTATATAGCTGGTAAAGACTTCAGCTAAACTATAACACATCAACTGTGGCATTATTTGCAATAACACAACTTTCAAAAGCAACAGTTTGAGCGAACTTTGTTGACTAAATCAAAATAAAGGTGTACATGGAGACACACATGTATTTTACTTTCAGTGTCAGTAGTATTAATGCAGAAGAAATATCTGATTATGCAGGCTAATGTTATTCTGATTTAATTTAAAGAGTTAGTAGCACACGTGCAGTTTTGAATGAGTTTCAGTTTTGAAAGTGGATAATTTAGCTAAACTTTATTGGTATACGGTTTTGTAATTTGACAAATGTCGTCAAAGGTGTCAGCTCAGATGGATCAAGCACATTTTATATTATCTCTCTTACTGGGTCAGATATTTGCAAGCTAACACAGTGAGTTAACCCAGCAGCACCTGGTAGTTACTGGGTGTAGATATTCAGTGACATCTAATCACTACATGATGTAGTTTTCTTGATGCAGCCGATTTTAATCTAGTAAAAACACTCTTTAGTTATAAATCAGCACACATGGGCCCGGAGCTGTTCTGCCTTTGAAGGCTTGTCCCAAAATGGGGAAGGTTTCCTGCAGTGTCGAGGAATCAAGCCCAGATATTACAACTGTAAATCGTGCATGAAACCGTTTTACGTGTAGTGGAAACATCTCAGCTCAGTTTACCTATGATCACAATCAGCTTTTATAAACAGGTAGGCTGTTTACAAATGTTTTCATCTGTTAAATCGACTATTTGCGCCCTAATGAATGTCGGCGTATGAATATATGAATATATGCATGTCAACAAAGCGGCTGAGAGGGAGAGGCAGGCAGAGCAGACAGTCCGTCTGTCAGTGGTTCAATGACAACAATAAGTCATCTGCCTCTTCAGGTTCATAAACAACTTCCCATTATTAAAGAGACTGTGAATCATTGTGGGCTTGCGGTCTGCAGCTTATCAAGTGTTTTATGCGAGTGTTGTGCCGAAAAAGTTGTGTGTGGCATAGTTTCCAGCAGCCCGGGCCAAACTTCTGTCAATCCGTCTTGACACTTGATAATGAACTTTTAGGTTTTGTCTCTTTCATCATTGGGTGGTTGCACCTCGCCCTGGACTCTCAATACTGGGCACGGATCCTTTGTTTAAGCCGAAACTATGCTTCGTATGATCATTCAGTCCCAGGAGTTGTGAGGTTGTGAGATTTCTTCACAAAGGGGGAAACATGTTTAAAGAGTTCCAGATAACATCAGACAGCTATCTTCACTTAAACACTGAAGCCACGTAGAATTGATGAAATTGGGCAAATTAGCTTATTTAAGGGCATTTTTGTTTGTAAAAAAAAATTAAACAATCTCTGTGATAATCAGTAAAGTCTCTGTCGCATTCAGCCAAATCGTCACAGCTTCCCTGGATGGACATTTAGTGGCATGCATTGCTCCAGGAAGAGACACTAAATAGGCACCAAATATTGTTTTATTTTAATGCAAAGGAGAAACTATGTATATAGTATGCATATATTGTCAGAGGTACCTGTTTTGTGTGTTTTTTTTTTTTAGTAAAAGTCACTTTAGGTAACTCTTGATCAAGTGGCTGTTAGAGGTGCTGAGCTCTCAAACGACAAGCGAGTGACACTTTTTGTTTGCCTTAGAGGGGGAAGTGATGTAACATCGAGCCGGGAGACTTAAAAAAAAAAAAAAAAGAAACAACACTGCCATGGCGAAAATCAAAGAGGCCAGACCGCTTGAAGCTCAAAGAGGCCGCCACGCCTCGCTGACAGACGAGGTGCTTCAACGGAGGAGCCGTGAAAAAAAAGGGTCTTAAAAGTCTTCCAGTTCGCCGTCGCTTCTCTGCCGTCACTCACACGGAGATGTGTTTTCAAAATGGCTTCGGCGTTGGTGTCTTTGTGTGCAGGGCGAATGCGAACAAGCTCCTGCGTAAGTGACTGTGTGTGGTGGATTTCCATTTCATGACTCAAACATAAATTACAGATCAAGATTACAAAACATCTCCAGGTCAGATGAGTAAAACGCAGCTGAAAACACGAGGTACCGCAGGTTGACCCAACGGCATCGAGTGGTGCAACAGAAGCGCACAGACGTCTTCGCTCTGTTTGTGTCGCTCAGCTGGGAGAAGACAGCTGGCCCTCGCCTCACATTGGATCCTCTTATTACAGAGGATCCCAGCAGTAATGGAAATAACCTGCCGTCCCGGGCCAGGTAGCTCGACAGGCCCATAAATCAAACCCAGGGAGACAAGGGAGGGAGGAAGAGGAGGGGGGGGTGTCACGAGTAGTGTGGGCAGAAGAGAAAAAGTAGGGTAAAGAGAAGCAGGGAGGAGTTTCCTGTGCTTGTTGACAGGCTTAAACGAGGCTTGAGCAAACAGGCTCTTCAAGGTGAGAGACGAATAGGCAGGTAGACAGGTTAGAGGCAGAGAGGAGCTGAAGAGCTTTTAAAGTGGTTCATTTCCAGGGAATGAAAATGAAAAAAATACATCCGGGAACAGTAATGGATCTGAGTTTTTGCTTTGTTTGATTCTTTGTCTTTCTATCATGCAGCATTTATTGTCACTCATGGACAGACGATGGATGTCCCTCCCTGCTTCCCTGCTTTATACTTCAAGCTATATGATAACATCAGCATGCCAACATACTCTAACATGTTGACGCACATATTTATTATGTTAAAGTAGTATATTAAATAAATAAATGTTAAAGTAGTACGTCTGAGGCTGATGAGAAGAGCAGTAGTTGTGCGGATGTTTGGTCACTGGACAAGTTAGAAGTCTGATCTGATGAAAAGTAGTAAATTAAAAGTTAAAATTGTAAATTCAGTCAATGTTGAAGTATTTGAGTCTGGATGAAAGTGGTGGACTGACAGGCCAACATCCCTCTGAAGTTAAATGTGTCTCCATGAAAGCAGAAATTAAGCATCCCGGTTTAATCTGTGTGACATTCAGCGTGTGACTCCAGCTCACTAACCTCAGAGCTATTGCAAATTGTTTGGTTGCTCATAATTATCGTACACACACATGTTCTCCTCGGTGGTTTGCTTTGAAACAATTTGTCAAAGAGAGTCTTGTGGCATTGTAATAATCAAGAGCCAATCTGGGATTTGTTTTACTTGGTCGGGATTTTGGCGATTTGTCTCTGTGAAGGGGTTAAATTCTTTGTGGTGTTGCTGTTGAACAATCCTTCCTCTGTCTCTCCCCCTGAGCTGCGGCTGATTGGGTGTCTAATTATGATCTTGCAATCTAAAGGGGGGGTGGGATCTCTTTGAGCTCTATGGTTTAAGCTGATTAGCTATTATGATGCTTCGTTCCTGTTTGAATGGAGTCAGAGAACAAAAGTCAAATGTTTTGAAATCGGCAATGAAAAGATCTGTGACGTCATCTTTAAAGTCGCCAAACCTAAAAGTATTATTTTATCTTTTAAAGTAACCCATATGACTGTGACCTGCTCTGCTCTGGCTGTCCTGGGAACATTACGGTGATGCTTTAAAGAAACTTTGATTAAAGGTAGTTGATAAATTTGCCTCCTCTTGACGTCTCCCTCCTCCTACTTTAAAACGTCTGCAGCTGAAACACACTGAAATCTGCAAATCAGCGTTCAACTATGACTGAGTTTCACTTCACCTGTTTAAATTGCAGGATGGGCAACACAAAAGAAAAAAGATAAAAATAGGGCAGACTGTGATATGTTTTTGCAGCAATCAGCAAAGCAAGAAAGCAGAAGGGCTTCACAGGGGAAAGCTGCATATTATGGGGACAGCTATACTCCAAATCCAAATAAAAAATTAAAAGTAATTTGTGCTTAAGAATCAATTAATCTTTACTTGTGACTGCAGTACCTGTTTGCTGTAAATGTCTGCACAGAGCATACGTCGGGAGGTCACTGAAAGTCTCCCAAAGGCAGCGTGCCATTTTATCTGAAGCATCAACAAGAAAAACACGACCTACAGTAACTCATATCAAAGCATTACATATGTATAAATGATTGCTAGTTTTGGGTTGATGTGTTTCGCCGGCTGTGTTTGCACAGATGAATCTAATCCAGCTGTGAGGATGATCTGGCAGAGGTGACACGTTTGAGAGGAATACAGAGGGAAGCCACTTAGAGGGCTGTATTCATCCCTCCCATTAGTAAAAAAAGAAAAACACTGAGGACAACACAGGCGGGGACCGAGCACAATGGAGCGATTGTTTTTTTAGGGTAGGGGAGGAAAATACTAAGTGCTTTTAATATTCACATATATCTGTTACCAGTCTGGATTGCAGCCTTCTCCTCCTTTCCAGGAGGGCTTGTTTAGCACCGAGCCCTGGGGGGAACAGGTGGATTTTTTTAGGTGCGTCCTCTCGCTGCGTGTGCACAAACCGGCACGCACCGGGAGTCAACATCGCAGAATGGATGGCATAGTTCAAATGTTTTTAATTAGCCGGTAATAGTGCCTTTGTGTCCTAGATCTGCGTCATTAGCATACCTCATCAGTCGGAAAAGAGCGATTATGTTCCATCACGCCACCCATCGATGTTTTCTTTGGGCCTTGTGATGCTATGTGTGCTTGGCAGGGGTGCCCGTCTCTGTATTTCAACACAAAGCATTTTGTTTTAGTGCTAATTACACGGCAGGCAAAGGCAGATGGGCCCTGTTTCTTCCTCCCCTCTGTGGGTGACAGTTATTGACAATCAGTGCTGTCTAGCCATAATACGCCAGAGGCAGTCAATCAGCCACTTCCAACATAAACATCGAGGGGAGAGGAGCTTCAAATGGGGCAGATTTCACCTTGACAACTGTAACTATGTTCAACAAATTAGTCCCAGAATCCCTCGGTGTTTACACTCCTTGAAATGAAAGAGATTGCCTTTCCTCTGACTGACAGTAGGAATCCTTCAGATTTGGTCTTTTGTTTTCTTTGCTGCGGTTGTGAATGGGCACATCGGATAACACCCACTCCAAGATGCCAGTCTGCAGATCAGATGTGTGTGTGTGTGTGTTTGTGTGTGTGTGACTGCCAGAGGGTCAAATTGTATTTGCAAATGATTCTTGGCATTTGTTTTAGCTTGTATCACGTTCCAGATTTACTTCAGGACAAATCGGAACAATTCGACTGTCAGTTTGGCTGTCGATTACGGAAAAGCTGTTTAAAAATAAACGTTGCTGTAATTTTCTGTAAACATTTGATCCTCCTGTCACTCCTCCGAAAATGTTCATATAGTCTGTGTGTGTGTGTGTGAGTGAGTGTGTTAGTGTCTCTGAAGCCACGATCAAAGATCAGCAGTCGGTGTCTTTCTTGAGTGACTCTCAATCTTGTGTGAAAATGGTTGGAGGGGTCACTGCCTGTGGGTGACCCTCGGCTCTTTCCTCGCCCCGCGTCTGCATCCGACACTTAGTCGCAGCAGCTTCAAAGGAGGCGGCCCGTCACGCCGTGCACATCAAAGACTCGCCGTCGACGTCCGAGTCAGTCAAACTGTACAAGTGGGAGAATTCACACGCAGCTCGTAAAAATGTCACATCATTTTACGGTTTTATTAGAGAGTGGACAGTCCAGAGATAACAGAAAATGAAGGGAGAGAGAGGGGAAAGACAACAAATGATACCAGCCTGATTTTAATAAGGAGACACTGATGTTCTTGACTCTTTTGGCCATTAAAGCCAAGCAGCTATATTCTTTTAAGTTTGAATTATTTAATCAAACTGAGTCAGTTCAGTCTGGTGGACAACAAGAGCAGTTTATGAGGTGTTGAAATGAGAAACATTTTCACCAAAACATTCAAGACATAAGTATTTGTGAATCACCTTACAAGAAGTCTTAACATGTTAAAAGCAGTCAGTTCTTATTAAAGTAATAAAGCCTTTGATCAAGTTTTACAATTTCTAAGAGGCCATTCAAATATATGGATCAATTTGGGCTTGCAAGTCTACATTTTGGTGGAGCACATCCTGTTATTGCACACTTTACAGTAAAAAAGGCCTTACTGCAACACTGACAGCTCACAAAATGCTTCAGGTGATAGAAATTAAAGAGATGCATCAGAAGAAACTTCATTTAAGTGTGTGTCAGACCTTACAAACTGTAGATTGTTTTGATTATTTATGGATTTTTTTAGTAAAGTTTGGTCAGAGCGGTGGAGGTGATATATATCCTGATATATATGAAATCACTGTCAGCAGTACTCGTTGTGCCCCTACAAAAATGTTTTAATTATGATTCTATTAAGGATTATTACTTTGATCGACTCCTTGCTCCTCCCTTTACGTCCATTACAGTTAAAGTGCCGTCCACTAACCACAACAAACTTGTCATGTTTTACAGATTATTATAAAAGAACATGTCAGATTTAAGATAAAAGTCACTTGCTGCTAACTGCTGTTGTCCTTTCTGAAGTGTGTTTTATTAATTTTTTTCCTCTTTCTGTAATTTAGCTGTGTTTTCATCCTCAGTGCCATCAAAACAACGTGTACATTCTCAAAGTTCGAACCTTCTGCACCTCCGGGCCACCATAACTCAACCGGTAAAAAGCATGTTTAAATGTAAGGTGAAACCAACACTATATAATGTGCAGTCATATCGCTGAAGAACTTGGCAGGAATTCACACCATAAATCGCTCTACTTTCAAATCTACCCGAGGACATTCAGCTTTAAACCCTGCATCTCCTCTGTAATCTGTCCCTTAAACCCAAAAGCCTCAAAAATCTTTATTTTAAAAAGAAAAAAAAGGGAGGGTAGGAGAGAAGAGGGCGACAGAAAAAGAGCCGGAGAGAAGAAACAGTGGCTCGACGTGCAGCCGCCACAATTAAAGCATTGACAGCTTCCAATAGATTCATCTTCCTTAGCACTGACAGCTGCTTTAAACCCTCTGAATACCTCCAGGCTGAGACACACACATGTACACCCAAACACTGTGGAGGTGTCAGGCCGCCGCTGCCAACGCTGTGAGCTGTTTCTGGCCTCAGATCTCACGCTTTGGTAAAACACCGGTTTTCTGTCTTCGCTCTCAGGAGTTGGGAAGTTGCTCACATGAGCCGGAGCGCAGGTGGTCCGATATTCTGCCAAAGTGATCCGAATCTGAATCTGCGTAAATTACAGCGTCTGAAAACCTCACTTTTCACAACATGTTCAGGCGAGGCCTCGCGGTCGCGGCTCTCTCTCCCTCTGCCTCTTTGTCTGCATGTTTTCTTTGTTTCCCTCCTTTTTTTTCTCTCTTTCTCGTTTTGTCTTTCTACTTTTGCTGCGTCTCGCTCGTTCTCTCTTTTCTTTCAGCTCCTCTGTGTTGTTTTGTTTCTGTATTTTTCTTTCTCCACTCTTCAAGCCTTTACAGAGAAATAGTGCAAACTTATAAAAAACTTACTGCAGACAAAGAGGTCAGGCTCAATTCTGCCACCTTAGGTTGAAATATAAAAAGTTAAGTATTGTGCATATGGAAGTGAGCGTGCATGTTGGACAGTTTCTAAAGCAGGTCAGACAAATTGTTCTAATTAAAGATTTCTCTTCGGAAAATACTGAATGAAACTTGCTAGTAGATATTCAACTGACCACTCACTTTAAAGGAAGTAATGAGAACTGATGAGTTTTGAAAAGATTAAAAAGCATTCAAGCATCTAAGATCTGATTCCCAAACTAGACGGTGTATTTCAGTATTGTTATTGCACATAGTTGCTAATCAGACCAGTCAATTTATGCAATTATTAGTTATTTATTACATACATGTCTACTAAATCTGTTATGTTACCACAGACATACTTTGAAAGAGTAAAAGAGAAAAGTTAGAGTATAATAAGGTTTCTTTTTTGGTTTGGCTCATAAAAACATACCTTAATAACATTTTTTATTTGGATCTGTAGAAGTTTTATGGGGGACATTCGAAGCAGTGGACAAAGAGTGAACTGAAAAACTCTCTTTGTCTTCTCACGAGTGTTTTTTCTCATCTTCTGTTTTGGACCTTGAGATATTTCGCTTTTGTCTTCTTTCCAGAGTTCTGCTGTTTATTTGGGGATTAATTTTTGTTCCCACATGGTAATTACAGATGTTCAGGTCTTATTTTCTGCAGGAACGTGCTCTGAACTCACTCTTTTTGTGGGAATGCGAGCAGGCAGTTTTCTGGTTTGTGGGACCGTCGCACGTTCTCACCCTGCTCTCTGGATGTACAAACAAACCGAGCGCCGTGCGCAGATGGGGGACAAAAGGCAGGCTTATGGGCGAGGCGAGGAGGAGTCAGGTGGATCAAGGAGTGATGTGGGAAAGGTGGAATCTCCCGGCGATCCTCCTGAGACCACCGCCAGGAAGAGGGCTGTCAGATTTACAGGATTCGGCGTTCTCCTGGGAAACAAGGAGGCTTTGACGCACTCACGTAGGCTGCGGGCGTTCACACACATTCACTGGGAAAAAAATGGAATAACTAACAGCAGCTGGATGCTTTAAACTCTTTACTATTCCTGAGAGAGCGAGCCGATGGATTTCACACAGAGGCATATTCAAACTTGCACAGTCACACACAAAACTCTGTGCTGCAGGCGTAAAAAAAACACACATTCACACAAATTCACAAATAATGTCAGTGTACAGGATTCAACCCTGTGATGGGAAAACGGTGACAAACATACTCAATTACATCTGCACACAAACAAGCTTAAAACATAAACATACCAAATCCTTATATAATGCATTTTGAACACGTTTATATATTCTGTGTCTGCTTGTTACAGCACTTAAAGCCACGGTAAATAATAATGACCATGTGTTAAGTATTCACACCCAAAGTGCTGTGTTTTTATGGCTGCAGCCTCAAAGCAAATTGAAATATTTTAGGGGTCTTGTGTTTAATGTTATGCATATTCTGGCTAAAATGGCTAAATGAGAGATGGGAGTCTAATATTCACATATGGAAAGTAGTCTTCTAATTTTCAAAATATAAATGTATTTTTCACATGTGTTGGTAAAAACAGATGTATAAGTTTTGTTTGGAGACAAAAAGAAAACCAAAAAGCAAAATAAGCCCACACAGTTAAAACACAATACTATATGTTAAGTTTTTTTTTGTCATTATGACTAAAAGCACTGTAATTCTTCAATAATTTCACTTTGGGGAAAAAAAAAACATTACACGCCTTTAAAAAGAGGCTGTCATTGTTTTGTTTTTTTTCTTACAGGAGAAATGGGAGTGAGGATGGCAGGTCTGTGGGACCCCGGCCTGAAGTAAGAAGAGAGATTATAGAGATTACAGTTAAAGAGCATCTCGTCCTGTGGAGCCCCTTCTAAACACCAGCTCCCATCAGATGGGCCCGGACCGACGGAGGAAACAGCGGAGATTATACCCGTTTAGCTGTAATCCCCCTCCTCTGGAGCAACGCCAGCGCAGCGACCGAAGACCACCGCTCGACTGGAGAGAAACAGAAAGACTTTAAAAATTATTTCTGTTGTTTGGCTCTACAGTGTTTAAAAGAAGCACTTAGAAACTTTAAGAATCATTCACTCAGACCAGGTTGTGTTTGCTTTAATATTATATGTATTAAATACTCTTTTGAAGCATGAACAAAATACTGGAGTTTTGAACAGCAGCACCTGAGAGCTCTGGTTCACCTGCAGACTCAAAACTTAAATAAACCATAAATAAACTTAACTCGGCCGTTCAAGCTCAATATTTCCTTTATGTCAATATAAATCTATTAAGTTTCAATAAGGTGGGACAGGAAGCTCTATAATGCAAATGTTAAAACTTAAGATTATCTCTCACAACAGAAAATATAACTTCAATATGATAGAAGAATAAAATATCTCTGTATAATTATGTTGACATGATGTACATGAAGGTTGTGGCTTCTTCCAAACACATGCTCAGTTTCTCTTCGTGTTGATGAAGCTTTATTTACTTTTTTGCAAATGCATTTTTTTTTTGTTTCATTTTTTTTGTGTTGGTTTCTGTTAAAATATTTCTGACTCTCCTCCTCTACACATCACTAGAGCTCGTATTTAAGTGTGACTGATGCACCAGAAACTAAATTACTTCTGTGAGTCACGATGACACATGAAGCTGAAAGTGAGTCATGTTAAGATGTGTAATAGTTACATTGATCAAATCTGTATTATTTTGAAGTTATTTCCACATATCTTCAGGTCTCCTTGAACACATTTAAAGTGTATTTAAATGACTTGGGAGGCACATCTGCCTGTACATGTTGATTTTGGTGTCTTTTAAAGTCAGAAAGTTGTTTTTTATTTTAAACTGTGATGTTTGTTTTACATCTGCAGCTGAGTTATTTGTGCTGCTGCCTTTCAATGCTGGGATGCTCTTGGAGAAGAGAATTTTAATCTCAAAAAGTCTTTTACTCCCGGTGAAATCAAGGTTCAAAAATATATATATATAGAGGGAGAGAGAGATTTATACATGTCGTATGTTTCTCAGCTAACAGATAATAGTAACTACAGGCCTCTTTTCTTTCTATAATGTTAAAAATGTTGTTGATTTTAATCCTTTAATAACATGATAAAAACAGATTTAGTGGTTTTCTAGTTTTAGTCTCAGTATCAAAAAAAAGAAAGCAGTCGCATGTTCAAATCCTGTGTTTTGTATTTTTGGTTGTGCATTTAGTTTTTTTTTGTACATTCACATGATGCATTTGTATATGCATCTACTGTTTATTGCTTTAAAAATAAAGCAAGAAGCAAAACTGCAACAGGCCGAGACCGAGAAGAGATCAAACACACAAACAGGCAAAGTGACTGATTAATGAAACGACGGACAAACTGAATGATCGATTGAAGGATGGAAAGGCTGCCAGACAGGCCCGCTGACTCAGTGTCTGAGAATGAAAGTCAGAGGCTGGAATGGGCGAGCGAGGGAGGAGAGACATAGAGAACGAGAGTGAGAGAGAGAGAGAGAGAGAGAGAGCGAGTGTAATGAAACATTCAGAAAACATAAAGTGGAAAATGACTCTGTTAACTCACCTCTGATAACTGGTTCAGTGCCAGACCACACACATGGATGAACAGATATGGATGTCTACACACACACACACACACACAAACACATGTAACAGACAAACACACACACACACACACCTTCATACCTGGCTGGGTGGGCTCGGTTGCTCGAGGCTACAGTTGTAGTTGTAACTCGTCTCCGTGGCAACAACAACAATGCTCAAGTGACAATCAAAAGTCTGAGTAATTTAATTAATAATGATTTAATAGTAGATTCCTCATTATATACATTCACAGTAGATATGTATTAGGTGTGCAGTGGGGAAATTATAACATGCATGTACTGAAATTCATCACTTAATATCAATAAAAATTAATATTTATGTCAAATTGTGCAGAATTTCCTTTAAATGTCAATGCTGGATGTTCCATTTTACAGCTGATGTTTTCTGAGCTAAATTAACTCATCATCATCCAGGTGGATGCAGATGTCTTTGTCAGTTTGAACCTGTAATTTCTAACGATTATGTTCTCCCTAACTTGTAATTGTGAGTGTGTGAGTCACGACTTAATTGGCGAGGAGTGGGAAAATGTTATAAAGAGATAACACGTATTATTCCCCCACTTTACAGTAATTCAACCACATGATCACTGGAAGGTCAAAGCCCTGGGACATCGAGAGAGGAAGCTCTTAGTAAGCGTTTCTGCGACTTGAATTTTCATAATGAGTGTGTTTCTGAGAAAATAGACGTAATGATATAAAATTGGCCCCCAGTTCAATTGACAGACCCAAAAACTTTTTGACATGATGAGACTTCTGTTCATCTGTTCTGCCGCTCTGTTCTGTTCTGCACTTTAACAGCTTTAAAATTAAATAAGAGTCACAACTGTTAAACCTTAAGGCAGCAATCAAACTTTTTCATTTACACCGGTGAGCTGAGTTTATTTTTTCTGAAATCTTCACATTTTCTAGGAGTATCTGTTTGTTCCTGCAGAGGGCAGTGCAGGTCTACAATCAGAAAGACTCAGACCTGTGGGTATAGATTCAATGGTTTCATCGGCAAAATGTAGCATGATATCGTGTAAGATAATCCACAAAAATGTACAACTCACTCTGTAACACAATACACATATATGAGCTGTGATGTGATATGTATACAGTGAAATAGTGATATCTGCAGGGCTTTAATTTACAGGTTCAAAATGTACTTTTTTTTCCAAGGAACTTTCCTGCAGATGTGATGTGTTACCACTTTTATGAAAAACACCTCCATGATTGAATTTTACACAATTATAGAGTAATGTAGAGGGTTTTTTTAAGTCAATACACAGCAGTTCCACATGTTGAATTTTAAAGTTTGTAATATTCATGACCTTTATTTGATCAGGTAATCTAATTGAGGTTAAGATCTCATTTGCAAGAGAACCCTGAGTACAGAAAGGAAGTCTTATAGGAAACCTTTTAGTAAAGTATACCACAATTAGAGATCCATAAATAAGCAGAAATAAAATGTTTCAGATATTATTACAGGATGTGACACACTGTGTTTTTATCTGCAGGCCAAAACAATAAAAAAATAACTTCAGTTTTTATTTTTGTTCTTTAACTTTTTTTTTTTTTTACATTACTCAAATGTAAATTGCTTTACATGTTTCTTTTCAGATTTAATAAACATCATCATCTGTGATAACGTAACAGCACAAACAGCAGTTTGTTTGTTGCAGACTGTGACCAAACCTTCACACTCTTATCACTGCGAACCAGAAAATCATTTATTTTAGTGGTGCTCTTATGCAACTGTACAGTTTGAGGGTTAAGCGGCTGAACTTGCAGTCATTAGTGTTTCAGAACATTTGAACTTTTGATGATCAGACGGTCTCTAACCCCATAGAAACTCAAAGCTGAAAAATATCTTGCATGGTTGGATTATTCACGATTATTCTTTGTTAGGCACGCTCAGTTAATAACAATGTGCAGCATATGAAACCACAGGTACGAGCTGCACAATGTGGTGAAAAAAAGTAGATAAAAAGTATGACAGGACATCCAGTAGAAACTAATCACCAGGTGCAACCTTTGCTGAAACAAAACAACGTTGGTATATTTCCCCGGGTGAAAAAATTCATGTCTAAATCACCTTGAAGGCCTCTCTTCCCCCGAGCCTCCGCCCCAAATATAATCAGCCAAACAGAAATTTTCCCAGACCGGTGGCTACATTTCTTTACGCGTTCGCAAGAGGATTAATCTGTCCAAACAGCAGCAGGAGTTTAAGTTAAACAAACATTTCTCAGAGCTGCTCTGGAAGCAGAAACAAATCCACGGGCTGAGCTGTGTGCAAGAGGCGCAGTTCAGTTTGTCTGGACAAGTACCGCCAGGCCGATGCCAAGTTAACAGACAAAAGGCAAAGACAGGTGGAAGTAAGGGTGTAATGTTTAATTCAAGACATAGTGGGAATTGTTCGACACTGCAATTATAGTCTTTACCAATGCGAGCACTGAGACACTGCATTTAAAACCCTTTGGCAAACGACATCCCGACCTGAACTGCGTGTTGAGAAAGAGACGTGCTGAGTTGAGAGCTTTACGAGCTGCATCACCTCTGACGCAGGGAATAATTAGACGCTGCTGCAGAGTTCGTTCTTACATGTTTGAAGGTATATTTTATCTGAATCTTCCTCGGCGGCTCCAGAAAGGGTAGATGAGGTTCCCTCTTTGGATGTTCAGGGGTCCTGCTGTAATAACTTATCAATCTTTTGTCACCTCTCTAATGAAGCCTGGAGGGGGTAGCATCAGCCGTCTGGGTCTGTTCATGTCTGGGCTTTTCTCTGTTTGTCAGAGGGTCCCGAAGACAGCGAGGAGTGCCCTTCCTCTACATATGTATGGAAATAATGGTTATATTACTGACTAGACTGCACTGCAGTTTTTTTTGTTCAAAGCCATGTTAATATTCAAATTGTCCTTCACACAGCTCCAAAAATCTCCAACATTTCTTTGGTGAACAGTCAAACTGACCTACTAAGATGTTTAATCTGTTTAATTGATGATTTACATGGTCATTTTCATCACATTGTCTGGAAAATGCAGGCTTCCAGTGCATTTTACACCAGTGTCCATCTGCAGTGGTGTGTATTTAGAGGTCTCACGCAACATTCAAAAATTTCAATACACAGTGTTTCTCACTTTTTTGTAAATGCCAAAGAAATTCTTAATAATCTGTCTTGATTTAGGAGGAGGTTTGTGGGCCTTTGTTGACTTACAGGAGTTGTAATGAAATGTTTGCAGTCAACATGCTGTGCAACGGACAGGCCTGTCATTGGATGATATTTTGTGACCTAATTATAAAGTATGTCAAGCTCACTTATTTGTTCCAGATGCTCGTATTTTCCTGCTGGATTTACGGGAAGAAGAGAAGACAATGTCCTCTTCCTGTGCATGTTGTATTTAAGTTCACAAGGTCTTTGGGGTTCATCCAAATCTCAACATTATGTAACTTGAAAATTTAGCCATTAAGCCTCAGAAAAAGGAAACTTTCTGCATCATTTCTGCCACGTCAGATTTCTAAGTGAAGAAAATATCCATCAAAGTCACAGATTTTAGTCAACATGTTTGCTTTCCCTGTTTTACATTCCAGGAAACAGCGAACATGAGGACTGTCAGACTCCCACGTGTGTCTTGCACCATATCTACTTGATTTATGTTTCCTCTCCTCCAAGCCGAAGCCTTTAAAAATGCCACAGTTGCTGTTTTTGGTTTAGTCAAACCGACAACATGGAGTCAAAGACGGATGTCCTTGTGGCTGCTGCTGTTTTTGTTTTTGCCCTCATTTCACACAGTGAGTTTATTCTGACTCTGTTTCTTTAATGATTCATTTAGTTAGATTAGGCCTCTAAGAATTTTATTGTATTATTTTAACTGTATTATAGTGTTGATGGTGCATGTTGGTGCTATATTAAGCTCTTATCTTCTATTTCATTATTCTACGTTTTGTCTGGATGATAAATTTTCCTTCACATGAAATGCTAAAACACCCCATTTTTATGAAAAACACACCATAAGAGACTAATTAATGTGACTTTACACCTTCCCATGCAACATCCTCTGTGTGCACGTTGTGTTCATACAGTTTATTTATAAAACGTTGTGTCAGCCTGTGCGTTTGGATCGTTTCAGGTGAGGGTATAATCGGTGGCAGAGAGGCAGTGCCGCACTCTCGGCCCTACATGGCGTCAATCCAGAAGCCAGAAGGAGAAAACCTGATACACGAGTGTGGAGGGTTTGTGATCGCGGATCAGTGGGTGATGACTGCAGTCCACTGCATGCCAACAGGGTGAGGCAACATCCTCTATCTGTGATGGCAGTTTGATGTGTGGGAAAGAGCATGATTCTAGTTGTTTGATAAAAAAGGGGGAAACATGAGTTGTCATATGATTATATGTTTGAAATCTCATCCAATAGAATATTATTGTGTCCTTTTCTCAGGCCGGATGGAAGGAAAGTGGTGCTGGGTGCCCACTCCCTGAATGAAGATGAAGAGACGAAGCAGACGTTTGATATTTTGGAGCTTTACAATCACCCAGACTTCAATCCATCGAATTACGATAATGACATCGCTTTAATTAAGGTGAGTGTTTGTTTGGTGGTACAGTACTCTGAAACATGAATTTCTTTTTCTTTCAGACATTGCAACTAAAACTTCTTAACAGTTTCACAGTAAATGTACAGCATGGTTATTGATTATAAACAAGAACAAGAGGTAATAAGAAATCAACATAAAGAAGTACCTTGGTAGATGAATGCTGCTGCTTCGACTCCAGATGGAAACCTTCATTTCATGTCATGACCTCTCTCTACCAACATTTCCTGTCTGCCTCTTCACTCTCACTCTGTCCAATAAAGGCAAGAAAACATCCTTAAAAAAAAAACAGCTAACCTTCATCCTCTTTTTTTTAAACGATTTTCTTTGTGTTTTTTTCAGCTGGACCGTCCATTTAATGCCTCTGAAGCTATTAGAGCAGTGGAGTACCTGCGAGCAGGTGGCACCAACCCCGTCGTGGGCGAAGAGGTGGAGACGGCCGGCTGGGGATCCACTAACGACCTGGGGGCCAGACCGGGCAAGCTCAAAGAGGTGGTCGTTGAGGTGTTCAACCCCAAACGGTGTGCGCGCGGTGACTACTTCGGCAGAAAGTTCACCAGTAACATGATGTGTGCACATAAAGAGTGCCCACTTCCCTGCAATAAGCCATTTAAGAAAGAGGACAGCTGTGATGTAAGTCTTAGCTCCCTTTCTCCTACTGTAGAAAGAAATATCTATTTGTCTGCATTAAAACAACACTATCATTTAAACAACGCTGCTAATTGTACCCAGGTTTCTTTGTTTTTTCTGTCATTAAAAATATAATAAGCAGGATTTTCCCAAAAAACAACGTATAGTCTCATAAAAAATAATATAATAAGAGACCGCCCTCTGCCTGTATTTCCTTACTTTGCCGTGTTCAGGATATTTCTGAGCATCAACCTTTTGTGCCGTGTAGCCCCCAGCCCATAACGACATGCAGGGTTTGAGGTTCGGTACTCCATAAAAACCAAGAGACAACTTTCCAGATCATAAGCACATTGCACCAGGGGACTTTAAAATGTTCATAAACAGCAACTGGCAAATCCTGCTTGTTATACATTTAAAGCTTCAGGGTCTTTAAGTGGGAATGCAAAAGAGAGGAGTGACCGGTTTCTGGTTCTCATCTCTTTGTTTAAAGTACCAATATGTGCTGATATTTGCAGTGCAGCCTCACAGAGCTGCTGGCATGGCTGCAGACTCTTGTTACATGATATATAGGTGTGTGTGCATTTTTATCTTCACTTTCAATGCCTGCTGCCAGCTGGAGTCACCACTGTATTTTACCCGGTGTGGGTTTATGCAGTATCCCTTTAACGAACGCTTCTGCTCGTCTGTCTCGTCTTTCAGGGCGACTCCGGGGGTCCCCTGCTCTTCAATGGCGTCGCAGTGGGCATCACTTCCAACGGAGGAAAGAAGTGTGGCCAAATTAAAAAGCCTGGAATTTACACCATCATCTCCCACTACACCGAGTGGATCGACAACACCATGGCCCCGCAGCTCAGCACGACAGCGGAGGAGAGCAGTTAAAGTGAAAGAGAGCAGGCCTCACAGTTATTAGCTGCACGTTACAGCTTTTAGCCACGATTATGTTTGCACCACAGCCCTGTATCTACTGAGTCTCTGATTATTCCACCTGGATATGAAGCTTGTGTGTTTGTATGTTAGACAGAAGCGACATTTTTTTATTTGCATATATTTCACACCAATGTCACTTTATAAATGAATCAATAAAATACACTTGATCATATTTTTGTGTCTGGAGTTGTTTGGTACTTTGTAAAATAAACATGAGAGGCAGTCAAATAATGATAAGCATCCACACAAAAAGACCCTAAAACCACAGCAGACTAACTGAAAATAAAAAAAAAAACATCATTAACACGTTAAATGACAAGACATTACCACACACCAAATCATAGATTGAACAGAAATAATTCAAGACTTACACAATGATTTGCAATTATTAAATCCAAACAACATTTTGCACCAGTCTTGTTTTAATGCAGCCGTATCAGTTTGCTGGCATCTGAGTACATTTGAAGGATGGTGTTTAAGGATGTAACTGTGGGCAAACTCATAAATTATTCTGATAAGTCCTTGTACCAGTGGAGCAGTCCAAAAGCAAATGCAGTCTGCAGCTGTACTTCTTCTTTTCCTCCCCTCTCTGCTCTATGCAGATAAGCACAGACATGAATAATTCCTGATGCGTTCTCCTCTTCGTTTGGTTTGGAAAATCCCCACTCCACCACCACCACCATTTTCTATAATTAACAATACAAATAATCACTTCAGATTTTTTTGATTGGGCATAAATCTCAATTTTCTATGTATATGTCATTTGCATCTGACTTATTTATGTCTAGCATCACTATACTATTTACATCATTAGAGATATCTAGAAAGATAATTCCCCTAAATTGCAATGTTTTGAGATTCTGTGAAATTCACTCATACAGAGCGCCCAAGTAGCAATTTTCAAGTAAACCATCATGACTACATCTGTAAAAGCAATGTACTTAACTTTCCTACCTAACATTCAGCTCATAAAAACGGCTGCCGCACTTCTGAACGAGACCCTGGAGGGTCGGATGGGCTCCGGCCACGTAGTCGTTGATCCTCTGAAGCCTGTGCTGGTTGCCATCGGAGCGGATGAAAACGACAACAGCGTGCTCCGCAAAGTCCCGCCCAAAGATCTTCTGCAGGTGCCCGAGCATCTCGCACTCTCCCTGGGTGAAGCGGCCCACTTGGAGGACAAGCAGGAAGACGTGGGGGCCCGGTAAGGACAGAGCCAAGCAGTCCTTGACCAGCTCCAGATTCTCCACCCAGTCCTCGTCCCACAGCTCGGGGGTGTCCACCAGGATGAGTCGCCTCCCTGCTGCAAGCACCTCCTTTCTCTCACAAGACAAGGTGGTCTGAGGGGGCTCATAGTCAGACCCATTAACCGAGTACTGATTACCTGCTCTCTGCAGAATAAAGTTTCGAGCAGAAGACTTCCCGCTGCCGGAGAGACCCAGCAGGATGACCGACATCTTCTTTGTGTCATCATCTTAAAGCCAAAAAGGAAACTGGATGTTAGATTTTCAGAAAGACAAGAATATGAAATATTTCAGAAGAAGCTAGAAAGCATCTTCATTGCAATAAACTTTAATATATACTGTTCTTCCTCAGGAGCTGAAAGCTGAAACGTGCTGGCTCCTGACAAACTTCTACAGGGCCACAATAGAGAGCATCCTCTGCCTCAGTGCAGCAGTGTGGTATGGCAGCTGCACTGCACAAGACCGAAAAGACTTAGTGAAAACAGTACAGGGGATTGTGGGAAGTCCTCTTCCCGACCTGGACTCAATATACACTGGCCGGATGCAGAAGAAGGCCCGACATATTGCCTGCCGACCCTACCCACCCAGGAAATGGACTGTTCGTACCGCTTCCATCTGGAAAGCGGTACATTTACAGAAATCATAAAGACAACAACTACCAGACTGAAAAACATATTTTTCCCCAGAGCTGTTCAATCCATTTCCCCCTACTGAGAACTTGAGACATGCACTTGACTGCACTTGAACAACTGACCCACCCCCCTACTGTGCAGTTGCTGCTGCAACTTTGGACTTTGGATATTTGTGTACATATTACATATTTTTACTATTACTATTACTATTATTACTATTTTTTACTATATTTACGTTTAAAGCTGGAAGTCACCAATATTAGTTTTGTCCTGTGAAATTGTGAAAACATGATGACAATAAATGATTCTTGATTCTTGATATCATTTGCTGTGGAGTTGGAAAGAATCAGTATTTTGACTGCTTTGTATTACATGTGTAAAAACCATTTGAATATGTAACTCTATCACCCTCTAGTGGGAGAGGGTGCTGCGTCAGGATGTCTAAAAATGCAGTTGAGCAAAAATTAACTTTCATTTCAATTTTCTGAATGCTCTAAATAAAAGTGTTGAATGAAAAAAAGATTTGTGCAGATGTAGATGTTTACAGGAGTACAGGAGAAAGATGGATCTGTATTCTGTACCTGTTTAAGTCTTACCATCAGTGGCACTCGTCTGGAGCTGCATCATGGCTCTGTGGCTTATCACAGCCTCCTCCAGGCTCTCTCTTTTTGTCTCGTATTGCTGTCTTTCGGCCGCCTCCTTCCTTCTTTCCTCGGCGTGTTTCGCCCTCAGCTCCTCTAGCTCTTTGGCTCGTCTCACCTCCCGTTGCTGAACCAGTTGCTTGAAGGCCTCCTCCTTCTCCTCGGACTCCCGCACCTTCCTCTTCAGCATCTCCATGGCTGAGTCTTCCGTGTTCCTCTTCTTGGCTTGAGTCAGCATGGTCTCCGTGTAGCCGGTCCCACCATTCTCCGTCAGCATGTAGTCGACCATCTCGAGCAACGCGCAGAGCTCGTCAGCGGCTGCAGATGACGTGATTCTGCAGTATCTTCCATCACACATGTTTATCAGCTCCAGGAAGGCGTCGTCCAACATGTCGACCACCTCTCCATCTTCCAGAGAGAGAATCACCAAGTATTTTAAAGCTTCGGCTCCAAAGTGTGTTTGCAGTATCTCTATCATTCTTCTCTGCTTCTTTGTGTAATGTCCACCCTGGATCAGCAGCAGAAACGACCTGATTCCGTCTGTGCAGGACTTAAAGCAGCCATCCATTGCCTGACTGATGCTCTCCTCTGTCATGTCTGGTTTTAAATCTGCATAGTGCAAGCCGATCAAGCGACCCTCCACTCTCACGTCACAGACTTGATTTGGTCCCAGAGAGCTAAAGGTTAATTGGAGATGTTTACTTCCAGAGCTGTCCTGTGGCAGCGACTTCAGAGAGAACCATTCCTCCGCTGTGGATATGACCACCATCATGTGCCTCATGTTAGTTACACCGTCTGCCAAACAACACAGTAATGACTTGTTACTGATTTGCAATACCCACATCAAGTAATAATGTGATTTTTTAATGTGATGAGTTTTTTTCAACAGTATACATCTCAATTTTTGGAAGAAATTACTGTAATCCCATTGCATCTGTGAGACTTTCTAAGCCTCAGAATAACCTGTGTTGCTCTACAAATGAAATTATTTAGTGATTCACAGCACTGAATATCAATGAAAAACACAAATATCAGAAAAAATGACTTACTCTGTGACATGTTTTTCTTCTCTCATAAGCACTGCTTTATTCACAAATAAGAAACAGCACTTATTACAACACGATTCGCAGTTTAAACCAAGACTCTGTTGTGAACATCCATGAAAAACCTTTGTAATACGCGCACACATTCTCACGTAAAGTTTATTTAGTCACTGAGGAGGACATTAACTTGTGTCCTTACCTGGAGATTTACCCTCAAATAAACCATTGCAGGCTTAAATGCTTCCCGCCTAAAACAAAAACCACACTCACTTTAATGGTTTACCTTTATTATTTC
Organism: Scortum barcoo; assembly: GCA_023238725.1. NCBI lineage: Eukaryota > Metazoa > Chordata > Actinopteri > Centrarchiformes > Terapontidae > Scortum > Scortum barcoo. Next base: position 3,533,059 of record CM041539.1, read on the forward strand.
ATTTCAAAAGTCAGATCTGAGGTAAACATGTTAAATAAACTACTGCAAAATCCCTAATCAGTTGGCCTGGTTCAGTTTCCACCTGATTTTTTTTCAAGTTTTTGCCCTCTGAGCAGTAAATCCAGTCTGAGAGGCATCCTGTGATTGTTCCTTGTTTACAGTGTTACTGAGTCAGCCTCACTGCAGATATTCAACCAAAACAGGAGAAGTTTCTTGGTGCCATGACGTGCAAGGTAAAACGTAAGTCAGCCTCCTTGTAAACATTAACACTGATCACCAAAAAGGAAAATCATTTTAAAAAACCTCTCAAGTAATCGGGTGGGGTATTACTGGCAATTCCAAGGTCAAGGATGAAAACCAAAGGCAACAAGTCTTTTGCTGTCACAATTTTTCTTCCCTCTTTTATTGCGTTTACGTTTAGAAACCCACGCAAGCAATGCATTACACTGAAGTCTATTGGACTGTTTCTTTGCACACTGTGTTTACTAATTAAAGTTAATATTGTGAACTTTTCACACCCATGGAAAACATTTTTGCACATTTCTGCACAATCTGTGATTCTTGCATTTGTACAACAGTCATATAGCACATATTGGCTTTATTTTTGTATGTTTTATGTATTTTCATAACTACTTAGCCCTTATATTTTTTTTACTTGCTATGTTAACACCAACATAACAAGACAAGTCCCTTGTATATGAAAACCTACTTGGCAATAAAACTGATTCTGATTCTGTAAAGTGCTATACAAATAAAGTTATTATTATAATTAAATAATTCTGCACATTTCTGCTAAAAAAAAACTACAGTTCTTTTTCCTTCATTTCATTCACATATTATATATAAATGTAATCAATATTGCATTTATTATCTATATTCTAACTATATTTTTTATAGTATGTTGTCTATTTTATATGCTTCTGACTTGCAGTTCTTACTTTTTTATTTTTTTATAGCCCAGTATCACAAATCATAGTTTGCCTCAAGGGGCTTTACAATCTATACAACATATAACACCCTCTGTGCTGAGACCAGATGAAGAAAAACTCACCCCAAAAAATCTATTTATATGGTTAAAAAAAATAAAAAAAGCAAGGATCCCTCTCTTAGAAAGGACAGACATGCAATAAATGTGCGGACTAAATCAACAATAACAATACAGTTATAACAACATATATATTTTATATGATTATTGTCATGCATCATCATACAGACAAACATATACTAAATTCCTTGTATCTGAAAACCTTTTCCTTGCTGAATTAGCTCCTTATGTTGAAGTCTTGAAAGGGCAGCATTCATGTGCTATCATGTGCACATGTCAGTGCATGTGCAGCAGAGTAACAGAGGCATGAACACAGCTGCAGCAGATGGAGGAGTGGATGGAGGAGTTCCCCTGCACACAGCTGACATTACTGAGGGGTTGCACCATCCTGCTGCACCGCTGCTGTCAAGACGGGCCAAAACAAGGCAGCACTACGGGGGGAAACGGGGGAAAGTGTCGGCCAATATCGGATCTTTTGTTAAACAGATCATTCTAACAATACAGCATATTGTATTATATATAATAAATAAATGGGATATTATAATAATTAGTGCCATATTATTGTCAGTGTTGCCCAAATGTTAACAATGATATTCCGGATCCCCCTAAATGTGCAATGGTTGGCTCCGTTGCTATGCTATCTCCTGTAGACTCTCTCCAGGGTAATGAAGATGGCGGATATTTAGCTTATTCGACCCCGAAAATCCTCAACGTTTAACGGTTTAAAGCGAATACCGGGCGGACCGTGACAGCGCATCGCAATGGCCGGTTTACGGAGAGTTAACGGGAAGCTGTCGGGAATCAACCCGGCTGTCAGGTAACGTTAACACCGAGCTGTGTTGACGGAAAAGCGGCTCGGCGAAGCTAACGCGGCTAAAGCTAATGCCCGGTGTTTGTCGACGGTGTAACGTTAATTAACGGTCACGGTAACGGAAATAACGGGACATATAATATAATAATTCACCGGTTCAACTTTAGAGTCATTTATCTTAATGTGTCTCTTAACCCACTCCTGAAAACTACTAGTTAAAGATGCTAGTTAAAGATGTGTTTGTTGTCCAACCCTCATCCCCTAAAAACAAAACAATATAAATAAACAATAAACAATATAAATATAATGTATGTGCAGTGCAGTATAATCCACATCCTTTCTGTTTCTATACCAACAAGATGTAAATATGTATATTGTAGGTTTTTTTAATATATTTTATAATTTTTTATAATAGCTTTTTATTATTATTTATCGTTTTTATTTATTTTGTTTTTATCTTTCTTTTTCTTGTTATGGCAATATCCTCTTTGCTTTTTATCTTATCTTTCTATCACTTTTCAAATCACTACAAATCACTTTAATATTTCTGTTCGTATTATATTTTCATTTATTTAATATTTTCATCATTTATTTTAGTATTATATTTTATATACTATTTTCTTCACCTATAACTTGAACTTTTAGTAATTTTATTTCTGTGACTACATATTTTTGAGCATGGTTACAGAGGAAGTCTGACTTTTGTTGTTTGATGCTGTTGTGACAAATAAAGTTTCTTTATTCATTTTCTCATAACTAACTTTAAACTAATTTAAAGAAATATATGTCTAAATAAAACGTCCATTTTAACTGGTTGTTTCCAAAGCAGACAGACAGTCAGGTTAAAAATGAAACCTGTCAGCCCAGCATTCACTAACATTCATTAATATTAATAACTAATAACTAATGTTTTGTTTGTTTGTTTGTTTGTTTTTTCATTTTTCAGTTGCTGTCGCCTGCGTCAGGTTCAGTCTCTGCTCTTCGACAGTGGCGCTTCCTCTCCTGATGGCATCCTATGCTCTCTCGGTATGTTAAGTTGCAAAGTTTGTTATCTCTAAACGTTTCCTTCTTTATCTGGCCTGGTTAAATGACACTGCCAACTGCTAGAGAAAATATGTTTTCATTAGAGGTGATAAATAAAACAATTCATGTGTTTTTTCCCAACCAATCATGAACGTGATTTTTTGTGTGTGCGTGTTTTAGGAATTGACAGCAGATATAATGAGGGCTGCACTGAGCTGGCGAAATACCTGTTTTATGGACTATATGGAAGAAACCAGCTGAATATGGAACATGTTCTCGACGAGTTTCCTGAAGAAATGCTGGATGGTGAGTTTTTTCTGTTCACCATATTTTTAACAGCATTTTTGTGCCTGCTTTAGTTTTACACATTACTTGTCTGCTTTTCAGATGTAATCCTGCTGATCAAGGCGGAGTGTGTTCATCTGTACTGCAACCCGATGAACTACAGTTACCTGCTGCCCTACATGTCCCACTGGAGGAACCTGCATCTCTACTGCATGACGAAGACAGAGGTTAAAAAGCCCTCTACTTCCCCCACAGGCCTGTCGGTCCTGTTAATTACACTTCCTGTATGCTCAAGATAGATAGGAGCAGGAGCCTTATCAAGAGCATGTGGGCATGTTGAGTATCTGGCTGCCAGCAACCCTTGCACGTTATTAGTAAGGTTTTTTCTGGTAAGGCAGGTTTATTTTTTAAGCACATGCAAACAATAAGGCAAGACAGAAAAGCATCTGTCTATTCCAGTAATAATAAACATGTAATTTGTGCAGACTCTTTTAGTTGTCTCATATCACTTTAAAAGCTGTTTTATTGCTGAAAATTCAAAATATGACCCTTTTATAGCAGTGATTGTAATTGTTACTGTTATTCCTGAGATAAAGTCCTTTTCTCTTGTCTCATCCTGTGATTTTCCCACTTCCACACACAGTACGAAGATGAGGAAGCAGCAGAGGAATTCAAAATCTCCAGTTTTGTCTCAATGGTGCAGGACTGCTATCGAATCGGAGTACCTTACAGCTCCCAGGGTACAAATCATCACGATTTAATCTTTGTATTTATTCACTACGCATGTGTGAAACCAGTAGTGAATATTATATCACAGTAAGCTGGAATAAAATGTAGTTTCTCTAGTTTCACCTACTTGATAGCATGTGCTCACTGTATAATTACACCAACAGCACAGGTAGTTATACTTGCTCTGCTGTTACTTTTAGGGCACATCCAGAGGTTTGATATGTTTATGGTGGAAAAGTGGCCCTTAATTCAAGCATTTGCCCTGGAAGGGATTGGTGGAGGAAGCTTCTTTACCATAAGATACAAGGTATCTTCAAACCAAAAGATGAACAGCTCAGATATTTGTTAATCTCTGAAGTGCGAATAAATTGAAAAGTGTTTCATATATATATATACACATTCTTCTTCTTTTCCAGCTAATGGACATGAGCGAGAAGCTGTGGCAGGTTTACAACAGACTTGACCCAGTGTCCCTGGATAATGTCTTCACAGAGGTAACACTAAGCTGCTTTTTTCGTCAGCTATTTGAACACATTTAACCACAAGGCCTGTCTGTGACAACAGGACCTTCTTCTAAAATGTCAATGTCCAGAAAATCCATTGCTATTATTAAGACAGACTGGTATATGTACTTTTTTTCAATCAACATTATTTGATCAAAGAAAATTCTACATCCAAATGTCAGTATCTTAAATGTCCAGTATATTTTTAAAGGCTATTAAAGGCTGCTGATTATTAAGATAGTCAGTTGAAATATAATGAATTGCTTTGCTTTTCAGTCCCTCACAAATCATCATATCATATCATCGCTAGTTTTTGGCTGATCAAAACTTGTATTTAGTAAATAAAGGCGTGAACATGACCAGTCAGTGTGATATATACTCTAACCTTGGTGGTGTTTGTTGTATTTTAGGACTTGGTTAACTTTGAGAAGCAGTGGAGTGGTTTCTTTTCCAGCATGGACCTGGAGAGTCATCTCTCCATACTGGAGCTGTCTGAAGCACAAGCGGGAGAGGTACATTCATTACCACGTACACCAACACTGGACAATAATTTACTGTCTGTCAACAGAATAGTGTGACATAAGAAGTAATTATTTTAGTCATGTTGTGAGAAAAATATGAGAAAAGTGTATGAAAGGATTATGTATGTGTACAATCAACAATACTATTTTAAAAAACAGCAAAATCATTCTTGAATTAGTATCATGCTTCATCCATCCTTCTGCACTTCATGTATGAGTAGTGTGGTATCATACGTCAGCGTTGATGCATCCTGTGGAGGGGATTACAGTCAACCTCCTCTTCCTGCATACTGAACACTGATAATATGGAATAGACAGTGTAGTGGCTCGGAGGAGATCAAGTCAGTGTCTCTGTAACTGACTACTTTTGCGTTAGTTGTCAACTTTATGTAGTTTACAAGAAATGTGAAGACAATTTCCAAATTCTGTTGTTCACTGTTTGGTCTTTGTAGTTGGCTAAGCGAGCTAAGTGTCCTCATAAAGTGTGTTATTATCAATCCACAGGCGTTCCGCACTTATTACTCTCATGGTCTGATCTCAAGCAACATCACAGATAAAAGGTAATCTTCATATTCAGCAATATCTAGATACTGGAATGATCTCTTTTGTGCAGTTTTATACTCTGTAGAACAAACATTTGTCAAATATTGTTTTTTTATTTCAGTAAAAGTCAGCAGCCCTTCATGTTGTTTGGGAAGCATTCCTCCTCAAAGGATTTGGAGAGTTATTCATTCAACTTTCCCTCAGAGAGTCATCAGGTCCGCAACACAGGGCCTCAAGGTTCTCTAGCCAGGCACATGGTGAGAAGTCTGAGATAGAAAACAGTATGATGTGAAGAAATGATGGAGTTAAGGCTGTGAACTACTTACATTACAATAATGTCACTCTAAATGGCTGGGCAACTGTGGAAGTGGAAAAGAGTAGAAGACCTGCTTACATTTTTCCATTATGTGAATTTAATGTTTCAGAAATCCGATGGTTCAGGTTAAAACTTTAATTTGGTACAAAGTCTGTGACGTTTTGACAAATCATCTTGAACAGGAAACAAGTGATTGCTGTATTGAATTTCTGTAAATTTAGGCCATTTTGTACCACTTTTGTTTGCGTCATTTGTGAAGTGTGAACATGCCATGGTCTTTTAAAAGAAACTCCTTTTTGTCCACTAGATTCTGCAGTGTGTGGCTCCCAAAGGGCCTCTAGCCTGCTCTCGAACCTATTTCTTTGGGACCACCCACACTCCATACCTTGGTGAGTGTTTTTTAAAATATCTTTTACTTTATTGTCAGCCTAACCCTGCTGTAGATTATTAACCCAGCAGTTTAAACAGTACTAACTAAAGCCCCTGTCAGAAATACAAGTGTGAAATGTTGCTTTGCATGGAGTTTAATGTCCAGAAAGGGCTCACCTGGCCTGTGGTTAAGTGTAATATGAGAAGCTGTTGTTGATAATATTAGTGCATAATTTGTTTACTCTCTCTGTATTTCACCCACAGGGAATCAAAACACGGAGCAAAAGAAAACAGAAGTCTTGTAAGTGATTTAATTTTGGATCTTAAAATTAATATTTCCCCATGTAAGCTTTCGGTTGGCCTGTGTTAAATGTAAAAAAATCTCTGAATAAAGAGTTTTTTTTCCCCCCAGACTTTTGTCACAGATTTATTCAGCTGCTGTTCAAGCAGTCCTTTCAGGAATCAAATGCTACTCCTGTACTTCCAGCGCGACCAAGGTAAGAGAAAAATTGCACCTATTTGAACACTGATCTGACAGAATGTACTGGAGCATGCACAGCTGCTCACTAAGAGATGTTTTGTTGTAGGCTAAAGACGTAGCAGAGAACACCTTTCTCATGACTTTGGACTCAATGAATTTAAGTCAGTACCGCAGTTCTCTCAGGTACGGATTGATTTGAATTTTTTTCACTGCCGTCCATTGTATAAAACTGTCAGGCAAGTATGAAATAAAATGTGAGAAATCTGTATTTTCTCTCCACAGGTCCAAATGTGAATTCAGCATTCAAGCAGTGAATAAGCAAGGAAGGTCGGTGTTAACTCCTTCTTATTGGTCATTTGCAACAGCTCCTTAAAAATTTAATTGAAAATACACATTAAATTGATGGTTTCTTAAAAAAGTTATTATGTGATTTTAGTACTAAAGAGCCTGTTGTTTTGTTTTTTTTTTTTTTCAGAATCATTCCTCTGACTGATGAAGAGAGCCGATATCTTGTAAAAACAGTATGTTAGAGAAGTTTTTTTTTTTACTTTTTGCCTCTCCAGAGGACAGCAATGAAATATCCAGTGTGTATAACTTCCCTGTGCAAAGCCTTTTTTAATCTTGAATAATTCCTCTTAAAGGCGTCCATGACTGTCCACGACATTCCAGACCTGCAGAGGGACACGGGCGACCTGGGCTCCGTGGTCTTCTCTGAGTCCTTCTTGGAGTCCAGCATCAACATTCAACAGAAAGGTACAATATTGATTAGATTAGTTCTTGTTAGGATGGACTGCTGATTGATTCCACAAAGGAAATTTGATTTACATAATAAGCAGGACCAACCCACAGGTCACCGTAAGCAGAAAAGAGCAAAAGTTATTTTGAAACAAGCGAGTACTCACCTAAAAATATCCTCCTTCCTGCCCCGAGGAGCATATTTATGATTCATCTTTCTTTGTTTGTCATTCTTTGGCTTTGTTGTTTATGCTTCATTTTAAACTAGTCTGTTTCCTCTCCTGCAGATGGCACTGTGTCCTCAGACAGCTGCTACACCATCCTGACTGCAACTGTCCCTCGATACGCCTGCTGGCTGGTATGTGTGGGACTGGAAATCAGTTTCATCCCTAGTTTAAGGAAAAAATCTCTCTCTTATTTTTTTAAGCAGTCTTTGTTTGTCATCAAAAGTCTTACGGTCATGTTGTTTTTAGATGGAAGCTGATGTCAAGCAGTCTGAGCAAGCCCAGCATCTTACCAAGGCAAGCAGAAGCTTCATGTACTGTGTCCACTGTATTGTATGACTAAGTGCTTATGTGTGTTTTACCATGTGACCTCTGTGTTTAATACAGAAAGAAGAAACCACTTGTTTGGGAACTGCTCTGACAGTAGCAGATGCTGCATTTGTGTTCTCCAGTAGCCAACTCTCCACACCCGAAGAAGGTGACACTCCATTAAATGAACATATCTGCCATTTAGGTGATATTCATCACCGTTACTTATAGTGAATGTAACTGGTAATCTTTAATTATTTGATTTGTAATGTAGCCTGGAGTTAATTATGAAAGTCAGCTTTACACTACCCTGTGAATATGGTTGGATTTACAGTATTTCATTTCTATTTAAATGAGACATATAGAGTGCACCATTTCACGTATTTTGGCCATGTCTTACCTTACGTGAGTTGTGATTCTACAAAATTCTGAATATCTTTTCAATTGTTCATCTTAGGGAAAATCATTTTCTTCTCTGAGGGACTCTTATTTATCCATTCTCAATATGGAAGTATCACCCTGTCCAAGGATCACATCAGCGCCATCAAGTTCTATGATCCGGTAATATTAACTGTTCTACCATGAGATCATGACATGCTGTAGTGCATCTGTCAATACATTTATACCTTTCTATATATGATCTTTTTTCTTCTTACTTAGTTCATTAATGATTTAAAGGACATCTCTTTACTTTCCTATAAAACCACAATAAAACAGTTAACATTAATCTGTATAAATTTGTACTTCTGGTAACAGCCTCTTTATGATTTGTTTGCTGTCTTATTACCAGGACTCCAGTGCTGTGGCATCTCTCTTTGTGGAATATGAGAGCAGCCTGCTCCCCCACCTTCCTTTTCCTCTCCACAGCTCGGACCAGTGTCTGGTCTTTGCTCTTCAGCCCAGATCCAAGAGCCACAGAGCCTTTTATTCCAAGGTAAGACCTTTAGTCAGCCTCTGAAGAGACACATGGGCCTTCTCTAATATAACTGATTCAGACTCTCATTATGCCTTTGTCACATAAATTTAGGCACGACCAGTTGTTTTTTTTTCCGCAGTTGCAGTAGTTCAGTATATTTAATGTAGTTTATGTTTATGTATGATTCTTGGCATTTTTTGGGTTATATCCACGTTTAATGCACTTATGGTAGATCGCTTTGAATAGAAGCGCCTGCTAGATAAATGTAATGTGATACATTTATTATTATTATTTATTTGATAATTATAACTATTAAATGTTCAAAATGACATGGTATCAACACAAACTCAGGTATTGTCAAATGTTATTTAGGGTTTTACTGCGACAAAATGCTGCACATGTTGTATGAACCTTTTCTCTCTTGTTTTCAGGTTTTGTCCATTTGGCAGAACTCTGAGTCTGTACTCAATCTGCAATTGGTGGATCAAGAGCACCTGAGCTGGAATCAGAAAAACATGTAAGATAACTCCATCATCATCCGCTGCCCGTTGTATATAGTATACCAAATGAATTTAGAAGACACATTTGGAAAAAACACATTTGAATATGTTTACAAGACCTTTCTCATCATGTCACAATATATTATAGTGCTACAAGCAGCATGATACATTGGTCGGTAATTAAAGTTAACTTTGTCCATGAAAGCACAACAAAAGAAGTTTTGACTTCTGTCTCTCAGGCACACCAGACTGCAGAAGCTGCACGACAGTCAGGAGCCACCGGTGGCCAAACGCAGAGGCAGCCTGAAGACTTCGTACTCCCAGCTGCCAGAGCAGGACATGTTAGTAATAAACACAGTCAGTCAGTCAGTCAGTCAGTGGAGAACTCTGCTGTTGTTGGGCCAAACAAGTAATAAAACTTGATGCTCAGTATTGCTTAATCTTGACTCCTCCAAAAATAGCACTTAAGCCTGTGTTTCTTGGTACTGTGCATTCATCATTGGAATCATCATGCACTCGGAGGGTCTTTTCTGCTTATATATAATATGAATACTATACATACATATTTCAGAAGTGTATAAGGCTTCATTTTCTGGCCCCAGCTAAACAGTGCACACACATTATTTCCCTTTTAGTTCTATCTGAAACAAAGAAGACTACATGCAAGGATAACTCAGCACCTTTTGGCAACTTGTTGTCTTCCTAAATCTGTCACCTGGTATAATTAGACATCCAACTCTTGCATCCACAGTAAACATACTATTCAGTGCTTAGAACAATTAGTCACTTTACTATTTTTTTAAATTGGTCTCATGTCTTAAGTGCTCTGTTTTGCAAATATATGTAATGAGAATTAAAGAAGTGGCTAATGGAGGGAGATGTTTAGTCTTAGCTGTAAAATTGTTGCACTCAGTTTTGTCCGTTGGCCTACAAATACATGCTCTGTCCAAACGTGCTTTTTTTTATCTTATCGTGCCAGTCAGTTGTGACCCAGTTTCTGCTTAATGATGGCTGTATTCTGGTCGTTGCCAGGTTTCTTCAGCACTTTGCCTTGAGTAGTATTGGTCAGGAGCCCATCTTGTATGACCACCTGGGGGTGCTGTTCCCCTCTGCAGAGCTGAGGAATCCAGTCAACAGTCAGGGAGATAAGGTGAGCATAAGAATGCTGTCTCTTCGGTCGTCCTATATTTAGCTGATATAGCATCAGCTATTCAAACCTGACGTCCTATTCAAACCTGACGTGGGCTCTTTAATGTGCAAAAAGGTTGTCATTACCATCATCACTGGACTGCCAGGAAGCCATAAGAAGAGACTCTCCAACTTCCTGGTCCAGTTGAACAAAGAACGTGGAAGGTGAGAGAGATTTCATTCAACAATATTTCCTACGTTATACTTTAGTTTAGTTACATAATGCTGTAGTTATTTCATAACAATAATGAGGAGAACAACACGAACAAAAATAATACAATTAGTTTATCACTTCATCCGTAGGTGGGTGGTGTACAACCCCGGTCCTGACAGCTGTGACAGCTTCTCAGCCTCTCACCTGCAGCAGTATTTGTCCAGCTTCCTGGAGAGCCAGAGAGGCCCGGGAGGCAAACCCCGTCTGTTGGTGCTCTCACCCGGGTAAGAAAGCCCGTTCGTCAGCTTGATACAGCTGCGAACTGGGAGCAAAGACTCATCCAGGGGAGCAGAGCTGAAATAAATTAAAGCATTTCATTCCAAAAATACAACAATATGAAAATAATATTGTTGTGTATGGGTACATAAAGCTGATCTTAGCAGATCTTAGTATTTGAAGAAATTAAAAAAAGGAAATGACTGAATTAATTTACTGTTCTTTGTCAGAGTGCGATGACTTTTTCATTGTGTCCCTACTTGTGCAGATACACAGATGTTCTGGATGTGGTCCAGGCTGTGCTCTTCCACCCGGACCCAGTCGTCCAAGCATGTTTCACCATCGGCGCTGTCACCGCTTGTGTGGACCCCCTCGCCTCCTGTTTGGAGCACAGGTGAAGTTTTTCTGCAGCACTGGGTTTCAACTCTGTCATTTTTAAAAGGGAAAAAGCACAACAAGTCTTGACTTCCAAAAAGAAATGTCTGTCAGATTAATTCATGTCCACTGACATAGAGCTACTTCTGTTTCTGAGCTGCCATTCAGCAAAACCCCACAATGTCTTACCGAAGCAGACAAACTTCTGACTGATTAGATTTCCAAAAGAAACGGAAAAAAATGTTTTCAGAGCTAGAAACGTGAAGTGTGATGGATGCCAGTAAGACAGAAAAAAAGTTACATTAAAAACATTAAGTATGCTCAAACACACCACTGATGGAAGCTGAAATTCAAGATGGGGGGTAACGTCTTGGACAGACCAGATGATGACAGAGAATACTGGATGTTGATGATTTGTTGAAGCACTGGAGGTTTCCAGAACAAGGTTACATGACACTTTTAGCTATTAAAACTCAAGGCAGGGTCTCTTTTATAGAGAGGATCAGTCCTACATTTAATCTCACCCTCCTTTTGTTACAGGCTTTAGATGTAGCTTAAAGAGCTTCTCACTGTCATAGATGGGCTGAGCTGCTCCACACAATATGACATACCACTCCGGTTAATAGGCTGTTTTCCACTGCACAGGCAGGCCGGGGTGGTCAGAGATACTTACATACAGATGAAGTCAGTCCAGAGCTTTTACAACATGCTTGGAAAACTACTGCTGTCGTCTTTCACAAGAAATTTAATTAAAAATAATATTACAAATGCCCTGGTAACTAGCTTAAGTATAACAATTTGACCTTGCACAGTAACATTCATAAATATCACAGCATATATGCAGGATGAAATTCTATTAGGAAAATTCCCACAGTCCTTTAGATGAGGTTGATTGTCTAGCGAGCTGAGGTTTAATAATAAATCTGAAGCTTGTTTTGGAGCCTGTGCTATAAACGTGTTGTGATGACCCTCCAGTCAAACTGTAGTGTGTATTAAGAGGTTTAGTTAGCAATGTGGTTAGCGCTAACGTTTCCATTTGAGGCATCTTCAACAAGCCACACATCACTGTCTGTTGCCATAGACTGTGTGTGGAGGTCTGTGGAACCCCACTATGGCGCTAATTGGGTGTGGTTAGCCCAGCTTATGCCTGACCTGCCTGTCAACCCCCTCAGCATAGCCCTCTAATCCCCGAGGTCCACATGTGTGACCAGCCCCCTCCTCAGTGAAGCTCATCAGTCAGTCATGATCCATTCTTTGTGATGAATGTAGACTGTTCATTACATCAGGACAGGAAAGACAAATGCCTTTCAAATTGCTGACCCCCCTTGCCCACAGGCTCCCTGAGAGGGTCTGTGGTGGCTGGAGGGGGGGACTTGGTTCAGAATGGTTTTTCAGAAAGTGGTGTATAACACTGATCGATTTGAAAACTCAGGATAAATTATGTTAAGATTAAATGGGATTACAGAAAGCTTTTACAGTGGTCAGTTGCCAGTCACAGTCATGATGTCATCTTGTGAAAAAAAAAAAGCCTCACGATTGATAACCAGATTCCTCGCCATAGCATGGAATTACTCTGGTTATTGCTGCACAACTTTGACAAGCACCCATCAGTCATAAATTAAGTTATTGATATTGTGGAACAAGACGGGTTAAAATAAAGAGCACTGTTAACTCAATACATTAAAACACAGCTTTTGTACGTGTCACTCAGGTACAAATACCATATTTTCTAAATAATCTATCCACAATAAGAAATTAAATATGCTTTGAATTGTTTGCACTCAAATATATTTAAACTCTCTCCTTCCATCTCACCTGTTCACTTCAGGTTTGCTTTCCCAAAGCTGTTGGAGCAGTGCAGCCAAGGTAAGTCCTGTTTGTTGCTGTTTCAGGTTCCCAACAACAAAATACATCAAAGACTAACTTCTCCCATGGCATACTAAGGAAACACCATATTGATATTTATTGATATGGATTTTTTTTTTCTTTTTTTTTCAGAAATCTAATGCTCCTTCCATAGCCAAACATACATATGTCATGCTGTGCGGTTGTACAATAAAACCATTAAAGGTCAAGAAGTGTACCATTTTTGTCAGAGAAGTTGTACATGTATGAAAAAACAGCCAGTGAAGAAGGAATATGTCAATATGTACAACTATTTTTTGTTCCCTTTGAAATATCACACAGTCCAAGTACATTAATATTTGGAGCATGTGTTTTCTAAAGAGAATTCACAGTGATGGTGGTTAAAACATCACCTACCACTACTGCAGGAGCATTACAGTCTGTTCAGTTAGTAAAGGTTTTAAATAAAGTTGCACAGAAATATTCTAAAAGCCCACCCCGTTGTGCCAACCATCACTTCATATTTGAGAGCACACGGTTCACAATCCATCTTGTATTCTGAAGTGACATATTGACGATTTTATTTGGGTTTATTACCATCAAACTTGTCAACTTTGGTACTGGACTGAGTCTGGCTGGGTGGAACTCAAGTGGGACAAGCACCCCAGTTCAGTCCCTGACAGAATAACTTATTGTGTCTTTTATATATATGAATTGTTTTGAAGAAATCAAAATGTCAGTTCCCATAAAAATTCAGCTTTCAGGTAGAACACAGCAGTAGTATTGCCAGTATGTCAAATCCAGTGTAAAATATGGTATTTCGGCAGTGGCAGTTTTGTATTTTAAGGAAAGTAAGCCAGTTTTTCTTGGGATTCATATTCCCTCTTTGTGCCTCATTTTATGTCAGGCATTGTGAGTACAGTGGTGTTCACCGGGCTGACAGCAGAGCAGAAGCACCCTCTCATGCAGCATGTTCAGCAGTTGGTACGCTCTGCCAACCCCACCGCAGCCTTCATACTGGCAGAGAGAGGAGCTGTCACCAGGTAGGCGCCCACAAAATTGTGATCAATACCGCAAACAGTCATTTAACTGCTTTTATCTTTGCCTGAAATATTCACTCCAGACTACGTTTTATTCCGCTTTTTTAGTCTGTGTCTGAATCTGTTAGGTCAGAGACCGCTCGGTTAGCACAGTAATGTGTCATGAATGTTTCCTAATGCATCCTGTACTTAAAAAATATTTCATTTTTACAGTTAAAAGCCTGTTACAGCTAAGTGGCGTTTTAATATGCAGTTTTAATATGGATGTAGTTTTAATATTTAGCACTTTTTATGGCAGATTTATGTACATTTAAACATTTATTTGTTCAGGTGTTAAGTATTTATTCTGTGTTGTCTTCTTGTTTTCTTTTATTAATTAGGAATGAAGATGTGAATCTGATACTATCTGAGAGCAGCTTCAGTGAGCCACAGATGCTGAGAGCACGTTATGTCCTCTACCCTGGATGGTAAGACACTCATCCTCTGCTGTCTGCTTGTGACTCTTTATGACCCCCGCTTGTTCTCCTGTGTCCACACTCAACCTTCTGGCTGCTGAGCGACAGATTGGTGTTGATTCCTGCCACGGCGTTCCTCAGTCCTGCCTCACCTCCCTCCCTGCGATTTAATTGCCACACTGCTGCAGTGGTAGGGGTATCGGCTGCTGATTGCTGTAAAGCCCCTCAGGGCATCTTGTGTTCTATCACCAGCTGCCTCCTGGCAGCACAGTAACAAGCTGTTGGCCATACAGTTTCCATGTACACAGAGGGGGTCTCCTTCCCTTTGGAGCTGGTCCAGTCAGCCTTCATGCCACACTGGTCAGCCTAATATGAACCTCTGCTAAATCCACTGGGCAGATCATACTCTGGGTATCTGGCTAAATTCTGGCCCTTTAAGTTTACTCATCTTTAGGTTTTCTGTCGTCTGTATTTGTACATGTGTTTGAGGTGCGTCTTACACTTCCTTAACACTTTGACCAAACAAGAATCTGTTGATGGGAGTATCTACATTTACATTTACAAATGTATTATCTCCTTCCACTGTGTAAACCAGTAAATCACCTACACTGGCCTCTTTCCTGTGGGCAGCTGGTAGAGTAAACAGCTCTGCAGCCAAAGACAAAATGTAGCACAAACATTTGGCTTGCTCTCAACTTAACTTTCTCACTATTTGTGTAATGTGCACGTGTTCTGTGTTTCAGGTGCAAAGGGCGCTTCTTCTGTGGTTCTGGCTCTCTGGTTCTCACCCAGCAGCGCGTGGCTTTCAACCGGCCCCTGGAGAGGCCTCTATTTGTCACCCGCTGTAAAGGTGAGATGGCAAAGAATCCCCCCCACCCCCACCTTTTTTTTTTTTTTTTTTTTTTGACTCTTACATGTGACAGAAGCTCTAGATATGAGCTGGCAGGGTTTGAGGATGATTACATAAGCTGCGTTTCCCTCCAAATATGGAGACAACTGAGGTCTCAAAGTGTTTGTCAGCGGCTGCTGTGAAATAATCAAAGGAAGCACTTGTGACATCTTGCTGCCAACATTGCTTTTCAGGAATATTAAATGAATATTTTTAAATCCCTTCAATTATTTTCACACTTCTAACCACTCTCAATGTGTTTCTGTAGCATTGAAGTCATCACTACGACCAAGCCCCTACAAAGGAAACTTCTACAATGTTTGGGGAAAAGTCAGATTTTCTGGTAGGAAATACATATTTTCATTTTAGTTTTGTCCTTTTAAAATACATAATACAAAGTTTTGCTAACTTTTGAACATTTCAGATCGAATTCCAGAGAACTTGCTTTTGTGAAGCATTACTAAACAAATGTGACTTCTCTCCTTGGTAAATATTTGACCTGCATTTGCATTTCCCAGTTTTGGGAATTATTAGAGAAAAGGTTGTCCTCAAGGCAGGCAAGAAGCCCCTGACGGTAGGAATACTGCTCGGTTGTTGCTCTGGTGTCTGGTGTTTAGAATTCAGCTCATAGTCCACCGGTTTGGTTTCCTCCACATAGTTTTTCTCACTCTTTTTTTCCATTTTAAGACCTGTGTAGAGCTGTTGCATGAGGAGAGAGTGCAGGTGTCTGAGAAGAGGTGTGCAGAGAGTGTGCAGATATTTGTAGAGAGCTGGGAAGACGCAGTTGTATGGAACGAGTGTGGAGACTGTACTGTATGATCCTTACCCCGATACTCACATTCCCTTATCGTCAAGTGTGTATCCGTCTTTAGGGTAGTGTATCATTTACATCACTTTATATTTAGTTATTTTACTTTTATCCTTATTTTCCTATTTAGCTGTTGCATATTCGGTACATATTTTACATTGAGTTAGGATTATTTTACATTGAGTCTTGTTTTTTTACCACACACGTGAGTTCTTGTGAGCCATTTTGGGAGCAGAGAGGTTGTATGGATGCTAAAACATTAACACCCCACCAACACCACGCCGTCACCATATGAAGCTGCAGTAGCAGGTGTTACACAAGGTGCGAAATGTATGTGCAGCCTGGATGTGAACTCCTTCATCTGTGGACCCTCCAGACTCAGACCAGCTGATGGAGGTGAGCTATAACACGGTGAGCGGGAGCCTGAGCATCGTCCCGGACAAGAGCGCCGACCCTCTGACCCCAGGCCCCAAACAGACCAACACGCCCTGCTTCCTGATCTTTGATGGTGTTGGCCTCACTGAGGACGGACTGAAGGATTGGCTTAGACTCTGCGCCAAGCAGGTAGATATTTAAACATCCCTGCTGTTTTTCATGGCAGTACATATTTAAATATCCCCACTGTCTGATGTTTGATGGTAAGACACACACTCATTTATAGATCTGTTATCTTTAGTAGCATCAGCCGGGTACTGTACAAGGAAATAAAATGTTGTGTAATCACAAGGACATTCTTTCTGTTTGGTGTTTACAGAGGCAGACAAAGAAGCCTAAGAAGACTAAAAATACCCTTTCGCCACAAGAGATCAAGCACATACATGTGAGCACCATTATGTTTATAATTATATATAATATAATTACACATTCACATTCATTAAAGCTGCTCTGTGGACCAGTGTCGACTATGCAATGCACAGTTAAGCAATGTTTTTTATGAGCTAGCACCTGCTTTGTTTGGACCTATATTAAATTACCACCATGCACGCAATGCGCATAAGCACTTCCCTGCTGGTGATTTCATGCCTGTTGGCTTTAAGAATTTTAACAGTGTGCCAAGACAACACAGAGAAGAAGGATATGGTTGTAAACATGGATGTAGATAATGCAGGTTTCTAAATATATTAAAAAAATACTTTGCAAATGTGTGGAATGAAATGCATCCCAAACATTTGTTTGGCAGGGATAGGTGGATATATGTTCAGTGAATGTAAACATAACTGTATTTGTTTACAACATAACTCCTCTTTACGTTTGTTGTCAGTAAATGCCACTGCAGAAGCGAAAAGAGTGTGAAATCTTTGATGTTAGCTACAAGGCTCGCTAGAAATTTAACCAGTATTCTCTCGGTAATATGATGCTTTTTTTTTTTTTTGTTTTTTCTTCTGAGAGAGCTTGCGGTGGGCAGGAACTGATATTGATGTGGCCCTTTTCGGTCAATAATCTTGACTGAACTTGATGTTATATGTTTGTGTTCAGATGACCAGGCACCTGGACCCACTACCACCAGGCTACTTCTACAACGGTTATCAATATGTCGACATCTTTGGAGAGAAAACTCACATCCATCCCAGTATCCTTTTCAATATGGTGACTGTTAATCATTCACGTTATTTGTCTTTATTTATCTCTAAATGAACACTGAAACTTTGAACCAATTTATGAAACCTCAACTATGTCTTATTTGTCTCTCAGGCTTGAAATACTATACTGGAGAGTTTTAATGTTTCAAAGTCTGAGCGTTAACAGTTAAATTAGCTGATAAACAAAAACCTGATGTACATACACAAGTTGTGAGGCAGTGTAGGTAATAAATCAAGCTCTGTAATTAATAAGTCATAGAAAATAAGCACATTTTATTTGATTAATATAGACAGGAACTTGAATCATTATGCATCTGTATTTACTGTTGTGTGCTGTGACTGTGCTGCTGTTTCCCTTACATTTCTGTCACTGCAGACATGGAGGAGTTTATTAAAGAATACATCACCGAAGCCAACAAAGAGATCGAGCTGTTCAACCGTCAGCTGGAGCTGCAGGGACAGCCTGACCTGTTTGATCCATGATAGGATCTGTCTGTACGTCCACTGCCTCCATCGGTCTTATTTAACTCTGAGGGAACCACAGTGGGAGGGACAGGGAGGGCACAGGGGTTTTTGACTGAACACGCCACTAGAATGGTCAATGTGCGTTCACACCACTCGCATCTGCAGAAACTGCTGTTGCTAGAAGTCCATTCATTATCTGTGTACTGTGTCACTTTATTTCCTGATTTAGTGCCATACAGAGGCTGAGCGCGGCGAACTGCCCGCTACAACGGCACTAACCGTACAGTGAGCACTTTGGCGGGTGACGTATCGTACTCATCAAATTAAAGTGGCAAATCGATGCGGTCACTGGTGTTAATTCAAATTGAGATGAGAGTTGCTCACAAATGCAGACAAATCTGAAACATAATGCAACACAAGACTCCATCTTTAAACTGCTGTGATTACGCCACTAAGCCCGCGAGCTATGAGACTTTCACAATTGAAGGGAATTTCCGTCCGCACACTGCAGCTTGTGCGTTTCTGTTTATCACAGTTGGCAAATTAATGCCTCTATTTCTGGACAGGCATGGCTAGCCGTGTGATTCTGGTGGGCTCCCTGGTGGGGTTTCTCAAGAATCGCTCCTCCTCTGTTGTCACCCAATCCATGGCCCACCTGTTATCTTGTCTGCATGCCACGCTGCAGCAGAGGGAGTGCTTGGCCATAGAGCTGTAAACATTGGACAGCCTGTTGGCTGCAGACAACTGATGAATGACACCATTAATCACATAGCTAAACGCCATCCCAGTGCTTTATTTTAAGACTCCTAAAGTGAATCTAATGAAAGTGCAATAAAACAGACTTCAGTCCCCGCAGCAACGTGTAGTTATAAAACAGCTGAGGCCGTCAAGAAACACACCGAATCACTGAGGTTACACGTCTGCCAGAAGCTTTCCCTCTAAGCACTGTATCCTGTTTATTATAATGCTGCTAGTTAACAGTGAGAAACCAGGGAGACACAGAAAGCTAAGCTAAGCCTCACTGCAGCCAGGTGTGGATTACTTATTTCACCATTTTGGGCCAAATGTTCATTTGTTCTTGCATTTGTGAACATTCCCGTTTTTGTTTTGTTTTTTATTTTTTGGGTCAATCCTTTTGGGTAGGACAAGGGCAAAATGAAATCATCTGTGAAAACCTCGATTCATTTTACTGTTTGGTTTGGTTTGGGTAAACATGAGTAGAGCCTTTACTGGAAGGTAAAAGGCTTTGTATCGGTGGTGTGATGTTGCAGAGAATCAGACTATACGTCCTGTTTAAATCAGTAGTTATGCCTCTGTTTACTCTGTGATCGTGTGTCACACTAATGTCCTATGCATGTCTTCCTCTTTTCAGGGTTCCTACACAGATTTTGAAAATCTATCGCTTGGAAGAACGTGTGTTTTTCTCAGTAATTTCTGTGGAAAACCTGTGTTGTTGTAATTTGTGCAGGTACATATTTGGGAAGTATAAGATGCACTTACATTCTTTAAATTGTGATATCTAACCAAATAAGCATTTCCAAGCAAAAAAGAGGGAACAAGTTTAATTTAGAAGCTGAAAATGTGTAGGAACCCTACTGCAATCTCTGGAGGTTTGATGGCTTTCATTCATCATGGGGTCAGCAGTGTAACATAATAATTAACTGTCTTTGGGTCGTGCGGTGCGCTGTGAGTGAATTGATACTGACAAAGGAACATTTAGATGCATGTTGAAATGTGCAAATACTGCTGCTACTACAACGGTACAGTATAATACATTAGCCTTTGTACACTGTACCACAAACATCGCCTTGACTCAATAATGAGTATGCTGAGATTTTTACCAGATAAGAGAGCGAGGGTGTTTCTGCTAAGTCTGTAATCTAATTCCCTAGCAGAGGGGGGAAAATGCTTGCTGGTGTGTTGTACACTTATTCACTGTTTCACAGATATTTTTAGTTCAGTGGAGACCTCGGTTTATTTCGGGGTGCCATTCACAACGCTGGCTATGCCGTGTTTTACGTGTCTGTCTTGTCAGCGCTGTCAACAGCCAGTAAAACTGAGAGAATCAGTCATTTTGTTTTCAGCTGGCAGACCGGCAGAGAGTGATAACATTGTTAGCGAGTTATTTTTCCCCCCAGATGACCCGCGAGTATCTGCGCAGATTCAAATGATTCTGAAGACTGAACTCAACCCGACACTGCTGGCCCCATCTGTCCTCTTTGATCTGAGCAAGCCATCCCGTCTTATGCTAGATGTGCCACTGTCTTTTAGAAGAATAATACAATGCTTAGAATAGCACATAGCATAGCAATGAAGTACGCCTCTAATGTGTATTACCCTGGCATGTTCCAGCCAGAAAAAGAGGGGTTCACATGGAGACGAGGAGCTTCACCCCAAGTCACTCATTCCATGAGCTCCTCTGTCTCCATCCTTCTCTTTTACTCTATAAAAGAAGTGCAATTGTACCTTGTGTTTTATATATTGTACTTACAGTGCCCACAGATAGCTCTTTAAGGACAAAGTGGAGCAAACAAATGAGCTTCTAAATTCTCAGTCTCTCACAGCTTGTGTTTTGTGGTCTGCTAGATTTTGGCTTTGAGTGCTGGTAGTCATAAAGGGTCAACATCTTAGTCATGAAGGGTCACAAAATGAAATACAACTAAAAGAAAAAAGACTGATAGAACAAACTGCAAACAGATTACAGTGATTTTTTTTTTTTTTTTTTACATAAATACTTTGTTGACAAAACGATAACTCTTGTTTAAGCTGGATTCTCTACGTAGCGTTTCAGAGATGCACTCTCGATGCCGCCTGTTTTGAGCAACACTTGCTGTCATTCTGCGGTTACGTAATACTGCAGAGAGTTACCCTGATTGACAGAGAAATGGTTGTGAGGCTGATATATGAGAGACTGAAGGCAGCCCAACTGAGAAACCTGCCGCACATGTTAAAGAGCAGAGAAACTGAAATCGTAATTGGCCAAGAGATACAAAAATAAAAGAAGTCCTTAAAGAGCTGAGGGTTATGTAAGTTGTTTGTGCTATTTAAGTCAGATTAACACTAACACATGTACACACACATATACACAACTACTACTATCTACACTATTTTGCATGTGTTGAGATGTCACGTGAATATTATACCACGTATATCCTGACAAAATTGCCTTTCACCAAACTGGTACTACTAAGAGAAAATGATCACATTTATTTTATGTATCTGCGAAGAATTTGAATTACCTCGAATCGACAAATAGTATTTTTGTAAGACAGCGAATTGAACACTCCAGATGCAAGCAAAACATCTCTTCTCGCACAAGCTACAAAAAGCAGATGCAAGTTTTTTTGTTTTTTTTTTGTAGGAAAAAAAAAAAACTCGGAGATAATCTGATCGGTTGTGAGATGTCAGGTTTCTCTGATCCAGCAGTGCCTTGGCTACGGCTAGGAAAAGCAGAGATTAAAGCTGCATTCAGAGCTCTCCCCGTCACTGTGTGTGGGGGGGGGGGTGTTGTCAGGCGAGGATCCGTCCTTCAACAGTGTTGGTGAAAGGAATCCATGGAGTTCTTTAAAGCAATGTGTTTTTTTTTACCAAGCCAGAGGGTAAAGTAGGCGAGGTCACACATGGGGGAGGCCGCTGGAGGGCTCAGTACGATTCAGGTATTCTCGCAAAATAACCAAAAAGATGTTGGAATATGGGCTGGGCACCACAGAGAGCACCAAACCAGTACAGGTCTGATACTTCAAATGTATTTACAATCACAATGGTACATTTATTTTGGTTTATTACAAGGGTAGCACATAAAATTCTGCTGAAAATAATCTCTTGTGGTATGTCTGGCCCTAGTTTGGGTACAAAACTTTGGTGTTTTGTATCAGAGTATGGACAAAAAAAAGAGGATTGAGTTTTAAAGTTTGGTGACCCCTACTTATTGCACATTGGGGGCCCATAGAGCCCTCCATAAGCCCCTCAGGGTGACGGCTACGCAGCCCTCTGGCAGACTGAGCACCCTGGTGTCTTCATCCTGTACGTGGAGGCTAGCCATTTTGTAGCTGAAGTTATAGGACAAAAACAAAGTTTGGTGTTAATTGGTTTTATATAAAGTGGGGTGATGTTCTCGCGCTGCAATGTGACGACGCGGCGAAAGTTTTTTTGTTCTTTTCTAGTTTTGAAGATCGGCTCCAGTGTTTTTAAAAAAAGGGCCAAGAGTGTGAAATGTAAGCACTCCTTGAAGATGTGGACATTTTTATAGTATTTTTGTGCTTATTGGAGTAAAGGCGGCCTGGAAATTGATTTTTTTTTTTTTTTTTTTTTCAGTCCAAACACTCGTCAGGCCTCGGGGGACTGTCGGTACTAATTGTTTGGGGTTGTTCTGTCCTATTGAGGTTAAAAGGGAATCGCAGGCTCTTCACTCCCACAGTCCTCACAGACAGCGAGAGGAATTTGCTCAGGTACACTTATTATTTCCATACCTGAGATTACATATTTACCCTATCAAACCCAAAGTGTTATGGAAGAAAATGAGGGTGAAATTGTGTTTGATATCTTCTGTCTGTAGCCTCACAGAGCGGCCGGCCGCACAGCCGCGTACAATTCTTGTCAAGGAAGCGTAACGTTTCAAGTCGGGAGGCGTTTGATGACATGATGGGAGAATCAGATCTTCAGAAAAAAAGTAAAGGGCTCATTTCTTCTCCCCCACCTACAGGCCGTCCAAAGTAAAAAGAAGAAAAACGTATTTATTTATTAACTTATTGTCTCTATTGTAATGAGAAGCAAAAAAAAAACCCAACCAATTTCAAAAGTGCCAAACTGACCTCCACATTTTGTTTCAAGGGTGTTCACAGCAAGTGAGCAAAACTGAATTGCTGAATTGCAAAAAAAACAAACAAGAAAGCTACTGTAACTTCTGTTTTTTTCCTGTGACTGATGCTTTTTTAATCTAACTGTTGTTTTTATTGCACCTCGTAATCCATTAAATATTTATATGGTTGATCAATCTTTTGTTATTTAATCTTTTGGTCGCTTTAATTTTCACTTAAAGGTCTTCATTCCTCTGCTGTGCTTTGATTGCGCGATAAGTATTTTGTTCTCGGGTGTCAGCAGCCGCACGCACAGCCAGTGCAGCATAGTGGTGGATTTGTCACTTGGTGGGACAACATGGATTCACTCTGTGCATCCAAACCCTGTATCAGCACCAACCGAGGCGGTGAGCTGTTTGTAATTGGGAGTAGGAGAGGCAGACTAAACAGAAACCGTCTGCAAAGTGTGTGTGTTTGTGTGTGTGTGTTTCATGGTTCAACTATTGACACTCTTCGTTAAAGAGAAATGGCAGCTGAAATGGTGCTCAGAAAATGTGGGGAATCCTGCCCCCCACATAACCCAGTTTTAGCCCTCCATTTCCTCATGCTGTGTGTTTGTGTGTGTGTTTCTGGGTGTGTGAAAGAAAGGAAGATAGAGTCTCTCTCTGTGTGTGTGTGTGTGTGTGTGTGTGTGTGTGTGTGTGTCCTTGTATTGTTGCCAGGCAGATACAGTCCTCCACATGGCTGACCTCTGACATCAGCGTTTCCTCGCCTCTCCTGCTACCACTCTGCCGCCAGTTTCTCCCCAGCGACTCAAGGCAAGAACCCCCCTCCCCTCCCCAGACACACTTAAAACACACTCTTACCGTATCGCTTCCACCATTAACCGCCCTTTTTCTCCTCCCCGCCCCACTATTGTTGTATTTTTTAACCGAGGCAGTGAGCCCAGGCTATTTGTGGGCTATTATGACAGCCACATGTAAACACTCATTGCTCTCGCTGGCGTCTGCCAAAGCCGACCGTGTGGGCCCAGGTCGCTGCGACAGTGTGACAGTGAGCTGTACAGTGGATTTGTTCACTTTTAGTAAGTGGGATTGTGGGTTTCTTTAAAGCTCGAGCAAATGAGGCGATATATCTGCTTGTTTTGGTGGGATGGGAAGTGTCACCAGCCTTGACCCCCTTCAGCTTAAACTGCCCCGTTTCCAGCCTGTTTGAAGTCATGTTGTTGACCATGACACACGCCCAGTTAACAGCTATTATATACGCCTACGTAAATATAATGCAGTCTGATACAACAATCCTGCAATAAATCCTCCCTAAATGAAGGTGATGATGTTCAATTTTTGATTAAATTGTTTTAGAGCTGTTATTTTGTCAACCTTTTTCCTCAGTGTTTAAGCAAACTATGATAGTATGTAGTATGGATTTGGGACCCAGTGGTAGGTGTGTGTTGTATAAATTTTTATTTTAAGTGGCTTTCCCCTAATAACAACTTATAGCTGAACTTGGAGCTAAAATAAATGTTTAAAGATCACTGACAGGACTGTATTAGGCCTGAGTAATACTGTAATTGATATAAATGGAAGCTGAAATTGCGCTGATGTTGTGCACCTGCAGCTTAAAAGCATTCAGACGTAGATAATTTCACAGTATATTTTTATTTCATGCCTTTTGACAACCATCAGTTCATAATGCAGATTTACATCTTATAACATAATAATAAGGCACAAATACACTCTTGATCAGTATGATATCACGGCTGAGCACCACAGCTGAGCACCATCATCACTCTCGAAAGATTTTTGGACTGAATACATCCTGGATCAAAGTAGAGCTTTCAAAAAGAGTCCAAAAAACTTGACAGGTAAGTTCTGTAAAGTTTTTCTATCACTTCATTGCTATAAAGTTTACACATTCACAGGATCATCACATTTCAAATAACATTTTTCAGACTCTATGGCTACAAATGTGTTCTGTCGATGCAGTTCAACCTGAAAGATTATGGCTCATAGTTTGAATTTCTTTGCAAATATTTTCAACCGCAGTCTGATTTGAATCAGTCCACATCAATTACTTCATTAGGCGATTAACAGCTACGTCTATTCAGAAAACCATCCATCTGGTCTCTTCCAGCCTTTTGCTTTCACTCTTCTCTCTCCAACTGTTTGATGTCAAAGGTCATCAAAACAGACATGTCGCCAGACTCCTCCGAGGCAGCCGCCAGTTTCAGTTGTTGGAGACCGTTCCCGCTGAAAACGTCGCCCTCCCAGACCCTGCTCTTATTCAGTTTCAGATCAGTTCGCATCTCTCCCACCACGCTCACCCTCTGGGCCCCGGGGACCCTCACCCTGAAGCGGACCCATGCGAGGGACTCCAGCAGACCCACGCGGGGCTCAAAGAGCACGCAGCCTTTCCTCCAGGCGGAGTAGACGCAGGGAAACGGAGGCCCCGGCTGATCACAGCTGTTCTTCAGAACAAAGTCACACATGGGGTTAAAATCTCCGCCGGGGGTGATTTTGGCATACAGGCCCAGCCGGTACACCCCAGCATCGGGGAGGCTGACGCTCACCGTCACCTTGCTGTCTGTGTACGTACAGAAGAGGTGGCGTGAGAGCGGGACGGCCGCCGTTTTCTTCTCGTCTCTGCTGAGCACGGCATGAAGCTCGAGGTCCCGCTGGTTGTGGAAGGTGATGTTACACTTGCCCTGCTGGAGGTTCACCAGCGCCGTCGTGTGGCTAAATTTTGACAGCCCCATCTCTGATGTGCGCGACCCCGGCCCACACGCCGTGCTCAAGTTAGGAGGGAAGAGCTCATCCGGACCGACCACCCTCCCTTTGCAGTGCAACAGGAAGTTAGCAGCGTTCTGAAACTTGACCTCTGTTTTCTCATAGTCCCGCACGAATACCGACAGCCGGTAGAAGCCGTGCAAAGGGCACAGGACGTGGCAGGTCAGGACATTTGGTTGGATCTGAGTAGCCAGGCACCGCTTGGCTACAGCAGCTTCCAGCTCGGGGTGGACCAGTTCACACAACACCATCAGAGGCCTGGAGGTCTTCAACGCCAATTCAAAGACACCTTTTTCCACCTCGGCAACCTCGCTGCCCTGACTGCTGCCTGCGATGCCCAGAGATCCTGCAACAGGCTGCAGGCCCCAAGACAGGAAGGGGTTCTCTGGGATCTCCTCCATGGCCCTGGGGGTTGGACACTCGACCGTGAAGGAGCAGACCCAAACCAGACTTCCAGTGGCGGCTTCAGGCCTGGCGAACACCTTCACGTCGTACACGCCACTCGCGGGCGGCAGGAGTTGCAGCTTCATGCTCCGATGGGAGACGGTGAGAAGACCGTAGGAGGAGTTGTTTGACTCTTTCTGCTCCGAAGCTCCACAGTGGAGGAGGTCCTGGTGCTGTGTGATCTCGTGGGTAAAGGTTGTTGGTCTGGAAAAGCCAAGGGACACGTTTGCCTCGCCATCATCTGAGGAGGGAATCAGACATTTTTAAAAGAACTCTAACATAATTTTTCTTTCATTGGAAACACAGAAAAATAATATTAATAGGAGATGGTGGCTGACAAAATTCAAATGTAGTTGCCTGAATTATTTTATAAGCAAATACTTGCTAGGTCATGGGCAAAAACAAAATTATATGCAAATCTAACTCTAATTAAATCTAATGGTTTTTGAGTGCGTACAGCTGTATGAAAACAGGAGGATTAATACATTTGCACCCCATTTTAAAATGATGAAACTCAGGGTGGACCTGTGATGATGTGAGCGTGATGAGGCTGAATCAGCCTGAGCCCCAAGCTGAAGAAGGCTGACGTCTTGAAGACCCTCCTCTCGAACTCCTCCAGGGTGATGGGCATGTCCAGGAGCTGCCACTTCTCCTCATCGGGGAAGTGCGAATCCACAAACTCCTCTGGGTCCGTCAGGAAATAGAAATCGTCGAACCTTGGAGGCAACAAATGGAGACGGCAGGCTGGTTTGAGACTCAACTCGCTGCTGGTTTCAGAGCTACCCCCAGCTTTTCTACAACTGCATCACTACTGAATGGTGGTTGGATCAGTCATCAAGTCCCTCTTCAAACCTTTTGACGAAGCTTTCATGTTCCATATCAACTCGCCCTGCTCCCCAACAGGCGTCCAATAGGAACCACTGTCCTCCCAGAAGTACGGCGTTCCACAGATGATCAGATTTCACATTCTTGAGGCTCTGGCCCTGACGGTACCCGATGCCTTTACTGTGGCCTGGCACTTCTTGGCACTCGATGGCCACCTCCCTGTAAACACAAACCAGAGCGTGCTCACTGCCTTTTGTTTTATATCCCGTGTCCTTACTCTCAAGTTCAGGGTTGTTGTTTGTGCCGTATGTTGATTCAGCACACATTATTTCTACTAGAAATGTCCAAGGATACAGAAACTGAATGACTGGATGGAAGAATGGGAATAGAAAAGACAAGTGTTGCTCTTGAAAAAGAAAATTAAATATATATATATATAATATAAAATATATAACTGTTTTCTGATGATTTGTGATGACAAATACACAATAATGACCAGTTCCTCTCATGTCCACAGAGTGTTTTAGCATCTTTTAGCTTATTGTTTTAGTTTTCTGCCCTGCATACTCCAATTTCATAATGCCCCCACGTGGCCAAAAACAGCTTTAACTTGCACAGACTTTAAACATCATTTTAAATAGTTTTTAACACAGTTTTCATGGAGTATTACAATCTTTCTGTTGTGTTTACCTGCACATCTCAGTACAGAGGCTTGAGTAGCCGCAGCACACACCACGACCGGCCGCGATCACCTCCTCAGGAGAGCTCAGCTTCTCTGAGTGGCCGAGGTAGCCGCTCACATCGTACTCTATGAAGACAAGGTTCCTCTTATTCCAGAATGAGGTATCCTAATGTTTTATATATGATGCTAAATATTATAGAACGCGAGGATTTTTATTTTAAAATATATCTATCAGTAAAAAATGCCCACCGATGTTGTGGCACAGCCAGACCCAGATGGCACGAAGCCTCTCCAGCTCATTTCGGGCTTCTTGTGTGATGCTCTGTACTATCGTCTTCACATCATACACACACTTTTCCTTCAGCTGCATCACACACACACACACACACACACAAAAGATATTCACCATCAGATAAAGCTGTTTTTTGTTGGTAATTAATTAATATAGGTAGCCATCATCATTCTATTTGCCAGCATTGTTCAGTGTCATTGAGTGTGTTGAACAAACCAGGTTACCATCCTTGCTCAAGGATGCGCAGCCTGAGAGCTGTGGTATTTATGATGGTTTTGTTGCAGGAGATGAGTGGATGTTATCATTCCTCAGTGCTCTTCCTGCAGAGCTTAGGAACACAGAAACCCATCTGTGCTGTGGCTTTGTTTTTGTTGTTCTTATTTGAGTTTCCTGCCCAGGCTAACCTGGCTGTTCTTTTTTTTTTAGCTGCTCTGCATTGAGATATTTAGTAAGGACGAAGAGTGACAGACTATAAATTGGTATTTCTGTGCAGCCTAACAGGTAAAGCACAGACTCAAACAGGAAAAATGTTAGCACTTTTTATGTTATGTTATACAAGGATGAACTGTGTGTGTGTGTCACCTCTGCTCCTGCCCTGATGACGTGGGAATCGACTCTGTGGAAGACCTCAGAGTTGGTGAACAGGTCCTTCTTACGCCTCCTCTTCCCTGCCACCACAGCTGGTGACAGCCTCTGTCCCAGGTGTGCTTTCGCTTTCAGGTGCCTCTGCTCCTCGGCCTCCTTTCTCACTGCGCTCTTCTTCACCACGGTGATGGTCCTGGCCGCGCTCTCGGACGACAGCTGTCTCTTCGCCGCAGGACGCTGATCTTCACTCTCCACCGTCACTTTTTCAAACACACACTGCCTGGAGGGCACAGCACTCTGGGAGGCTTTGGCACAGACCAGCACCTGAGCAGCCACCATGTCCCCCCCAGGAGGAGGCTTTGGGCTTTCCTTGGCCTGGTTTTCATCATGTACCAGAGCTCCTGTAACTGCAATAGGACTCTGTTCACTTAAGACTGAGTTCTCCTGGAGATCATGAAGCTCCTTCGCCTGTATGCATCCCTTCTGGGTCACCTCATCTTGCTGAGAAAGCCGTGCAGCACAGGCGAAGGGGAAGGAGAACTTCTGAATCGCAACTCTAGCTGACATTATGCTGGAGGCATGGCGTCCTAACCAGAGAGAAGGCAGATACGATTCAAAAGACAGTAACCATTTCCTTTGAGCTATTTTTATATCATCCTGAGAGCAGGTAGGGCTTCAGTACCTTGTTCAGTATTTGAAAACAAGACATATTGCTGCTGTGGAAAACCTTCACAAAAGATCCATAGCACTACTGCACATGCTGCACTGAGCGAAGCAGACAGCATGTTCTATACAGTACGCTCAGCATAAGACAGTGATGAATTGGCAATTATATCATGTCTATTCATGACTAGAAATTAACGCAAAGGTTGGAATCATTAGTCACTGTCACAGCTAACGGCGCAAAGACAGTCAGAGTCTTCACCAGATTAGTATGACCTTATAACTTCCTATACGTGACCAACCTGCAGATTGATGGCCGTGTTCAACATGTACGAAACGCCACAGTGAACATATTCTGATAAAAATGTTGTAATCTGTAAGCTGTTTATTCTTGTGAAGGGACGGCAGGTTGGCACAGTGGAGACGCTGACTGTCCTTCAACCGGGTGACCCGGGCTGCAGCCTCGCGTTGGCAAATATCTGCCCAGCTCAAGTGTCCTTCAGCAGGGCAGTAAGTCTTATCAGCTCTGTGGGCACTGAGCTGCACATGACCCTGGCCTCTGACCTCCCTGGACTGTGACTAAAGTGAAGCTTCCAAGGGATATGGTACAATACGACCCCCCATTATTGGAGTAAATCTGTGCCAAGTGATAGAATAAAATACTGATTTTTTTCACACAGCACATACTCCCTCAGTGTTCATGATAACTCTTGAAAATGTCAGGTTTATGTCACAAAACTGAAGGTAGGTAAAACCCTGCCTAGGTAGGTTTAACTGTCACTACATCCCTAAAAGTCGCAGAGGCTTTTACTCACCCTGAGAGGATTTAAAATGCCTGCTGGATGTTTGCTGGAGATGTTTCCACTGTGTGCTCTCAGTGGTCCCCACTTGCAGGGGGGGAGGCTTATATACTCTCCCAGTGGCCTGCCAGGACAGGCCCCAGAATAACAGGCCTAAAAATACTACAAAGCAGTTAAGACCAGCCAATAGAGTAAGCCCCAAGTCAGGAGTGTGACGTCTGTGTGTGTGTGTATCTGTAAGTGTGTGAGTGTGTGTGTGGCTCACACATGTATGTTTTGACGTGCTATTGTGGTGCCCAGTACACACATTCATTAAACACACCACAGCATAATCTGAGAACGCGAGCGAGTGTGAATTTGTGAGTGTATGTGTGGCGTATAGATTGGGAGTGCGAGCATCGGTGCGGCGTTGATGGGCGGTGGGAAGGTTGCCGCGTGAGAGCACGTGTTAGGTGCAACGGAGGGGGGGCGGATTCAGCGAAGAGTTGGCCGCTCAAAGGAGGGTTTATGAAGGGCCTGGCATACGATAACGGCCACATCCACATCAAACTTGCACTCGCTCACCCCTGTTTCTGTCACACACTCTCGCAGCCATGCGGTTTACTCCTTCTCAGATGCATTTTGCATTTCCAGTATGAACCTAAGCCGATCACTTTTATTTGATGAGCGATGTTCTTGTGAATTTAGTGGTTGGACATTCAAGTTCATTTCGTGCAACAGGCCAGTTTTTTAATGCAGAGTCACAATATATTTATACATTTTACAGGCTTACATCTACAGTTTCTTACACCTTGTGTTCATTAAGAATGCAAGGAAAAATTCTTTGAAAATATAAGATTAAAGAAGGAAATAAAACAAATCATTTAAACCTGCAATGAATGCACAGTGTGGCATATTATCACATTATAATGTAGATACGGTGAACCTGCTGGCAAAGAGTTGCCTATTAACATGTTCAACACATACATAGAGATATTTTTTTTCTCCTTGTAGCTTTGTAATAATCTCTGATAAATCTTAAAACGCCTCCGTGAACAGGTTTCAGGTGTACAAATGCACACGGGTAGTATGCAGGAGCAGAAACACTGACACAGTCCTGAATAAACTTTTATCAATTTTTAATTTTATGTCCATCCATCCCAAGTGCTTTGCATTTTTTAACTCACTAATTCTGTATCTTTCATCTTCTCCTTCAGCTCAGGACTCTTTATTCTTTACTCTTTATATACAGTCTTTATTCCTGTATGTGCGTACATAAATGCTGCAGAATGGAAAGCGGACCTTGAATGCAGCTTTTGAGAGTGAACCACCACAAAAATTAAGAGGAGGAAGGAGAACTTGGGGTTTGGGTGATCACCGTAACGTATCACCCCACCGATACAGGATTACATAACGCCGCCATATGTCAGTGTTGATGTTGACGCATGGGCACGGCGGAGGGACTGCCACCTCCGCCGGTGGTGGATCCTGAGCCAGCTGACTGCGAGAGCGTGGAGTAATAATGCCATCTGGAACAGCTGTCAGCCAAGGAATCTCGCTCGGCTTATTAGGGAGAGCAGAGGAGCAGAGGAGGAGGTGGAGGAGGGGGGGATCTCCCCAATTCAAAGAGAGGTGAAACACACAGAGGGGAGATGTGAGGCCGCACCGATGCTCGCACTCCCAATCTATATGGGAAAGAAATGAAAAGGAAATCACTGCAGGCTGAATGTTAATCTGCTTCCAGGCACCAGTGAGTTTCTTATATAGTACAAAAATCTGGATTTCAGGAATTTTTGGCTTCATGCAATTTTACTTTTTTTGTTTTTTAAGTAGTGGCCTCCTGACTTATGCAAAAACTCAGCAAACACTTGCATTATTTTACAATCAGTTGAAGATAGATTACCTGTTGAAGCGGTTCCTTAATTTTAGAAGATATATATAATATAATTTAAATGAATAGGCTGTGTGTGTTTTAGGTATAATGCTCACTAAATTTAAATCCAGAACTTTGCTCTGGGGTCAAAAATTACAGAAAAGCATTTAACGGTGTATTGTTATCTAACTTATTTTAAGGACAACATAACTTAAGGTCCATTTACATCTCATTTTCTCGAGCTTTCCACCTCATCTTACAGCTGACAGATGTACGTGACCACCTGTTTTCACATGACCTTCATCTCTGCTGCACAAACTCCATCTGCAGAGCAAACTATAAGATGTAGACTGAATACAGAAAACTCGAATAAGTGGACCTTGAGTTAAGATGTTTATTTTTTTTTTTATTTTCAAGGTTCAGGATGAACTTTTACACTGAACTGCACACACACAGCAAGCAAAACATGCATTTAATATTTTATATGGAGAGAACAAGGATGGTGCTACAGCAAATGTGGTTTCCAAGCCAAATCTCTAAAAACAAAGGGGAATTTAGAGGTAAATACAAAAGAAGTGCGGTGGAGGAAATGAATCAGAGATGGGGAATAAGATCATTTGAAATTTTTGGACTTGAAAGTGGCTGAAGTGGAGGTGCATCATCAGGTGGTCCTGGGTGGGAGCAGCATCTTTACCACGTCTGCTCATGGCTGGAGGCACAAAACCTGTTTCCATGAGATCTAAGGGACCAACCGGGTTCATATTCTTCAAACATATCACAAACATATTTTGGCCTTCGGCTGTTGTGCGATTTATAAACCAGCAGAGACACTTTGAAATCTTTTCTATAACTAACTTGGAGCTGGTTTGAATGTGCTCGCTTGTCTTCGTTATATGAGCAGCGGCGGCGGCAGACAAAATGTGTTTGCAGTTGTCTTTTTTTTTTTTATTTGAGAAGATCAAGAACAAGAGCGCGTTGCACCCTGCTGGAGATGAAGGCGCGAATCAGCCTTCTGAAATCTCACGTGGACTCGAAACCTCTGACTCTCGCTATTCTTAGACGATAAAAAAAAAGCTGACTTAGTCATTACGGTGGCAGTGCTGTGAGGACTCTGGAGCTGCAATTTCCAGTCTATTAAAACAAAACGGTTCCTACCTCAGACCTCGGTTTGGGTTTGTGAAGGTGAGAATGATGTTGCAGAGTGCAGCGATGATCACAGGTTCGACTCCCACCTACAGATACAAATAAAAGCTTCATCAGACGACCTTTGTGAGCGCGTTCAAAGAGTGTGCAGCAGAACTACCTGAGGGTTCTTGGCATGAAATAATTAAAGAGCCCCCGCGAGTACACGAAGGACTCCCAGCACTTGGCTGACGGCGGTTCTCCCTTATTTTTAACAGCTGCTGAATGCAATTTAGAAACAGCGTGATCCGGACAGCCTGCCTCAGAAAATAAAGCTGAATAATGTATAAGTGTAAGTTTGATCTTAAGAGAAAACACCAACGGTAAACTGGGTGATATTAGCACTGATGCTACAGCAGAAAATGATAAAGACGGCCAAACTTTGGATGACAGGTGAGATGGAGGCACCGTAACAGTACTACATCACTGTATTTATGTCATATGTCATCTGATTTAGGCTCTTAAGCATGCTAACATCTGGAATAGTTTGCTTTTAAAATAATAATAATACAAAAGGCTCAGTCTGTAAATGTTTGAAAGGTAGTATATTTAGAGATAAGATAAAATAAACTTTTAATCCCATTTTTAATTTTAATCCCATATTGGGGAAATTCACTTGTTGCAGCAGCTCAAATAGTAAGACAAATATGAAAAAAAAGACATAAATACACTACATATATTCTCCATATGTATACATTGATCGTTTTGGAGGACATAAGATGAATCAAACATGAAAAAAAATGAAATGTACAAAAAAAGGACTTCTACCACACCAAATGATCTCGCCTGCTTCTTATGAAATACTGGAAAAAAAAAATCAATAAAGGTGAAAAAGAAAAGTTTTATAAAGCAAACACCTCCCTGATTGATGAAATGAACCTCATTGAATAACAATAATAATAATGTAGTTTGTGTTTCTGAAATTGCTCTGATTTACTGATTATTTTCACACATACATGAGTTCAGATGTAGTTGTCAGTCTGTCCGTCTGTCCAGGTGTCCCCCCGTCTCGTGCCGTCTCGCGGTGGGCGGGGCCGCGCGCGCTGTCAGGAACACCTGGACGTGATGAGGAGAGATGACCTGACGACACCAGCGTCCGTCTGTCCGGAGTGGATCTCTTTCCTGTGTGTGTTTCCTGCGGACATCAGCATGAGGAGCGCGGAGGAAGACGGACAGGTGTCAGTCAACAGATTCACGACAGGTGAGAGGATTTTAATGATTTCAGGTAAACTGTGAGGCCTGTGTGCCGCAAACTAAAGCCAGGAATAAAGGCAGGTAAGTTCTTTAAAGTGCACGGTGTGTGTGTGAGAGAGAGATAAAGACAGATGGAGAGAGTGTCTTTAATTAAATGGGACACACAAACTGCACCAGAGGAGGGCCAATTTGCTAAAGAGGAAAATTAGGCGGTGTGGAAACAAGACTTGATCCTTCAGAAAGTCCCTCTGTGATGCACTTTGACTTGCTAAGCACTGTTTTATTTATTTTTTATGTTAATATCTCACAGCTGACAGTAATTTAGGATTAGCTGAAGAGCTTTAGGAAACATGCAAACTGCAAAAACTTGAGAATTCAGAGAGATAATCTACTGTCTCAAACAATGAATATGACAGATGAAGTCTTATTAGAAAGTCTTTTATTTTGGCAAAAATATGTATATTTGGTGCATTTGACATTGACACACACACACACACCTTGACATCCTTGCAGTTTTCCCCCCAGGTTGTAAGTCATGTTGTATGTGTGTGTCAGGAGGTGTGTGAGTACTACAGCAGAGCTCATTATAAATGGATGATGATGGTGTGTGTGTGTGTGTGTTTTGGGGGGGGGTTGTTGAACACATGCGCACAGTAAACGGGGTGTCACCGGTGCCAAAACACATCACATGTAAACAAGCAGCTTTAAGTCGAACAAACAGTGAAATGTGGCATCTCGGAGAAACGTCAGCCTCCCTCCAGTTCGCAGTTTTTCTACATTTTAGAGCCTCTTAAAGTGTAAAAATCATCTTTACCTCATGTTGAATGGACATAAACACAGATAAGGTGATGAAAATATCACCGTCTCAGTGACAGATTAGTGGAGAAGTAATGCAATATTTAATAGGATGTGATTTTTTTTCTGAATTTTTGGAGGAAATTTAACAGATAAGAAGGTTGTCTGGCTAAATGTGTTTCTATAAATCTATTAAAAGCAGTGAATTATGTGCAAATAACATATATAGTTGACAAACTTACCTTTAGATGTGATGTAGAATAATCTAATGATGCAGTGAGGTGTAGAAATCAATAGAATTACTTGGTAAATCAATACAAAAGTGATCTGTGATAAATTTATGGTTCAAGTCGTCTCTTGAGCAAAGAAGTTAAACATTCGTTGGTATCAGCTTCTCAAATGTGAAGATTTTCTCCCTTTTCACTTTAAACTTAAATATCTTTGTGTTTTAGAGCGTTTATCGGACAAAAAAGAAATCTGAAGATGTAATCCACCTTTTTCAGGGAAACTTTGAGAGGCATTTTCCGCTATTTTCTCACTTTTTTTAATTGACTGAGTGCTTAAAAATAATCAATAGTTGATGAGTAATGACAGTAACTATTATCTGTAGCCGTGGTTGAAATAAATGTAGAAAAAAATAAGTTTGTAAAAAAAATTGAAATTGAATCTCCCCCCCCCCCCCTTTTTTTTTCCAGCGTGCATTGTGTAACTGTCTTAACCAGGATTACCTTTTTTTTTTTTTTTTATGTGCCATTTGGCTGGCACTTTCATCCTGAGCTCCTTATGGAGTTGAGAGTGCATACATGTTGTTTTGTTCCACTGGGAGTTGAGCCTCTCTCTCTCTGACGCTGTTAACGCCGTGTTGTACATGGTGACCTACTCAGGAGGATACACCCGCGAGCCTGTTAGTACACCACAGCTCACATTAAGAAAAAAACACTGCAGAGTGACAAAATATACGAGTTATTGGTGGTTTATCATGTTTTACATACACTTCACTATGCAGCTCATATTCTGTTTATGATACAGCATCATAAAAGCTAAAAAAATATAACAGTCTAACCTTTAATTAACTTTTCATTTCCAGTTTATCTCCCTCCTGCTGTCATTGTTTGGCAGCGTTATGCTTTTTCAGGATGTTACAGCAGCTCTGGATTAACAAAAAGTGTTTAATATCCACACTGTTGAAGCTAAATTGGTTAATGTTACGTGCTGAAAACACAATCAAACATCATTTTGCAATAGCACGCTCCCATCAGAGAGCGAAAATAATTAACACGTGGATGAAATCTTTCATAATTACTTTTTGATATATATATATATAATTATATATATTTTGTTTAATAAGGAATGTTCTTGGTTGTCTTTTAGGTTAATACATTTATTTTATAGTGGAATTTATGGTAAATAACAGGAAATATGGTGTGGAAATATAGGTGTTAACTGCACAGACTGTATATTTTATCACATACAGATGGAAACAGATCATTTAACACATCATTAGCTGACATGATTATACACTCCCATGATTAAAAAAAAACTAAAAACAACAAAGTAGTTGAGTAGCATCGGTGCATCAGTGCAGTGAAAAACAGCAAAGAATAACTAAGCAGTCTGAACAAAGTTTTACTTACCTTGATAGGGAACACTAACGGGGGTTGTGTGCAGACTTTGCATCTAAAATGAGCATTTAAGACGTAAAATAAATGGTTAAAAAGTAATTGAAATAGATGAATTAAAAGTGCTATGCTGGTTTAGATCAGAGTCTGTTGGTGGACTGAAATATGATGAAAACATGAAATATATTTGCTCTGCCGCGGTGTGGGCTGCACATGTGATGGGAGGATGCTCCGTGCATGCAGACGGTCGTTATTTTTACTGAATTCCCATTTAAAAGGATGCTGTACATGTGACGGAGGAGTGCGCCGCTGAATGCACTGATTACCCTTCAGTGAAATGACCGTACTGTTAACCACAACATGCCATGAGACCTCGTGTTGTTACCCTCCAAATAAGTTCACTCCTGAAAGGTCGAGCCTTGACAAAACAAGGTGCAGCCAAATCATATTTTTCACCTGCTCTGATTTCGTGCTGCAGCGCAGAGCCAGCTGTGATAAAGGAGAGCTGCACCACAACTCAGGAGAGAAATGATGAGATATTAATCTGCTTTACTGCAGCGCATACGTCCAATAAAATATACTCAGCATCGACTCGAGACATCTCCAGTTTGAAGACGTCATTTCAGGCGTTTTTCACAACTTTTAGATATTTTACAGACCAAACAGTGAATCGATTAACAAAGAAAAGACGTTAATTAATCACAAAATAATTGTTGTTTGCAGCCATGCAATAATTATTTATCAGGATTTTTAATAAAAGCACTAATCTGGCCCCGTGTCTTGGAGTAACCCAGCAGCATAGTTGAGTAATGTCAGCTGCATGTACAAAGAACCTTTTCATTTTTAAAAAGTTTTACAAAATGCACCTTGAAAGAAGTATTTATCAGTCTAGATTTATGATCCATGTCCCCAAACTAAAATAGTCAATAGCTAACCCAAGGTCTTCAAAATATTCAGAATTTAATCGTTATTATTGTTGTTATGTTACGAAAGCTTCAGTGTTTTTCTGTGTTTAAATAACCGTGTCAGTGGTGTGTTCGTGGACGCGTGGGAATTTGGTTCACAGTGTTAATTGTTTGTTAAGTGTCATTCATTAGCTGCTGCAGGAGAATCAGGCAGTCTACTGGTGAAGACATTAATCAATCAGCGGCTCACTTGGCTCCCAGCTCCCTCAGCTGCACTTTATTTGCAGAGTTAAATAGATACGTCACTGTCTGGGTTAAACTGACTCAATTAAAATCTTTACACATATTGAGATGCACGGTGTGTGTGTGTTAAAGAGAGGAGGAACTTGTGTAAATGCAACAAGTCTGTGAAAAATACAGGTTGCAAAAAAACAAGTGACCCTTTCTTGTTTTATCTGTAAAATTTTTCGTTTTTATTATAACTCATAGCTTCTTTATAATGTCAGAAATCTGAATCCAAAGCCTCGTTTCTCTTTAGTTTGTTTGTCTGAGCACTGATTAGTTTGTGATATGAAAAACCACATTACCAGGTGTACCAAAGTAAGACGATCAGCGATTCTCGTCACAAAAAACAGAATTAATTTTATTATCGTGAGGACTATCTTATCCTCACCAACCCTAACAAAGTTTATATGTAACCCAGACATCTAAAACTCTTTGAAATGTAGTAATAGTTTTTAGATTGTAAAGTTAGTACTGTTGCATATGATTATAAACTTTAGCTTTAAGAAACAAACCTGAATATACCTTTATTTAGTGATGTGAAAACAAACTCTGGAACAGACTTGATTTACTGCTGGCTTATAGATAAGATATCTGGCTCTTTAACTTCTTCATTGGTCTGGTTTCGTGCTGACTAGGAGGCGAGCTTGTTTGCAGGAAACAGCCGCCACAGTTTCATATTTGGGGGGATCAACAAAAGCGGTGCGACTCGACGGTTTGGTGCACAGTTCATACTGATCCCACACAATGATAACATCCCACTGAAACGAGGCATAAAATGATCTGAAGAGTTAATATCCTACATGAACTGACACCTCAGGTCACCTCGGTCTTTAAAGTGAATGTCAGCCACTTAATAGTAACTGATTATCTTTACATTTATGAAGTCTGTAGGAGAGTCTAATCTGTAATGTTGCACCTACACTGACTTTGTTTTTTGCAAATCCTCGTCCAACATGAGATTTAAATGAAGTTTTCTACCTGTTATTAGTGCTGTAATATAAACTTCATTTTAGAGGGCCAAGTAAAAGCAGTTGTTGTTCCATAAAGTCATTCTTTAAGACAGAGAAAGAAAAAAATTGATCACATATTGTGAGACTGAATTATTTCTGTTGTCTGCTGTATTCCAATGATTATATTTGAACAAGTAGTAATAGTCATCAAATTGAAGTATTGTCATTAAGCATTTCTATTGGAGCAACGGTAATATTGGAAGTACCAACTTGTCAATCAAACAATTAATTGATAAGGGAAATAGACAACAGTTTTGATCATCAGTTATGATAGTTTGAGATTTCAGCCAAATATTCAGCTTCACAAATCAGAGGATTTGCTGTTTTTTCTTCATTTTGCATCACTGTAAACAGTTTATTTTCACATTTTGGACTGACGCTCAGACAAAACACAACACTGGAAGACATCAACTTATACTTTGGAAATTTTCACTATTTTCCGACATTTTATCCACAAAATGATTAATCGAGGAAACAACTTGCAGAATAACCAGTGAGAACAATTATATGTAACTCATGTATGATGATATTGCAGAAATTTTACCATGAGACAATATTATTTGACGCCACTGCTCCCACTTCCACAGCAGTGTAGAATAAACACTTGTATGTCATTAGCGTATTTTTGGGCTCACATTCAGACTCTGTGTGTGTTTGTGTGTGAGCGGGTGCGAGCATTTTGTTTGAGTTTGTCTGTATACGTTTGTGTGCGCTTTCATGACAGACGCATTTTGTTGTTCTCCTTGGCAAGCGGCACTTGGCCAGCATCTGAAAAAATAAGGACAATGCAAGGCAGGAGCCAGTCAGGAGGAGAGGAAATCCCACCCAGTGTTTGTCCACTAACTGTGTCTTTGCTGTCTTCCTGCTCGCAGCACAATAAAACAAGGTGCCCTTTGCAGTTTATTGCAGCGTTTTTAATGCGCTCTGTAGGTGCACAGAATTTTAAAGCTTGCTGCAGAGTGACTTTTTTTTTTTTCCTTCAAGAGCAGTCCTCTGCAAGCAAAGGGAGAGGCGTCTTTTCAAAACGAGGCAGCTTAATCTATTTTGATAATAGTGACATGCACTCTTGCAAAAATATTAATAGCACAAAGTAGGCGCCTGTATTCCCAGCTGATAAAATGAAACACTTCTGTGGACAGGATCCTGAATGATGAACATCAGGAAATTATAATTTTCCCCAAAAGAGATGGGGAGAGATTTCAAAATTAATTCTTTAACCACACATCAGATAAAGTGAGAAGCACATGCAGTATTATTAGATTTACCATGACTGTTAATCTGCAGTCATTTTCACATATTGTTAGAGTGAAATATGACCCACTCCGCCGCTTACTAATATCCATGATATTTAGCTGAAAATGAATATAGTCCTCACTTAATTAGTGCAGGATTTGATAAATACGTTATTACTCCAGCACTTCATTTACATTTATCAGTATATATTTGAATAACGTTTGAATTTAAACATTTACACCTCGATTTCTGTGGCACTTTTGGTCAGATCCTGTTGCGAGAGAGTGATTTTTATAGTGAGGGCAGAGCAGGCAGGATGATCCGTGTTGCTGATGTGACCATTTCACTCGCTCACTTCAAAGTTAAAAGTGTCTGTGTCAGCATTGCTTCCCCAGAAGGGCTTTTGGAAATGTAAAGACAACAAACATTTCCTGTGGAGCGTGTGTGTGTGTGTGTGTGTGTGTGTGTGGAGGGTATCAAGCTGAATGGGGAAAACATGTAGGGGAAGCTGGTCAAAGGGCACGGCCGCTATCTTCAATTTCAATGCCGCTTCCATGCACGCTCCAAAATAAAGAGATAACAGGGCCTTTTGTGCACTGTACTTTATTTTGACTGTGTATAAATAGATCAAACCAAAGTCTTACACTCATCTTCAAACCATTTTCATAAATCTTAATAAACCTACAGTAGGAACTTGTTTAGAGGCGGTGTATTTTCCAGCAGAGGGCAGTGTGTCTGTGTCTCACTGGACAACATAATTTATCCCACTGAGTGTGCTTATAATGATATTCAAGATCTTCTGCTCAGAAGTCCTTAGTCATTGGGGTGATTTAGTCCTCATTTGCACTGCAGTTTGTGAACAGTTGTATCAGCCTCATTTTCTAAGTGTTTTGGATAAACCAGCAGAGGTACTTTGCATTTAGTCTTCAGAGGCCTGAGAATTATTGATCACATCTGCAGGCTGTATATCAGTCAGTCGCCTCCAAGCAGTTACCCAACTTAAGCAATTATGCTCCTTACATTTGCATCAAAGAGACATTTATCCTATAATATCATTTTTTTTATTTGTCATTCATTACCTTTCTCTCCGCCGCTGACTTTCTTTCCCCCTCCGGGATTAATAAAGTCCATCCTTATCACATTTTTATTTGAACATTGTGAGGAATATTGATGGAGGGAGCAGGACCCGGAGAGGTTTGAGAAGTGTGTGACCAGAGGCTCTGCAAACCTGAGAGCCGGTGGGAAGAGCAGCGCTGGGAAAGTGAAAAAGAGCCAATCACATGCCCTTGAGCAAGCCAGACTGTTGCACGGGGTAGCTTTTTGCATGTGAATTAATGAGCGCCGTGAGTGAGGAGGTGGTGTAAAACGCGTGTGTGTGTGTTCAGTCAGCCTTCCCCCGTTTAGATGAGGGCTGAAACTTCCCCACGCTCACTGGAAGTCTCGTTTTACATTTGTGTCAGGTTTCCAGCTTCCACTAAGTGAGCTGGTGGGATTTACTGTGTGGGGCACATGGGTGTTATTGGACACACGCGAGGATTGATTCTGTCAAACTGGGCCTCCCCGCCATCCATTATTTTAACAAAAAGTACCAAAACAGAAATGCGTGACGAGATGCTTTCTGGTTCCCTGGGGCTTTGCGAGTAAGATGTAACCTATAGAGGGTGGGTGTCAACTCCAGCAAAGATGATGTTCTTTAAATTCTCCTTGTTTTCTTTAGGCCAGAAATCTATTTTTGGTATCAGTACAGAAACTCCAGTCTAACGATGGGCTGTTTAAGAAAGTATTTAAAATTTATGCAGCAGAAGCAGAGAGAGTTTTTTATTTCATGCCGTTCTTTTCACATGGCGACTACAGTACCCACAATGCAGCTCAGTCACCTGTAAGGTTCAGGTGTGTTATGCTAGTCGTGGCTAATGTAGCCCGGAGCTTTCTTTCTCAAAATCTTCAACTCCAACTGACGCTGACTCGAGTGAACGTCAAGTTTTACTGTGATATAACACATTTTCTGGAAAATCAATTAAGAAATCGTTTATGCGTAAAATAAGTTGATATGAATGTCTGTTTTCATTTTTCCTGCAAAGTGACTTTGACTGTTTGACAGTTGTGAAATATATCATGTTTCCACACCGTGATCAGACCACACTGGAAAACCACACAGATGAAGATGAAAAGGAAAAAAAATTTAAGTTACTATACATTTTACGGTTTCCAATGATGCCATTGTTTTTAAAAATATAACTTACAGCAGAAGGTAAGTAGGGGTGACATTAAAAATGAAATATTTTGGATAGATTTCAGCAAGAATGTCAATATAATGTATAATTATAATATATATAAAAAATATATATCATAACAAAAACTCCCATGATCTAATAACAAATGGTCAGCGTAGTGCTGAGATGGTCACAACGTGGCCTAAATCACATTTATTGTTTGTTCTTTGGAGCTGATGAATCAACCCCACTAATAAAGTTAGTTTAAATCTATTGTTTGGGTTGATTTGTGCTCAGCTGCAGATAAAAACAGGGTGATAGGAAGTCGCCAATAATGATTGTGTTTTTGAACAAATTGTTAGTAGAAATGAGCCGCCGTGTGAGCGTGTTTCCTGTTGTGTGTTTCAGCCAACTTCAGGACAATGAAGGTCAAAGAGCGCGCCTGGCACCAAATCCCAAAAGTATAAAACACAAAACACGCCGTCTTCTGTCTGAGCGCAGAAGAGAGAGCTTATTGCAGTATTGAAATTCACAGCGTAGTATTTTCCTTAAAAGGTTGGAACGTCCCCTGAGGTACTTCTTTATGAGGTTTTAAATAAAATGAAATTGGCAGTGACAGAAAATGACTTTACCCTCACAGAAGCCCGCTACTTAACAATGCTGACAAAGCAAAGGCAGGTTGACAAAATGAATCTAAGAAATAGAAGCACGGCAATCTTCATTGTATGAGCGTTTTCCAAACTGTTTAGTAATGAATTGATGACCAAACTTTTATGCATGTATCCAAACTGAAAATTTTTAGTACGGGCCTTTCTGATTCTGATTGGTGTGTGATCGGTATCTAAATGTGAACCGAGCAGCAGGTCGTGGTCGTGTCCGTCGTAGACAAACATGACTTTCAAGACCCTCCGTCATCATTTAAATCCGCTGTGTGGGAACACTTGATTTTCAAGATGATAGATAAAGACAAGCGCATCATATCAAAGTGTGCCGACATTGTGCGACTCCGGTCTTGTATGTTGCTGGTAGCGCATCGAACATGCTAGCTTGTTTGAAACGGCATCGCTCAAGTGTGTTAACATCAGCGGGACAAAGGACAAAACGAGTACAGTCCTGAAAATGTACCAAACAGCGACCGCAAAACCGAGACAAGACCAAGACATGTTAGAGCCTGATTGTAACTGGGAGGTCGTGTTATCGTTTAATAAAGATCTGCTGTTAGTCATAGTTTAAAGCTTCAATGTCTAAGATATTGTGGCATCCAGTGTTGAGGTTGCAGACAGCCATACCTCAGTCTAACTCTACCATGTATCTAGCGTGTATGAGAGCCTACGGTGGCCTTCAGGTTCATTCCTGCAGAGCTTTTACCAAGTGGTGATCGGATTGTATGTTGACAGTTGAAGGGATGATCAATGATTGTTTTTTTTAAGGTTTAAATGATGTACTTATCAGAACAAAGATGTTATACAAATGATCCTGTTGTGTATTTAGATTGTTTCTGGTGGAGCAGCATGTCTGTCTGCTGAGCTTCGCTGATCAGCACGAGTGAATAGTGTATATTAAATCCTTAATTATGAACCAGTTTGCCGCCTTTTTTCCATCATCTAACACTCTGTATCTTTGTTCTTTATATGCCTGTTCACCAAAACGTTGCTCTGCTCCATCAGAGTAGTTTACCTTATGGATATGATTTGGATTGTGATATTAAAGATAGGATAATAATAAACTGAACACGATGCTGTGACATTGTCTCACCTCTTTAGAAAAGAGCTGTCACGAAAAGAGGAGACATAGCTTTTA
The DNA here is from genome assembly GCA_023238725.1 of Scortum barcoo. Lineage (NCBI taxonomy): Eukaryota > Metazoa > Chordata > Actinopteri > Centrarchiformes > Terapontidae > Scortum > Scortum barcoo. Next base: position 3,577,405 of record CM041539.1, read on the forward strand.
AATAGATTTTTTTATTTTTTTTTTTATGTTTAGATATTTGAAATAAAATGTTACTTATCCCACTGAGTGCGCTTATAATGATGACACTTTTATAAATCACCTTATAACTCTCAGCAATCTCAAGTCCCGATTTGGATTTGGTGATGTGAAAATATCATCCAACCCTTCACCACCAAATTTAACCTGCCTCTTAAAACAAAATAAAAAACGTGAAATGCCCTTTCTGGAGCCAGTTTGTCCACTCTGGGATACTGTAGAAACCTGCCCTACGCTATGCTTATCATATCTTGTTTGCAAATGGTTCATTTGCTAACTTTCAAGTACATTTTTTAGATGATATTTTGCATAGATTTGCCATATTGAAATATATTATTTTTTATTAACATTGTGATGTATGTAATGTGTAAAAAAAACAAGCTCTCCTCATTGACTTTACTCCAAAAAGGAAAAAAAAAAAAGGCTGAATCAAGTCGTCCTTGAATTTTTACGCTCTGCTCATGTGTCAGTAAAGCATTTTATCCTCTCAGTTTCATACCAACAATGCAAGAATGTCACCGGCAATGTTATCGTGACACGAGCGGGCGTTTTGACAGCACAAAGACCGTACCACCGTGAGATTATAACTAATGTCAGACCGCCTCATTCAGGTGGATTCGAAAGCAAACAGCTCTCAGGTTGAGACGTCTCAAAGTGCCCTCAGACGAAGGCGCCCACCTCCCATGCACGTATGTTGAATCGTGTGCGTCGTTACATCCGTGCACCAACGTGTGTGTGTGTTCACGTGTTCACCTGTGTCATCTCGGTTACATTTCCCTGAGCCGTTTTTGCCTGAGAGAACATAATCAAGTTGTTCTTCTCCAAATTAAATCTGTAGCTAGTTTGTGACCTGAAATATGCCCTCATCCCCTTGGCAATACTTACAGCTCTGTACTGAGCACTGCCACACACACACACACACACACACACACACACACACACACACACACACACAGAAGGGAATTGCGGGAGGCTATATTCTGATAGCTCCTGCAGTGATGTGTGGGGGCAGCAGAGTAACAAGAACCAGCTGCTCCCTCCTCCTCCTCCTCCTCCTCTTCATCGTCTTCCTCCTCCTCCTCCTCCTCCCTTTTTTCCTTCATCTCTCTTTTCTCCTCTATTCCGGAGTGTTATTATGATTATCACTGCGCCTCTCTCTCTCTTCCTGTGCCTCAGTACAGCACAAACAACAACAACAACAACAAAGACGACGCTGAAGGAAGAAAAAAAAAATAGGCAGACTTTCCTTAATGCACGCACACACACACTGACAGGCACACAGGCTTATACACACACACACACACACAAAGAGAGACAAACTGCATGCCTACACACAGACAGAAAGACAAGACAGGCGCCTACACACGCAGACACCAAGGTGTAGTTAAAACGCATGCACACACTCGCACACATGCCCACACACACATACAGTAGACACACACACACACACACACACAGTCGGCTGCTAATGAAGGTTGTTCCCAGTCAAAAAGGAGGGAGCAGGATTCCCTCACTGATTGATGACTTATTGATGCAATGGCTGTTGCTGTTTGTGCATCATTACTTATATTACACTATCGCACCTTGGAAGCACCGCGTGTTTCTCAAAAGCAGGGGAGCCTTTTAAAAGTCACCAAGTGAAAAGTCTTAACACCAGTGCAGAGGCTTGTTGGCATCCAAATGAGTTGTACACCACATCCTGACATCTGGCACAAGGACAAAAGGACACCACATACACTGCAGCAGCACAGTCCTGTGCAATACCAGAGTACAGATCAGTGAAATCCCATCGTTTCCACACAGCTGTATGCTGCGTATTAGAACAGATTTAATAGAAGATAGTTAATATATAATGGAATCATATTTGCAAAAAGAACCATGCTCTCAAAAATGGCAACTTACAATTCAGGATTTTCTTCAATTTTATTTTTAAATTTTGGCTAAATTGCAGAAAACTCATCTGATTTATGTGCACAAATAAACTAAATGGTGGCCAATTCAAAATATATTACAATTATATGTGAACGATATGTCAAAGGTAATGGTTGTTTAACAGGCACATAAAAGTATATCAACATATATTCATCCAAAATCACAACAAAACTCTTTCCGTGTTTTTGTCGCTGTCGCTGCTGCATGATGCACCTAACCGCTGCCGAAACGATGACTAATCGACTGACCGGAGCACCCACACCAACCTTTTACTTCAGATCTTATAGTTACAGTAACGTGACATTAAATCGAAAGCACAAATGTCTGATTCGTGTGCAGAAACCAACCGATTTGAGAACATGAATTATTCATTTGTGCTCACAAATTGAAAAGAACTGACAGAGCAAAATGCGAAAATGACTCATTGAATTGAAAGTACTTTAGATGGACAAAAGAAACTGAATCTGTAATTATTTTGATAATCGTTATAACATAAATGCAGGGTTACAGGTTTTCAAATGTGAGGATTTACTATTTTTTCTTGTCTTATAATACAGCAAATAGAATATCTTTGAGTTTTGGACAAAACGACATTAAATTGCAACACAGGATATTATGATTATATTTTTTTACTGTTTTCTGTTGATGTTTCTATAATCTGTAATGTTTTATTGAGCATACAATCAACAAAAAACCCTCGAAGTGTCTCAGTAAGGTTTTGGTCCATCATATGCCTCCAGATCAGCTTCAGGTCTCTAGAGATGTTATATCAGAGGGTAAAAGTGATCACTCAGAACAACTTTGGATTGATCTGCAGTGACCCAAACCATGCCAGAAAAATGTCACTTTTTTCCACATTTCTGCAGACCAGTATTTGGTTGGATTTTGCACCACTGAACTCTCAAATGTGCGTTCATCTTTGTAATGCACTGCAGCCCTCCTATAATATCTCTGTCTTTGTGGAAGAGCTGCCCCACTGTTTGTTTTTCTTTACATATCGCACTAAGGCACGAGCATCGCAGCCGTCGACCGCAGTCACCCTGTTTACTGACGTCTTTCTCCAATGTCTAAGTGCAGATGTCACCTCAGTCACAGTTCCTACTGAAACACGAGCCAGTTGAGCAGTTTGTCGCTGAAGCTGCTGCCCTAACAGTGAACCCTCTTTCAAAGTCACTTAGATCTTTTCCTCTCGCCTTCTTGATGTAAAAATCAGAATCCACTGGGCCTGTTCAGTATTTTATACACGCCACAGAGCACGAGTGGGTGTTAATACTTTAAATGTACCACACAGCGCACCTGTGAGGAAGCATTCGTTATGTTTAAACTGAAATAATGAGAATAATAATAATAATAATAATAATAATAATGGAAAAATAGACATAAGCATTAGATGAAGGATAAATATAAAGGTAATCAACAGCATCTTCTTTTCCCTTCAGCCAATCCAGCTCACATGAAACGCTTCTGTATAAAACACACACCGTGTTGACATACGGCTTTATTTGCACTGTGAAACCAGGAGACTGTCGGCGTTAAGCTCCGGCTCTGCTGTTTAGAAAAGGTGTACACCGCAACCACCGTATGCAGATCATCTGAAGCATTGTTGATTGTTGAATTTAATCGAGGTCAGAGCTTCACGGGAAGTATGAATAATTCTCGATATATAGATTCCCGGTTGTTGTGATTACGCCAAGTGAGATCCTGGTAAAATAGTCTTGTTCTGTGTTAAACATTATATTCTGATTGATTAGTTGAAATGGATTAAGTGAGTCGCAGGTTGAACCTTTAATGTGTAATTGCCGCCTTGGTTCACCTGTCACATATAAAGCGTATTTTATTTTTGGTGGCTCACTTTCTTGCCTTTGTGTGTGTGTGTGTGTGTGTGTGTGTGTGTGTGTATACTAAAACAGCAGGAGGGAAACTGACACACACACAGTATAGATGGTTGTGGCAGCGTTCAATCCCAGGCCAGCAGGGGGGTACATGTGGTTCAATCGGCGGGGGTCCTAACTACTAAACTTTGAGCACCTTATTGCTTTTTAGTGGTTAAGGCGGGTTCACAAGCGGTGACTCATCACTCACTAACACACACACACACGCACCAAGCTGTGAGCTTCCCAGAGGCCATTCCCACCTCCAGTCTCATAGCACCCACTGATGACGAGCCGCCGCAGAGTAGCCGCGGGGTCATTCCAGACGCCTTCCCGAGCACTCGGTATCATCTGGAACTGAAAGTTTATCTTCTTACACACACACACACACACACACACACACACAGACCTCCCACTCCAGGTATGCGGTGGAACTACCTTCTGATGCCAATTAGCAGGAGAAACCGAGGAAGCGCTTTTACTAGGCGCGTCGCTCTGAGCAGAAACAAGAAGCAGACCTGGCTTCGAGCCCTCAGCTTGAGTCTGCGGCACGATGAGGGAGGGAGGGGGGAGGATGACAGCAGCCCCCGTAAGGCTATAACAATACACACATATACAAGACAGTGTGTGAATGAATGTGCCCCATCAAAATAAAATTCATCCAGACACATTATGAAAACATATAAAACATTAACATATTTCATAAATGAAACATTTGATGTGTTAAAAAATGTTGAAAATGCACAACAAAATAATTTTAGCATCTACAACTTGATTGTAACACATAAAACTCGTAGTTTTGCCGTGTTGTGTGGTATGACCTGCCTCTTCTGCTTGTTTGGGAATGTGGTGAACTATTGGGACCTGACATTTTACTCTATAGACTCACACAGCCTTAGGCTATCACCTTAACATCGGTCCAAAGCTCTGCAACAACATGTAAATGATTATTTATCCAGGAGAACCTGCCAGCATTCGATAATATTAAAGCAACACTGAGGAGAGTGTTTATACTGATATACCTGATAAATGACATAATGTTGAAATAGTCATCACGACTCCTTATCGCTATGATGGCAAATAGATTCACTCCAATCGAATCGAATAGCTCAGTTGTTTTAATAACCTTTATAGTTATAGTAGTTTCCCGAAGGGGGGACTGCTGTTTGGATGGACAAGATAATTTTGGGAAAGAAAGTGAAATAGCAGTTCTTCTCTCCGCTCTTGATTACTGCTGTTGAGGTGCCCTGATCGAAGCATTTAATTGCAGCTGTTTCAGTGGAGCTAATCTAGAGCTGCAGCTAACAGTTATTTTCATTATTAATGAATCTGTCGATCATTTCAAAATTAATCAAGTGGTTAAAATAATGTTAGAAAATAGTGAAAATTTCCTTCAAAGCCCAACAAATCTTTAGATTGTGTACATGAAAAGTCAAACATCTTGTATTTGTACGAATGCATGGCCAATAAAGCTCATTTTAATATTGCTCGTTTTTCCTGATCGACAATCTACAAACCAGAGATATTTTATCTTCAATGATGGGGAAACAAAAAGTGCAAATCTTCACATTTGAGAGGATGCTGAGTAATTTTCAGATATTAGACTGATCCATTAAATACACTAATCGTTTCAGTTCCTACCTGATCAGCAGATTTGACTGGTTGTGCAGCCTTCAGGTTTGTAATGGTCAGAAGCTCAGTAAATACAGTTTCTGTTTTTATAAAATGGCAGCAGTGTATTTTGATGCTTTTTTTTGTGCACTTAAAGAAGATTGGCAGTGGAACAAGTACTGTGAGATGCTGCATGTTGCTGTTGCACAAATGTGGTGAAACTGTGTTGTTATGCATGGCGGGGAGCAGCCCGAAGTGCACTTACTGTACCTTTTCCTGAGCTCCATCAATTGCTAAAAGCACCGAGTATCCACAGTCTTAAAGATGTGCCTCTCCCAAAGACTGCAGTCAAATGAAAATCAGGACAGAGATTCAGATCTCCAGTGCTTCTTCCCAAAGTAATCCGACAGTAAGGGTTCAGTGTCAGAGGCAGTTTTAACATATGGCTGTGGCAGGTTATGTGAAACCTCTCATGCCCTCCTGTTCTCTCTTTAACAAACTGACTGCAATGACAAACAATCAAAAACAACCATATACAACCTCCCAAAGAGGGAGCACTCCTCAAAGTTTGGTTGTATTTGAGGTAATGAAACTTTATCCCTGTTTTGTTTTTAACAGCTGTGTTGTGTCTGGTTCCCGGCTACAATGGCAGCTTTAATTAACTAAAGAAAATTAGTTAAATATTTCTTTTTACATAACTCCCTTTTCCCTTTCTCTTGATATTTTGACAGCAAGCACCAACACTCTCTGTCCACTCCTCCAGGCTTTCCATGGTTCAAAGTAAAACAACATTATTGTCAGATGAAGAAGTACAGAACATGTATACATTTCCCACCACTATATATTAGCATGCCTGATATTTATGGTTCAATTTAGCTAATCACATATTGGTGTTTGTAAAATATTGTAAACTGTAAAATATCCAGCTCAGTACATGTGTCGGCTACAATTATTTAAAGGAGATGTAATCAATAGTTTTAGGATAGTTTTATCAAATGTCAGGTGAAAACAATGTGAAAGGAAGCTCTCAAAGTGATTAAAACGTTAATATTCTGATTGTCAACTTGTCAAATACATTAGTGATGTGGACAAAAAGGAAAATATTTTAATTAAGGTTTAAATATTTGGTATCCAAGAAAAATATGTTCAATCAGTGCAAGTGACCAAACAGAGCAGCTTTTAGAGAGCTGGTGGGTCTGGTCTGACGTGACTCTTGACCTCTGTCAGTCCTTTGTTAGGACGCCTGTGGGCGCTAAGCTGATTGTACACGTAGGAACAGGTTTTTTTGAAAGTGAGAACTGAGAGAAACAAAGAACCAAGAGTCACATTTTAAAAGGGAAATCAGAAAGTAGACATGTAAAAGCAAGCAAATATATTGAGTTTAGCCTTTTACTAACCTGTGTGCAGATTTATTGGTACTTTAAATGTCTTTAAAGATTTAATTCATTCATTAATTCATTTTTTTTTCTGTATGCAGTTTGCAGATTTTATTTTTTCATTTCCGATCTACTGAGCTCAGTCACTGCGTTAATGTGTTAATGAGATTCGACTGTTCGGGCTGCAGTAAATGACAAAGATGAAAACAGCCAAATAAGAAACAGACGCCGCAGCCTCGTTTTCCTCCAGGTTGTCACTCACACTGACACTTAACAACACATGGGTTGTAATTAAGGTGTTTAAAGACAGTAGAAGAGGCTGAACTTGGCTTGAAAAATCAGTTTTTTTGTTTTGGAAATCAAGGTGGAAAAAATCAGTTTTAAAATATACCTGTGTACGTCTTGACTTGGTGTAAGAACAAATATTAACAGGACTTACATAGATAACTGCAGATGAGCACTTAATATCCAGGAAATCATTTAAAGACATGATCATTGACCGTGCCTTTAACAATCAAAGCTCACTCACCAAGGTTTTGACTGAATCTCGTTTCACAGATCGCCTCATTTAACTGGTGACAGAATAGGCAAAGCCAACAAAAGTTATTTTTACACGGGTTTCCTTTAACCAGAGTCACGTCACCTGGGTTACAGGTTCGTGGTGGGTGAGAAAACTTGAATCGTCCTCCGGGGGAAAATGTGCCCCGGCTCACTGAGTGACGCATTTGCCCTCGCGGTGCGTAACAGTTTTTATGCAAAGCAGACCCACTGGCCATACCACACACTGTGATGTTATATTTGCTGGCTTATGCAAATGACTGACCTTTCACAGAGCATTTACATCAGAGTGGGAAATTAACTTTTTGATCCAGCAGCTTTGGTGTCTCGTGGATGTACAAATTAAACCAAACTGCTCATTATTTCATTAAAAAGATCAACACAGTGACAGGAAATGTTTTGCTAAATAAATTTAAACATCATGCTGAGACATGTAAATGATAGATATGATATGATGATAGTCACCACTTTTGCAAAATAAGCCTATATAGTGTTTCATTTGATATTCAGCACACATTTTTGTGAAAATCTGTAAGTTAAGTTGTTCTTGCTCCCTTTGCATGCCATAACAGCACCTTAAAGAAAAAAAACAGGAATTTTAGATCTAATTTTTGTGGTTTTTATTTGCGAGAACAGAAGCGTATCTACAACTTGAAAGAAGAAGATCTACACTTTAGTGTCGGCTGTTTATGGATTTATCGTGAAAATCTGATTCATTACAGCAGCGCTGTTGAGTTCTTCTTATTTTGAGGACAAGTGTGAGTACAGTAGAGAGGAAAAGGGGGACGTCTGATGCGGCGTTACATTTCCTTATCCTCAACGAGCCTCAAAGTCAGCGAGCCGAACTGATGTAAAAGTTAGTGACGTTGTCTCTTTGGTGATAGCATATATGATCAGAAGACTTTATTTCAGTGCCTCGCGGTCAGCCCGGGGAGCCCTGTTTATTGTTCTGCAGGGTCACGGCTTTTCGTGTCACAACGATTTGCTCTGAGGTTACATACGACGCCCGATAGAGGTCACGGGAAGGACAGAAATTCATACCTGATGCATGTATTAGATTGTACAAAGTGTTAAAAATCTATCATTGATGGATTTATGTTGTTCTTTTTAAGATAATGTGGATTTATTCAATTTGCGTTACCACTCATGCATCTCTCCGCTGTTAAAAATGGATGCATGTATGGTGGAAATGACTTAGCTTGGGGGGTGTGCAGAGTTTCTTCTGTGCCTTTTAAATTTTCACCTAAGAGCCATGTTTGCAGCTTGTGTTCTCCAGTGCGAACCTTAATGAATTTATTAGATTTTTTTATATTTGGCTCACACGTTGACAACACTTGAAGCAGGACTCACATGCTCTCAGCCGTAGATTGTATTTTTTTTTGGACAGACTTAAGGTAACCCGTCATCACACAAGACTGAGTGCGACTGAAGATTGGCAACCCAACGCCAAAAGCTTCAACACAAATCTGATTCCAGTCCCCATCACTCCTCTGAAGCATGATGGACTGTGATTTAAGAACATGTACGTTTGTGAAGATTAGGAGTAGGTCTCACCGTGGTTTACTGTTGAATTATTTTCATATGCTCGTCTTTACCTTCATGTTCTTCTCACATCAAGGCAAAGCTCAAAGTCAGTTTGATCAGGGCTGCAGCTCACTAAGATTATATTTGGGGCATTTTAATTGATGTCTGTATAGATGCAGATGCAGAGCTACATGAGTGTTAGAGAGAGACAAAGAAAGGGAGAAAGAGAGCAAGTTTGAGCTTTTTTACCGAAAAGTTTAGTCAGCTGTGGGTCCTGGGTTGGACTCGGGTCTGCTTTGGTTCAGATTAATCTTGAAAGTTAAAGTTTGCATAAATGTGCGAAATTGTGTGAAATAATCACGCGATTACGACACGTTGACGCTCTCCTCTCTTGTCCTAATACAAACCAGTGTGAGTGCACAAGTAAAGACACATGTGGGTGAGATCATGGAGAGAGATTTTGCTCACATTCGTGGTGAAACTAGTCGGGTCGGCCTCGGCCACATGACAGAGCTGACCAGTCGAAGACGCCGATGATGACGCCGATGACAAGATGACATATTCGCGCGGCCGGGTTCGCTGCATCGAAGGGGAGTGCATCGGGGAGGTGTGTCCTGACGCACGGCCTGCCTCGCTGCATGCCGGCCCGCCATAGGCTGCCGACGGTTGAGCTGGGATGGTGAGGCGGGGGGGAAGGCGGGAAAAGAGAAGGCACTAGGACCCAGCGGCGAGACGGTGAACGGGCAGGCGGAGCGGGGCTGAGTCACTGCATGTGTCTGAGAGGCAGTCAGAAACAGAGCAGAGCAAAGGGAGCAGAGGTGATCTCACACTCATCAGCACAGGATAACACAACCATGATGGGTTGACTTTGGGGGGGGGGGGGGGGCGGCTGGAGAGAGGAAGTGTGCATTCGCCACCACTTGCTCAGCTATGGAGACCAACAAAGTTCTTCATTTTGTGCCTTCGGGTAAGTGGATCAGAGCTCTGAGAGCTGCTCCTCAGCTGTGCACGACACGGCGCTCACTGGGAGAACCTTGGGGTTCCCTACCTAGTGAAACCTGAGAACCCCCCTGTGAAAAAAACATGTGCAGCCCACCTCCACTTCCACTTCTCTGAGGGGACGGCAGATGTTTGGGTGTGCATGTGCTCTACTGTACTGTACATACTTGGTGTTTTTTTTTTTTTTTTTTGCATTTTCTTTTTCTGTGTACTTACTGTGAGTGTGGCAATCCTGTTTGTGAGAGAGGAGGTGGGGTTGCAGAAGCCCTTGTTGCGCTTACAGAAATACAGATGTTTTTTTGTTTTTTTTTTTGCATTGTTGTATGAGTACGCGTTTGCCTTTTCTTTTTTTTTCTCTTTTTTCCCCCCTCCTCTTCATCTTGTTTATGTCTGGTATGCGACACGAGAAGGTTCCTGCGTCGTATTTCTTCAGTTCACGAGCAGAACCTTGAGAAATGATTGCATTTCAAACCCACCCAGAGGAAGCCCGTATACCTGTCGAAAAAAAAGAGAGGCAGCTGGAATGCAGAGGAAGCCCGGGCTCGTAATGCACTTTCTCATGTGTTGCACTGAGGGGGGGGGGCTCGTGCAAGTGCGCCTGCTAGACAGAGAGGGAATCGACACAGCACGGGAAACCGCGTGTGTGTGACTGTGCGTAAGCGTGTGCATGAGAAATTGAGAGGGGAAAAAAAAGAAAACATGTGTGGATCCATATATCGGCGTCTGTGTGTGTGTGTGTGTGTGAGATGGAGAGAGACAGACAGATTAGTGTTGGTGACAGCCACAGGAGAGCGGCGAGTTCCCCCCTCACTGAAAGTCCTCTGAGAGACCGGAGCCCATTTGGAGGTGTGATGCGGCTGCCTCCTCACTTTCATTTTGTCTGGGAAGGCAGAGCGGGATACTGCATCTCTGTGTGTGTGTGTGTGTGTGTGTGTGATGAGAACGTTATGTGGGATAATGCGAGTGCGGGAATATTTTCTTAGCGTACGTGTGTGTGTGGTTTTGTTTGCAGCACACAACCCTTTGTGTGCGGGATAATGTGTGGGAATATATCTGTGTGCATTTTTGTGTGTGTGTGTTTTTCAGGAGTTTGGTCGTGCTCTCATGAGATGTGTGCATGCGCGAGTGTGTGTGTGTGCGTGAGCGTCATGCGCCGTGCACACTAACTACATCTCAGAGTGTGTGTCGGGGTGTGATGGACACTGCTGTGGCTCGTCCTCTGAAGAGTAATTTGCATTCATTTGGTTAGTGCTGATTAGAGGCGGCGAGGGCAGGTTGGTTCCTGAACAATTTGCTTGTGCGAACAGGAAGGTATTCTTGAGGTTTGTTACCAATCACAGGAAAGGTTGAGGGTTTGTCTCAATGTCTCACCCATTTACATTACAATAATGCACGTGTTATGTCATTACGCCACGGCTTTAAACATACATAACAATGTTTTGCTGCCCAGTAGAACAAAATGACCCAAACACACGTGCAGGAATGTGACAGAGTTATTGATTACCACCAGTGACTCAACAATTACTTTGCCACAGGATTAGATTTCTCACTTTCCAAACTCACTTTACTGCCCTCTGGATTTTCAAATAAAGCACAGCGAGCCTTCCTGCGCAGCACGTAACAGGAACATGTTGTCCATCACAATGTTCAGCTGAAGCCCGTCCACACAGATTACCGGAAAATGTTGCAGAAAACCTTTTCATTGGTGTTGTCATCCACGAGAATTAGCACACCCTCATTGCAGCATATTGCGAGCAGTCTTCCAGATCGTCATTATCGGTGGCAACCTGCTGACAGGTGAAGGAGCAGCTGGCGCTGTGGGAGGAGGTCAGGAGATATGGGAGTCACTTTATGGAGCTGTAAATTACCACCGAGCTTTACCTTGTGATTACACGACATATTACTGCAGCCAGTTTCTGATTTAATACGAAGGTGTAGATTAATTTACCTTTCTTTTTAATGTAATTCAATATATGACTGCAGCTGCAGTATGGGAGGGTATTTACAGAATGTTTCAGCCATGACAGCTGTTTAATCTTGATTTAAATATTCAGAGTAGGAATTGGCAATGATTTGGTATTACAGGACTTTTACTTTCTGTGAAATCGTTTTGATCATTCTGGCATGAATTGTTAAATTTTATTAGTAGTTAAAACCTAAAAAAGAAGAGATAAGAAGATATTTATCAGTATCACAAACATTTTTATTATGATGATTTTTAAAGCACATTCCCAGCCAGAATTAAATGTTTTTACCATTTCAAAAGAGAAAGTCTCTTTAATAAATTACATAACTGAAAAGATCTTCAAATAATTTCAATAATTATTTTGGTTGTATTTTGTTTTAATCAGGTGATGATTTTCTCAGTTCATCAGTTTGTACTTCAGTCAGTAAAGAACGTCAGACATTTGTGAAAAATGCCCATCATAGTTTCCTGAAACTCAAGGTGACCTATTTAAATTTACAGTTTTGTCCAACCAACTCAACAATATTCAGTTTATTATCACTTCAGATATTCACATTTCAGAAACTGGAACCAGGGAATGTTTCTGCCAAACGATTAATTGATTATCAGACCAGCTGCCGATTAATTTTCTGTTTAATTAACGACTCGATCAGATGATTTGGCAGTGTGTTTCTTCGAGGCCTTGTTCAGTCTACGCAGTGTTTACTGAAAGTGTAAAGATCCAGCTCTGTAAGAAACAACTACAAAATGGTAATAATTACAAACCCAGCCACTCAAGCCAAATCCACACGGCGTCTTTTTTAAACATTTCTGATTAAATATCATAATCACAGCATAAAACTGAAATCTCCCGGCGTTGCGCTGGCTGAGTGTCAATCTTCAGGTGTGACAGACAGCCTGGTAATCAGTGTTGCAGCCGTGACCTGCAGAGCCAGAAAATATCAGCATGGAGGACACATAGTGGCTGTGTAAATTAGTAGTTCAACCATGTGGAAGTGGAGGTGTGTGTGAGCGAAGATGGATGACGTGTGCCTGTGTGTGTGCATGCGTGTGTGTATATGTGTGTGTCCTGTAGATGTGACAGTGATCTCTGATCAGTATTCACCGCTGGCAACAGATCTCAGAAGCTCCAGCCTCTGAGCACAGCCATCTGGGCAGAGGAGAAACACACATCGACACACACACATACAAATTATTATACAGTACCACGCACACACAAACACAAATACACACACCAGCGCTGAAATATCAAAAAAAAAAAAAAACACCACCACGTCCGCGCAAGACACACGACAAGACAGCCCCACACACACACACAAGTGTATTCACACATAAGCATTTTTTGAACATTTTTACACACACACACACACTGGTTTGCACACGCAGGAACACACACTCGCTCCGACTGTGTCAAAGTTATTGTCCACACACACTGCACGTAATTATACACACAATTCGTTCTATCTACATAATTTGTTGGTTTACACGCACAAAACAATTATGTAGATGTGTCGACACAGGCACTCATCATGCACAGTTCAAGGGACACAGAGTGAAGAAGACCACACATTCATTACAATTACAAAATTACAACACACACATACACACACATACACACTGCCTCTTGTTTGTCTCTATATCTCTGTCTTACTCCATCTTCTTTGTTTTTTTGCTTTTCTCTCTCCCACGCACACATTTACATTCATACATACACACTTTTTATTATTTTTTTTAACATAAAATACGCACACAAATACACACAGATGTGGACTAGTGTGTGTTTTTGTGAGAAAAAAGGTAAAGCAGACAAAAGATGATGCTTTAGAGGTGAAAGTCTGTTTTCTATATATACTCGTGCAGTGCTCAGAGAGTGATAAAATCACTTCCTGTCATTTGGGCGGGATGTTGAGTCAGCACGGGCGAAGCTGGTGTTTTTCAGATGACATATTTAGCTCGATCACGATCATCGGCGAACCCTGACGGCTAGTTACCGTTTAGTGACTCTTTGAATGTCAGCTTCTGTTGGATTGTGTCACATGGTATTTTAGCGCTAAAGGATTTTCTCACTCTGACATTAGCGAGGTGCAATTTTCACAACAACAACCGCAGCTGCTGCTGATGGTAGTTTAAAATACGATAAATAACAGAATTACACCCATAGCAGGATTCATTTGATCAGCAGGGTCAATGCTGGAAAACCACACATACGTCGTCTTAGATGTTTTTAAAGAAACGAGGATGGTAAATAAATGTGGAGGTAAACCGTGGAAGTTCAGATCAACATTAGCAAAGAGGAATTTTCTCCTCATAGTATTTTTTTCTCGGTGATGCAGCAGTTTGGTGTTTTTGGGGGCTTTCATAGTCCTTTTGGTAGATGGAGGTCCACTACAGAAGATTCACACTTGCTTGTCTGCACATCTTTCATGTGAATTTTAATTTCACCTTCTGAAAAGTGACCAAACATCGAAACCAGCTGATGTGACTGGTCTGGATCGACGCCTGCCTCCTAACTTACTCCAGGCACGATGCACTTGAATGCTCTTCACACCAAGAAGCTATTAATTGCTTACTTACATGCATGAATCACAATCATGGTCTTTATCAGAGCTGCAGTGACATGTTGTTAGTTGTCTGACACAAACTAATCTGCAGCCATTTAATCGAGTAATCGTCTTTTCGAGTTTTTAGACAAAACAACCCACTGGAAGATGTCACCTAGAGCTTTCGCGTTTTTTTATTTTTACTATTTCCAACACTTTTGTAGACAAAATGATTAATCAAAAAAAAAAATTGTGTGCAGATAAACCGATTGCAAAAAGTTGTTAAACATGTTTGAGTCAAGTCTTATCTGCTAAGGCCTCTGTTTTTATGGTTAACGCTTTCACAATAAATATCCATATAATAATTCATGAATATGATATAAATATGAATATGAACATAACTGTGAAAAATGACTGAACTTTCTGAACCAAATTTTTTGTTTTGTTTTGACAATTGAAATTTGTAGTTTTAGAATAAAGCAAAATATTTTCATCTGTTTTCTCGTTCCAACTGATGAATTAGGCCCCATTTCTAAAGGGAGAACAAAAATCTCAAATTAATCCCAATGCAAGGACAAAGCTGAGCTACCTTAAACTGATATATCTCCAAATAAAGAATCGATCCTTTATATGTTGATGTATTAAGACAATCTGTGCCGTGTTTCCTTCGACGTCCGAATTAAATCAATCACAAACTAAGAAGAAGTGCCATCGAAACATGAGCGAAACATCTGTTCATGTATTAGTCAGTACATAAGTATGCAATATTAGGAAGTCGGGGACTCAGATATTACTGCAGAGCTCAAAATTGTCGACATTATGCTCCCTCTGTGATATTTTTATTGTATTTTGGTCTTCGCAGTGGGCAGAAGATTCAACGTGAGCCGTTTGGGCATCGCTGAAATCTATTCTGAATTACACCCTAATGTGGAATTTACAAGCTATTTAAGCGGCCTACTCTATTACCACCGCATACGAAAATAGCCCCGTAGATCCAACATGGTATTTAACGTGTTACTTTTTCGCAAACCTTTTAATTCCACATGTCTTCGTCGCTTTATAGCGGCGTTATAAAAAGCATCTATTGTTGTGAGGAAGAAAGCAAAACTGTTTTGTCTTCTTTTTCAACGACCAGATAAAAACGGGGTTTAAATACCAGTGTGCTGCATCCTGGGAGAATAACCGGTAATCATAAATCAAGTTCGACTCAATCCAGCTACACCACTACGGTTATTTTTTCACACTGGTTACAAAGGCAGAGAGTCTCACAGTTATCAACAATTAATGGGGAAGTCCCTTTTTTTTTTTTTTATTCACAAAATTAGATGTACAGCTCTTTATTTCTCCATTGTGTGTTTTGTTTTTAGCAGCAGATTACATTTATGAGTATTTAAGTGATTTCTTAGTGGGTGAAAGTTGAAGATGAGACATTCGGGATTGGATCTACCTTTAATGTGCCTTCACAGAGAGGATATGTCTTTCTTTAAAAATACAATACATGCTTTAAACGCAGAAATAAAGATTGTCGGCCGCCATTGTCTCTAAAGCCGAGGGTCAGTCGCT
Source organism: Scortum barcoo (assembly GCA_023238725.1). Taxonomy (NCBI): domain Eukaryota; kingdom Metazoa; phylum Chordata; class Actinopteri; order Centrarchiformes; family Terapontidae; genus Scortum; species Scortum barcoo. The sequence continues at coordinate 3,593,381 of CM041539.1, forward strand.
GAGTCAGGCAGAGTAAATGCGTACAGACATGCACATGGCCTCATATGCAGCATATGCATACACACACACACAAAATGAGCTTGATGCAGCTACTTTTACACACATGTTGAGAAAATATAAACACACACACACAGCGTTGGTGGTCCTTGTTTGGTCATGACATGCCGCTGCTTTGCCGTCGTATAATTAGGCTACAGTTTGCCGCCACCCTCCAGCGTGCACACACCCATTCGCTGCAGATTAGAGCCTCGTCTACAGGTTACAGCGCAGGAAGCAGCACCGCGCGCAGGCGAGGTATTTGTTTCAGTTCCTATTTAATATTGCTCTCGTACGCTCTGCTAAGGCTGCACAGCTTCGCCAGCGCAGAACAATTTGTACTGCGCCGGGTACTTTCTCCTTTGCAGCGAATTTAATTTAAAACCAACAAACACAACATGACAGACTGGTAGACATGGCGCTCTGCTGCTCCCCTCCTCTCGATATGTGCAAACCCCCCCCACACACACACACACACACACACACACACACACACACACACACACACACCCAACATAGTAATTATTCCAAGATGTCTGAGGATTCCCATGTCAATGAATTTCCAATTCTTGATTGTAAAGCTTCCCTTTCCATGTGTCTAAGCAGATAGAGTGCTGATATGTATAGCAGCTATAATGCAGGCTCACAAGGATGTTAGCACACACACACTTTATTATAATCTCTCTGATACACACAAGCCTGCACGTCTTATTATGTGTGCAAATCAAACAAGATACATTCTGAACTGCAGAAACAAGTTGCATTATGTCAGACATTTTTTCTCCTTCCTGCTCAGTCTGTCTTCACGCAGCTGTTGAACGCAGACTTTGCATACATGGCATGTGCGGTTTTTCGATGTGGCTTCGCGCCGCTCCTCCACGCTGCCTCTGATGTCCTCTTTGTCCTTGTCGCTCGTCGTGGCAGCGTAATTTAAAACATCCACACGCCACGGCAGCAAAAATTGCATCCACAATTCCGGCGTGTTTTCGTGTCGTTAATATAATATACGTAGTTAAGGTCTCTCTGAGCAGCGCGGTGTTGCACAATAAAAGTAAAGGAGTGTGACTTAGTGGGCACTCACACACAGTTCACACGCTGAGTGACAGAGAAGGGCAGAAATATCTCACCTACAGTGTAAAGGGAGGATGTGAAATGGACAGAAGACTAAACACAAACCACTCAGCATCAGGTGGAGGATTAAACAAGACGCACTGTAGGACGATAAGCCGGAGAACAGCAGGTAGCCGAGGTGGCTTAATTTAAATTCTGTCATTGTGGTTCGACTAAGCTGAGCAGAGAGACGGCCACTGAGCAGGGCAGGGCGCTGACACCCCCGAGGTTTGTGGTTTGACTCTCGCCGAGGCCCCACATGCTGAAGAGGAACGAACGCTCAGCTGAAAGGCTGGTTTGATTAAAACAGTTTTATATTTTATCTCATTTAAGACATCACGTCCTCTGCGTGCTGCCAGAAGGCGTCAAAATCCAAATCACTCACTGCCACATCTCACACAGGGTGGGACGTCACGTAAAGCGGAAAGCCTGACAGATGTACAGTAGACGAGGCTTTGTGCCGGCATTTTCTCTCCCGCTGCCTCACATCGATTCAGCTGAAACTGTGTAGTTCTGCGAGGGGGGGGGGACACCACAAATGAAAAGCAGTGAGATACGCCGTCGGATGGCGGACGGGCTCGAGCGGCGTACAGTAGAGGGCCGTGTGGAGAACAGCAGACTTGAAAGGGAGATGGTGGCCTGGCTTTAATCGAGCCGGAGGAAGAGGGAAATGTGCAAGCAATTAGCAGGAATCCCCGAGCACTGGCGTTTTTTTGTCCCCTCCCCTTCGTCTTTCTATGAAAATCGAGGCAGCCAATTTCTTCAGCGAGTGGTTTGACTGGTGCGTGTGTGTGTGTGTAGTGGAACAACACCCTCAGTCACTCATTCACTCCCCAGCTCATCCACTGCACACACACACACACACACAGCAGAGCATCCCTGCTGCAGCACCTGAGCCTAATCCCGTACCTGTGTGTGACTGTTAGAGATGGAGAGAGGACAGGAAAGCAGGGGAAAAAAGGGAAGAAAATGAGAGGGAAGGATCTATTTAATAAAAAAAATGGAAAATGAGACGTACAAATAGATGAAGGGAGAACAGACAAGAGGATGAAAAAAAAATGGGGTAAGAAAATGATGAAACTCCGGGGGTGGAGGGGTTTAAATTGGAGCATGTTCCTGCGCTAACCTCAGTCACGATGCCTCGTCTCGCCACGCCGCGGACAGCGGCCGGATTCATCTGTGAACTCGCAGTAGCCAGCTCACTATAACTATCAATCCCTCTCAGGTGAAAGGACCGGAGGATTACTGCAGAGCCTTTCAGTCCACAGAAAAATCTAACAGACAAAAAAACAAAAATGCTGCAGAACTGAATGAATTTTTGCACAATTAGACTATTATTATTCCAAATGAATTACACATAGGGAAAACCTGAGGTATTCATTTTTATTCTGACTGTGGCCTGTTGCCTAGCTGTCCGTCTGTCAGAGCTGCAGTGTGGAGGCTCCGTCCTTTCACTCGAGGTGTTGCTGCTTAACCTGAAGAAACTCTGCTCTGCATCATATCAGATTATATACGTTCTTGCACAAACGCCATGCACGCGTGAACAAAAACTCCTCTTTGACAGACAAATTACACACACCGCTGCACGGAGGTGTGGGAACAGATATCAACACACTCCCACACACACACACACGTCGACAGCATATGGCCGAGCGCACACACTGTCCAGCATCAGCCCGGCCAGCGTCCACCTGCTCGCCAGACAGCTCGCTCGTAGCCAGCCTCGTGGTCAAGGCTCAGCTCTGACATCATCAACGTCAGACAGCAGCCCCCGGGACGCAGCTGTCCGCGCAGAGCCAGCGCCTCGTCTCCTTGATCAAACAAAAACATCCTCATCTCTCTAACATTTAGAAAAGAGGCTCAGCCAGCGCCTCTCCTGTGGATGGAAATACGTTCTGAGTGAACATTTTCAGCGTCTGAAAGGAAAAAAAAAATGTCGTCCATGAAGAAGTTCAGAGCTGAAAGAGAAGGAGACTTCCAATTTAATTGTGATATTTTGACATCTTGAGTTTTAATTATTCTTTTTTTTGTCAGTCACTTTCACAACATGGAGCTACAAACTTAAATTTCCCTTCGTTTCCTTGTTAACAGCGAAAGCATCCCTCGCTGAAAACATGGGGGAGCGCTCGCTGCAAACATGTGGTTCATTATACCCTTGAGTTTGAATTCTACCAATCTGCTTCAAGAAAACTGAAGGACAAAGAGAGATTTTTTTTTTCTGCTGATGTGACTCATTGTACTTCAAGGTTCTTTGGATAAAAGCATCCGTCAAATAATGTGGTGTTTACCTCGGATGCCTGGCTGGAGGATGGTACAATACAGGCTCATTTAGTTTAGTGGAATTTTCTGAGGGCTTAATTGGCGAAACGTACAGATAATATTGATAAAATCTCAAATACAGCACTGAACATGTGGCGGGAAGATGACAAGATATCACATATAGGACAAATAGTCATTATTTTGAAGGTTTTTAGTGAAAAGCATGGCTGTCATAGCAACTGACATAGTCATGGAAAATCTATAATGTAGGGAAAATATAAGGGAAAAAAAGCAGCAATTAACTAGTAATTGATTTATTTGGTCCCTGTTACAAGGTGAGGGCCTCATGTCTTTGTTTTGTCTTTGATAATCACTTCAGTGTGACATAAGAGAGGAATATTTACAACTGAGCATCTGCAACTGGAGCATGTTTGGCAGTTCTCCTTAAAAAATCGCTTTTAATCAATTTTCAGGGTTAGTTGCAGATGAATTTTCTGTCAACGAACTAATGAATTAATCGACTAATCATTCCAGCAAGAGGGTTTTTGTTGGCCGCTGTATGGATCAGTTCATTTCAAGCAGGAAATGTACGTATTTGTCTTATTTTTTAGCTAATATTGTCTCCCCCAGTTTGAAATATTGATTAAATATGCAGATTCACGTTTATAGTAAGTGTCGCCTCTGAAACTGGAAATCGGTCAGCCTGCGTCTCGATGTGGAGCCGCAGCGGATTTAAGATTCAGCACGAAGCAATGTGACAGAGTGTGCATGAGAAGTCCGAGCACTGCAGTGAGGCTTTCGTGACAGGTGGAGCTGACAAATAAGTGGCAAATTGCAGTGAAAGCGAGAGACTCGTGTGTGCGAACGCGATGAGAGACCAGCGGAGACGTGTCCTGACCTTGCGGGGTTGTGATGAGTTTAAGAGTCAAACTAAATCGTGTGTCCTCGCGTGCATTACATCATCCAAACCGGATTTAAAACTACACCTCACTGATGTGGTTGCCTTTCAGCAGCTCTGTGGTCACAGCGCGCTACAAACACTCCTCACAGAGCACCCACCTGAGAAATCAGTCCTTTCTTGGCTGCCTCTCTGGGACAAGATTACAGAGGAATCCCTGCACCGCCAGCTCCTCAAGAGGCTTTCCCCGAGCCAGCATGATGTGGATTTGCCCTCACCTGGTGACGGAGAGGATAAGATCTCAAATACAAGCAGTTGCGCTCCTTCGCGAGGAGCCTTGGAGTTCCCTCACAGATAGGATAATGATCTGAGATGTTCGCGAGGAGCTCCGAGTCGAGCAGTTGCAGTTGGCTGTCACCCAAGAAGATAAGGTGGAGGTGAAATACCTGCAGCGGCTTGTGTCTCCGTTGTCGCACATTTACAACCATTTATTTTACTTCTGGAAGGTTTAATGTAGGGCTGAGATGTATTATTATTCTCATTACCGATTAATCTGCTGATTATTTTTTCATTTAGTCGATAAATCATTTAGTCTTGGTCTAGAGAGTATCATCAGCATTTATTTGACTTCCTCCCCTTTCCGAATCAAACATGTAGGTCTACGTGACCAGTGACGGTTCAATTTACTGTGAACCTGAATTAACCAACTACAGAAATCCGTCAAAGTAAAAGTTTTCAGTGCTGCTCAGACCTGGGAAAACTAAATGTAAGAGAGAGCTCACCTAACTTTAGGCTCCAGTTTGCCCCTAAGCCTCTTGGGAAATACCATGCAAACACATACTGTAAATTGCCATTTACAATATGTGTGTAATTAACATGCCGACTGCAGTTCTTAAAAATTCCTCTGGAATAAAAAGAAGACAAGTAAAGGCCAAATGTGGGCCTGCTGTTTCAAATGTGTATACGAGCGAACAGACCGGCCCAGAGCAGAGCACCGGGAGGAGTTCCCTCTCCGCCTGGGCTCTCTCAACGACCACAGCTCCACAGAGGACGGGTGCCAAGAGAGCCTGTGGGCACAATTAGCCAACAAAAGGCCCGCCTGCCTCCTCCCCCGGTGCGGGCCCAGTCCCCGTAGATTTCCCTACAAACTCAGCAGGGGCGCCTTTTAATCTCTTGCCCTCTTCACTTCTCAGCCTCACCTTTCCCTTAAATTCCAGGGTTTGTCCCTCCTGGGGGGCTCTGGCATCTGTTTTGCATGTACCTGCAGTGCACTGCCCTGCAATGCACAGATCAGTCTGCACACAGGGGGGGGGGGGGTTGGCTCAGCATCAACCCGGCTGGTTTATATACACACCAAGGGTCGTATAAGTTAACTTCCTGTTGTCTTGGAGCATTTAAATACACATCAAAACACGTTGTTGTTTTTTAATGCAATTAAGGCAGAGTCTGTGCAGGGCTGCAGTAATGAGTGATTCTTTCCAATAAAGTCATCCACAACTTCTCGTAGAAAGTATAACATCCTCCCCTCCCAGTTGATTAAATTCGCCCTTAATACGCTTAAAGCCACCAAACAGCAGCAGGAATGCGAAGTGTTTTACATCTGCAGTTTTTACACTGCATAAGCAAACAAAGGTCAAACAGTGTAAATACCGACATGTATTATTTATCTAGCACAGTGAGCACACAGCCTCTTGGGCTTCTCTACGCATTATTTTCCCATTTAGTGAATATAATAATATATAGAATAAAACATGTATATATATGAAAAAACTTTTGCTTTTTACTTTAAAGATGGATCAGTCCGATAGTTTAATTTTCTAATAGTGCCAGACTGAAAATAATTCCCAACAAATGCACTTTTTTAACCGAATTATTTAACCTTTTGTGAAAATGAAAGTATGTATGTGTGACCTGTTTTTTAAGATTTACATCTTGAGCAGAAGTGACACAGACTTTGGAAGTTGGAAAGCATATTGTTGTTTTTTGATTTGATAAAAGGATTTCTCAACAATAATCAAAACGTATATCATCATCCATTCTTATCCTTTAAGCTAATTCAAATAAATTTCTGTTGAGTAAATACAATTATTTCAGTTTGGGCCGTCGAGCAGCCAGTTTGTTGCTCACACTATATACAATAACGTCACCGCTGTGCACATGTAAATATAATCAGATGTGACTGAGCTAAAACATTTTGATGGATCACTCAGTAAACAAAGCAGGCAACAGACAGATAATGGTAACATGATATGAATTTATGGGTCTCCTAAAATGTAAATTCATCTTTTTATTGCTCCTTCTAAGTATTTGGTGATGTATATTTATATAAATGCCTGCTGATACTGTACTTTAGTGAAAATATATCCACTTTGCTTCAGCCGATTCATCGCCACACTGCACCAGCAACACCTGTGGTTACCAAAATGGCAAAAACTAGTCCCGTCTAAAACACTTTTGTGCTCTCAGTTTAATCTTGTGTTTGAGTGGAAGTGCATTTCCTTCTCGCTCGGCTTTGTTTTACTGAAACTCGCCGCCTGTAAACAGTTTTGTTCTCTATATGACTGTGTCGTGCCAGGTAGGGAAGGAGGCTCTCCTGCAGCATTCAGCCGTAATGGCGCTCTGTGACTCGGTGAGAGAGGTGCTAAATCATATTAAATGTGGGCATGCGCGTACACAAGCGTGGGCTTCATCTCAATCTTTGCCCGGGGCATCCAAATCACTAAAACTATCCCCGATTGTACTATGTGCAGATGTTTTTTTTCTTCTTCTTCTTTTTAAGGACTGTGGGAAGTCATGTTCCCTTCACATTTATTTTTCTCTTTTGAGAACACAAGGATCAAAAAGGGGATTCAAAGCAGAGGGAAGGGTCGGCTGGTGTCTGATTCGTAGCCCACAGGGGTATTTGTGGTTCCAGAGACTGAAATCAGAGGAACATCTCGGGTAACATTTTCGCTGCACAAACCTCTGCACCTCTCTTTGTCAAACAGCTGTTACTTTCTGCCTGCACACCGTTGAAGTGATGCAAAAAACCACAAACGCTGCAAAGGAAACAAGCAGCCTCCTGCCTTCTTTTTTTTATTTATTTTTTTTGCAGATAGCTCGTATCAGACGGAGGTTTGGGTTTATCAGGGAGAAAGAGTTTGTCATGTGGCATGTACTGACACTGCGTCGAGTGATGAGCGGAGCAGATGTTGCCTCGCTTGTGGATTTGTGACATATAAACTCGGCTGACTGACAGATATTTCTCATGTATGTGTTGGGCAATGATGAAAGGGCCCGACTCTAAGCAAGAGACACACAAACACCCACACACGCGTGCACACACAGCAGATCAGTGAAAGCGATATGTGTGTGTGTGTGTGTGTGCGATACTATTCTAACCGGTTCTGACTTCCTGTTTGCAAGAAGGCAGCTTCCTCTTTTCTGCAGAAAGTTCGCTGCCTTTCCAGTCACCAGTGTTTATCTTCTGTTTGTGTTTATTTCATCACAAAATCAACAAGGACTCAATAACTTATTGTTAAAAAATGACCTCAAAAAGCTTTAAATGCTCGCCTCAGATGTAAATTAAACAAAGATCAGTCAGAAAGGTGCAGGGGGATTTTCTTATTTTCCAGGAAGAGATGACCTGTACTGTATGGGGTCACTGTAAATGGCATGAGGAAGTTAGTTTTATTGACGTTACCTCAGGTGTCAGTGTGTTATGACGTTTAAGGAAACAAAAAAAAGGCAAAAAAAAGAGTATTTCTTGTAAGTCAAAGGTTATTGGCCAAAATGTTTGTAGGTTTACAACTATAACAACTGTGTGTGAGCATAAAGACAGAAATATGCACCCATTTATATTGCATTATATTTAGCAGTGTGATTTTTGTCATTGTGCATGATATACACCACGCATTTAGCCATAAATAAATGTAGAAAATGACGTGTAGACACTTTGCTTTACTGTTTGCATGCATACCCTTATCCTAGTTAAAGATCAACATTAAGGAAGTACAGCGCAGAAATAAATTTAGTAAACATGCATGCTGAGTCCAAGAGAGTCACGTAGAATAAAACGCAGTTTTAAAAGTAATTCAACAGTTTATCAGGATGTTGCATTTGCAGCTAGGATAGTTAGTTAGCTATAAGTTGATAGAAAAACTAAATTCTTCTAAATCACAAATTAAAAGTCACAGAATAGCTGCAATAAAAAGAACATAGATGATGATTATTATTGCCATTATGAGCTTTTGGGAGCAAATAAGATGTCTGTCAATATTTTTTTGGTCACCAATCTACCAAAATAGGGAATATATATGTCAGTTTAGCAGCAACACCAAAATGAAACTAGTCACTGCAGAAGACTCACAACATTGCCTGTTTATACCCCCCGTTAACATTAATTCATCACCTGTATCGGTAAACCGCGATCAGCAGTGACAGCTGAAACAAAAGACAAACAGTATATTAAAAACAGGTAAATGGAAGTTGTAGATATAAAGAAACATTACATAAAGAAAATGAATTTGATTTTGATTTTAACCACTGTGTACACAGCAAAAACAAAGAAAACTTCCCAACAAACAAAATAAAAATTAACATTAATCAACACAGAAGCTGCATATTATGCATTTTTATCAGATCCCGTTTCTCATATTATTCATCCCTGTCTGATTGTATCACTCTCAACATGTACGCATGATCTAAGCCGTGCATTCACACGTCCCGACTGCACTGAATTACAGTTCATGTGATGGAGCATGCATGCTTTTTTGTGCATGCTCATCATTTATACATCAGAGCCACAGGCTTGGGAACTAAATAATATAGTCAATTAAGAATTCTAAATCAAATTATAAATTTTAAAGTCATCTATTATTATTTCATTTAGTCAGTTTCTGTCCTCGTGCAGGACCTTTTGCAAACAGTTACGAATTTGTCTTTTAATCTGACAATAAAATGGGGGATTAATAAAAGATCTTACATGACTCAAAAAAGAAATCTGCACCACAGTTGATGTTATTCAGTCAATGCATAGATCTGAAAGAAGAAAAATTTTCACGTCCTTGGAATTTTCAAGACAGCCAATAGGAATCACATCTGGAGGGAGACTGTAAACATTGCGTTGGCCGACTGAAGCTGTTTTGTGAGGCAGTCGTTGAGAGAGAGAGAGAGAGAGAGTGAGGGGCAGAGTTTACCCTCAGAAAGGACCACAGTGAAGCACAATACGTTGCTTGTGTCGGTTAGCGCTTCGCCGCGTGCCTCTGCCGTGATGTAACTGGCGGCCCGTGTACAGATCTGACTTCTGCCTCTCGAAATGCGGCGAGTCAGTGATTGATACTCGGATTACGCAACGCCGGCTGCTTTGACATGCAACGAAAACTGGACACACAGACACTTAACTATCTACTGATGCACCATGTTTTAGGTGTGTTTTATTTTCTCTCACAGTTCCTTCTCCAGACATATTATTGCCATTTTGCGTGCATCCACCAGATTTCCTCCAAGCCGCAGTCGGGGCTTCTTCTTTCGTCTTCATGCGTTGAACTAGAACTTAAACCTGGACCAGGATCAGTACCTGTAGTTTCTTGCCTATAAGCCTTTTTATTTAAATAAACCACAGAAATCATCATCGCTGCTGCAACTATCTACACGTGGGTCCTTCCTCTGTCTAAATTATTGCTTGTTTACATATAAAAATCATATCAAGTCCTTTAATGTTTTTAGTACGGAGGCCGAGAATGGTCAGGCTTGCATTTTTTTTTATGGCATTATCTTTAGATCACGAGTTTCTTATGTCGTTATCTCGAGATAAAAAGCTGGTTTTCTGGTGATATCTGGATAATCGTGTTGAACTCCAAAATGAGTGTGTGGTTCATTTGAGCACAGCTGATTTCAACCTTCAAGATCACTGTGATGACTGTCAGGGAGGATCCATAACTGATCAATAATTAAGGCCTAAATGTGGAGTTTGCTTTGCTGCAGTTTCTTCATTGGAGCAGACAATCTGGTTTTATAGTCTCCAAAGATGAGAGGTTGACCCATCTCTCTGCTTCAGCCAGCAGCTGCTCAAATAAAATAAAGTTATATATATATTATAAAAAAATAATGAAGACGTTATTAAGCTCATCTCCACATAACAGATAGGCACCTGTTGATGGAAACTAACTGGAAATAAACACAGAAACATTACAAGGAAGTTGTCTTCTGATAATTGTAGTTAATTATCTCATTATCATGAGATAACAAAGCTTCTTTTTCTGAACATCACATCTTGTGATGTCGACATTAGACGGCATAAAAAAAAAATTGCAAGCACAGTCGTTCTTAGCTTGTAAATTGTGAGATGTTTTTTTTACTTTTATTCTAATGCGAAACAACCAGCAGTTTTTTTTTTTTGTTGACACCACCATTTGTGACAGTGGTGAAATGAGTGAATGTTTGGACTTCTTATTCTTATGGAGAGATTTTAAAGCAAATTTCTGTGTCTACATCTTTCATGTTTAAACTTTTATGATAATATTCAACCGGTTTAGCAGGTTAGTATTGCACTTTTATATTCCATCCACACACAACACTTCAGTGATGTTTTTTCATTTGAGGTTGTATAAAGCACTACATCCATCAATAGGAGTTTTCTAAATGCAAACTGTTAGTATATAAATGTTTTCAGCGTGCAGCGTAGTATGTCCCACTCTCTTAAAGGGGCAGGTGTCCTTGTACCTTCTTCAGTTTCTCACTGACTCTTTCGGCTGTCAGTATGTCTCAATTGGCACAATAAGTGAATCTGCCTCTGATTTCACAACAGAGTAGCCTTAATGACTGCTAATGAGTCTGTCTCCAAAAGACCATCGGAGCATGAAGTATGTAAAGGTCCTTAATCAGCTCTGTCTAACAATGATCTGCATGTGTGTGCGGCCCATTATAAAGATGGAGACCGAGTGTATTAGCTCACAACAAAAACAAATACTGCTGTCTGAACTACAGCTCATTTCACTTCTGCTCTGTCTGCCCTAAGTGAAGATGAAAAAGCTTGACTAATTTAGGAGTTTATGATCCACAGAAATGTTAAAAGGATATACCAGGTTACTCACTTCCAGAGAATAAAACTTTTATTTTCTGCCATTGCTCATTTCACTTGAGTTGCTTATTTGGGTGCTTAAGTTTCGAACAAAGCTCTTTTTATTTGGTCGTAAAGTGCAGCTCAGTGTCTCACAACAGAGCAGCGTTCCTGCTGTATTTTCATTGATCTGGCAAAGCCACTACATGGATAACGTGCGTTCCCCTCCAATCCGTCTAAATCTCCTCCCGCATCTGTCAGTGCCAAACAGCTCAATACAAGCAGAGCTCATGAATCTTCATGATGCCGCTCCTGATCACAGCGCTCCGGCTAAGACGCAGTTCAGAGGAGCCCGGCGTCCGCAGGAAGCTGGCGTGATGCGCCACATAAATAAATGAACAATGGAAGAACCCCTCCAACATTTCTGTGTGCGCTAAAAATGTCTTTGAACATTCACAGTGTGGTGTTTCCTATGATAATAATTAAAAAAAAGTCCTCTTCTAGCATCACATTGTTGGATTTGTCTACCTGTTCAAGCAATAACAATACTCTACAAATAATCTCTCTGCAAAATACATTGCCAGCATTTCACTGTTACTTCACACTGCATACTGTAATTTATTGTAACAGTATATTACCGTATTTTGGATTACAGTATATGACAGTAGTAACTGGTTCTGCAGTGATTTTACAGTATACGCCAGCATGTTACTGTTTAATTACAAAGGTTAATGCAATCTGCTGCTTTTGCATTTAACTCCTATTTATCCCCACAAATAAAAAAAAAATAGAAAACACAAGAAATTCAATAACATGTTGCTGTACTTTATTTCAACTCCTCAATTTGTACAGCTAACTTTGTAAGAATATTTGGAATATTATAGTTATAAATTGGTTAATAAGAGGCTTTATTGATCAGCATAACCTCAGATGCTGAATTAAAACAGCATCATGAACACTGTAACTAAAAATACTGTTGCATGCTGATAAATTAATCCGCTGTTATTGGTTAAACAGCCGCATTAACTGTTAATTTACATGCGAGCGATGAATACTTAACAGTATTTTACACTCATTATCAAATACAGTAAGATACCGTTATGAATCCACAGTAAATTCGCAGCAGTTTATTACAGCGTGTGTCAATTTGTTTCAGTTTGTCAATTGAGAAAATAATTGGCGGATTAATTGATGATAAAGTGATTATTAGTGGCGGCCCTACCCACGAGGCTCGAGGCGTGAGAGGAAGCGGCGTCCGCCGTTTCCTCGTGTGCCGCGCAAGGGAATCTCCAGTGAATCTCCCAATAAGTTCTTTCATAAACTTCATTACTTATTAAAAAGAGAGTTCTGTGGCCTATTTCTCGATGCCCAAGGAGACCTGAAGCAGTGACTCTAATTGAAATGCTTACGTGCTGTGATTTTGTTGTATGTGCGTTATTTCATCCGTGCATATGGCGTGAATGAAAAGTTGAAATACACGGACAGAGACGGGGTGCAGTCGAAATGACTAATAAATGAATGAATAAATCAACTGATAGAAATACATCTGCAGTTTTTTTGATAATGTACTGATCATGGGAATCATTTTACAAGCAAAACAGCAAATATTCTTTGGTTCAAGCTTCTTAAATTGTAATAAATATGTCATATATGATAGTAAATAGCATATATTTGGGTTTTAGACTCTTTGCTGGACAAAATATAACCTGAAGACATGTCACGTTCCCCTTTGATGAATCATGATGAGCATTTTCTCACACTATCCTGGCATATCTTGGACTAAACAGAGAAAATAATTGCCAAATTAATTCAGAATGAGAATAATCAGTAGCTGCATCCCTATTTATTGTCGCAGTTTCACAAATTTGTTTCACAATGTTTCGTCTCACTTGTCTCACGCTGCCAGGAGGAAAAAAAAAAACATTTGTAGATTGATCTGGCACACGAAGAATCGACAACTTACTGTAAAATTGGCTCGCTCAGTGTTTTGTGGTTTCTTAAACTGATGCATAAAAGATGACGGCGCTCGCTGCAGCACCTTTAATAAGGCAGAACACGATGTGAATTTAATCTCTCTCACTTTATTTAACCTTTCGTCCGCTGCGGCGTTTGCCTTAATGTGACAGCGTTCGATTCAGATGTGTGTGTCGTGTCGGAGGAGTTGTGGAAATGTTACAACGCCAAACCAAGACAGATTGGCGCGCCGTGCCTCGTGTGTAAGAATGACTCACTCGCTTATTTCGACATGAGAACGACATGTAAATCTGATATAAGGTGCTCTGAAAGGGGCTCGATAACTACAATAACAACAACCATAATAATAACAGCAATAATAATATTACCTTCATTATAGTTTGCAGAAAATATGCATGTGTCGAGACAAACAAAAGAAAAACACTTGCACGAGACTCAAACACACGATGATGCAAGAGGCTGCTGAATTGTTAGATTATTTAGCTTGTGTAAAAATGGCTAAACAAATTAGGAAAAAAACATATTTTTAGAAGAAGTAAACTAATCCAGGGTATGCAAAAACACCATATATCGGCATATATCAGTCATGCTCATGCTCTATCTGAGCGTTTTGTAGGATTTGTTTAATGCAGCAGCTGCAGGTAAGCATGCCAGGGAAGCGTGCGTTTTGTAGAAAGGCGAAGGGAAAAAATGTATGTTTATGTGACTGACATCGCTTTCAGACGCATCCAGTAATACACCAGCAGCCGAGGATGTCAGAGAAAAATGTTCCCACGCATTCGTGTTAACACGACAACTCAGACTGATTTGTTTTTTATTTTGATATTTGAGGAGGCAAGTTCAAGAGACAAAAAAGAAAAAATACTGGGGAGTTTGTTTGACTAACTTCTGACATTTTTTTGGCTAAGAAGAAAAATCTACAACCAAAGAATGTCTAAGTCAACTAATCTGGTAGCGTTTGGCTTGCTTTTTATAAAAGTAGTCGTCCTGTAAACCAGCCATTTTATATAATTAACATCAATGTAGATATTTTTTCTTACACTTTGATGGTTCGGTATCACCAAGCATCTTGTAAAGAATTAAAGCTAAATTAGAGCTAAAGTTAAAAACGTTGACTTGTGAGAGTCTCACACAGTGAAAGTCTTTGGAAGGTCACTACGTTAGTCTATAAAATCAATTTATTCCATTTTATCTTATTTCAGTTCTTAAAAAAGGCAGGAACAAGGTGTTTCTGTCTTACTACGATGTGACAAACTCCATCTTCTTAACAACAACGGCAGCGTGACAGTATAAAATAACTGCAATGAGACAAAGCTTCCTTTTACTCTTGAATAAAGAGTAAAAGAGGGCAGATATTACTTTACCCAAGCAGAGGTCTTTACATTAAGAGACCATTTAAGAGAATTGGGTAATCTTTCTCAGTTCATTTAAGTGAGCTTCCTTTCCATTTAAAGGCAGAACTCGACATTTTCTGTGAAATGCTCTTCTGTCTCTTTCTTGCGTCGGATAAGAAGATCAATACTCTAATATCTTTCCATTAAATGTGAGACTGCAGCCAGGAGATGGTAGCTCAGCCTGGGACATATCCTTTATAGTGTGTATAACATATATAATTACTCTGTCCAAACGTAAAAACATCCACCTACCTAAGCTCTTTCATTAACACTACATCTTGTTGCTTTAATATGTACATTAGTTTTATATTAAAATTATGTTAATTATTCATCTTAAGAGGTGTTGGACAGTCAGCTAGCTAGCTGTTTCCCCCTGTTTCCAGTCTTTATGCTAAGCTAAGCTAACCAGTCTGTGGCACTATCTCCATATCTACTGTACAGACATGAGAGCGGTTATGATTTATGATTTATTTCCCCGAAATGTCAAAGTATTCCCCTAAAATTGTCTGCAGTTCACAGGGAAGGGCTGGTTTGAGAACAGGATGTAAAAAAAGACACAAAAAAAATCAAACGCCAGGGAGGGAGACTCTGTGCAAAATGAAAATATCAATTACAGACCCAAGCAGCTACTGTACATCATTACCTGTGTAGATTAAACAAACTAATTGTTGTGGGGATAAATGAATCCCTGGTTGTTTTAATCTTGTTTTTTTTTTTTAATCTCCACGTCCCAACCCGAGAGCGAGGGAACATTTTGTATAATTAAAATTGTATACTATATTTGTGTTTGCTCGTCTGTGTCACATCAAAGCGTCCTTTGAGGGGGAATCTTGACATCCGTCGTCTATTTCAAAGTTTCATACGGAGGACAGTGATTGCGGGTGTGCTCGTGTAGGTGTGTGTGTGTGTGTGTTTCGTTTTTCGCTCAGCCTGCGCTCCTTTGTCTGGGCTCGCTGTGATTTTTAAGCAGTCAAGTCAGGGAAATCCCCTCGAGACACGCTGTTGATCTTTAGTTATAGGATGAATATGTAAACGTATTGGCTTAATGCTCAAGAAAAGCTTCAGTGAAGTCTGCGCAGCAGCAGCCCCCCTCCCCGTCCTCCCTCCCTTCAGCACGAGCCCACAATGTCTCAATAACCTTCAAAGTATCCCCTCTCCATATCTGCCTTTCTGTGCCATCCGCATGCTGCACACATCCACAGGGCCGCGTGACAAACACTCTCAAACGTCGTACTTGTAAATTCCCTCTCTGTGTATTTGTAGTGGAGCTCTTCACCAGATTAAGTTTTAATTCCAAAATGAGATATCCACCATTTTAAAAAAAATTTGAAAAAAACCCTGCACCCTACCATTGCAAAAACAATTGCTTGCCTGGAAGCAGAACTCACCACGGATTATCGCTGAATGTATTAGCCAAGTCGAGACCTTTTGCTGATGAAAAGAGCGCACATTGCGTATAATCATGGCCTGGTAATGATTCTTCTATCTAATGAGCGTGTCAGAAATGAAGACCTTACATTTTTCTGATAACTCCCCTAAAGGGAGTTCGTCTTTTTTCGCCTCCTGGTTGAACCGCGGGGTCGCCCGCCCGGTTTGTGCTTTAACTCAGAGCGTCTCTGACAGCTGCAGCCCCATTAGGAGGAGACATTTTACTTATAAACCTGTGGAAGAGTCTAAATAGTCCATTCACTGTTTATCAGCTCTTTTTTTTTCTCTCTCTCTCTGTTCACAAATCTCTGTCGGTAATCAGAGTAAAGGCAGGCAGCACTACCATTAAGCTTGTTTGCACTTGGAGGGGGTGTCACTGCTTTGCATTATTTAAATGTTCAAATCAATCAGAGCAACAGGTTGAACAGCGTACTCTCAGTGTCTTTAAGTCAACTGGAAATAAAAATAATAAGTTATTATTTAGTGCTGAAAATTAAGAGGCAGACATTTTGGTAGTTCATTAATCATTAAAGTTTTGGGCTACAGAGGTGAAAGGGTCAAAACCACAGAGAAACTTTGCTGCTGTGTTTTTAAGGCTGCTGATTGATGTGTTACTGGTGTCGCCTTTGGTGGCGTGTAAGACCCAAAACAACACGATACGAGAGGTTGTCCTCGATCAGCATCAAGAGTTTCAGCAAATGCTCAAAATGAGCAGAAGGTGGCGATCTCTTGATGCCGTAGAAATAATTACATGTTGTGAGCAAGCGAGGAAATACTGTGATGTTATGAACTTGCAAAGTTCACAGAGGGAGGATGTCGGCGTCAACAAAATGGCCGACTTTGACACAGGAGACGCGATTTCTCCTCCTTTTCCACGAGCAGTTATGTTAGTTTCCTTTAGTCATGACCACCAACTTTCCATAATCTAAACCTAAATCTAAATTGTTATTGGACCTAAATCTAACCAAACCATAAGCATAGGAAGAGCTTTTATTTTCTTAAATGGATTGTCCTTTAATTCGGAGAACTTGTTGCGATATAACTTTTGCATAGAAAAATATAGATTCATTAACTTAATTTTAAAATGACATTAAAATATTTGCACAACTCAGAAGAACCAAAAGGCCACTAGGGGGCAGATACTTTAATCACCAGGAAGTAAATGAATGAATGAATAATATATTTGAGTTACTTTTTGGAGATGCTTTGTTTAAGTGTGCAGGTCTTTCCTGCTGTGTAAAAATAACAACAGATAATGGGTATCTCATTTCAAATTTTGCTCCCTGACTGATTACCGTCTTCCTCTGTTTTTTTGCTCTCTCCTGCAGAGGCGCCCCCCTCTGGGATGTCCAAGAATGGATACTTCTTTCAAGAAATGGGTGAGTCTGAGCCGCCACCGAGACACACGAATGCACCAAACACCGCTATTTTCAACCGCAAAAGCCACAGTGCAAACAAACCGACCAATGATAAGGGATCCATGAGTTGGAGACGCATCGTGAACAATAAAAAAAAAAAAAATGTGCATTGTACAGTATATCCACAGTCAAAGATGTGAATTCACGATTAGAACGGCAGCACAGACACAGGAAAAACTCTCCTGGCTCTCACGCTCCACTGCATTTGGATATAAATAATGAACTTTGCTCCGGCTGTTATGATAACGGCAGTTTCATTACCTTCAAGCCAAGGAGAGGTACCCAATTAGTATGTGCAGCACAAGCAGTCAGGACAGAATATGCTCGCATTGGATCTCCCTGTCTCCCCCAGCCAATTATTCCCCTCCTGCAACACACCGATTCACTCAGCAGATTCACAGAAGGCCCCCAACATAACCGTCTTTATTAGCTAACCTTTTATCAGAATATAAATGCAATTACATTATTGTTGGCAAGTAAGCATTATCCGGTGTTGGTGTCTCGGAGGTTCATTAGCAATGGTCGGTCCGTAAGGCCGGATGCTCCGCACATGCACCCAGCGACCAAAAGGCTGCGAGCGCGGAAAATAATATTTAATTAAATAATATTTATATTTAAATAATATTTAAATAATATTTGTTTTGCGTGTTGTCGAAGTGGGCCTTTGCTGTCGATGCCCTCTGCGCCTCTCTGTTCTTCGTTAGCGTGTTAATGGTTTACATATCACAGAGACACAGCAACTGGGAACTTCCTTATTTGTGGCTTTCTCAGCGAATGTATCTGTTCACAGCTGCAGATTTTGGGGTAAAATCAGGGTTTCTCTTTGAATACAGAAAACACGGAGAATCTTCATAATTTAGAGGATGAAAGTGGAACATTTTTGACATTTTTGCTGTTGTCATATGATTAATTGATTAATTAACATCATCATTTCAGCTCAATTTTGGACAAAACAAGACATTTGAAGACGTCACCTTGAGCTTTGGCTTCTCATAGACAAATGAATCAGAGCATTAACTGACAGATTAATCGATCTCTGAAAACTGCGCTCTGCTGCAGCCTCGGTCGGCATTACAATGGCAGCTGTTGTGTATCTGCTTCGAGTAATTCTCACGACTCAAAGCATAAAAGTTTAAAACATCTTTAATGATGCAAACCTGCTGTGGTGTGGCTGTTTGTAACGCTGCGGCGTGCCTGTATGTCGCAGCTCAAAGGCTGCTGCAGAACACTGCACACGTTTGAAGGAAACACATCAATCATTCAGTGTTTTCATATCAAACACCCCTCGCTTCTTCTACATGTTGCATGCTCATGCTGACTGGTCGCAGTTGCTGAGAGGACGAGGGGGGGGTCTCCTGCAGAATTTATTAATCGAATGACAGTTTAGAAATATTCAGATTTTAATACAATCAGAAAAGCAAATTGCATATTTGGGTTTAATTTGAAAAATAAATCGATAAACATTTCTTGGTAGGTGAAAAGCAGACAGAGTAAAATGTTTCCATTACACAAAAATAGTAATAAACATTTTAAAACTTTTTTTTCCTGAAATTGATACCATTGCATCTCGGAGTAAAACCGTCGATTTGTTCCTCCTCGTCTGCAGCCGCTCTCCTCTCCCAAGGTGATTTGAAAGTCAGAGCCCAGCCGGTGAGTCTGAGGCACAGAGGGATGCAGGCAAGGCGGCGACACGGCGAGGTTCAAATAATGTCAAGTGCTGAGGGATGATCCTGATGCAAGACAAACTGAATGAACTAAAATTGGGGCCCCCTCGCAGATAAGGTCAGCAGATAAAGAGCACAAGCATGAGATATTGTTCTCGTCGCACCAAGCCGATCACTGGATGGTATTTGGGAGCCCACTAGGTACTGTAGGATTGGATTTAAGGGGGCTGCTGTGTCAGGAGGAGAGAGAATGGGATGAGTCATACAAACAGACTCCGGGCTGGGTGCTGTGATGCTTTCTGCCATACAAAATCCTGTCCATTACACACCAAAAAAATAAATAAATAAATAAAAGCTGCTAAAAACCCGTCTACCTGCTGATTCATGAAAGACTTCATATCAAAACAACCACTGGCCGATGTTAGTTCTTCATTTTTCCTTTGAGAATTTGCACCATTTGTGACGTGGAGGTCTTCTGCTTACAGCTATTTATCCATTAAAGTGATTCATAAATCTCTCCCAGGTAAATCAATGAGAGTAGGCACTGCAGGACATCAGTCTGTCCTGTTTTTAGTTAGACTGTACGTTTTCTGTTTATTCTGACAGGAATAGCGCTTGTGGATCGACACAGAAAAACTGTAAATGAGCCTAAAAAATGAATTTCATCTGACGCACCTTGCCAGATGTAAAAATAGAATATCTTATCAATTCATGCGCACAACAGAGTACATATGCATAAAATTGTACATTTTAAAACAAAATGCCACAAGATAACACACGGTAGCTAAGATCCATAGTAAATAAGTAAGGAAAAATAACAGGAAAAGATAAATACATCTTTTTTTTTTATTTATCTTCAAAACATAGCAAGCTACCTCTTTGGACACATTTAGATCTCAATATACATTTTTTTTAAACTGTTGATCAGACAAACATGAAATTTTAAGGTGTAAATGGCTCTTTGTGACGGCCATTTTAGCCATTCCCTCACATTTAATAGACCAAAAATGACACAATGAGCATATGAACCCTATGATGATCTTTATTATAATCTGTAATTACTTTTCACCTGCATCCTCACTAGACTGCAGGTATCACATTTAACCAAACTGTATTTTATGAAATGACGTTAAAAAAATTAAATAAATAAATATAAACAAAGGAAGAGCTGGAGTGAAATCTGAGTGCATATTTGACAAGTGAGCCTCCTCCTGACATACTTCAGGTGACATGAAAACAATATTTGCATATAATTCTGAGGGGCTTTTATTTTAAGCACCAGATGTTTATTACAGTGTCGGGACGGTTCGCTGGCTGTGAGATGAGCTGTCACGGAAAAGCATAATTTCTTGTAATGATATCTTGTCGCCGTCTAAACTTTTTGTTAAGCACCGTTCTGATTTTACTTTTATCACCATCCCAATAATAAGAGATTTTTTTTGTATTCAGATGGGACTGATTTCAAAGATAATTTAGCCACATTATAATGGAACAGGTTCATTTTTTAGTACTGCATAGTTGAAAATGAATTGTAAAAGCCAACAAAATACTGAGATATTCTTCCATACACTATGATTTTTTATCCTAAAAGTTGAAGGGAACGGAGAAATAATGCACAGTTGGATTTTTGGACTTCCTGGGCAGCTCCTCTGGCCGAAGATGATACTAATAAAAGTGGGTTTGCCGCTCTGTTCAGTGGCCAGAGAGGTCCAGGAGGTGACCCTGTGCTATTGTGTCCCCAGAGCAGCGGGAGGTGGAGCAGGAGGAGGGCAGCGAGGGCCGAGAGGAGGGACAGGACTCGCCGATCGCCTGCGGAGATGACATCCACCTTTATGACAACCAGATCAGCCCTGGGCCAGGTCAGTACACAGATAGAGAGGGAGGGAGGGGAGGGCGGTGGAGGTGAGAGTGTGCGGTGGGGATAAGGAGGCAGGAGGACAGCTGGAGGAAGAGACTGAGGCAGGAAGACAGGAAGGAAGTGAGTGAAAGAGAGGTGAGTTGGCAGAAAAGGCAGGAGAAAGGATGTTTTTTTTTTTTACTGTCTAAAAAAAACACTTGAACCTGAAAAATCTTCACTTTCGCAACTTTATTTTTTCAAGTTAAGTTACCGCTAAATCTAATGTGGTGTGTCGGTAAATTACGCTATATGCATATATGCATGTCACTCTCTGGGAGGGGGTAGGTGTGTGTGTGTGTGTGTGTGTGTGTGTGTGTGTGTGTGTGTGTGTATATATGTATATATATATATATATATATATATATATATATATATATATATATATATATATATATATATATATATATATATATATATATATATATATATATATATATATATATATATATATATAGTATATATATATATATATATATATAGTATATATATATATATATATATATATATATATATATATATATATAGTTATATATATATAGGTAGATAAGTGGTGTAATCAAGCTAAAACACAGCGTTAAGTTGCTCTTTGACGTGGCTAATATCAATATTTTATATTCAGAATGCATCAAATGACTACTCGTATGTTAAAGGAGTAACTCGTAGTGACAAATCACCTGACTGAGCAGTTTGATATGGAGCTTTTCAGCATCGCTCAGCTCATTGTTTTGGTTTTGCGACTCGTAACTTCACTTTTAATGTCTGTGTCAGTCCTCTCATCGGTGTCATTTGCAACAACAACAGACTGCAGCATCGAAACACTGACGTCATACCAAGTTAGGCTCAGTTTCATTTGCTTCTGTTACTCGGTTAAATTTCTTATTCATCATTTTTTTGCATTTGTCTTTTAGAAAATAAAGAAGCATGCTGAAGCATAAAATTCACCAAAGCTTTCTTATCAATTTTTTTTCTTTTTTTTTAATTGTAATCTCTGTCAGCTGCCCTCCCCCCCCCCCGTGTCTGAACTAACCAAGGTCCCTTGTCGAGCTGTGACATTTCGCCTGCAAAGGTCTGGGGCTTGCAGGGAACGGTGTTAATTGAAAAAACAAAAATATTTAATAAACAACAATACTATATCATTTCATCTTTATGTAAAATATGCAGCGCGCCACATGACATAAGATTTCAGTGGGACTTTGAATGACATTTTCTTATTTCTAGAAGATGTTTTGGTTACACTTAAACTTTCTCTACACAGATCCCCATGTAAAATAGCCATGATGCTGTATGACTTTATCTCATTGTAAGTGGGAATGTCATGATCAGCTTCCCCAGATATAAAACAAAAGGTAAAAAATTGGCTAGCTACCTCTCTGAATATGCCTCCTCCAGTCAATAATCTCCTCTGCTGTTTGATCAATATCACCTTTTTTCCCTCTCCTTGCACTTCACCCTTTTTGGAGAGTTTTATATCACAACACAAGGCGATGCGTGTCTGCGGTCATGGTCGTCTCCACGGCGTCCTTCAAGAAGGACGCAAAAAGAAAGATGCCCAGAAAAAAATCCCTCAAAGAACTTCAAACTAATTTCTGTGTAAGGTCTGCTGGGGTCTGAGTCCATCCGGAGCCTGATGGCAGGTGTTGACTTGACAGACAGCTCCTCAGCTGCAGGTGCAGATGATTTTGACCCCGTCGCCAGAAACCCCACGAGTCAACAGGTTAGCATTGCCATGCCATGGCAACAGTCACAGGTGCACCACGGGGAAAGGAGAGAGAGAGAGAGAGAGAGAGAGAGATGTGACAGGTGACCATGTCAGTCGGGCTGATTCTCCATACATAGTAACACTTAAGGCATCTGACAAGAGAGCTGGAGTGGTGCAAGCCGGGAACAAGTTGTAGGGAGAAAACAACGGTAAGAACTCTGAAGTTGGACGGGCGTGATGAATGTCAAGTCTGAAGGAAGAGCGTGAAATACTACAGTGACATAGTGTAAGATGAAGAAGAGATTATAACGTCAGCACCCATATATGCTGATTTCTGTGACACAGATTACAACATATTACCATGTCTTTTTGTTCAGGTTCACCTTTTTTACAAGTGTGACAGATGGGTGGTGTTTGGACCTTTTAGCCAGGATGTAAAACTTCATCACAGAACATAAGAACTTACCAATTCTGAGATTAAATCAGTGGTCACATCAGCATCTTTATTCTTAATCCAGGTTTTTGTTTGTACTTTGAGTCTCCACAGTTTACAAATTGTTCCACTTGTGGTTTTTCTGTTGTACTGTAGCATCAGCGCATGCATAGATGTGTACCTGCCAGTTGTTCACATATATTCACTTCAATATATAGTGACGATTGTGCTGCATCACAAAATAAAAACTTCTGCAGCGTTACTGAACTGGAGAAGATACTGAGCCTTTCTTCAACTGACACCTGAAGACGAGGACACGCCCACCACTACCCAATCACACCTGCCTGATTCACATCGAGAGCTTCGGTGGTTTCCGGCTGCTCCTTTTAGATGGTCTGCTCGCAGGCTTTCACTTCACACACAAGCTGATCTGTTTCCTCAGTAGGAAACTGTTTTCTTCTACAACTTGCTGAATAAATAACATTAATAACAAACTACTGGCTTTTAAAAAGAATATGAGATGACACTGGGACATTGGTTTAATTCATGTTATGCTCAAAACACTAAATACAACCCCTTTGCGCCTTGTGCCTTACTTAACTCCCAGATTTAACTAGAGAAAGTAAAGTTGGACATGCTGACATGCACTTGCGTCACACACTTTAGACTATGCGCAGTAGAACGTCTTCATTGGAATAAAGGACTAAAATATGACTTCTTCAAAGACTTCTTTTAGTGCAGTTAAAACATTCAGTAGAACAACATCAACATCACATCGATGCAAAAACCATATTTACATCCAACATTGCCCAAAATAACCTGAACCACCCAGAAGCATGAAAAGGATATCATGGTATTAACTGTATGGCAAAGTCTGGTAGGTTAATGACATCACGTTGTGCTGTTTCATCGCCCCCAATCACACGCCTTTGTTTCACAACCTTGGCTTTAGTTTGAGCTGAACTCCTCAACCTGGTGGTGCTTTTTTACCACGCTGCTCTGCCTCCATACAGCTGTAATATGTTGAATTCTCACTAAATTCTCACCGCAGGTGCAGAGTGTTTGTCATGCCCAACAGTGTCTGTTCCCAGATTTTCGGTGCATTATTCATTGACAGCACAGCTGAATGTTGATTAGTACGTTTTGTTTTTATTCCTGCAACCCCCCCCAAAGTCGAGTTGTCACATATATTTGATCCTAGTGTCATTAGCTGTTTGCGTGCCTGTTTCTACTTTTAATTTATGTCACAAATTATCATGTTATTTTATTATTCCACATCAGCAGGCCGCCGTGGAATATGTCCACCATATCAAATCAACGCAAGACTCTGAACAGGACTTTTAATCACATCCTGTCTGGCTACATAAGCAGTGGTTTGGAAAAGCAAATGGCGTAGTGATTACATCAGACTGAGAGACGGCAGCTCCTACCTCAACCTAATTTCAAAAACATCTGTCAGTTATAGTTAATTATTTCTCTCCCTATATTTAACAGTGGCTTCTTTCATGAGAAAATGTAGTCATGCTTTGGATGCTTTTGTAATTCTGCTCTCATGCCAACCTGGTTTCTGGGACAGTATTCAATCTTGACCTTTGTGATATTGTGCCTGTTGGATATTTAACTGCACCACAGCAAAGATGGTACATTTTATAATGGCTGCCAACATTATTTAAAGAGCATTTTTATTTAATGCTATTTAATGTCCTACATACAAGCTCGACCTCCAAAATACTGCACTTTTTTTTTTATTATTATTATTATTACAATCATCATCCAAATCAAAAACAGAATTCATCTTTAAAACACTGAATTGTTCTTCTCTCTGTTCTCATCTCTCTCAGTTCATACAGGATTAAAATAAAGTATTATTTATCATTTTTTCTATTAAGTCAATGTTAAAAATATTGTTTTTCTTGTTTTTTTTTTTGTTTTTTTTTTTATCTTCACCTCCTATAAATTGTGTACCACTAAAGAAAAGCTCCAACTCAGAAGTAAGAAAAATGGAGGCACATTTTAACGAAAGAGTGCATTATAGTGGATATGAATCTCTCGGAAACGACATCAGATGAGGCATGGTTTGTCCTCACTGTCAGAATAAAAGAAAAAAAATGTGACAGCCTCAATAAGATGAGACAGAGAATTGGAATCGTAACGTCAATAGTAAATGATCCGTTCACAGTAAAACACTTTGAAACAACCATGGCAATGTACTGTGCATTTTCTAAGTTCATTTTGGTTTTTTTTGTTTGTTTTTTTAGTGCAGCTAAAATGTTCAACGGAACAAAAACAGCTGTTTAAAAGTGCTGAATGTCAAGTTTTGGTGGCAGAAACATTTAGAAAAGAGATTGAAAGTGTTTCTTTTACTGACTTTCAGTAATGATTCAAGAGGAATTGCATCATGAATGAGAAAATAAAGCAAATGTAGACGTAACTTGCTGTATTTTGCTTTTTGTGTAAGTGTCCTGACAGTTCTCTGGATTGG
Source organism: Scortum barcoo (assembly GCA_023238725.1). Taxonomy (NCBI): domain Eukaryota; kingdom Metazoa; phylum Chordata; class Actinopteri; order Centrarchiformes; family Terapontidae; genus Scortum; species Scortum barcoo. Next base: position 3,619,112 of record CM041539.1, read on the forward strand.
ATGGCTCAGTTATTGTTGCCTGAAAGAAATGCCTCAAAGACCTTACTAAAGTTCAAGTACAGTGGATGAAGCAGGTACATCTGTATTTTGACTTAAGATGTTCTTCGTCTTCATTTTGTGGGTGTTGTGTGATCAAAACAAAGTATATCAAGTGTATAATTCCCCATAAAGCTGCATCAATGTCAGAGAAAAGAAGTCACTACATGTAATATTATCTTATTATCTTTGGTATCATTTTGTTTTGAGATGATGATTTTGGTCTGGATCTTATGGATCTTTAGGACCATGATGAAATTGCCATTTTTAATTTTTAGTGGAATATCTTGACAACGTTTAGATGGATTACCATTCAACTTGGAACAAATATACAAGAGGACTTTGGCCTTCCACTAATGTTTTATGTAGTGGCCTCAGCAGGTCATCTACTGGATGGTTTGGCACAAATTCAAGGTTTTTTTTCCAGATAATACATCCTCATGGATTTGGTGGTCTGCCAGAGCCAGGTTTCACATTTATTGTTTTTAGTTACATTTCTTTACAAATATTAAATGAATTGCCACAAACTTTGGTACAGACATTTATTTCCCCCTCAGAATGAATGGGAGTGAAATTGGTAATCCCTTCACATTTATAGTCAGAAATCTTCCAATATCTGTAAATTGAAATACATTTCTATAAACCTGAGCTGTAGTTTGTGTTGAATGCTAGCTACCAAATGTTAGCATGCTGACATTAGCATTTAATTCAAAGCTCCAACCACTCTTAGTCTCGTATTATCTGCATGCTCTATTATTGGTTATTGATTGATTACTGGAGGTATCTGTGTAAACTCACCATCCTTGTGTGAGGGCCAAAGAGTCAGTAATACATTTCTATCAGCATTAGTGTATGAGCGGCATCAGACAAAGATGAAACAAACTGATTTATGGCGCTTATTCAGCTGAGTGTTGAAGATTAAGAATTTAAGAGCTTACTGAAAATTGTCAGCTGGTAATACGAGGATGTTTGTTGTCTCTCTGTGTTTTTTTTATGGTTTCAACATGATCCTATCCATTCTTCTCTTTTCAGTGAACTTTGTCATAAAGCTGTCAGACGCTCTCCATAAATAGAATTGATTTCATGATTATTTTTCTGCCGGTGCCGGGCCCCGTTCCATTTCACTTTAATCAATTTGGCTGAATGCTGAAGTGCAAAAGTCACGAGTAAGGCCGGGCGTTTAGCTGGAGCTGGAAACTTGAGGATTTAGGTTGTGACCAAGGTCATTACTTGACCTTGATAACCTGTGATGGGGTTTGTTTCACCAACATGCAGCATACTGAGTGTAAAGAACAAAAGCAAAGGCAAAAATGTCCCTTATTTAGAATTTTATTTCATCCTTTTGCACTGGAGGATTTCATAATTTAAAGTTAGAAACCTGTAATAAAAGAAGCCGAGTGCCTTGCTGAAGGCTCTGCACATTTTTTGAGTTGTCTCTGCAAACACACCTCTTCAGTGTTTCTCGGAGGTCAGGGACAGCGCTTGGGGAATTGCAGAATTGTGGGGTGGCAGTTCAGATTTTTCCAAAGGGGGACCGGAGGGTGTGCTCTAATTATCGGGGTATCACACTGCTCTGCCTCCCTGGGAAAGCGTATGCCGAGGTGCTGGAAAGGAGGCCCCAACCAATTGTCGAATCTCAAATCCAGGAGGACCGAGGTCCTGGTCATGGTGCAGTGGACCAGCTTGCAGGGTTACTTGGGGGGGTCGTAGAAGTTTGCCCATCCAATCTGCAAGTGTTTCGAGTCTCCCTGGGGAGTCCTATGGTGGGTACTGCAGGAGGACGGGGTGTTTTGTTCCTTATATAACTGGAGTGGGAGCTGTACTCGATTGTTATGATCACGAGGGAGCTGAGCCAGAAGGCAAAGCTTTCTGTTTACCAGTCGATCTACAGTCCTATCCTCACCCAAGGTCGCAAGCTTTGGGTAGAGACTGCAGATATAAGCGACCAAAATGAGTCTCCTCTATATGTTGGCCAAGCTCACACATCCGGAGGGGCCTCAGAGTAGAGACACACTGCACCTTCACATTAAAAGGAGCCAGATTCTCCGCCAAACAATGAGGCTTTCCATACAATAAAAGTCTTTAGCATCTGCATTTTTTCTCTGTTAACGCAAAGTAAAATTAATTGCTAATGGTTCCATGTTGATGATAGCCATGACCGTATGCATTATGTTTTCGGTTGTCCGTCCATCATGTCCCATTCTTGATATCTCAGGCACACCTCGAGGTAATGTCTTCGAATTTGGCACAACCAACTAACCCAAGCATAAAATGATAAGAATTTAGTGATCATACATCAAAGTTCAAGGTTATTGAGACGTCATAAAACATGTTTTTGGTCAAAACTAAGAATTCATAAGCTAACTGTTACAAAATTTCAATAAAATGATGATTATTTTTTCGGGTTGTCTCGGCAAAACTGAGGGAATTTCATACAAATATCCACTTGATGATTTAATTGTAAACTATGATTTAAGTATAAGGTATGATTTAATGTGAATTTAGTGCTAAAAGGTCAAGGTCACTATGTCCACATGTTTGTCCCAGTGTCATGAATGTGATATCTCAGGAACGTCTGGAGAAAATTTCATTACATCTGACACGCATGTCCACTTGGACTCAAGAACCGATTAAATTTTGTGGTCAAAAGTCACTGTTACATTTTTTTGGCCATAACTTGAATGCATATTCTAATTATTGTGTTTCACACGAATGTCTAAAAGGATAAAATGAAGTGATGTGATGTCTTACCCGAAAGGTCAAAGGTCAACTTCACCATGACATGATATTGTTGTAGATTTTTTTGTATTGATTTTAAAAACGAGGTACTTATACGAGTGACTACCTGGATTAAAACCAGGACATCGGGTGATTGTTGTTGCACCAAACAAGGACAGGATGTTTCTCAAGTATTCATCAGAACCATACATGTCAATATAGTCATACTCAGATTTCACCAAAAAGACCTTTAAATGAATTACTAGAAATATTTAACCAATTTATAATATATGAGTCTGGACAGATGTGGATGTAAACTCCTACGTGAATGGTTTGCAGAGGCATTAATGTAACTTACCCTAAGACATTTTATATTTTACATAAATGTATTTTTTAACATGGATTGGATTCACTTCTGGCTGATGTCTGAAATACGCTTAAAAAGTTTGTATCAGTCCTGATACAATGTGATTGGCATCTGTATAGTTTTATAACTTCATAACATGAAATAACCTGGGCACATCAAATGAAAACATACTTTTTTTTTATTATTCTGAAAGTGAAAAAATATTAGTCTGTGGTATTTTGATACCAGTAAATTGAACTTTTTTTTTTTTACTCTATCAAACCAATTATTTTTTAGTCCAAAGTCAAAATGCACGTACAGTTTCAAACACACTGCCAAGCCCAGGCCCAAGGACACTCGAGCCACAAGATCTCTCCTATCACACACTAATTCGGCCATCGCCAGTCACCACCCTGCAACCCTTAATGACTAAAATACCACAGCACTCATACTGAGATCACATAACACTTGTGGCTGACTGAATATAATCAACAGTTGTAGCGTCACATTGATCAAATAAAAACCAAGCAGGGAGACCAGTCTGTGTCACATTTGAACATTTCCTCTCCCTAATCCCTAAACCCTGAAATTCTCCAGGATTACTTTAAGCCACACAGTATATTGAGACATACAGGGGCCATTAGAACGAGGTGATCATTGGGGACGAGGTAATCTTATATGAAAATATGAATATCTCCTTACGGCTGCAGCCTGACAGCAATTAGAGCCACGGCTCACTCTCCCCTCTGGGAGCGGATAAGCCCAGCCGTGTGCTTTTTGATTGTGAGGCTTTGATGAACCAAATCCACTGCACACGACACGTGCCCCCCTGCCACAGTCTCATCACAGAGGTATGGGCTGGTGCTCTTTCTTCCTGCACTGCCTGCAGGGTTTTATGATGGCAAGATGTTTGGCGTGGCGATCAAAGCCCCCCCCCTCCTTTCCTGCAGACTCACACTCAAATGTGTTCACTTGTGACTGTGGCTTATTGATATTATGATATCCTGGCGCTTTCCTAAGGTTCATTGGCTTGTTAAAGGGGGGGTTCTTGCTTTTCCATCGCTGGAGGGAGGAGTTAAGCTCTGATTGATTCCCAGACGGAGCCGACATAGTGCATCACGCGGAGCCAAGGAGGAAAGCCCACGGTAACCTAATAACGTCCTCCCCACAGTAAACGCCGATAACTGCGTTATGTAACGCAGTGGCGGACTGTTTTATGAGAGTCAGCAGGGTACTGACAGTCTGCTAGTTAAGGGACTGAAGTGTGTTGAAAATTTCATTCCCTCGGTTTGTGCCTGTATTGTTTTCTAACATAAAAGGTTTTTCCTCCTTTCCCTTTTTTTTCCCTAACACTGGGAAAATCCAGACCTTTGTACTTTATCTGAGCGCTCGCCTCAGCTCCACAGACGTGTGTATTAAAACCTTATCAGCAAAGAACTTCCAATCCCTGTTCAATGAGAGCATTTAGAGACCTGCCTCTTGACATTTCCATCACTATTAGAAAAAGGGTCTCAGGCTTCTTTTCTTTGCTGGCTGAGTGCTTGTTACTTGTGATCTTTATTTCAGAATTCAGTAATGAACGCTCTGTTGCTTTTAAATGCAAATACAGAACATTATAATTACCATGTTACTACAGATGGGCATTAAAACACTCTGCATTTGAACTTGCAATATAATGATTCCATAAAAGCAAATGCTTGTACAGTATAGTCACACAGCAGGGTACCATTGTGCCATTTCTCTCAATTTCTCTCATTTCTCTCAATATAAAATGCCAACAAATAATTGTCATGTAATTAATAATGTTTGAAAACAGGACAGTGCAGTTATTTTTAGAAACCAGGCTTAAGTATTGTTTTTTGCTTGCCAGTAGTGATGAAATGCTTGCCTTATGTTACTTATTTGGAATTGGAATCTAAAAAATGGATGTAAAAGTTAAATGTCCTTTATCTAGAACTGTACAATATAAATCTGATCAGATATTTAGTTTTTGGTTCTGATCAGATTAATATAATTTGAATAAAGAAGCAGCAAATCAGACGTGGCTGAGCAGATAGGAAATACCGCCGAGTTTATTTTTTAAAAATGCAACATGAAAATGTGATGTAAAATATCCTGATAATCACTGATAATAGTCTATATATATATATATATATATATATATATATATATATATATATATATATATATATATATATATATATAGTCTATCTATCTACTGCAGACATACAGCATAAAATAATCTTTTGTTGTGGTACTTTGAATGTGTAATTGTACCTCTTGTCTTGTTTTTCCTCAGACGCGCTGACGACTCTGGTTGTGTGTTACTGAACACATCACGAAGGGTAAGCATAAAATAATATTGAATTAAATGTGATGCAGTACCTCTTCAAAGAAAAAAGTTCATTTTCAGACGCAATATTGCCAGTCTTGATTCCACTGTAAAGGAAACTTGACCTCAGATGCAAAATTTAATTCAACATCTCAAATCTGGTAGGCTGGATCTTAATAAGAAGCACACAGTTTCCAATGTTTCAATCACAAGAGCAAAACAAAGATTAGTCCAGCATTAACTTCATTTGAAACTAGTGCACACCATAGCCACATAAATCAGACATCGCTGCTCTTGGTAACCTTACTGGAGCCTCGATACTGATCAGCATCGGCCCAAACTTCAGCAAGTAGCAGTCATCCCTAAAGTAGATCAGAGAAGAAGGTGTTAAGTAGAAGTGGAGTGAAGAAGAAGTAATTAAACAGGAGCAGAGGGACTAGAAAGAATAAATGACGTAGTCTTCCTTGGTCGTAGTCGGTAACTTATGCTAAGCTTCATTACATTTAGGAATGTCCTGATGAAGATTTTTCATGACTCATGAGTATTATCCGATACCGAGTCCCAGGCTACGACTCATATCTTCTCATACTTCCCTAAATACTGTTATAGCCCACAGCTCCATAGTGCACCACTGAAGTACACTGAGGTGTGTAAAACCAATCGAATTTATGTAAGATATGCCTGACAACTGAATAGCTCTGCTGTCAGTGTGAATATTGTCTGTGAAGCTGCTGTTTGTCTTTTCATGCCACTTTACCGTTGGCTCACTCGTTTTGTTCCATGTTAGGGGGCTGTTCTTGTGTTTTAGCTAAGATAATAAGACACTGATGATACATATGAGCAGCTGCTGTGTGCAGACTGTGGAGAGTTAAAGCAGAAGATCATCATAATAAATCTGATCAATTAAAATATCCCTGAATCATGATTATATGGTTCTTGCAGAAAGTCTCAGGAAATCCCAACAATATCATTAGTGTTTGCTGATGCAGGGGTAAGGATGTCAAATTATTCTCCAGCTGTAGAGTTTATGGGTGTCAATAAAACATCTGTGATGGTATTGCCTGTTTGATTGTCCATTTAGATGGCGAGCCTGAGGCCAAGATAAGCCCTATGTGTTTACCATTTGTCACCTTAATTGGCTTTCTGTATGAGTTTTGTGAAAATGTTTTCATTCATGGACAGACCTGTGAACTATATAACACAACATCAACTGATTTCATTGATTGTTTTCTTGTTTAGAGATCAAACAGTGTCAGGGAAACAGTGGAATATACTACATTAACATATCACACATTCAAACCATAATCAGTAAGTTGAGTGATTCATAGACCAATAGCAGTATTTTAAAGTCTGGTCTCAGTGACAGCACAGGTGAAAAGTGTCCTCCGCCTCTGGACTTGGCCGGCACACCTGCTGCTACATTTCAGATCATCTGCATTTCAAGGCTTTTCAGAGTGGGACCAGACAAGAGAGGATTATAGTAATCAAGCCTGCTAATGGTGAAGGCATGCAGACGCCTTTTTCAGAGGCTTCCTGACAGAGAATGGGCTCCTCTACAAAAACCTGAATCCAAAAACTTTGATGCACTTCTTCTCTCTCTCAGCATTTGTGCCAATAATAAGTTCTGTCCTAGATCTCTGTTCACATCTAATACATTATATGAAATCTGTGTTTTGATGTGATCCATACTGTGAAGCAGATTATCAGTAGGACAAATATTAATGTATAATATGGAAATAAATAGCAGCATATCGTCTGCATAGCTTTGTAAATCAATCCCAAGGTTCCTGAGTATATTTCCCAGAGGGAGCATGTAGAGGCAACTCAAGCGAGCAGAGTGAAAGTAGGATGTTTGTAATGTAAAGATCTATAAATCATATAAAGACTCATTATAAATCATCTTTAATATGTTTAAATTATCAAATTAAATCATTCAGATTTAATAAAATATTTAAGCCAGCAAGCAATTTTCAAATGTAGGAAAGGTTTTAACAGATTTCGGTGTGCTTCTTCCCACAAATCTCCCCGTTCTGTATTACAATTCAGTTTGTTGTGTTTCTCACGGTCATATCCTCGCTACTTCCCCGCCAACAACTTTGCTGTGGATGTGTTTATTTGTAGTCTATAAATAGAATTAATTTTGATATGGTTATGTTTCTGCTGCAGATGCGTCGCTTTCGATTCACATAATCTCCTTAGAATCAAACATTCTGCAGAGTTTCTTAGTAGGAGAAGTTTTAAAAACACATTTTGCACATTGCATATGACTAGAAATACATAAAAAACAGTGCTAAATGAATTCAGTTTATTCTTAACCTTTTAATCACCCTGTGAAAAAAAGACCTGACAGATTTGAACAAACAAAATCAAACTTATTCGTAGATCTCTGTACAGGAATAACTCCAAAGACTCGAGACATGTGCTTTCTGCTCAGCGCTTGTGTTATTTTAAAAAGAGCAGCAGGGAATCCACTCATCTTCAGGATTTCTGTCAATCACGCGATCAATGAAATCGAGGACTGCTGGGTGTCTGGGCTCTTAATCGATTGTGTTCATCTCCCTTCATCTCCCTGTCAGACAGCCATTCGTATTCTCTGTGAAAAACTATGTCAGCTCTGAGTCTCTGATTCTGCTGTTTGAAAAACTATGTGCCCAGTGTTTGTGGGGGGGGGGACACAGGTGATTAAGTCTGCTATTCTCAGACAGCTCTGAAGTCTCTGTATTCTGCTGTTTGAAAAACTATGTGGCCCAGAGGAGGAGCTTTAGGGCGCTACACACTTGAGCTGTGAAGGCCCGATCTGCTGTGGTTGTGTCTAGCTGAGATGGTAACCCAAGCTGCAAAACTCTCACACATGTGCACTTGATTCAGCACAGTGGCGCTTGAACATTTATAACAGAAATCAGTGCACTTGAAATCTCTTCTAATCCTCGCTCCTTGGCCCTAGTGTCAGATAAATGGAAAGTGCAATCAGCAGAAACCCACCGTTGAAGACATTCGCAGACTGTCCTAAAGTGAAAAACTGTACTGTTGTAGGCTACCTGGCTATTTGACGGTTGGCCACAAGCTTTGTTTGCATTTGAACAACATTGTAGCTTGCTTATGTCTGCAAAGAAAAAAAGAAGCACCCATGTAAATTACAATGCAACCAGTATGTGGAACAAACCAGTGTTTTTTCTTGGCTTCATTGTGATGTTGTACAATGAGAAACAACATGCACAAATCTCATCAGAGTTTCTCAAATCTGTAAATGTTTTACTTCAAGGTTTGGTGATATAAATGACACCTGTGTGGTATCCATGTGGATCTAAAGATTTGGTTCTACTAAACCTGCTGTATTACATGGACAAACATTACGTCTTTACCTTGCATTGGTGATTTTTGGTAGCCTGGTCCCAGACCCCTGAATCTGCACTATTGTCTCCAGTTGGTTCAGAGATTCATATGAGTCTGATGTTGTGCAAGTTGATGGCTGTTTCACAGCTTTGATTGGGAGAAAACATAGCAAGCTATGCAAGAAGTTAACTACATAATTACAGTCATCAGTGTTGACAGGGAGCAACAACAGTGGTGACAAAGGGCTCAGATTCATGTCGCAAGTTGACTTAAGCCGGGAAGACTCTGGGTTTTTATTTAATTTCTACATTGTGTTAACTCACACTGCACATTTTAATCAGTCACAACATCTAAAATACTACTCCAGTAATGCTAACAAGCTCACTGCACTTTCTAATAGTTCTTTCAACAGCAGCCATGTGGGAAAATTAAATTGGAAAAAATGCAAGAGAGAAAACCAAAATTTTGCCAGAAATCCCTCAGCGAGGTCTTTGATTTAATTAATCACATATGGGGACCCCACGCCAACTGAAATCAGATCACAAACTATCTGGAAATTTGTTGGAATTTGTCCTAATTCTAAAATTAGTTGGTCAACCAATCCAGGGTTAAAAAAGATTGAATCCATCCAGTGTCTGCCAAGATTTATAGACATAGAATTCCTTTTATTTTCCCATAAACCTTACATTAAGTGAATTAAAAAAATTACTTTGGCCGACACTGATCAACAGAAAAAATAAGAAAATTAGCTTAGTAGTCTTTCCTTATGCAATACACAGATATCACAGCCGTATATACTTCAGCCTGTTGGAGATGGTAGATTTTTTTAGCTCAGAAACACAGCTGAGACACTTTGTCTTGATAACTATAAAATTAGTATCATGCCTTGGGTCCAATTCAAGGGTAGACAGTTTGTTCCAGTCTTTAAAATTAAGCTGGTTGGCAAAGACATATCAAGGAAAACTATTTCAGACTTTGTTAAAAAAAAAAAAAAAAAATCAATCTTTTTCACATAGTATGTGAAGCTGATGAACTTTGAGGAGGAAATTCGGGCACACCGGGACCTGGATGGTTTTCTGGCGAGGGCCAGTATCCTGCTGGACGAGACGGCTGCCTCCCTGGACGACGTTCTGAAGAGGATGCTGCACCACGTGGGTCAGGACAGCCACGTGTCCGAGCCCGGCTGCAACTTCGAGGAGGTGATGAGCATGCTTTTCACAGATGCAGGAGCTCAGGAGGTCAACGGTAAGCAGAGAAGCCGTCAACGTGCATGTATAAACCAAAAATGTGTGAAAATACAGTCGCAGACAAACAAAACACAATAAAAGTTGTACCAACAGTGCCTGTCCACAGTCAGACCAAGACCACATGTCTGACTTCTGACCTAAAAACATCTGACGTCTGCTCATGTCAACACCTACCTGCAAAACAGCTTCACCTCGGGCTGCACGATTGTCAGATAGACTTGAGAATGGTTCAGGAAGCTTTTAAGACCCAAAGGAAAGTTTGTGATGTCTGTCCATTCGCCCCGCAGCTTTTTTTTTTTTTTTTTTTTGAATGGATGCAAACAGAGCTCAATGTGCTGAATCGTGTTGGCAACCATTTACATGAGCAGACATCAAACGTTTCCCAGGAAAACTGCCAAGTGATTCTCCTACACATTAACACACAAGCACAACATACACATATTTTCATTGACCAGAGCTGCAAAAACAGCATAACTGTTCATCAAAACTAAAAAAATCCTGTGTTCCCTCCATGCATCCGTTCATCCATTCAAAATGCAAAGATTAATAGGTTTTTAATGGTGCTAAAAGCTCAAATAGAATTTATTATACTGCAATAGTTTTGCAGGCACACATGTAGACGTTGATGTAATTTTAGCCTGAAAAGCTCACGTTTATTGCACCTGAAATTGTGTAAGATAAGTTTGAATCTTTATTCACACCTTCCTCTCTTCTAATGCATATATTCATTTCGGAAACGTACTGTAGTTTCTCCAGGTTCGGTGCTCATTTGTCAGCTTACAGATCTTGTCACAGTAGTTCAGTCCCTTCAGCACAGGTTCTTTTGGCTGAGCAGCAAAGCCTCTCAGTTAAGGCGAATCTCCTCAGCCCATTAGAGCAGGAGAAATCCGCCCTCTTACATAACTGTACGTAGCCATTGTTGAAGCCTCGCTCTCGGCTGCAAGCTGCTCTGAAAAAGGCATTCACACAAGTAATTATTTGGCAAATCAAACTTTCTTCTTTCTTAATATCACAAAGAATTGAAGGAAATTTATATTCCTTCCAGCACATTAATTTTGCCCGGCTGCAAAAATGCTGTGCAGATGCAAGAAAAAAACACACGAGGGGTTTTCTTTGCCGCTATAAGAGCATTTGGAGGTAATGGTAGTGTCGGAGCTCCCTGTCATATACTCTGTCTGCAGTGTTTTCCTGTCTGGCCGGGCTGGTGTCCACAGTTGTTGATGGTTAGTCAGAGGTGGGTGGTGTGTGACGCTCACCCTGCACAGCCGCCTCTGACAGATCCACGAGGTGATAATTGACTTCTGTCATCGATCAGTCACTTAGCTTTTCAAATGGCTCTCTGAGACTCTCAAGCTGTGGTGGCTGCTGCTACTTGACTGTTTCTCTTCCAGAATACCCCCACAAAAAGGCAAAGGAAGAGACTTTTTTTTTTCTTCCTCTTCTTCCTTTGTGGCTGCCATGTTAACAAAAATGCTTCCTGCGCAGGTCTGTGCTGTGTGGAAATGTTTTTTAAAATCAATTTGAGCATTCAGGAGTTTGACTGAATTTTGAAATTGCGTAAAGCAAGGTGAGGGAATATTTTTAGATCAGTGATGCTTTATTATAAAATAAAGCCTCGCAGCCGTAGCGCGATGGTTATAATTGGCTCACAGCTGAGCACATCATCAAAGTATAGCACAACAAAATATTGTGTTGCTTTGATTAGACACTCAAAAATCGAGAGTCTCAGATATTAGCATAAGTACTGTTTTAAATCAGCTGAAACTTGAGTTCACTCTGGGGGAATATCAGCTGCAGCAGAAAGAATGGGATAATATTAGATGAGGATTGGTGGATAATTATTGGTACAGAGGATGTAGTAAGAAATCCACAATTATGCATCAAATAAAGACAAAGATTCGCAGTTTGAAACATGTAAATGAGCAGCAATACTGTACTGTAATTATTAAATTATATTAGCTGATGGCTCTAACATGCAGAAATATGTACAGAAGGAGTAAAAAAGACAAGAAATTAGTTTAGACATTCAAATAGGCAGAAGATTTTAGTTATCTATGACTCCAAAGATTTTCATTTCAATAATTTAACATGAGTATGCACCATTTTAAAAGTTGGATTTCTCATTTTGCAATCTTTCTCTTCAGTATCTTGTTGTTCAACAAATTCCCTTCACTCAGAGTCCCCACATCGCATGTAGATGCCTAAATGTAAATCATTCACACACAAAACACTCATGTCACAGTTGTGTGTGTGTGTGTATGTGTGGGGACAAACACTCTTCCTCGGGGAATACATTCATATTGTACGTAAGTATGTTATCAACGGGACATATCTCTTCAGGTATTAATTTCTGCCGTATCTGCGTTCACTCTGCCACAGCGGGGTGATACGGCTGGCGAGCGGACCAGCTCATTTGGAGTGTAATACTGTACAGCTGTGAGATAAAGAGAACAGGAGTGAGATTATAACAGGCACAGAAAGAACAGAGAATTACAGAAATGAAAAAGATGAAAGCCTGCAGAGATAATTAGTCCTGCTCCAACTTGTACAGAGGAGTCGATTTTTTTAGAGGCCAACTTGTGCTGTTTTTTTTTTTTTTTTTTTGTTCACTCTTGCCTTGGGATTTGGCGATAGAGCTCAGTGTGCCGAGGAATAACGAAGAGCATTTCTGATGATGTAACGCATTGATAATAATTTTACAAATCAGCCGCCACTATAAACACTAAACCTGCCTCTATTGATTAAAAAAATGACACTTCAGATTTTAAGATACTCCAGGTATTTAAGCCAATAAATGATTATAGGAGGGTGAAGATTACGACAGGGCTTACAGTAGTGATGAGTGGTCGCCACAGAATGACTAATTATCAATATTTTGAGGGATGGTGTATTGTATAATTGTATTTCCTCCCCTCCTCGGCAATGCTGTTTGCAGCTACAGTGCTCGGTGCAATGTGCGCTGCTGATTGTCTGCCCTATTTGTGATGACTGTACCATAATTTCCCTCTAAATTGCTGTCACCTTTGATCGATCTCGGCGGCTCTCCACTTCGCCTCGATTTGCATAATCCTCCTTGTGTCTTTTTTTTTTTTTTTTCGCCAGCTCAAATCAAACTGAAAAATAGTCGTGCACTCATATTTTTTGATGCCGCATAGGTGAGGTTGGGCCTTCTTTCTTAAAATAAGGTTCAAATACATATTCAGAAGTGTCATATGAGTAGGAAAAATGTTGTGACGTGACCTGTAGGGCCTTGAAATGTCATCCCCAAAAATGCACAAACATCCGTTAAAGCAGGCTGATCGTTACTTCTCTGTTTTTTTATAACATATTTCTTACAGGTACGTAATTAACTTCAACAGGAAATGTAATGTGAATTCTCGAATCAGTCCTCCATTTCTGCCCTTTACAATAATATTTTTTCTCCAGGCCAGCGGCGTGACGTTTGACTGTGAAAATCTCTCTGTAACGTTCTACGGGAATGATCAGAATACTAAACTGATCTCTTCATTGACGTCTTTGGGTTTCTTTTGCACTTGCTAAACACAACTGCTATCAGTGATAAAATCCAATTTTTGGTAATAGCCTGTAGACGGTAATCAAGATAAGATCTCTCTGCGCCCAACAAAGACGAGACATTGAGGGATTTTCTCTGGAAAATGATATTTAATATGCATGAGGTAAAGGAGGGCAGGAAATGAAGCTTCTGTTCGGCAGAGATATTTATGTGCGTGCTTGAAAGTGTGTCTGTGTGTGTGTGGTAGCAGTGTATTGGGGTTTCATTTTCTTTGTGTGTGTATTGTGTAAAATCTAAGAAAGTGCCCGCCTGTTGATCAGAAAAGGTGACTGAACTGACTCTCTGGTTTCTCCTCTCGGTTTTTCTCCCTCCTTCTCCACATGCAGACAAGTCTCAAAGTTTCGTTTTCTTTGATGACGGTAAGCTGTGCTAATTGGATGAAAATGTCAGCATCAGCCGCCATGAGGCTGCAATCAGTGGTTTGCTTCTGTACCAATCACCATCAGTATGCTGTCTGTGCTCCTCTCCGTGCTCGGGACTGGGTCGATCCATTGAGTCATCAAATGATTACAGACACCGGCGATCCCTCCCGTGTCACAGATATTGATGACTCTCCAGCTGCCCCTCAAAATCAACACCCTCTCCGTCCAGCGGACTTATCGTCCAATAACGTTATCAACTCTTTTTCGAAAGCCCAGTGGAAAAAAAAACAAAACCAAAAAAAAAAAACACACAGCTGGTTTTGATTGAATGAATAAATCCATACGAGCAAAGTCAGATAACTTAATTGTCATTTTTGGCATCAGAATTATGTCCGTCCTCTATCTATTGAAGATTATATATTCAGGTCATGATAATTGGGATTTAGCTTGATATATGTTCACTGTTTGACTTTAACATTATATCCACGCAGGGCTATGGTTTATTTACCATTAATGTCATTTGTTTTAATGCAAGTGGAAGATCAGAATTGACAACCTCAGTAGATAACAAGGTTTCACCATTGACCCAGTCCCTGAGGCCCTCTCATCGCCACGTGACATCATAGCCTCTATGTGTCCTGCATGGTGATTGGCTCTGATGGATACCTAATATACAGTAAGTATTTCATTTCCGCTGTATGGAGCCCTCCTGTGTTTTAATCACCTCCTTCAAAGTGTCCTCCACAACCCACGCTTTGAAGGAAACCAATCATTTCCCTTTGTGTGTGTGTGTGTTTATGAGAGTGTATGTGTTTGCTGGCAGGTCTAATGATGGTAAAGACCACAGTTAATCATAAAGGCAGTGTAAGATGAGGAGGTTTTATTGAGGTTACCTATGAGCAGAATCTAAGGAGTCTCCTTGCCAAAAGGACTCGTGGCCCTTTCACACACCTAACGTAAAGAAAAACCACAAATTTCTGTTTCTTTTTTTGTAGATTTTCTGCTGCACATCAGTCGGAAGAAATATTAACAACACTGTGTTTTGACTGGTTTAGCATATTCATAGATTCGTCTCTCCCTTATTTGTGACAGACGGCATTATCCTCGTGTTATTTACAGAAATTGCAATCTGTTCGCCCCCCCCCGACCGAACTGGTGTGGCTAATGCAGTTAAAGAATTCACCAACAATCCCGAAAGATCAAAGGGGGGCAACCCAGCCATCCAGCCTCGCCTTCCTCATTTTTTTTCATCACTTTCCATTGAAGTTTGTCACATTTGATAATGCCGCGTGTGAGCATCTGAGATTTCCTTTTTTTTTTCTCCTTTTTCCTTTTTGTGTGTGGAAACAGCGGTGTTTGCATACCAAAAGCTGACGAAACCGTGCAGAAATCTTCACGTAACTGACAAGTATCAAGTGTACATGTGTTAATTAGTCTCCCACTTGATCACATCAGCGTTTCCTCCCTTCCAACATCCAACCCTCGTCTGATGATGTAAGATGCGGTGTCCCACCACACGATCATGACCGTTTACGAAGAACGTTGGGGTTGTAGAGATATTGAAAACCTGAAGAACCTGAAATACTGTGCATACAAGCAGGGTTTTGTGGCATGCAAGTTAATAGTGGTCCAGTATGCAAGATCTTGAAACCTGTAGTGCACATACAGATGATGAAGGCGTCCCATGTTCAGTAGTTAAATTTTTAAAATAAAACAAACAATATTTGCATCAATTCTGCATTTTTCAGCAAAGGGTAAGTGTAATTTAACTTCTTTGTGGAAAAAAATATATCAGATACAGTCTATTATTCCAAGTAGAAGATGTTAATGTGTCTTTATACATGTCTGGAGGGGATTTTTAAATAAATGCACGCCACAGAAGAAGAGAGGCTTCTTGGCTATAATGAATGCAAGTGGCAGTGACAGAGATTTATGACAGTAAAGCTGTATAATTCAAGCTTTGTGGACTGGTGCTGTTAGCCCAGTAGCCATTCTATGCTTTGTGCTTTTCTTATGTGCTTTTTCTTATTAAAACTATGAAAAATGTAATATTTATGTTAAATTCTTTATGGAAGTGTGCCACGTTTAAGATCCCATGTAACTCACAAACATGATAAAGTCACTCAGAGATTATGAATCTGTCTGTTTGAATTTCTTTATCTTATTTTGAAAAAAAATCCATAAAACCTCAGTGAAACAGATGCATGAGTGACATTCAAAGGCTTTAAAAGTCGCAAAAGATCTGGAAATGCAGCTAGTTTGAGTCACAACCTTACAAATCGTGTCATTCTGTGGAAGCATCCCACTTTTAGTAATAGTAGTATTTAACCCCGAACGCTGACGCCGTTGAACTCCTCTCAACACCGAAACACTCACTCAGAAAAAAACGTTGAAGTGGTTTTAATGTTTTTTTTTTTTTTAGTTTCTCTCAGATGGTCAGTCTTTGGCCACTTCGTCTGTCGGTATGGAAGAAAAAAAACCTCTCTCCTTCTTCACTTTGCTCTCCTGTAACCTCTGTCTCCTCCTCTCTTTATCTTTTAATCTTTCTTTTGTTCTGCTTGCATCTCTCTCTCTCCCTCTGTCTGTCTGTCTGTCTGTCTGTCTCTCTCCCTCTGACGTCACGTCAATGAGAAATTGGATGGTTTTTGATTATTACATGGCTGTCAGGCTTACTGCTATTAATTGAATTGAATCCCAGTCCATCTCCTTCACTCCTCCTGTCCCATCCCTCCCTCTGCCTCCCTCTCGCTCCTTCTTTTTTTAATCTTGTCTCTCTCCTTGTTTGTCTTCGTTTTTTTTTTATGTGTGATTTTTATTTTGTATTTTTTCATTCCCTCTGCCCTCCTTTGCCCTGTTTCTCTCGCTTCTCTCTCTTTCTCTCTGCATGTCTCTCCTCTTTCTTATTTCCCTCTCTCTGTGTTTCCCTCGTTCCCTCCTCTTCCTCCCACCTCCCTCACTCTCCTCCTCCCCACATGCCTCGCCAGCTTTTCTACCCTCCTTGTCAGTCTTTCTCTACAGGCTTCTTTTCATCCTTTCCTCCCTTCTTACTCTTTATCTACATGCTCTCTCTCTCTCTTATTTCTCTGTCTCTCTTGTCTGCCTCCCCTCCCTCCTCTCTCTCTTATTCTCCCTTCCCGGCTCTCTCACTCCTTGAGCACTGTGATACTGTTGTCATGGTGACGCCCATCATTTTATGGCATGAATGGAGGATACTTTATTGATGAGAGAGACGGCATGGCAGAGAGAGAGAGAGAGTGATGGAGAGAAAGACAAAGACAGGCAGAAAAAGAAAAAGGGAGAAACCACTGGCAGGGAAAATCAGAATGATATGGAAATGATCGTCCCCGCTGCTTACGATACAAAACATTTCCACCCTGTAATTTGCTCGGTCACTGATGAGTCGAGGAGGACGGTCTTCTTGAGGGGTTTTTTGGATAGTCGGGGCTGCTGAAGAAAATCCCCCCCAAAACACTATTATTCATCACCCTCAGCGTGAGAAGTCGGAAGGGAGATTCCTCCTGTTAGAGAGCGGCGAGCTGGTTCCAGCAGCGCCCCAGTCGAACATGTTTAATGATTTGTACTGTGCAAACATGGCAGCATAATTTTTTTTATTTATTTTTTTAATCTGCAAACACGAGCGTTGGTGTTTTTCTGGGGTTGGATGGACATCGTTATTAGCTCGTCGTGGCGCGGTGTTTGCACACATTGCATTAATTGGGCTGGCATCGCCATGGAAAGCAGAAGGCGAGCTTGTTAGACACTTCTGATGTAGACATCATATTGAGAGGCTTGGCACGGCGGGACAAGGCTCTAGATTGAACATTTTAGGCATTTAGCTGACACCATTAGGTCTGAGTATAAGATATCAGAGCCAGGATTTATTTTTAAACACATAAATATTTTAGATTTTAACAACAGAGTTTCTTATGAGCATACTAATGAACATGCAGCTGGGGGATCGCGTCGACGGTGCGGTTAAGGCCGACAAAGTTCAACCCTGCGCAGCGGAAAATGAGAGTGTGTGTGGATCAAACTGCACTTGAGGTTGATCTCAGATAACCTGTGTTTAACCTCTGACCTCCTTTCCTCCCACAGTTCACCTGCTGTCAGAGACGATTCAGGGGGTGACGGCCACCGCCACCGGAGTCCAGTACCAGCAGTCCTGGCTCTGCATCCTGTAAGCTGAACCTGAGAGTGTGTGTGTGAAAACAAACAAAAGACCAACAAGTTTGTTAACTGATTATTTGAGTGGATTTATAAAATACTATATATGATAAAACACCAAAAATACATTGGTTGTAGTCTCTGAAATGTGATGATTTTGTGCCTTTCTCTCTTTCGTGACTATAAATTTAATATATTTGGGCTTTAGACTGTCGTTTCCACAAAACAAACAGTCCAAAGACATCACTTCAGGCTCTGGGAAAATGCATCAGGCATTTTTTCACAATCATTTTTGATTTTGAATATCAACCAATTGATAATGAAAATATTTTGTCAGCTGCACCCCCATATAATAAATGTACTATAATAAAACAAAGGCAAGTCAACAAAATTTTACATGAGAAGAAGTATTAATCAGATCATCTAAGTATTCATGAAAAGCATCATCACTAAAACATTTAGCTAAAATAATATATTCCCACTGTCCTGTGTATAGACATACCTCCAGCATCACTTTTCATGACCTTGACCTTTCCCGAATCTCAATCATGTGTAACCACAGTTAGATGGCGAAGGTCCCATAACCTTTTTAACCCAAACCACCATGTTCCCCAAAGCTAACCAAAGTATTTTGTGCCAAAACCCACGAATGAAACGGATGTATTCTTCAGTGATTTGTGCTAGTTTTGTCCAACACAGACGTGATTTTAATCTGCCCATATAGGTGTCAAATCAGAAAGCTTTTATGCAAGTTTTTATGTGTCATCCAGGATTTTTTATTGTATAATAATTGTCCATAAAGGCACACTTAGTTAACACTTAACACTTAATATCACTTTATTTTGAGCTGCATTGTTTTAATTCAACAACAGCACTGTGTGAATGTGGTAATAATCCTGTTTTTCCAATATGTAACATTTGAATTTTGTATAAAACACCTTTTAAAAATTGATAGAACTACAGGAATTGGTTTGCCTATGTACACATGCATTCACATACACTGATGTGTGTGATTGTGTGTAAGTGAATAAATCGCTCACACCGGCGTATTTGTATACCGTCTACCTGTTGCTGCAGAGAGAGCGAGCGAGTGAGGTTAGTCTATGGAAATGAAGGGTGCTGCCGGTGAGGTGAGGCGTTGACATTTATAAAAAAAAAAAAAAACAACCTCCTCCTTCTCCCATCTCTCTGCTCCAGCTGCAACGTGAAGCATCTCCAGAGGCGTCACGTGTGCATCTCGCGCCTGGAGAGGCCGCAAAACTGGGGGGAGAACTGCTGCGAGGTCCGCTATGTCATCCTGATACTGGCTCCGCTCAAAATGGTAAGCGCCGCCACCAGAGGGAGGAAATGATACGTGAGATTTATCTGACATTGGTGGATTACTGAGGCATTCATACCTGTTTTTTTTATATATATTTGTTCATATATTATTTATTATTATTAATTAATTACCTTATTCACTGATAATGTGTTGTGAAGAGATTTGTCTTCCAGTCATTTTGCTTTTTTATCATCCTTACCTCAAACTAAGTCGTCTAAGGTGCATTATAGCTGCAGGTGTATGGATTAGTAACCATATGCTCAATGTCCCGCTGCCAGAGCACAAGTAATTGATCATTTGCATGCCCTCCTGCTCTGCTCTCAGACACTTTATTTAAAAGGAAATATATATTGAATTCAGCACTTAAAACTGTATTCTTAATTAGTCTCCTCTTTGCAAATTCGGTTACACTCAGCCGCCTGTCACGAGTCCAATTAAGTTTGGTCTTTTTTTTTTTAATAGCAATCCGCAGTTCAGGTTGAACCCCCAGAGTGAAGAAGGATCACCGGTGTCTTCTTTCGCATATTTTCTACCTCAAATTGCCCAGATTAGTTTTAAACTGTTTTTTTTTTTCACTGGGATTTCATGTCCCTGTATTTCCAAAAACCTGTTGTGTCTCTCGCTGCAAAGGAGACATTAAGAGTTAGTCAAAACACGAGGAAAGCTCAGAAAATGAGCTACTGATTATCTGCCATAGTAATTAAAGTGATAAGAAATAACTAAACTGAGAGTTTAACATATTTCTAAGGCTTTTCTTTTTATATTATTACATTTTTTAATTTAACTTATTAAAATGGCAAATCTGCCAAATGTCTGTTGAACCGATTCAACCAAAAGGGCCTCTCAGTGTCTTGTGTGGGCACGAGTGTCCTGTTGGCTGAACCTTCGGGGTCACTTAATGGAGGATTGCTGTTTCATCTTCGCTGCTCGCTGCAGCTGCAACATATCCTGAACCCCACCCCCCACCCCACACACACACACACACACACACACACACACACACACACACTTTTCCATCAAAACGTGAACTCCTCCTCTGATTCATCCTGAGCTCTCCACACACACACACATGCACTGACACACTCGTTGCCCCCTCGTTGGAAACCTCCTCAAATACATCCTCAACCCCTTTTCTGCTAAATTTAATATATTTTGCGGTTTAGACTGTTTCTCCCATAAAACAAGCAGCCTGAAGACGTCACATTGAGCTCCTGGGAAAATGCATCAGGCATTTTTTTCACAATCACTTTTTATTTTGAATAATCAACTGATTGATAATGAATTTATTTGTCATATTTTGCATCCCACATAGTTTATGTACTGTGCTGTATGTCGCAGAGCTCACACTTAAAATACAGGCAAGGCAAGTTACAACAACAGCTATAAATTTTTTGTCTCGTCTTTCTCATTTGTGTGGATTAATTAAGCGAAAATACCCAAAATACATCGGTCGTAGTTTCTCAAATGTAAGAATTTTCTGCCTTTCTTGCTTTCATATCTTTCATATCTTTGTAAAACAAGTCAAGTAACTCCAATAATTATAAATCTTAAATGAAAAAGTATTAATCAAATCACCCAAGTAGTCAAGAATCAAGGATCAAATCAATCAGAATAATATTTTCCCAGCGTCCTGTGTAAAGCATGTACCTCCAGCATCAACTTTTCATGAGCCTTGTTAACTTTTTTCATTTGCTCTAATGTGTTTTTAAGTGCTTCATATATATTTTAGAGAGATAAAGTCACTTAGCACAATACTAGTTGTTAATTATATTAAGCATGACCTTGATTTTTCCCAATTTTTCACCATGTGTGACCAAAGTTTGACAGCCCGTTGTGAAACCTCCCTCAAATAATCCCTTTTTCTGCTAAAAAACGAGGGACTTCGCCACCTTTTACACAGCATGTTCACCCTCCCACCAACAAACTGCATCATGTTTTCTGCCTGTTTTTGTTTGGTTTCTTCTTCTTCTTTTTTTATTTTTTCTTTCCTGTGATCCCTCTTTTGTGTTCGTGTTTCCAGCGCCCTCCTCGCCTTCCAGTCTTCCAGGCTGCAATCACAACCACTAATGGCATTCTCAGAGACATTAATCTAAGCCCCAAGTAAACATAAAGCACTATTATGTCTCAATTATCCTTGATGGTGACTGCTTCTGCGAGAAGAAATCTTTGAAGGGGCATGATGATAATGATAATAGAAATTCCTTTGGTTGGCAGATGTATGTAATCTAGCGTGTGTATGGGTGGACCATTTCCATCAACCACCATTTAGACAGCTTTACAGCATTTGCGGCTTTTTTTTTTTTTCTTTACCCAGCGTGAATGTGCTGAACAGACGTGACCTTTTTTCTCAAAAATGCTCTGTTTCTCCTGAAAGCTCCCATCAGCACGTTTATTTATTCGTGTACAGTCAAAGAAACTCATATTTAGACAAGCTGCCCTTGATCTTACTCACTTTCTACACCCGCCCTCCCCATTTTAACCTCATTTTTAATCAAACTGGTGACCTTCAGAGCTTAAATAAATCTTACTATGAAAATCTGTGTTTTCAGTGTGAAGGAGCTAACACCTTTATGCATTCATCTCACTTGTAATTGAGTTTCAATGCATATAACTCATTTCTTATTCATACATATCTTATAAACTCATATTTTCGACATGAAATTGGTGTACAATTGGTGTACAGTTCTTAAAAATTTATTGGTGGCGACTGTTTGAAACATACTACAGGAGCAGCTTTAAGATGTTTCTGTGTTATAGTTTTTAGTCTTGCTACCGACGTGGCTCGATGTCACAGAAATATCTCAACAACGATCATGATTATTTGTGCTTCCAAGCAGAAGTACCCGGATGATTTTGGTGATTTTTCCCAGTTTTTCCTTTCAGTGCCGCCATGAAGTCGGTTTTAAGTGAAATATTTCGATGAATTGCAATGAAATTTTGAACACAAGTTCTTTCTCCCCTGCAGATAAATTTCATTTTGCTGATCCCCTAACTTTTTTTAAACAGCTCATCATCGAGTCAAAATGAGTTTTTACTTCAGTGCACACAGTCTCACAGAGCTTGGTAGAGTGGCTGTTGTCTTGTTTTTTTTTTTTTTTTTTTTGACTGAATCCAAGCTGACTGCAGCTCCTCTGCGACTGAAGCTGCAAACTGTTGAGAGCTCGCAGAGGGTGACACAGTGTTTGATACTCATGAGTGATATTTCTGATGGCTCACTCCTTTAGGGCTGAGACCCACAGTCTGACTGAAGGTGGGGTACACTGTGCCTCCACGCAGAAATAGAGCCTCCAGATTAATCAAGATCCATTCTCTCTCGGCTCTTTCAGCACTGGTTAGAAATTCAGTTACCACTGTGAAAAAGCTTAAAGGCTTTAGTTATTCTGTTTGCTACAGCTGCCACCGTACGCTCCGAGCCTGGCTATGTTGGTATCATCACCACCTGGCTAACAAGGCTTCCCTGGCACCACGCTGTCTCTGAGCCTGCCAGGACATTATTACCATCGCTCTGTGACTCGTGACAGCGTTATTCGTAACAGATGTGGAATTATTGACAAAAGCCCACAAAAAACTCAGCTCAAAAAAAAAAAAAAAACACCTGCCACCTACCAGCCCACCTTTGGAGAAGCACCACTGCTTAATATCAAGATCAGATTTATATTTTCTGATCTGAATTCAGCAGAAATATGTATGTTGTATATGATGTTTTGCACCTGCGATTTGATGATTTTTAGTCAATTTGCTTTTTCAGATGAGTCTGATTTTGGCTAATCCAAGAATTAAATACCTGACAAATGTAGATACTTTATCAATCATCAAAATCAAAATGAAACTGAATCTAAATTTGACAGTGTCCGGGTTTCATCATCCAACCCTTCTAAAACTTTACTTTAACATATCTGTAGAGAATATGTTTTCAAAATTTGGAAAATTTGATATTTAAACACTTCAATTTTAATTTTAAGGGTTTTTTTCAGTAAAAACATAAAACTGCAGTAATCAACATTTCTATATTAACGGTGGATGAAATTATTTCTATTTGCAACATAAGCTAACATACCAGCAATGACAAACAAAGGCCAATATGCCACACACATAAAGCAAAAAACCAACAGCAGCGCACAACTATGTCAATATGCTAATATACACAAGTTAAATATTTTGCAGATCCATATACAAATAATGCACCAAACAGCTCTGCTTATTAACTCTAATAACCTGGTTTCAAAGTCTTTACCGCAGACTCATGACCACACATACAGGTATTTTCTATATGATCCAATTTGAGCTGCTGAAACTAATTCAGACCGGTGCAAATCTCCCCTTTACACTACTTTCACATGTGCATTAAACACACTCATAAAATTTGCACAAGCACATAAAATCAGCAACTTAAACAACTAGAGAAACAGTTGATTTGGTCAATAAGTGATTAAAACAATCCTTAGCAATTCATTGTTTTCTCTAGTTGGCCCACGTTTTGCCAAAGTGCTGCTCTGAGCAATCACCTTCTTCGTCTATTTGGACGTGCCGGCAGCAACTAAAAATAAAATATATTTTGAGTCTGCAAATCTTCTCAGCTTCTCATTTTGGTTGCTCGCTGTGTTCTCTAAAAATTAATATTTGCTTGGACAAAGTTGGCGGTTAGCTGGTGAAGAAAGTAAGTCATTTAGCTACGAGATATTTCCCTCAGTTGGTAGAGTTAAAAAGTAAGTCCGCACAATCAATACACTGATGATATTTCAGTGTTATGTGCACAGCTTGTTTCCTCGGATTCTTTCATCGCTGTGATTCAACAATAACTACCATCTCTCTCCCACAGAAAAGCACCAAGACGGCGATGGAGCTCGGCAGGACGTTCGCCACCCTCTTCTCTGACATCTCCTTCAGGCAGAAGCTGCTGGAGACTAAGACGCAGGAGGAGTTCAAGGAGGCGTTGGTTTTCCAGAGGCACCAGCTGACGGCGACCAACCAGCAGCCCACCGCTCTGGGGAAGGAGGAGACCGACCCCCGCAGTCACAAACCCCTCAAGGTGGGCGGGGGCGGCGCGTCAGACCTCTCGGTGTTGGGCGATCGAGCGCATTTCTGCACGTTTTGAAGCAGCGCATGTTCATGTAGTGGCGTCGCGAATTTTTCTCCTTCACCTTTTACTTTACTTTGCATCGTCTTTGCAAAGGAAAGAAATGAATCTATGCACAGTCAATTACACCATCTCCTCCATTTCTCTTCCTCCTTCTCTAACCCTCCTCCTCCTCCTCCTCCTCCTCCTCGCTCGGCTGGCTCGACTCTTCCATCTTTTCTCTCCCCCTAATCAATCAGCATCAACTCCTGCCAGGGCTCCTCAGTGGGTAAATGACCTCACATCTCTCACAGTCCTGTCAGAGCTCCCCGCCACCCCTTAGCTACACATGCACACACACACACACATTAACACACACACACACACCTCCAGAGGGGCCAACATCTCCTCCTAATGTTGTGGTTGACAGGCCAGGGCTCCCAGACATTTCCCCTCGTGTTTTTATTTTTTTTTTTTATAGTGGAGGATTTTGTTAGGTGTTTATCCCAGGGCTTGAAAGGCTCAGTGCCACTCAGTGAAAGAGGGATATATGGAGGAAGACAGATGGAGAGAAAAGAGGAAGGAAGAGAGAGAGAGAAAGCAGGTGAAATGAAGAGGAAATGATGAAACGAGAGAGAAAGAAATAGGAAATAAAAAAAAAGAGAGAGAGAGAGAGAGGACTACCCGCCTTCTCCACCTCCTTCCACATCCTAGAAATTGATGCCGGACCACCCGTGAGAACTCACCATTGCAAAAAAAAAAAAAACTAAAAAAATGAGGCCAAATCTTTGTTGTTGTTGTGTTTTTTTTATGTTTTTTTTTCCCCTTCCCGTCGTTGCCTCACTCCATCGACCGCTCAGAACGAATGGCAAACAGGTGGACGGTAATTCCTCCTCTCTGAGACTTTTTGTTTATCGAACCTGAGCCAAGAGCCGGTGATCAGGCCCCACACACACACACACACACAGAGAGAAACACACACACGGGCTCCCTTGTAATAATAAATGATTCCATGATGTATAGGGATTTAATGGATGAACGGGCCTTGTTGAACAAAGCGTGTGTGGCTTCATAAAAACGAGAGAGAGGAAAGAAAAAGAAAAAAAGAAATGTTGATGCTGTTGTTTGTTCTCGGCTTGTTTACGTCGAGCTAAATTGTTTTGTTCTGCCAAAACCCGTCAAAACTTTTTTTTTTGAGATGACAAATAAGGCAGGAATGATTTTCCCAAGGGCTTTTCTTACTCACACCCCCCACCCCATCCAACCCCCGACCCCTTCATCACCATTTAATTATGTAATGCTTATGTTCAACAAGAAAATGAAACACTGGGTAATTGGATGTTTTACTTAATAAGCTCAGTCAGGACGGCACATTTTCTCTTCTCTATCTCCTCTAACCTGAAAGCTCATCTTTTTAAGAAGCGCCTCATGTCTCCTTTTGAATCACACGTCCTCCTCTCAACTTCTCTAAAAATACTCCAAATCTTCCAGCCCTCGCCGTCGCTGTCATCTCTCTGTCATTTCTGATCATTCTGGGAGGTGGGAGGGGGGGGGCACAGGGGTCTTTATTAAACGTGCGTCTCGGCGCTCAGGCCCGCTGATCTGCTTACTTTGTTTTGGATTACACAATAGCAGCTTTTCTCGGACTATCTTGTTAAACATGATGATTCAAATCAGTTTTTCAGAGCCCCCCCCTTCTTCCCCTCTCCTCCCTTCCCCATGTGGAATCACCAGTGTCTTAGCTGAATCATCAAATGGGCGATTTTTTTTTTTTAATCTAAATGTGTTGTCGTCCGCAGCAGACTGCAGGCTGGAGGAACATTTATGAGCTGGAGACGGCCTCAGGCTTTTCTTTCTTTCTTTTTTTTTTTTTTTGTGTGTGGTTCTGCTGCATTTTTTTTTTTTTTTTTTTTTGAAGGAAGTCACCGCAGATAAAACAAGCTAAATTAAATGCCTGAGAGCAAAATGTAAACTTTACTGAAACATGATACATAAATCAATAAGGGTAAAAACTTAAGTAGCTGGGAAGCACTCGTAAACTCATTCATGTTTAACTGGTTTCACTTTCTCAGGATCTAAGTACATTTACTTAAGTGTTATATTTGAGTACAATTTTGAGGGTTTTTATTCTTAAATATTGTTTTAACTCCATCAACAATCAACAAATGAATTATGTGTTGTTATAAGTTAATTTAAGGCTTCATTTACCATTATTCACAAACTTCCCAGCAATATGTCAAGTAATTTTACATTTATGAAGTGAAATTCATAAAAAAAACACACAGAAAACACACAAACAGCATCTATTAAGTCATTGCCAGCGACTTCTCCGTGTAATTGTTGTGCATATGATGATAAATTCAATCTTAATCTTAATCTTGTTGAGAGGAAAAAAAAAACTTTAGGTGCCACAACTTGGCACAAGTCTTGACTTTCCTTGTCTGCAGGTGGCGCACGTGAGCACGTTTTTATCTGCGAACTAACGCTGCTCTGACTGTGCGTCCTCCTTTTAAAGTCTAACCTTCTCCTTTCTGTCCGCAGTGTAAAGATTTCTTCAAAGCCGGCCGGGGGATTTATGAGGACTTGTGCCGCAGGCTGCCTTTCTACCCCTCTGACTTCACAGATGGTAGGCGAGACCTGGACTTGTAGTGAAAGTGAATCATCTCCCTTATTATGCCACGCCAGGGTGCCTCTGGCAGCTCCTCATTTGTCTGTCACCTTTTGCCTCAGATACATCTGTGCTGCATCTGTGTCACATCTTGGGCTGTCTCCCGCTAAAATGACTGTCTCAGATGTCTCACTGCTCCCGTATGTTCCCGCATGTCCGATGCTATTATAATTTCCTATGTCATCAGACAAGGGCGTTGCTGTATGTGTGTTGTTATTTTGATCTGAGCCCACTGGTGGTTTTATTATATTTTTTGTGGTTTTATTATATTATTTATGTGGAAGGATTTGTGCCGCAGTCATTGAAATGCACACATGATGCCTGACCTTTAATATTAAAAGAGAAAAATAAACATGTCTGAATGTTTTTTGTTTTTTTTTTAGCTATGTCACTTCTAGAGATGCATGCAAATTTCAGGAAATTATTTTTAAAAGAGATTAGAACTTCATTAAACCAGATGAATCAGTTGACCTTGATTGTTTAAAAAAAAGTAAATCAGGGTAATTTAAGGTGAGTTTTCTCCTCCTCGGCCTTTCTCCTTTCAGTCCTTTCTCATCTCATAATACCCAAACACGTTCGTCGGCCTGTAACAGAATCAAGATATTTCTGTCTTGTGAGTGTCATCAGATAATGATCATCTGATGAAGGTCACAGGACCAAAATCACTGTGATCACATTAGAGCCCAATTAAAGTGTTTTATTCCAAAATGAGTTATCCATCATTCGGCTAAAAACGATAACTGCTCTTAGAAAATGATGGATGGCGCGAAAACCTGAAACAAATTACTTGTATTTTAAAAAAAGGGCAGTAGGTAGCGGCGTGAGTTTTACTGTACGTACTGGATGTTCCTCATCGTGCAGGCGCTGAATGATGAACTCCGCTAATGTTTTTGTGGGTGCTGAAAATTAAAGTGTTGAGCCTCCTCCGCTCCATTATGAGTTGAATATGAGTCATGTGTTTGTGTTTGTCTGCCCTCAGGTGTAGTCGGCAGTAATAAAACCCTGCTGAAGTACATGACCACCGCCATCTTCCTCTACATCGCCATCCTCCTGCCCGCCATCGCTTTCGGCTCGCTCAACGACGAGAGCACGGGCGGAGAGATAGGTACGATCGCAAGACGTCTTCTTAAAGATTGCAATAAGATAAGAGTCGTATTTAACTGTAGCTTCATCAATGATCATCAGCTGCATCAAAGAGAGGATGAACTACTAATCCAATACTGCATTATGAGTAATATCATTAATTATTTTTCCCTTAATAGTATTTAAAAGGAAGTAAAATGTATGTATGATATTAGTTATGAAGAGTAAAGTTAAGATTAGACTTGTGGTTTCCTCACGAACAGTTTTAAAAGGTGATTATTCATGTTGAGTTTAGCTTAAAGCTGCTTTTTTGATACAGAAAACTTTGGAGTAAAATGTTTTAATTTGTGCGTTCATTTGCAAACAATCACCTGCGTACACATCTGACAACATTAGGATCCATTTTTAGTTTCTCTCATGAATGAAAGTTTAACGCTGATGCTCCTTTTGGCTCCTGTTTGGTCTCCTCCAACTGCTTATAAAGATATCTGAACCAAACTACACAGTAAATGTGCCTTAAAAACAAAACCAAAAGCTAAAACAGGCTAAAAAACATTTGTGTATTTTTATAATTTGTATATTTGAGGTTTAAAGTGGGTGTAAAATGAAAGTATTTTGCATGATATAAGCGTTCCCTGTTTGAAAAGTTATTTGGAAATTTACCTTCTTCTGTTTAGCTCTGCAGAACAAACTAACAGGTATTCATGCGCATTAATTAGCACTCATCAGCATTTCCTCCTGAGTTTTTTCTCTCTGCGTGTGCTCTCTCTGCCCAGATGTTCGGAAGACCATCATCGGCCAGAGCATCGGCGGGATCATCTACTCGCTGTTCGCCGGCTCTCCTCTAGTCATCCCTCTAACCACAGCTCCCCTCGCCATTTTCATCAGCGGTAGGCTTCCCCCTCCTTTCTGTTCGGCTCGGGCTCAGCCAAAATGCACTTATCTTTTCACAGCCTCCGCCGACGGCCGATTTGAAAAGGAGGCTGGGGGTGGGTGGAGTGCTAAGAAGATTACGTCAAAAAATCAAGAGAAGGAGGCACCCGACCGTGTAGAACAGCGGTTAGAAACTCTTCCGTCCTCGTCTGCTCTCCCTGTTTTAAACCAGAAAACACCACAGTCGGAGTAATTTAGCTATTTGTTTGCACATATGCCCCGAATGAGTGTTCCTGGTTCATTCAAGCAAAAAGTACATATTTCCAAAAAACTCAGGAATTTCAGGAATAAAGAAGTTTTTTTTTTTCTCTCTCTCTCACTGATGTTACATAATGGTTGGTTTGAGGGGAAACTCGCCCATCGCATACACCAACATGCAAACTTTTATACTCAGTTCAGAGAGACAACAACAGCACGTTATACGCTCTAATATGTTTTTTGTTTTTGTTTTTTTTTACCCGACAGCGCTGTTTTGTTGGTCAGCATTTAAACGATGTTGACGGCTGGAAGCTGCAGAACCGTACGGCGATGAGGATGTGCCAGGATGTAGTTTTAATACCAGAGATGTTTGTTGGGTTTGTGGTGCGATCTTTGAAATAAAAATGGGCTCGAACTGTGCTAAGCGCATCCTCACGGGGACGATTATACTACATTTCCAGCGGCCTCTCTAAAGCAGAACAATGGCCTGTTTGTGAAGTTGTAACTCCAATCTGCTTGAGATTACGACAAAATTGTTATGGTTTTAACACACACATTACAATGCTTTTGTCCCTTTTGTGTTTGAATGAAATATCTTTGTTTTTTTCCTTCTTTGTTTGTGTGTGTGTGTGTGTGTGTGTGTGTGTGTGTGTGTGTGTGTGTGTGAAAATCAATCTTCACCATAGTTGATGTAGAAGTATGTAATATAGTTCTTCCTCAGATTTTACCCCAATAGCAGCAGCAAAAATAGTCTTTTCTGTTATTTTATTTGATCTTTTATTATTTTCTTGAAGGGTTTGTATTTGCAGGGCACAGTCATAAAAAGGTGATCAATAATATTTCAGATTAACCTGGTTTATTTGGGATTTCATTGATTAAATCACATCAGTCAGGCTCCTTCTGTTTGTTCGTCACATCTCACGTTCCTCCTCTTGTTTCTGTGTTCTTAAATTACACAGATTAGCCAGATTATCATCAGTATCTGTGGGCACGTAATGACCAAGGTGGCATACGAGTTAGTGCTCAACATGGGGGGGTCGCATGTTTATCGCTGCCTCATTTGCATCAGCAGAAGAAGCAAAGACTCCATCGATCAGCGAGAGTTAAACTCAAACAGTCCTGAGGGGCTCGTTGGAAATAAGTCACGCCTCTGATGCTTTACGATCTGCGTTTATTTTTACGCGTGTGTTTGCTTCGACCTTGCAGTGATCCGAGAAATCTGTGACGACTACAACCTGGACTTCCCGGCTTTCTACGCCTGCATCGGTTTGTGGAACTGCCTCTTCCTCATCCTGGGGGGGATCTTCAACGTCAGTCTGCTCATGAAGCTCTTCAAAAGGTTTTTTTTTTTTTTTTCCTCACACGCTCGCTGAGTGGAAGTAGAAATCACCTTAATTGTTTTCAGCTTGGTAAAATCTAATTTCTTGAACCAGTTTCCTGCGATTTCTTTCTTCTGTTGGTGTGTTTCCTTCTCTGTCAAACAGGGAAAAAAAAATGTTTTAAATTGGGTTATCACACCAGAGTCTGCAGCGAAATCACCGGCACTCAACAGAAAAGTCTGTTTCTTTTGTACAATAAACAGTTTTTAAAGAAAGCAGAGTCCATTTGCTGTGACGGATCTGCTCCAAACACTGCAGTTTGAGATCTTTTCTATATAAAGTAGTGTTTTATACTCTCTAAAGTAAAATCTTTGAGCAAATCTACACAGTCAGGTCATAAATTAAAGTTAATTCTCTTTTATAAACTCATATTTTTAGTAATTTGAGTCTTTTTTTTAACAGTTTAAACTCATCTCATTTTTACTTTGTGCTACTTTAATTATAATTAAAGTAATTAATTAATACTTTAATTATAATTAAAGTACCATTAAATCATAATTAAAGTAGGCCGACAGTAGTAGTAATTTATAAGATGTGTTTATGTGCTTTTTTTCTGTTTTTGTTTCACTGCTGTACAATCACTTTTGGGACAAATAAAGTGATTGAATTACTTTAGTTTAATTTCCTCATTTTAATGTCGACTATTGCTGCATAATTATCCCATTTAAAATCATTTAATGACACACATTTAATTAACAGATGCATGCAAACTATATTTTGACACATTACTATTGTTGTTTTAATTGTAGTCTAATGTTCGTCCCCCTGCTTTTTATTTGGTTTCAGGACAAAGTCAGCCTGCAGGTTCAGTTTTAGTTTGTGTCTTAGAGATATAATAATGAAATAGATAGAAAAGAGAATCAACAATAACTTAAACTTGCTTGTTCAGTTTCATTTTCATAATTTTTTTTCTGCAGTCATCAATTATTTAAAGATTAAATTTCTGTCACCAGTACTTTGTGAGTAAACACAGAAGTATGGATGGAGTTTTAATTATTTTTCCACTAAAATGGGCTTTTATTCTGTAAAATCTCACTTTATATCCGTACTTCAACCTCACCGGCTGTCACGTCTGTAATGTTTTGTTTTGCAGGTCGACAGAGGAGGTCATCGCCCTGTTCATCTCCATCGCGTTCGTGGTGGATGCAGTGAAAGGCACAATCAAAAGTAAGTTCCTGACACACACACACACACACACACACACACACACAGCAGACTGTCTCTCTTCTTGTTTATCTCGCTGTTTTCTCTCGCTTTGCTTTTACTGCGGCCTCTTCATTTTTGGTCGCGCAGATTGAGAGCTCGCAGTCTGCTCTGACTAATCAGACTTCGCATTAACACCGTCATCGTACCTGCTGTCAGATGCACCAACCAGCAGCCCTGTCTTCGCCAAGTGTCGGCCTCAAACTCTGATTTTTAAACAGCCAATTACACCGAGGCGAGAAATGTTCAAATCTGTGTTATTATGGGGAATTTTTTTAGATTTTAATACAAGTGTTAATTAGTCTTCCCCTCCTCGACTGAAGAAGACTTTGTTGACTGATTGTCGTGAGATCTCTTCAACCAATCATGTCGCCCATTTAATTAAAAGCTGTCAAATAGTTCCTGTCTTTATTCAGAAAGATCTCTTAAAATCCAGAGAAGAAACCACATTTTTAAATCTCGCTTTGGTGCCAGATATAATTTCACAGTAATCACTAACAATTTATAGTTAATCCCCTGAAAACTGACAGTAAAAGACAACAAACAAGATTCTCAGACAACCAAGATCTAATCTAATCTAATAAGAGCATCTTTTATTCAAATACACTGCAAGTCAAACCCATAGTGAGCATTTTGTCTGGCCAAGAGTAAGAGAGAGTTCTTCTGTTTCTCTGTCGGGTCAGCAGACTGAGAGGCCGACAGAGATACCGCCTGCTAAATTAATCAATCCAGATTTGGAGCGCCAGCCTGCAGCCATTTTCCTCCACACCTGCCTTTACCGCACCTCATCTTAGTGTACCATAAATATTTTACACAATTTAATTTCCAAAAAATGAGGTGACGACGGCAGAGTGTAATTTATTTTGAATGCGGCGTTGTCCCGTTTTGGAGATCGGCCGGTGCGGTAGTTCAATTTTCAGAAACCATTTGTAAAATACGCTCCGAGCTCATATGCCATTACCATAACATTAACCTATGCCGTTCTGTTGACACTTTTCATCCAGAATATTTTGCTGTAACATGAATGAGTACTTTTTTTGGGGGGGGAGTGAATCCGGCCTCCTGTACAACTTTTCTTGCTGCATAACTTTCTCTTGGTTTGATGAGGCAGGTTACACACTGTACAATTAAAGTGATGACAGGGATTATTTCTACTCTTGTGGCTCTAATAGAGTCTTTTTATTTAAAGTAGTTGTAGTAGCATTGCTCCACACAGTTTCAACACGATGCTTCAACACACATTATGAACGGTGGGTTGCTTCAGGACTTCAGCGGAGTCCGATCACGCTCAGAGATAAAAATCATAACCTGCGTGGCGTTTAAGGACTCTTACCACTGACCTTTGATTGTGTAAATGCTCGTCATTCTCATTAACATCGCTTTGAACACCTTTTTATATTTACTGCGTCGTGAGTATTTTACGATCTAGCTGATCATGTTTCGCCGCAGAGCCACAGGTCAGCTGAGATTTATCTGACTTTTATGAGGTTTTCTCTCTTCCTCTCTCCCTGCAGTTAACAATCCTTCGCCCGTGTCTCGTCAGACAGTATTTTACTTCTTCCCCTGTTTTTCTGTGCTTATTGCACAGTAAACAACGCAATCACTCCTTTAGAGCTGTTTTTTGGTTGGTTATTCAGTCACATGCAAGATTTCTTCATCATAGCAAGGCCATAATCATAGTCTAATTCTCATTTAGTGCATTTTCCTCAATATTTACCAGTTGTTCAACAGCACTAAGAGTCAACAGCCATGCTCGTGGCGCTGTATTCGGGCAGTGTGGGACAAAATTGGATTAGCAGTGTAGACATTTCACACAAAACCACAAATCTTGCCCCGCAGGTGGCACATAAGTCAGTCATGGTGTCACCAAACTCTTGAGCAATCATGCTCTGGGAATGATGAATTTCTGTACCAAATTTAAGGGTAATCTATCAAATATTTGTTGACTGACATCGCCATCCCATAAAAAAATCTGCATATTTTCCTGGATGTAGTTGTTATGCATTGGATTTCTTGTCTTTTTCTGTAACCTGTAACCTTCATGTTTTTTCTCAGCTTAACTAAACACCGTGGATGTGATTTCAGTCTTTCACAGTTACTACCACGCCCCGACGCTGGCCAACAGGAGCATCGAGGACTTTCCTCAGGGCGGACAGCTGCTCGGCGGAAACAGGAGTGAGGCGGCGGCGGCGGCGGCGGCGGCGGCAGCTGCGTTCCCGCTCAGCGCCCTCCCCGAATCCGTCATCCAGTGCACTCGAGAGAGGCCTGTCCTCTGCCTCCTGCTGATGCTCGGGACGTTATGGATGGGCTACACCCTCTACCAGTTCAAACGGAGGTACGGGCAGCACCGCAGCGCTGCAGCAGTCTTGAGATAAATCACCGGAGGAGTTTAAATCGTGTTTGAACAGGAGCACCGCCGGCTAGGGCGAATACTGCTGAGTTGGCCCTTGACTCTAAAGATTGTCGGGAGTGACTGAGCTTGTGGGAACTTTCCAGACGGGGCTTTTAGAAAGCTCCCTTTTTCTGTCGAAGCTGCTGTTCCGGCCTGTGATTTAATAAGCATTAATATTCTACTTCTGATTGCTCCCAGTAATCAAATCAACCTCAAAAGCAGATTCAATTGTGTAAGCAAAAGGCAGACCGAGGTACTTAAGCAGTGTCAGGATTGCAGCCATTGTCCTTGTCTTGTCCACAGTAATTGTATTCCTCTATTATTTGTCTCTCCCCACTTACTCTCTCGCCTCCTCTTCCTCTCTCTGTTTCAGCCCGTTCCTGCACGCCAAAGTGAGGGAGGTGTTGTCGGACTGCGCCCTGCCGATCTCAGTGCTCCTGTTCTCCTTCATCGGCTCCTACCTTTTCAGCGACATCGAGCGTTAGTATCACCTGTTGCATCACCAGCTTGAGACAAATGTGACCATAGCTGTAACTAAATTTTTAGATTAAACTGCAAAACTTTTGGTGAAATTAGGTACTTCATCTTTTTAGAATTACAACAGTAGAAACTGTCATTGCTGAAATGTGGATGTACTGGCATTGTATGATAAAGTTTTCAGGATCAAATCATACCCAATTTTAATAAGAAATTAGATGTTTCTAACCACATACATGCCAATATGTGGATTACACTTTTATTTTGATATTTTAGATTTGCAGATTTACTGTTTTCTAAAAGTATAAACATCATTGATATTTCCTGTAGATATTTTGCAGTAATGTAAAAGTGAAAAACCTGATCTTCTTGAGTTGCAGAGGAAGGAGGAAGGGTGTTAGCTATACGAGTATTTTTTGTCATTTCTAAAGGTTTTAAAATTATATTTTCATCTTCAAAATGCAGACGTCTATAAATAATTCAATGATGCTGCAGATTTACAGTGTTTAATTCACATCATCTTTCATTATTTCAGCTCTATTTTTTTTTTAAAAATCATGCTTTGGTATAGTGAATCTTTCTAAATACTACAATACCCATAAACCTCAGCTGCAATTTTTACATCTAGCATCAAAGCAAAAGTGACTCTGAAAGCTAAACTGAGTTGATTTAAGATCCAGATTTCTTTTCCTCTATCAGGTTTTTAAAGTTTTTTTTAGTATAATCTTCCTCATCCGGTCACTCCTGCAGAATTTTAAGTTCTTTGATTGGATGTTTTTCATCAAAATTAACATTGGTGATCATATTTAACTTCCCTCCTTGCTGTTTTTATGCACACAGACTTATACTTTGACTTATCTTATGTACTGATGATTCAGCCAGAATACAAAAACATTTGTCCATCACCATTGTTGTTCATGCAGAAAATGTACAGAACTTAAAATTCAGGAAACTTGCACACCTCAAAATATCTCCCCCCGCATGGTAATTCTACGCCACGTGCACGGGCATATATGTTTTCTCACAGCTTGTTAATGAATGATGAAGTGATTAGCAGTTGTGTTTCTGTGCTGTTAATTAGGACAGATGTGACAGAGTACAATAATCTCTCAATAATTCAACTTTTGTTTTGTAAGATAACAGTTTCTCAGTGTTGCATGAAGTATGAAAAATGTGGGAAAGGGATATTTTTAATAGTAAAAAACTGTTAGTCAGCTGTCTTTTTGTGACAGTGCAGGTCTGTTCGGTGTCTGTTTACACTCCAAACTTACAGCCTGTTTACCTTCAAGACGGGCTGTCAAACTGCGGGGTCTCCCTTATTTGGTGCCTTTATTGTCTGTTTATGTTCCTTAATCAAGGCCCAGGCCAAAACACACGGGAGATTTTCAGTTTTTATCCTCTATTGTTTAGCATCATTTTGAATCTCCATTCATTGTTGCCAAGGCAGCAGCTGTTCTCCAGAGGTCGACGCAGAAACACGGAGACGAGCGCCAAACCCTCAAGTGAATTTAAATTTAAGTGCCTGGCCAATTTTCTGTTCCTTTACCTCCAGAGACAATAAGTCATAAGATAATAGACCCATTATTGTATTGTCATTTCTTCCTAAATTTAACCAACTGCACTTAATCCAGCAGCATATGAGGGGATACAGGCCCAAATGAGATATCCAGCTTTTGAAAAAAATCCAGCCACTCTCACTCTAAAGGTTCGGTGGTGTGAAAAACGTGAGTCATCACAACAGTTTAAAAGTACTGCCGGTGAATTTAAGGCACATGTTGTATTTCATCTCATTTAAAGTTCAGTGCACAAAAGAAAGTCATGTTCGTAACTTAGCGATGAAGTAAAAGTAGAGTTATCTAACAAAGTAAATGCACTTACATTACAGTAATATCTCACTGCTGGAATGAACTTATAGTTGTAATTAATTATCAGTTAATTTTCTGGCTGAATCAGTGTGTTTTTTGTGTTTAATGTCAGAAATAATGGTGAATAATCATAATTTCTCAGAACCAAAAGCAATGTTATATAAAAAAGTTTACCATCAAATAAGACAAAGAAAAACAGCAAAGCAAAGCATATAATAGCTGAAATCAGCTTTTTTTTGTTTGAAAAATTACTAAAATTATTAGCGGATTATCAAAATAGGTTTATTTGTTTCCTGTGGATCGATATATTGATTAATTGACCTACTGTTTCAGCTCTAGTTGAAATGTTGTCTCTTCTTCTCCGAACAGTCCCTGTGTTTAAAGTTCACGACCGTCCCATCTTCAACGTGGCTCCGTTTGAACGGCTGTCGGCCATGAACGTCGTCAGCGCCATGGGCCTCGGCTTCCTCCTCGCCCTGCTCATCTTCATCGACCAGAACATCGTCGTCTCGCTGACCAACGCACCGGAGAACAGGTAGAGGCAGTGTGACGATAAAAGCACCTTTTTTTTCATCTTATGTGCGACTTAATTTCCCAAAAAACAACTGATCATATGTCATTTTAAAGTCATATTAGCGAGGGTTACACCTGGGATGTTCCTTCTGGTGCATTAAACGTCTTAAACTCTCTCTGTGACCGTTCAAAAGGACCTTTGGGGGATCCACTGACCCCTCTCCTCCACTTTGGGATCTGCCGCTGTTTGCCGGTCGGTTAGGGAAGGGAAGATTAACTGAGCCAGAAACTTGACTTCTGAGTCAAAACAGTCGCAGTCAGGGAGCTCCGAAGAAGCCTCAGAGCCAAAACACGACATCGAGCTCAAAAATCTGCACCGGACAGACCAACAGTGAAACTCTGTGATGGGGGAATTTCAACGTTCATCACCAAATCCAAATCCAAACGTCACTAGAAAGCAAAACAAAGGCTGCTATAGCATCAGTATCAATCTGCTCAACATTATTTTTATATCATTTTATAAATTGTACTACTCCTCATATTTACTCTACACAAAGAAAATTCAAATAAAATTCAAAAGATCCTGTTTGCTGTGTTAACATCCCTCGTGTCACTAACAAAAGGACAGAAGTTGGAAAAAACTTTGAAAAGAGGCTATTTTTGTTCCTGCTTTTCTCTTTCAACTCTTTTATCCAGTGCAGCATTTTATTTCCTCTACTATTTTTTTTTGTTTGTTGAATCTTTTTTTTCCCCCTGCACAGACCTTTCATTGCATCTCTTTTCTGTCATTATTATTATGCAAGTAAACACACAGAGAAATCTTTTAACCCAACGGTTGCTCATGCATTTTGGCTGAAGAAAAACAGGCGGAAAATAAAGCTTCATAACCGGTTAGTTGGACTTAATCTCACATTTGAGCTCTTGATTTAAAGTGTGCCGGTTTCAAGGGCGTCTCAGCAGCAGCAGGACACACACCGATGATCAGTGTGTGTCGATGCTTTGCTTTGTTGGCTGAAGACGCTAGGCTGACTTCAAGCAACATTATCCACATTTTTTTTAGGATGAACCTCAAACACAAAAGCACATATTTACACACACACACACACACACAGGCCTCCCACAGAGCCGGCTTGTGGAGGAGGCAGGGCAGAAGATGCACAGCAG
The DNA here is from genome assembly GCA_023238725.1 of Scortum barcoo. Taxonomy (NCBI): domain Eukaryota; kingdom Metazoa; phylum Chordata; class Actinopteri; order Centrarchiformes; family Terapontidae; genus Scortum; species Scortum barcoo. The sequence goes on from CM041539.1 coordinate 3,657,476, forward strand.
TGATCCCTCACTAACACGCACACACTGACGGTTGTGTGGCATCATAAAGGTCGCAGTCGTCGTCCTTCTTTTTTTTTATTTCTTTTTTTTTATGAGGAGTTACTGTAATGTCACGCTCAGCTTCAGATGTCATCATCAGTGACATATTGATTCGCGCTCTGCTTGGTATGAAAACGAGAGAGAGAAACATGGAGTTTCTTGTATGTTAAAGGAGAAAAATTAGCCAGCCAGACGTGCGAGCGAGTCGGAGCTCAGGTTGTGTTGAAGGGCACCGCTAACCCGAGGAGAGTGATGCCCTTTGTGTGTGTGTGTGTGTGTGTGTGTGTGTGTGTGTGTGAGTGTGTGGGTGTGTGTGTGTGGTTTGATTACTGTCACGGGTGCTCACTCCTAAATAGTACTGTATGCAAATTCTCTTTTTTCTATCTATCTACCTGTCTGTCTGTCTGTCTGTGTGTGAATGAACTCGTGCAAGTGTGTGTTTTTCATCTGCTCTTCTCTCCTGTGTGTGTTTTTTGTGCAGTGTGTAGTTGTTGTTGTTGTGCTGCAGTGTGTAACAGTTGCTCCGCTCTCTCAGGTTGCTGAAGGGCACGGCGTATCACTGGGACCTGATGCTCTCCGGGCTCATTAACATACTGATGTCGGTGCTGGGGTTGCCCTGGATGCACGCCGCCTTCCCCCACTCCACCCTCCATGTGCGCCAGCTGGCTTTCGTGGGAGCAGCGCGTGGAGGGGGGGCACCTCTACGAGACGTGAGTTACCCGCCTTCTCCTCGCGGGCGCTAATCAGACGCTCAATTAAAGGTCGCCTTCTTGGAGCATGTGGTGACTGTAATTTCGTGCTGCGGCCTACTGTATCCTGCTCTTCCCTTGATTGCATGATTACTATGTAACTAACCATTTTCTCTCCGGGTGGAAGAGGTGAGGGAGTTTTTAAGAGATGAGAGGATTAAGTTCATCCTTCCGGGCCGTGCAGATATGTGCAAAGTTCTCGTTAGCATATATTCAGGATTTGTTAAATAGCCAAGTGTGATAAATGGAGCATAGGCGACAATCTCCTATAAGAGGGCGGATCTAAGAAGAGCTGCTGGTTGTAAAAAAAATGCAGTTAAAATTTAAATTAAGTGCGTATATGTCTGAAAAACACATTTCTAAATCTGATTATCTTTGAGAATAAAGTGAATGAAAGTGGCTCCAAACGAATCTGTAAACATAAAGAAAATGTAAATTTACTCACATAGCACCTTTTCAAGTGCTCCACAATAAAAATATAAAGGAAGCAAAATATATAAAATACTGACTTTTAGAAGTGTGGAAGCAACACAAAGAGAAATAAATAAAAAATGCACTAAAGCAAGTCTACACATCCAAGTTCCAAAGTTTACTGTCGTCTTTAGGTTTAAGCCTGAAAACAACGTCTTGTTGTTGTTTTACATGCCATTTAACCAAAGACAGATAGTTTAATTTAAAGCCTTTTTAAAGGGCCAAAAAAAAGTTTACAGGAAGAATAGTCAGAAAAAACTTCTCTGGGGGATAGCAACAATCTTATTTTCTTTTCTTTTCTTTTCTATCATGTGACTCCTTTGTGGGTCTTAACCCCGACTTATTTAATGAACACATTCATTATCAGAGCAAGCCAAAACAGACAAATGGGCATTAAATAAGACAATATTTAATGAGAGAAGATGTATATAAGGATTAAATACAAAGATCCCGTGGAGCCATATATTTAGTACGAGTTAGAAAAGTGTTGAGCGATCTGAAGACGTTCACATCAGAACAAGTTAAGGAAGTAAGTTTTTTATTGTCTGGGATCAAACTCAGACTCTGATCCCTCTGTATTTATTAAGGTTGAACCACAAACTACAAATAAAGCTTGTTGATGCTGAAGTATTAAGAGCTGTTTACATAAATATCTCCCTTAAACTCTGGAAATTTGCTCTGGAAGAATTTGTCAAATGGACAATGTGCAGGGACACTGATAGGAAAATCCTGGAAGAAAACCTTGTCTGTTGCATTGTATAAATCATCAGCGCGCTCTCCAGCTATCATTCATTTGTGTGTGTTATTGTGTGTGTGTGTGTGTCTCCTCAGCATCGTCCAGGTGAAGGAGACCCGCCTGACGTCTCTGACCGCCAACATCTTCATCGGCGTGTCGGTGCTGCTGCTGCCCCTCCCGCTGCAGTGGATCCCCAAACCCGTCCTGTACGGCCTCTTCCTCTACATCGCGCTCACCTCCATCGACGGAAACCAGATGTGCGACCGCATGGCCCTCCTCCTCAAGGAGCAGGTGAGAAAGTCTGTGTGTGGTGTGAGAGAGTGGCTGAATAAATGTGTGTGTGTTTGTGTGTGACCATATGTCGATTGCAGGGCTCTGCAGATCAAACGCTTGACTGGCTGCCCGGTGTTGGTGGACCAGGCCTGAGTCAAATGACATTAGCAAATATAATTTTTTGTTTGTTTTAATCCACTCAGAACACCAGGTGGGCAGGGTTTAGTGAATTAAGACAGATCAGCTAATAAATTAACATTATTATTGTCCTGTTGGGTATATAAAGACGCCTTTGACTCTCATCGTCAGTGCTGAACGCTGCATCACGGTCAGTCAGATTAAAAACCAAATCAAACATTAGCAAAATACTTTTTCCCAAAAAATAAATAAAAATCTCTCTTCTCACGTCTCCTCTCCTGTGTCCGATTTAACCTTCCTACTGAAACCAACACTTTCCATCTCCCTTTATCAGTAATGTCACACACTAGCGCCTCCAAATGGCATTGAGAGGTAACTGTTTGAAAAAATGCAACATCCCCCCTCCCTGCTCCTTATGTGTTTTGCTTATTGTTTCTTCACTTGGATGTTTGACCTTCACTGTGAAGATGATGAATGAGCCGAGTGTGACACTGGAAGTCTGTTTTCACATTCATCTGCTGAGGGAGGGAAAGATTCACTTTAAATCTCAATTCAACACGCGACCACCAGAGGATTTTTAACATCACAAGATTATAAAATAACTGCCGTCCAGTATGTGAATTAGACAAGTGTTGTCGTTACTGTGAAGGAGGAGGCATCTACATATTTATAGATTCTGAATTTTTCAATGAGGGAGAAGGATTTTATTCCAAAATGGCGCCAAGTCAGTGGCAGCCAGTTACAGTAGCTCTGTCTTATCTTATCTTATCTTATCTTATCTTATCTTATCTTATCTTATCTTATCTTATCTTATCTTATCTTATCTTATCTTATCTTATCTTATCTTATCTTATCTTATCTTATCTTATCTTATCTTATCTTATCTTATCTTATCTTGAGGAGAAGATGAAATTTTCAAGAATTCTTCTTCATTGTTGAACATTTTTGTGGAAAAACTATATCAGATGCAAGTTATTATTGCAAGCAGAGTATTTTTTTTATGTCTTAAAACTTTTCTCAAGTAGAACTTCAACTTCTTCAAGTAGAACTCAGAAATCCTGTAATGTAAAGTCAGCAAACTGCAGGACATACTGCACGATGAGGTTTAAAAACTCACAATCTGGGTGTTTTTTGTTTTTTTTTTTTTCAACTAAAGAATAAAACTTATTAGTGCATCCATAAGACTCATTTCGTATTTTATATTTTAAATATAAACATATATAACATGCAGGTAAAAGATAATCTCTAATCTTTGTTTGTTCAACAGACAGGAGAGTCGAGATATGAGTTTTGTTTTTGCACCTTCCAGATAAGTAATGATTGTAGTGAAGATTGTGAAATGTTTTTTGATTTATCCACACTTGTTGTTGGACAGGTTCATACCCGACACCAGATCAGTTCTTTTTTTTGTTTTTGCAGCTCCACTTAGAGCAAAAACAGGCACATTTTCACAAAGATCTTATCAAGTGCAGGTTTAAAATAATATCAGCAGCTCACACACTCACAGGAGACCCTTCATGCTATAAACTTATTGAACAAAACAGCTAAATGTTATTTATGATCTAAAACCTGCAGAGCACTTCTTAGAGGTGTGTGGGCCGTCCGCTTCCCTTAGTCATTTCTCTAAGACTGCAGAAGACCCGAGGACAGTGAGGGAAAGAACCTGAGGGTAGATTGTATTTTAATCTGTCCTGATCCTCTCACATCCTGCAGACGTCTTACCCGCCTACCCACTACATCCGCAAAGTGCCCCAGAGAAAGATCCACTACTTCACCTTCCTGCAGATGATGCAGCTGCTGGTACTGTGTACGTTTGGCATGTACCCGATACCGTACATGAAGATGATCTTCCCTCTGCTCATGATCATGCTAATTCCAATCAGGTAATGACCGCGGCCGTGTTGTCCTCAGAAAATGATTTTCTCTCGTGCTTTAAACCGGCAGCAGGTGAACGGGTGCTGCGTCTGACCTGAATGTGCCTCTGGATGAAAACAAATCTGCAGACACCTTTCCATTGTTGTCAGAACCACATATCTCTCTAAACGACACATTGTGGGGGGATAAAGCAGCCGATTCTGCGTTTCTTAATTACATTTTTTTTTCTCATTTTATAACGAGGTTTTAGCTGGAAACATCTGGCGGTTCAGCTGAAACGCAAATGTTTTCAGCAGCATTGAACGGCAGATGGGCGCAGTGCATTATATATGATATTTGTAAATTCACAATACTTCACCTGCACCCTGACTGCATCAACCAAGTGGAATTCTCAATAAAAAAATGATGCTTTGCTCTTGAAAACTTTAAAAACAGCATGTAAACTTTATCTCTCTGTGCTGTTTTCTCTGCAGTATATCTCTATCTATCTTTAAATTCAGCCTGCACTCATTGATTTTTGTTCAGATCACTTGGGGGCAGTGCGGTAAGCTGTAAACACTGACACGTTATCACCTTATAAAGCCGTTCTGCTTCATGTATTAGCAAGTAGTTGCCTGTTTACACACTTTGCAGACGTTGCACATCTTCCATTTAAAGTTGTGTTTCTGGTGACCCGGTGAGTGTAAGTCTGATATTCACCTGCATGTTCAGTCGCCGCCAGCTCCTGAGGGGAATATCTGGATCTTTATCAGCTAAATGCTCCACTGTGCTCATCGGCTGGTTGTTAACTTGATCCGTTTTGGCTAAAAACAGCTGATCGATGCTAATCAGAGCAGCGAGACTGAACCGAACCAGTTAAGATGTGCGACATAAAAAGCACAACAATCAGCTGAAATCCGGCGAAATGCTCTTCAGAGTCGACTGATGATCGTCTGCGGGTTCATCATCATCAGTTTATAAATTAGTGATTGGAGCAGCTTTAATGTAAAAGCCACATCAGGCTCTCAGTGGCTGCAATTGTAATTTTACCGCATTAAAAGAAAATTCATTTAATGTCAGCTTGGAGAGTTGAACTTTTTAAGTGCAATGTTTGATTTTGTAGTCGATTGAGTGCATGCAGCACCCAGATTTCTCACATATTTTTACATCAGCCACCACTGTTGATTTGCTCTCTTGTTCACTGGTGCTGCTGAGGAGGAAGCGATAAATCTCGGCCGATAAGATCTGACATTTTCACGGTGTGGTGTTTTCTTTCTCTCACCAGCTATCCGCTGACATAAATTCTGTCTCTGCCTCTTTGTTTTTTAGGAACAACGTGCTTCCTCATATCATTGAGGCCAAATACTTGGACATAATGGATGCCCAACACATGTAGCTACAGATGGAGACGAGTCCTGGACCTGCAAATATAAAAAAATAAAGACGTCTAGAATTTAAAAAAGAGAAAAGATATGAGGAATTTAACAAAAGAAAAAACAACAAAAAAAAGTATTTTTCAATGCAAAACTGTAATGGAAGCAAAAAGGAGAAATACCGACTGTTTTGATTTTTGTATCCGATAAGAACATTCTTACAGGTGAAGCACTGGAAATGTGGGAAGTCGTGCGAGGAGGAGAGATGAGCGCCGTGAGGAAATGTTTTCCAAACGTGGACGGACAGCATCTCTCTGAAGGAGGGTGGTGGGGGGGGGGGGTTCTACCGGAAGACAGGACCGCCCAGAACTCCCTGTTTCACCTCCGTTTGACCCTGTCAGATCGTTCAGTGCCATATACCTCCATGTTCTCCTCTCACACCTTCACATTTTATGGTAATAAATGCGGTGTATTCATCTGTGTGTTAAGCTGTGGGTAAGTGCTTAAAGTACGCACTAATACTGTGTAAGTAATAAAAATGCTGCCAGCGTACATTGTAGAGTACTTAGAAAGGTGTAATGGCACAATGTAAGTATGAACAATATCTTCTTTTTGACACTTTGCACTCACATTGTGTTTTTACGCTGTCTTCGGGTAAATTTTACATACTTGCACTGTGTTGATAAGTACTTAAATACTTTTCCATGGGTGCATTAAAACTGGTAAGAAACACTGCATTTAGACCACTGCAAAGTAATTCTTTACCTTTTGTATTTCCGTCATTGCGCAGTGTTAAAACCTTTACATTCCTGCACCTTTTAGCTGTGACCCCCCTCCTCCCTTCCCTTACTTTTTCTATGAAGGACTCTCATGTTTAGTTCCAAGAAACGTCAGTGTTCATTATGGAGAGAGAAAAAAGGAAAAAAAGGAGCGTATGTGTGTGTCTGTGTGTGTCTGTGTGTGTCACGGACACATTACTAATCTGTCCTTCATCTAGCTTCCTGCCAGCTCTTTAGAAAGCCTCATTTTTAAGGTGGAATTTAAGTACTCAGACGAATAAGAAAATACATTCCACAGGTATATATTATATGTGATTATTTAGAACGACAGCACAAACCAAAACATATAGTGAAATCTTTATCAAATTATGAATATATTAGAGTATATTATGGCAATATACATAAAGTATTTTAGGTTAAATTCAGATAAAATATTTATTTATCATGATGACAGTTTATCTTTTAAGAGTAAAATGATAATTTGGTGTTTTTACCCCGACTGGAAAGTAATCTGTTATTCTCTCTGTTTGCTTCTTTACATTCCACAGTTACTGATTCTTGTATTTTGAGTGTGTTGTCTTACATTTGGCTTTGTCGCAGTGTTTACATGTCAAAGTACACCTCAGCTCCACGTCCAACACAGTTCTGGTGCATTGCTAGTAAAGATGAACTACAGGTAAAGGTAAAAATATATATATTTAAAAAAGAAAAAAAAAACATCCGTAGGCTTTGGATTCAACAAAATGCATCCCTTTTTTATTTTTATTTTTGTGAACAAGTGTTCAAAGATGAGTTTTAGAATAATCTGGTCTTGTTTTCTATTTAGATGTTATGATTAGATCAATGCTTGCAAACGTTGTCATGTAATAATCCAGTCGCTGGAAAGATTATCTTGTTATCTACAGTACAAAAATGAAAAAAGAAAAAAAAAATTTCTAGGCACTGGTTTGCGTAAAAGCATGACTCATCTGGGTTTTTGATACAATGTGATGCCAATGGACATATATCCTACACGAGTAAACACACACAAAAAAAAGTAGCAAGTCAAACAGTAACTTCTCAATAAACCGAATGCAATGCTCAATATTCAGCAATACTGTGTATAAAAACTGAACTTCACTGGTGAGGTTCGGGTTTCCCTACGAGAGGCGGACCCATCAGTGAAGCAAAGACAGGCCAGCTGTATTTTTAAGACAGCAACTTTTCAGTCCATCCTCATGGTACACAAAAAAACTGCTCCGTGCTGATTCAATTATTGCACACATCAAGGAGGAAAGAAAAAAAAAAGTTTGCCTGTCAATGAGGCGTTCACAGTGCCCGTTTTTATTACAGTTAAGTTACTTTCTCCCAGTATCCAAATGGCAGCTCCCTCATGCAGTTCTGTTTCTCTTACAGATGTGAGAAAGATGTCCAATTTAAGCAGATGTCTCATGCCGAGATAGCAAGGCATGAAAGGAAAGCTGGGAGGCATTTACATAATCCGTGGACTACGGTTTAAGACAGCACTATTGAGAGAGAGAGAGAGAGAGAGAGACTGTGAGGTATGAAGTAATATGTACAGTTTGCAATGCAAAGTTTAGTTTCTATCAACTATCCATTATAATCCACGGCAAGGTATTAGTTTCTAACTTTGGACTGAGTGCAGAGATTTAACCATTCTTCTTCTTATGTGACAGTATTGTTGTTGTTCCTTGATATCTTCTCTGTATTGATGATTTTGGAATAGCAGCAAACTTCTCTCAGAGGACTTAACATTGGATCCAGAGTGAAAGACATACTACTCCGTTCGTGAAAAAACCTCGACTCCCCTCCTCCCAATTGGATTTGTTTGAAAATTGCGTACTGTGGTGTTTTTTTTTTTTCTTTTTTTTTTTGCTTTGGTTTTTCCTTTTCTTTTCCCTGATTTCATATAGCCTACTTTTTCTAATCATGAATGTAAGATGTGTGGATTTTTATATAGCATACTAATTTAGGTGTCAAACAGAATCTGTAATTTTGTCAAAAAGATCAGCTATATTTGTAAGCTGTAATATGTAAAAATGAGAAAAAAATGGTTATCAAACAGAATGTGTTGGTTTATTATAGTATATATATACTGTACACTGAAAAAGAGAGACTATCTCAAGCTGTTTGCCAAATAAAAAGTAGTAGTGATGTAAATTTTTGTGTGTGATTGTGTCTGTGAATGGTTGAGATGTTTATTTACAGCCTTTAGAGGATCATTTCTCGCCTTAACCAGCACTTTGTTCCATTATAAGGAGTCACAAAGATGAAAAGATGTACAGTGTACAGAAAGCATGCAGTACATTTATAGTACACAAATCTGTTTTTTAACTTTACTCCACTTAAAAAGGTGATCAGCTCCAAAAATAACAAGCACTTTATGTCAAACATGAAAAAAAACTGATCTATAATCTTGTTTATTCATTACAGAGTTCCTGCACCTGTTTTAATTATATTTCATCAATTTTAACTAAATTAAATGTTTGGTCCTTTCATTTAGTAAAAAAGGAGCTTTTTGTAGACACACGTTCATATTTATCCCATCATCCCTACAAATGAATTCCTAGACTAAATCAATTTCTTCTGCATATTTCTTTCAAACACATGACTCTCATTGGTGCTGGTGGCTGCAGCAGTTACCAGCTGAAGATAAAACAACAAATAAACCCTTTGTGCACACAGAAATATATAAAAATAAACAAAAAAAACACTTTGCAGACTGTGGGTGTCATTTTTTCCCTTTCTTGTATTTTGTCCCTCATGATATCAACCTTACACACCAGAAAACTTCTAATGTTGTGATGTGGGAGTTTGGGAAAATTTGCAAATATTCATGCTCCCAAAAGGATGAACCCTCCCCATCTTACACCCCCCCACCCCATCACTGTCTAATATCCTTTCCTCTGGCGCCACCTTGAGGACAAACCTTAAACTCCAGCCACACTGCAGCTCTGTGTACATCATTATTTTTGACATTTTCAAAGCAAATAATTAGAAAGATTCCCCTCAAATAAAGATGAAACTCACTTTCCCTGCAGCTTCTCACAGACAGGTGAGCTTTTTTTCTCAGCTGAACTGCACATGCGCAGATCTGCAGGTCACGTGACAGGAGGCGGGACACGTGATCAGCAGTTTGAAACCAGCTTCCTGTTTCTCCCTCTCTTCCTCTCTCTCTCTCTCTCTCTCTCTCTCTCTCTCTCTCTCTCTCTCTCTCTCTCTCCGTGTAGTGGGCCTGGGTCATGAGACTTTGGGGGTGGGTCTCCTTCAGGAAACTCGCAGCGGCTCCCCCTCTCATCAGCGGCGGCCTGAAACACGTGTGTGTGTCCGCTCGGTCCGGAGCCATCATGGCGGAGGAGGCGAAGAAACTGGCCGCGTACGCCGCCGTGGACAACCACATCCAGGTACCCCCCCCCCCTTTAACCCGACCACCGTGAGCTCCCTGCGGGCCTCCTCGGGGTCGTCCTATTGCTCGGGGTTAGCTATCATGCAGATATAGTGTAGCCTAGCATGCTAACTAACTAACAAACTAACCTCACTGTTACCTAATTAGCACGGTTTGTAGGATGCATGCATAAGCTGTTATGCATGCTCGTCCCGGGACAGCTAAATATACCCCCTGTGTGTTACAGAGTGTGTTGTGCAGTTTAAAGTGATGCACGGGCACAAAGAGAGGAGCTAACAGTGATGTGCATGTGTTAAACCTGCAGCCTGAAGTCGTGCAGATGTGCTGGAGCAGGAACTGGCTCATGAGAGGTCAAATTAAGGAAGCAGACTGTAAAATACTGTTTTTTTTATATTATACCTGCAGGGAAAACAGCAAAAAAAAAGTGTTTGTTCTCTTATAAGTTGTGTTAAATGTTTGTTCGTACTATATGAGTGCAAAATAAAACCTAATATACACATAAATAGACTCTGATATAACAACACTAACTGTGTTCAAGTGCTCCTGTGAAGTTCATGTTTTTGCTCCGGGCACTTTTTTTAAGAGCTGCTGTGAAATGTTGCACCAGTCTGAGGTCTTTTCTTTTCCTTGCAGAACAACCAGGTCGTTGGAGTGGGCAGCGGCTCGACCATCGTCTACGCCGTGGACAGATTAGGTGAGTCAAACTGTCATAAATCCGATTTTACATCATGTGAACCACCATGTGTGAGCCAACATGGACAATAAGTTGGTCACTGTGAGAAGAATAAAACTCTCTGCTCCTTTTTTAATGTTTAAATTCACTCTGCGTTGGAGTTTGGAAATCTTTATGTAAAAGAAGCATCATGTTGAGGTGTGAATTCGAGGTGCAGTGTGTGACATTTCATTAAAACAAAGCGAACTGCTCAATAAATGCAATAGAAGCAGAAACATTTAGGTCTTCATGATGTTTTAAAGTAAATTCTTCCTGATTCTTTGCTGTGTTTTGTTTTCTTATTCCAGCTGAGCGAGTGCGTCAGGAGAAGCTCAACATCGTGTGCGTGCCCACCTCCTTCCAGGTCGGTTTCAGACATTTGTTCTTCCTTATAGACCCACACTTAATTATTTTCACCGTGATGGCTGACACATTATGTGGAAACACCACATTACTGCAAGATTGCGACTTTGAATGCAATTCATTACGACACACACGTCTTTTCTTCTCTGTCTAAACATGCAAATGGCGTTTATTCAGAGCAGCCTTGTTGTTTCCAAATGTTTCCTCTTCAAAATAAATGTGGTATCGCTGCGTTCCCTCTGCCTTTCCTCTCTCTCCTCCTGCTGTTTCTGCGGTCGTCACACTCCCTCCCGTCTCGTCCTCCCACAGGCTCGTCAGCTGATTCTGCAGCACGGCCTCGCGCTGTCGGATCTGGACAGGCACCCAGAGGTATGACGAGCTCTTCGCGAATGAATCTGAAAGCCGTGGCAGCGAGGAAGGGCCGCAATATGTTGGTGCTCAAACCCCTGTCAGCTCGAATTGCAGCGTCGTGGAAAAATATGCCTATGCAGCTGTTTAAAAAAAAAAAAAAAAATCTGAATGGTGGAGTTTGCAGTTACGATTTGTAAATGTAGAGGAGGGTTCAAGAGTGTGTTTGTTTTCTGCTGGCGTGATAAGCTGTTTGTTTGTCGACATTCCTGCTCACGCAGCTGGACGTGGCGATCGACGGGGCGGACGAGGTGGACGCTAATCTGACGCTGATTAAAGGTGGAGGGTGAGTGCAGATCAACGCAGATGAAAAGACTTTTAACAGCTTCTCCTCTGACTTTTGGTCTCACGCTCGTCCTCTCTTTGCCTCCCAGTGGCTGCCTGACTCAGGAGAAGATCATCGCCGGCTGCGCTAAACATTTCGTGGTCATCGCCGACTACAGGTTTGTATTTGCTGGTTTATCTCGAGGAAAAAGAAGCGTAGTCACTAAAGGAAGTGCAAGAACATTTTTGCCAGTCGTCAGCGGACAAAATAAGATTTGTTTCCTGGTTTATCATTTAAGATTATTAGGCACCGAGTCAGATCCAGCAGGAAAGATTTAGACGGCGTGCTGAAGGATATTAAAAATATGAAATAACCTGCATTTATGTGAAGCGAGTGTTTTTGTGTGTGTGTGTGTCCAGATTCAGCTCTCATTCTGTTTTCTCCTCTCAGGAAGGACTCCAAGGCTCTGGGCCAGCAGTGGAAGAAGGGAGTTCCTATCGAGGTGATCCCCATGGCGTACGTTCCCGTCTCCAGGACGATCGCCAAGCGTTTTGGCGGCGAGGCCAACTTGCGGATGGCTGTCAGTAAAGCAGTGAGTGGACGACTGGCTCAATTTTTCTGTATCCGACACTCGTCTCATTTTGTCGCAGCAGCAGTGTCCCCATTCATCATTTTAGTCCTGGCTTTGCTTCATGTTGCTCTTGGATATATTTCTGAATCTTTGTTTTTGTACAGTTCTGTCAGATTCCCCAGGTTCTCTTTCCAAAGGGGACGCTAAAACATTAGTCGCCTTCCCAGAAAGGATCAGAGCAGCTGACCCACTGAGAAACCTCTTAGTTTAATAAAACATTTTAAAAGCATCACAGTTTGTTAGTTAAGGCCCCGTGTGTTTCTTCATGCAGGATCTAACTCACTACTTTCAATTTTAATTCCACATTTTCATGCGACAGTAATGAAATCAAAGCAGGCAGCAGGTCTCAGGTTTAGTTCGTTTTTTTAGAAATGAAATGTCCTTCAGCAAAACTTTGAGCCTGATCTGTTCACTCGTTGCAGTCTGCTCTGGGCTTGATTATTGGCTGAAATATCTACAGAGCTGATCCAAACGTGACCACATGTTTCTTTGAAGTACCCTGTAGGGGGTTTGACCTCTGATAGCACTGAGGAGCTGTTTGCTCATGAGCGTGTGATTCTTTTGTTTGTCTCGTGCACACACAAGGACTCGTGCATTTTGGTGATGTAGTTCACATTCCTACCAGTTGTTTCATGTTATCGGACCGATCTACAGGCAGTACCGAGATGTGCTGTGATGTGTCAGTAAAGGCCGCGAAGAAGACTTGTAAATGGGTTATAATCCCTCCCCACCTCAGCTGCAGAAATGTTTAATGTGGAAATATGTCACCAATATGACACCTACACATGCTCTGCATCTGTCTCATTATCAGTCTGTAGAGTTTTAATGATTTGCTGCCCACTCAGTTCTGTTACATGAACAACATCCAGCAAAGAGTCGGAAGTGTTGTTCTGCTTCTTGATGATTTTATTGTTCATTCTGACTGTCGAGTCCAGAAACAGTTTCTTTATTAACTGTGCCAATTTGTGTACTCAGGAAACCTTGATAATCAGACATGCTGTCGTTTATTCATTGCTTTTTTACAGCTACAAATATTCACTTAGTAATAACAGAGGTCAGGCAACACTGTAGGAGATTTCAGACTGCTTAACACCCAATCAGCAGGTTCATTCAAGAGTTTCCTGAGTTAAGATAAAGAAGTGTGACTCATATGATAATACTTATTTTTATACAAGTCAGCAGAGTTCATGTGTTCTTATGTCCTTTTCTGACAAACCCTCAGTGTTTAAATAGTAAACTTGTTCCTTTCCGGCTCTCAGGGTCCTGTCGTCACTGACAACAGCAACTTCATCCTGGACTGGAAGTTTGAGCACGCTCAGAACTGGAAGGACGTCAACGCTGCACTCAAGATGATTCCAGGTGAGGAGCTGACAGACGGCGTGCAGCCTCCCACAGGAAGCAATCGATAGATAAATAAAAGAAAAACCTGCAGTGAGGGGGAAGCCTTGACTGGTGTCCAACAAAGCGCTCATTGTCTCTTCATGTGTCCTCCTCAGGTGTGGTGGAGACGGGGCTCTTCGTCGGCATGGCTGAACGGGCCTACTTCGGGATGGAGGACGGAAGCGTGCAGGTTCGGGATCCTCCAATCAACTGAGGAGCTCGCCATAATCGCTGCCTCTCGACTCCTACTGTACAACCTCACCTCTCCGCAAGTGCCGTGATCCTGATTTACAGCCGGTGTCTGACTGTGTTCGGACAGTGCTGCTGCTCCTCCTGCAGAACTGGATTAAACTGTAGCAGGGAAGTTTTCACACATATACTCAAAACCAGATTCAGTTGAGGGTCGCTTGATTTTTCTCATCGTGCAGGTGGTGCTTCTGATTCTGTGAGTTTTAAAGCGCCTGATGACTAAAATCAAGTACATCTGATACACACATACAGTTTTTTTTCTTCTCCGGCCTGTGTTGTTGCTCAGTTTGTCTGCCTGGTCTCACTGGGCACGTTGGCTCCTCCTGTAATTGGCGGGTTTGACTGAATGTCAGCAGAATGAAACTAAGGTGTGCCTTGAGATTATATTTCAAGTCCTATTAAAAGAAATGATGCTGTTAAAGTTACATTTAGAAAGCTCGTAGCCATACATCAAACTATTGTCCTCTGCTAGGCTGAAAACTGCTTGTGTCGACATTGTAAGCAGCCAGAGAGCTGATACGCCTCGAAGTCTTCTTTGCTTAATTAGATCACAGAAGGGGGAGGAATGCAAACTGTATACTACAACTACTTTTTCATTAAATTAATTTTCCCTAATTAATATGCTAATTTAAACAGCAAGAAGCTAAAAAAAATTAATGAGATTGCTGGCAATTAAGGGAAACCCTGTGGTGCAGGTATGAGGATTCTATTATTGGGTTATTGTGACACTGATAATACACTGGTTGTACGTGTTTTCACATACAGCACAGAGGTGGGCTGTAATACATACAGTGCAGAGTGTATCAGCTTGTAAAGTCACCACATGGCGTGAAAAAATACAAAAAGGAACAAAAAGTAGTCCTCAGAGTAGAGAGGAAGCGTGCAGGATATACTAATGGACAGTGTCACCATCACACCTGAGGAGAAGGTGAAGTCTTCCTGTCACAGTGAGAGAGCACGCAAAGATTTGAGACATACATGACACATTTTTCATCATTTCAACCATGCAGCTGCACTTTCCAACAAATTTATGTTCTCTTTAATGGGGACTGCACTTCTTGGCATGTTGTGCACAGATTTACAGGTTAGACAGGTGTAATATGACGTGTTCATTTCAGGAATTTAACCTGGAAGTAGCTCTATTCTGTCACAAGAGATTCCTTAAAGTTAGCGGAGCTGCCTGGAAATGTTTGGCTGTAAGATTAAATTAGTTTGTTTGGACCAATGATCTGGTTTCCTGTTCAAAAACACGAGCAGGACATCTTCCTCTGAGTTTCAACAGTTGTTCCTGTAGTTACACTTATCAGTCGGGAGGTTAAAGTCCACACCCTCTCACTGTTTAACACACAAAAAAACAAACAAACCATTGAATGTGTGTACTTTCATGCATGTACTTCCGTCCACTGTGCTTTTTGTGCCTGTAAGTTACTTGCATGGCCATTTCTCATTCAGTACACAAGCTGCGTGGTCACAGGACGTCTTGTGCCATAAATTTAAATTAGTAATTTAGTAATGGGAAAAAAATGTGAAGAATTCAAATCTGAACCAACAACACCACAAGTACATTAATGTGCCTTGGCAAGCCAAAGCAATAGGACAACCGTCTTTCTTCAGATGTAGCAAAATTTATTGATTTTGTAGCTGGTCATAATGTAAGGAAAACTGCCACTCAGCATCACCGTTATACGCTGTTAAAAACTGCATCATCCGAGACATTTCAATGAATATATCAAAAATGCAAAAGTTAAAGACAAACAGTGAATCCCTGAGGTTCGATTTCATTTGTGTGCAGCTCTCATCATTTTTCTCAGACATTCACATGGTCAAGTTGTCTTTATTTACATTAAGTTACTGTACTATCCAAAATAACCATCATTTGTTTGAAAATTGCAATACTTTGTCATTTTTTCCATATGACTGATGTCTTTTATTTTGAATTGAACCTACTCACTCTGCTTTTGGCTGACAATGCCTTACACTCTGATGTTATTTTTCTATGTTGAAGTTTTTCTATGTACAGTTCTGAAAGACTCAGGCGAATATCAAATCTGGGAAATGTTAATACAGTTAAGTAAATGCAGTTGGCCGTCACGTTTGTCTACAAGCCGCTGTTATTAGGTACTTGCAGTGACGTTCTGAAAAAGTTATCTGAACTCAGAACATGTGGCCCAGTTTGGCTCTAATACAAGTTGTACACCATGTTGGATTATTTGCACCAGCATCTCTTTTATTCCTTTCTTTACCAGTTGACTGTGATAATGATTTTTGCTGTGAAGGTAATATTTTCTCTTTGTCAACTAATACAGGACCAACATGATAACGGTGTGCCTCCTTGCTTTATTTCTGATGACTCGATGAAGAACTTGATTGTCACTATGTTAATAAGTTGATGCGTTGGACCACATACTCACTTCTAAAACTAGAGCAGACACATTCATCATTGATTCAGTTATTGAGTCAGTCCATCATCTGAGAATAATTTGGCAACTATAAATTTTTATTTTGTCGTCTTTTGCTGCACCTAAGATGATGATCAGTAATTGTAGGTCTGCTAATCAAGCTTTTCTTTTGCCGCTTCACACACAGGTGAGTTGGAGAGTGAGTCTGCTGTGTTAAAACTTTTTCAGGAAAGTTGCCACCAACACCAGGGTCATAAAACTGCAAATCAGTGGGCCAGAGGCTCAGTCACCATTGTGTTTCCTCTTTGGGTGATTAGATAGTGACTTAACGGGTATTTATTTAAATAAAAGTCTTCAAGATTGTATCTTTAAAGTTTTAGGCAAACATGTCAAACAATCACTGGTTCTAGCCTTGCAGAGTTTTGTATTTGCTGCCTTGTCAACTCCTTTTTTTTTTTTTTATTATTTGTATAGCCCAGTATCACAAATCACAGTTAAACCATCATTGAGAACCACTGAGGAGGATCTTTCTCTCAGGACAGACACACATGCAATAGATGTTGTGTGTATGTAATAAATAAACTATATTATTGCTGTGTAACAAAGTGAACATATGTAGACTGTTAACAAAAGTTAAGAGGGAGGATCCAGGAGAACACCAAGATTAATAAGTCATATTACACTTATTGTCTTATTTTATATTTTTAATATTACTGTTGAATGCTGAATACTGTTGAAGCAACCTCAAGGAAGGGAGTGATAATTTGCAGCCTTTCTAAATACTGGAAAGGTAGGTGAGAAATTGTGAGGAAGTTTTCACAAAACCTTGATGGTGCCTTTCTCCTTTGTGACCACTTGGAGGGGCTAAGAAGGGAAGAAGCTTGACAGCTGCAAGGTGTTCACTCCCTGTACAGCAAACTGGCTTCACTATGACTTTACGTACTAACTAAAATAATTATAAAATACATCCTGCACACACTGTCTCTGCAGCTGCAAGTGATTTGTGATGCATTTTAAGTAGCTGTCATGTTCTTTATATTTATTAAAACTTGACTAAGGGAGTTGAAATCACTGAGAGTGGCTTAAGCTTAATTTCTCAAACCTAAATTCCTCTCTCAGACATTATGTCATAGCCTCCTCTATTTTTTAATCTGAAAGTGAGAGGACATAACTCGTGATCAGGAACAGGAAACGTACCAAGCATCTACAGTGAAGCCACGTTGAAGTTTTCACATCAGCTGTCTTGACAACTAGTCATGATTGACAGCTCAAAAATCCAATCCAATGCTCGTGTTGAACCAGCTAGGGCAGAAGCGAACCAATGGCGTCGCTCCTTATCGAAAGCGTCTCTCTCATTGGTCCAACCAGGACACATCCCACCAATCACAACCCGGACACAGGACTCGACATCGTGGACCGTGTTTGCGTCACCTCTTGCCCCCGTTGCCACTGCGCATGCGTAGCTTTGACGGACAGCGGCTCAGCCAATCACGCGCACTGTTTGGGGGGGCTAGAACGTTCTGTGCCCGCCTCTTGGAGTGACAGGCGTTTGACGCAATCGGAGTCTGCTTAGTGTGCGAGCGCACTTGATTGACAGCGCACGGCCCAATGAGAAGCGGCTATGTGAGTGTTTAACGAACGTCAGGATCGCGCCGACCAATCCTAGACTAGAAACAAGGCGGGACTTAGCGTTACCAAGGCGAGACTTTGAGAGAAGTATAAAAGCACTAACATGGTGTCCCAGTGGCTGTTTATGTTTACTTAAAGAGCAGCTTTGAAAAGGCAAAAACACTTTTCTTTATAGTTTCACGGTTTGTTTTATGTACTGTTTTTTTAATGTGAAGATTTACAAGGCCCAGTGGCATGTAAATCTCATATTTCACTAATGTGCCAGTCTTACAAATGGAAAGGGGGCTTCACTTTGGAAACGTGAGCATTTCCCTGGTGCTCCTGCTGTTGCTGAAAGCGCTCTTCGGATTTGGGACGTCGCAAGCTCCGGGCTCCGTCGTCGGGAGGGAGCCGCAGTCCGCCGCCGCCTCCCGGGCTTCAGGTGCTCCGACCCCGGAGGAGGATGATGCGAGAGCTGGAGTCATGGAGCGGGGCTTGGGCAGCATAGGAGCCCCGGTGGTCGTAGCGGACGTTACCGTGGAGGACGACGAGAACGGCTCGGCGGGGGAGACCGAGGAAGCGCACGGAGAAAGTAACGGAAACATCCAACCGACCAGGTAGTTTTTTAAACATTATTATTTATTATTAAAAGACAGCAAGCAGCTAGACACCCATTGTGACACATAAACAATATAAGACAAGTGTTTTTTTATCTGGAAAATGCTTTAAAAACAAAATAAAAGCATTAAAAACTGAAATAACCGTCGAGTTCACCGGCAGTTGCTGAGTATTCCTCCGCCGCTGCACTCCGCTGCAAACTTGTGCCCCCTTCAGACTCATAAAGCTCATTTTAACTCGTAATATCACACATCCCCCCTTCATATACTCTTAATAAACACTCCCAAATGAAAAATCACGCAGCCTGTCAGGAGCACAACGCGTGAAAAACACGACGTCGACGAGCGAGTTTCACTTTTAGACTCACACCTGAAGTTTGGGTGGAAAAACGCGTGAGAAAGTAGACCACATGCGACACACATGTTCATTATAACTGCATGGAGCTGCTTTATTTTTTATATGAATGTATTATTTGTTTGTTTCTTTGCACTCTGGTTAAAGTGTGCTGATAGAGGAGAGAGAGAGAGAAGTCCGGGCAGGAAGTCCGTGATGGTTCGTCCTCCTGAAGTTTTCCCACCGTGCAGCTTGGACGATTGTTTGTTTGTTTGTTTGGAGGTTGTTTGTGCCATAAACAAAACAAGCTGCTGTTCAACAGAAGTATGATGTGATGGGGAAGATGCTGCAAATAAGAAAAACCTTTTATTTCATCCCATTTCCCATCACTTTCATTCAATGTTTAGTTGTTTTTTTTTTTGCTGTTGAGTTGATTTACTTTCCATTTCTCATCACAGAGAAATCATTTCACACGAAAGAGACACACCTCATCACTTAATAATCATATGACATATCTCCTCTTGTCTTCTAAAATAAGACTTATTAAGAGAACAAAGTAAAGTTGAAGTAAAGTGTGTTTAAGAGTTAATTGGGGGCAGAAAAAGAAGGTGATGTTTTTTGGTCACTTAAAGCTGGCTAAAGATTTCATAAACCATCTTAAGTGTCAGTAAAAGTGTGTTTTGGAGATAAATATTGTCCCACTTAGTGAATTCGCACGCAGTTGTTGTTCTAAATGAAAGGCAAACATTTGCTGGGTGCTCCAATCTCGGACCAAGAAACGCAAATCAAACATGACAGGCGCATGTTTTTCATTTTTTGGGACAGACTGTGGTGCAAAGGCATGTCACAGAGCTGAGAAAATCTCCAGGAACCTGCCGGTCAAAAGTTTACGACTTCACGCGGTCCACAGGTATGCTGTGAGACCGGCTGCTGCTGCTGCTGCTGCTGCTGTCCAAAGTGAGATGCACTCCTTGGCGCAGTGGGTAGGGCATTGATTTTGCCTTCCTTGGTAAACAGCAGGTTTGACGCCCACCTTTTAGATGTTTGGCGCAGTGTGTTCCTCATGATGTTACCATTACACATACTTTTTGGCTGATACAGCGTCTCCAGTCGTTCTTATTTCAGTGCTTTTTCTCCTTTTTTTGGTGTTATTGAAGCATATCAGGTCGACCACTTAATTATTCTCTCTGCGTAGTGCGATATCTGCTTTTCACGAGAAAGTTGAATCAAAGTCATTAAATTAAAAACTCTGCCGGAGCCAAAGCTTTTGAAGGCTTTTCGGTTCTTTATACTCCAACTTGCTGCCTCTCTGTGTGCTTGTGCGGTAAAAATGCAGTATGTTTCCCGTGTGCCTTCAACATTTTTTAATATTCAGCATCAAATGAAATCTTTCTGACAGCCCCCAAAGCATCGGATATTAGTTCTTGTTATTTGGGATGCCACACAAACGCAGCTTTGTCACAACAGGGAGTTAGTGAGCTGCTTACTGTGCCGTCAGCCCAGCGGAGCTCAAGTCAAGAGAAATAGGTGTGATTGGTCTTCGTGTGTTTATATACAGAAATCTTTCAGGACGGGGGGTAAAAAAATATATTTTCACATGGTGTTTACAGGAATAAAAATCTCTGTGCAGACATAACAGAAGCTTGTTTACACCCGCCGCACAGCCAAGGACATAAACTTATCAGGAGGAGGGCGACGGCGAAATCACTCTGGCGAGGACGGTGTCTTGTCTGTCATTTGCAGCACAGTATCAAGAGGAAATCGAAAGTAATTAGCAGAGAGGTTTGCTCTTATACAAGCTGGCTATTCCCCTGCCAGGCACCTCAGCTGCTGCAGGAAAACTCCTGAGTGTCATCGTGCTGCTGGTCACACCCTGCCACTGCTCGCTTTCTGCTCCTGCGTCTTCTCCTCTACAGTATATATATATATACCTGCCTCAGTCTGTCACTTTATGGTGATTTCTGCTGCCCTCCTTCTGTCTCACTTTTCTTCACAGTCTGGATCTCCCGCTTCTTCTTCTTTCTCTCATTATCCTCCTCCCATATTCACCATTTGTCGACTTAAAGTCACCTTTATAACCAGTCACTGTTTAGATATTTTGTCAGAATACACCGTCTCTTACCCTAGAAGCTTAAAGTACTCCTTTCTGCCTTTTTGTTTTGTTTTATTACGTTAAAAATATTAAAAATATTGAGCTCACAAAACTTGTCTCAGTGTGTAATTACCCCAATAATAACCTTGTTTTCAAAAATCTGCCACAGAAGGTTATGACTTTCCACACCATCCCAATAACAAACAGTAACACTGATACGAAGAAGTCAATACGATAAAGAATTAACAGAGCGAGGCGGGAATCAAAAAGTGAATTATTCATTTAAAAGCCCGTCTGTAAACAACAACAGCAAATATGTAAAACATGACAGATGTTGCTGGAATAAGAAAATCAACTGTGCTTTTCTTGTGTCAAAACACAGTAAGACCTAACGATCACACTTCCTCTGTCTCTTCATTTATTCTCTTTGTCTCTCGCTTTCATCATGCACTCGCTCCTTCCCTGATGCCTTACCGTCAAACATACATGCATACATTCCTTTTTAACGTCACCCCCTGAGTATATACTGTACTCCGCGCCATGTTTCCATCCAACTGTCAGGACAATTGACGCTGAACTTTCGAAATGTCACAAGCAAAGGAACGTGATTTAGGTGTGTTTCCCATCTAATGGCCCGAGTCAAACAAAAAAGACTTCAGTCAAGGATCAATTCATCTTGAGCATGTTCTTAAATATCACTTTCAAATGATTAGATTTCAAACATCCAAAGTCATGACAGTGGACCTAGAAATAAGACAAACTGTAAAATTGAGCACTTTTTTTGGGAAATAATTGTCTCAGGTCAGCATTATTTAGGTCAGCCTTTCGAAAAACACGCCGCAGCTTCCATCTGTGACCTTTCAAAGCTTCACCTACTGCTGTTTTTCTAAGTCAAATACACCGGCTCCTGTGGTAATAAGAGCCACCCTGTGATAACAATAATGTTAACACACCCTTGATGATTTTGTCCGGAAAAATGACTGTACACAGACGTGAATAAAGTCCCTATTTAAAACCTCGTCCGTGACACAACATTCAAACCAATCAAGCACTTATTCTACATACTGAAGGATCCTGGTAACTTTAGTGCTTTGTTGACAACAGCCTGCATCTCTTTGTGTTTTAAAGAGAGCGGACCTCCACTAAAGTCCTTTTTTATTTTCTTCCAAATTAGATTTTAGAGTGGAGCACTTCAAACGCACACTGTTGGAGCACATTTCACACAGAAATGCTTGAAACACAGTCTGCGCTCAGATGTCAACATTTTTAAGTTTCTGTCAGAGTTGTTTTTTTTTTTTTCCTCCGCCCTCGTATCCTGTAATCTATAAATATTCTAGATGTTCGCTTTGATCCGGCCTTCAGATTGTGACGAGTGCCGCTGCCATGTCGGCTGACGGCTGTCACCTCACCTTTTAACGTTGCCATCTATACGTTACACACTCTGCTCTGGAGACCTGCTGTTTACATCTGTCTCTCAGTGTGTGTGTGTGTGAATCATGCATGTGACGGCGCTGCCAGGTTTGATGCCTCCACCAGCGTGCACTCCGTCGGGGCCTCCAGCACCTTCTTGGGAGCACTTGGAGGTGAGAGGAGAGAGGACAGCAGCTTTCTTTGAACCTGCTACCCCCCACCCAACCGCCATCTACACACCCCTCTGAACCCCCCCCCCACCCCCCAACACACACACACTCACTCACACTCACACTCACACACACACACACACACACACACACATCACACACCCCTCGGGGCCCCTATGTAGCAGCAACAGCTCTTCTGGGCCTGCCTGTGCTCGCCTGGCTGGCTCCCACCAGCCTACTGCTTAGCAACAGCCAATCGGCCAAGCCAAGGCGACTTGTCGGCCAATTGCGTTGGAGAGACGGGAAGGCTAGTGCTCAGAATTTGAGTTGGCCGCATGGGTCTGGCTATAGTTAGGTAAAAGAGGAGGAGGAGTTTTTTTTTTTTTTTTTTGGGAGGAGAGTTCATTTCATTTCCTTTTTTTTGTTTTTTTTTTTTTTTCCTCTCGTACTTTGTTTCAGTGGTCCGCTCTCTGTAACCAGGGAGATGTTGTGGGTTTTATTAATAGAAACTGTCCCCAAAATAACAGGTCAAGATAAAGATGATTGAACTCCCTCTGGGAACTTTTAATTGAGCACTTTAAACTTCTGCAGCGGTCACTTTACGTTGGAGTGGTCTGAACGTATGTCTGAACTGAAACTCGATGCCACTTCAAACCAGCTTATATAATCTCTTTTTAGCCTATTTATTGTCTTTTCATTATGCAACCATGTTTTTATTCTGTCTTATTCAACTCTTTCTCATCGCTCTCTGTAATAATATCATTATAAAGTTATTATTTAGTGAGCAGAAGTTGCCTTAAATTGAAGAGCAGGTGCTGATGCTGGGATGCGATGACCTTTTCTGTCTTTATCACTGACTTCTTCTGACTTCTCTCTCTGCACTTGATGAACTCCTGTCTGGGTTACAGACGCGCTCTCGACTCATTTGACCGGCTGATTGTTTCATAACCGTGCGTGGTGACAGAAATAGTAAGGCAGCTCTTCACACATGTGATCGTTGAACAGTACTGCTTTTTGAATATGATTACCTAGAGGTGTGAATTTATTAGGTCAGTGGCTATTTTGGTAAGTCGGCAGGACCCATCCTGCAGCACTGCAGTATGGGTGGGGCAGAGGCAAAAAGGTGGGATGCTCAGGGAGGGAGGGAGGGAGGGAGAGGAGGATGAAAACAAGGAGTTAGCTGGTAGTTAGTAGGACCACGCTGTCTTGTTTTCACTCTGGATGGCTCCTCACTGCTTAGCAACAACGAATCAGATCCTCGGATCTGAGCTGCGGCTCGGCCAATCAGCCAGCAGGAGCGTGCGCGCCATAGAGTTTGGATTTTACCACGTGTGAGATGATACTGAGAGAGAGAGCGAGAGAGAGAGGGTGATGGCAACACTTTTAAATGGTGTGTGTTTTTTATGCGATCACTACAAGTTTGTTTTTTTTTTTTTTTTTTTTTGAAGGACCACGCCCTTTGCTCTCTGCTGCGGTGGTCTGCTGCAGTGACCCTGACGGATGTGGGGTCCTTTTTTTTTTTTTTTTTAAAGCACATCATCACATGTCTGTCACTCAGATCCTGCTTAATCAGGCTTCTTTAGTGACAAACACAAACTGTTTTCACTTGTTTATTTAACAGTTTCCGAGGACGGTTATATAAACCTTCAGGTCGCATTAGGCTGCTCTTAAGTCCTGGTGTTATGTCATCTGTGTTATTAATGCAGCATGTTATTGTCATGTCAGTCATCACTGTGGCACCCTGCAGAGGTGGAGTTTTTCTTTTTTCTTTAACTCAGACATTTAATCTAGTGTTCATTTATATAAAGTGTTGTGAGGCTCATGGGAGTGTATTGATGTTTGCCAAAGAGAAAGACCGGGTTGTGGTTTCACGCTGTGTTATACAAAGTGCCTGCAGGTCCTTTAAGCCTTAAAATATCCTGCACTGAATTACAGGATTACCACAATTAAAAGACTTAAAGGGCTGTGAAAGATTTTCAAACTTGCCATGTCGGGTGTTTGTTTTCATTGAAACCATATAATGATCACTGATACTGTTTTTCTTTTACACTTTAGTGATAAAATGAACTTCAGTCATATTCTAAATTAATAATCTAAATGTTTTTAATCTTCTCTTTGGCTCATTTCTGTGTCAGTATCTGTCACAGCGTGCACAGTTTGAAGGAATGCACTTGACTCTGACTCTGACACTGTTTTTTTTCTGTCTCTGTCCGTCCTGCTGGTGCAGCTGGTGGCTCTGGGTGCGGCCGGCTCAGCGCCTCATCCATAACTTTCTCCCCACGTGCTCCCCATGCTCTCGTATTTTTGTTCTACCTTTCGGTGGGTGCGCGCGCGGCGGCGGGCTGAGCGGCAGCTGCGCGGCAGCAGAACTCCACACTCCAGCATGCACCCAGGCTGCTCGCTGTTGCATGGTTACAGACGCAGCCGCCACGCCATTTGCTCGCATTCTGCAGAGCCACCCGCTCATTGGTCGAGCAAGTAGAAAAACACAGCTCCCGTTGGCTGCTGGGAAGAGGCAGGCTGCTGTGATTGGCCCGGCTCGACGGCTCCGGCTCCTTGGAGACTCGGCCCGTGTAAACATCCTGGTTGTTTCTTTCAATGGAGTGTGTTTACCAGCAGCTCATTTTTGCCTGTGTGTGTGTGTGTGTGCAGGCCGAGGCTGAGTGTCTCTGAGGAGCAGAGAGTCTGGTGAGAGTGAGGCTAATTGGCTCCCTGCTCCATCGTTCGCTTTGTGATTGAAGAAGCACTCTGCACTATTATGACATTTTGACAGCATTACAGGCGAGGACGCTAACAACCCTCAGTCTGCTGGCAGCCTCGCTGCTCTGCCTCTTTCTCCGTCTTCATTCTCCAACCCAACGTCTTCTTCAGCCGCCTGAATCTGTCACAGTCTGCGGCGGCCCCACAGGCTACGCGTTATCCCTTTGGTGACGAGCAGAGCGACGGTGTCTCGGGGCTCAGACGTGGAAAATAAATTGCTCTGAGTTCTAAATGATACAGTCGGGCTGTTTGTCTTGTCTGAGTTGTTTTTATTGTTCGGACTATTTTGGTAGCCTCCTCTGCTCGTTTTCTCCATTATCATCACGATAAGTTGTAGACCTAAGTGCACCATCCCCATCTCATCCTGACCCCCTCCCTGCTCCTCCTTATCCTTTATCTGGAGTACAAAGAGTCCACAAAAGCCTTTGATCTCCCCCCTCTCAGAGTGAAAATCCATCTATCTCTCGCTCTCCCTCTTTCCTTCTCTGAAGTTGAACCCGGTGCTCTCAGTGACTTCGTCCTCACTTCTACATTCACAGCATGACTCGGAGCGGAGTGGGGGGGGGCGGGGCGGCCCAGCGAAGGCCGCCAAAGCTTCCACCCTCTCAGAGAGTCGACTGCTTAGCAACAACCAATCAGCCTAATATTTTTGGCAGGATCTCGCAGCCAATCGAGAGGATGAGAGCGAGCTTTAGCGCTCTGTTTTTATTGGTGGATGAGCGGGAAAAACAATGTTTTTCTTAGTGCTCCACACTTCAGTGCCAGTGACGAGTCTGATAATGCTAAGAGCAGATTTGGGGAGATAATCTTGGCTTTGATGGGGCTGAAAGACACATGGCTCATTACTGTTAAGGGATCTTATTTGCATTTTTATGCAAACTTCCGGCTCCAGTTGAGCAGAAACAACCGGTCCTGAGCAGCAGCAGTTACTCCATGTGAGCATGTCAGTGAAACATAAGAGAAACCTTCCTCAAATCGATCCACACCCTCTGAAACAATCCATTTCTGAGTCGTCCTGAGGCTCAAACATCCTCGAACATGCTCCCTCCTTTTTATGACTGAAGAGTGTTCGATAAGTGCGATCAATAAGGGATTATAGCTAGTCAATAGCGATTCACCTGCTCATTCTAAATGATTGATAGTGAAGCAATGCCGATACTGAATACACTCAACTGTCACGGTGCATGGAAATAAAAATGATGGACGAGATCACATTTTCTTTATTTCCTTTTTTTTTTTTCAGTGTGAGCTGGAAAAGTGTAACTCTCTCTTCCCTCTCCGACTGCTGCCTAGTTGCCCTTAAGGGAGGTAGTTAAAACCCCACATGCCCCGGCGGCCAACAGGGGGAAGCTGGTCGGGTCCCAGCTGTGTGGATGTGGAGCAGCGGGCGCTTCGGAGAAGGCGTGTGTGTTCAACCGACCCTCGCTGGTTAAATAAAGCTAAAAGCCCCGTTGACAGCGTCTCCTCCAGACAGATACAAATCAATAGTCAGGGAGGGGGCCCCCCGCCAGAGATCAGGACATGATTGACAAGCAATGCGGCAAAAAACCTTAAGAGTTAGGCAGGGTGGGGCTGCGTGTCTCGGTTAATTCAAGTCAGTTAGCTTGTTTTTAGCCTGGAGTTACCAGACGAAATAGAGAGAGGGACTGTTAACACGTTTTGCTGTGTGAGCACATAAAGAGGAATAAAACTCATCTGCAGGATTTGTACTTTACTGTTGATGGAGGAAAAAAAAACCTTCAGCAAGTAAACCTTTCTGCTGCAGAATTAAATTGGCCGAGAAGAAAACTAAAATGTAAAAAAATCCATCACCACAATATTTTAAAAAAAGTCTTTTCTCAGAGGTAAAGCGCTCTGGTGCTGTGAGAAATCCTTAACCCATACATCATCTAAGGGAAAACACTCTGACCCCCTGCATCTTATTTTTAGCTGCTCACTGTGTCCCTGCCAACACTGCATCTAAATGAAATATGCAGAAAATGCATCCACTATATTTCGCAATAACTCGGAAAGATTTGTGAAAGTGAAATAATGAAAGTTTCTGCAGGGTTTGGTTGTTTTTATAATTGATATTTCTCTGCGCCGTCATGGGTAATATCTGTGAACACTGATTTTCTGCCAATATTGACCAGAAGACAGCCAAGAATAATCAGACAATGCCACCTAACAAATCCATTGAATCTGAATAAAAGATGTTTTGTCGACATATAAAACATTTACAGGTTTTACATGTGCATGAGCGTCATTTTATGGAGGTAATAACAGTTTTAAGCCTGAGAAAAGTAAGCGTGTCGAATCCCCCCGTGTGCTCTTAGCCGTCACACTTACCATCTGTTTCAAACATCATCAGTGTGCTCCTCACATACCTGACGTGAAAGAGACTCCTGTTTCTTCCCCAAATAAAAGGGATAACAATGATGTCTAATATAAAATGAGAACATGAGATTTTTAGTACCTCTTTTCCCTGTCAGCTTTGTAAATTCACTCCCAGGTGGTTGAGGTGCGCTCACTCAATCGTACAACATCGCTTTTAAACCTTGATAGAAGTAATTTTTTTGTGAGCAAATAGGAAAAAACAGGTTGATGTGTGAGTGATTGAGTATAGTTTCTTCATCCATTTCATTCATTCACTCCTCACAAAGCCCACCCGCCTCCATGTCCAGTCTCTTCATCCAGCGTTTCAGTCGTATTTAATCTTTTCACCTGGTTTGCCCTTCCTGTGGGAACTTTCAGTATAAATGAACAAAGTGCATTTTTGATGGTTTCTTGTTTTGATTCGCCAGCAACTGAAAAATCATTGTCTCCGCCACACAGTTTTTGTGTGTGTGTGTGTGGGATGTCTGGCAGGTTTAATAATCCCCAGGTCTGGTCCTGTCTTTAATCAACATGCCACCCAAACGAGCTGACAGGACAGGGGGGGTTGTCACGGCACAGGTGTGTTGTTGGCTGCAACTGAAGGTCACCCTGATTGCTGCACAAGTGTTCAAGAGGACTAGAGGAGGAAAGACTACATCTGTCCCACCACTGAACACTTCCTCGCTTTATAGTGTTGTCTGTGATGGCATTAAACAAAAACCCCCGCTGGGAAGAGTTTTAAAACACAACTGGTGTAAATTTTTTATGCAAAAACAGCTTACAGATTGTGCTGCCATAACATGTTCAAGGCAGTCAGCATTGGTGTCCAGGGGCTGA
Organism: Scortum barcoo; assembly: GCA_023238725.1. Lineage (NCBI taxonomy): Eukaryota > Metazoa > Chordata > Actinopteri > Centrarchiformes > Terapontidae > Scortum > Scortum barcoo. Next base: position 3,685,884 of record CM041539.1, read on the forward strand.
AAAGAGTATACCCTAAAGGTATAAGCAACGAATGTCAACAAATCTTTTATTGGAGAGTCTGTTTTCTTTCCGCAGGTCCCTTGTGATCATCAGCACTCTGGATGGGCGGATCTCGGCTCTGGATCCTCATAACCAGGGCAGGAAGCAGTGGGACCTAGATGTCGGCTCAGGGTGCCTGGTGTCCTCAAGCCTCAGCAAACCTGAGGTAGACCAACACCTGTGTTTCCTTTACCTTTTTATTCATTGAATGGGGTGAAAAAATGAGGAAAACTACCTAATATTCAATATTCACACACACATGGAATTTTTTTACCCTTTATCCACCATAACAACAAAAAAGATGCCTTCAGTTTCACTTAAATCACACATAAATATGTAGAACACAGCACAGCCACTTAGATAGGTTAAGCAGACGTGGGTCGGCTCATTATGATCTACCCGCAGATGAAAAAGTCAATTTTTTCACAGTCTTGACGTGTCAGCGTGAGGTTAAGGATGCTCTGAGCCTCAAAGCAAACTCTGTTCCTCCTGGGTTTCTTCCTGAGACCAGGAGTTGAACTCGGCGCACTCCGAGCAGCCAGCCAAGGTTTTTGCGGTTGCTTACATTCATTTCATGTACATGCATACAGAGTACACAGCAGACACACTGCACACCCACACATAAATCTTAGAGTAGCTGTTTCGCCCCGGAGGATTAGCCTCTTTGTTGACTGTAGTGGTTTACACATACAAGCACAGCGAGAGACCCCCCCCCCCCCCCACCCCGTCTGTACATGTATACAGAAGCTTAAACCGCCCACACCGACATGCTGAAAGTGAAGAGTAGCCCAGAGCGAGACCAGAGCGCCGCTCTCTCTGAGATACGCACCAGAAACGTGCTCGTGGTTCACTTTGATGTGGACTCGCTCCCTGTCTGTGAGAGTTTCGCCTCGGGGAAAAAGCCTCTGATACTAACAAGGGTCTGGGTGGCTGAGATCAGTTCAGTGTTAGTCTGCTGGTCCTGATGAGGCGGGTTTGAGCCTAATGAACTCTCTGCTTCTGCCATATATGTTTACACGTCTCCTTTATTAGTCTGGTGTAACAATAAAGAAACTATCCAGAAGTAATCAGTGGAGTTTAATACCATTTGACAGGTGGAGCTTTACCAGAAAACCTCAAATGCTTTCAATTTGGCATCGACGCAGTAAAGTCTACAATCAATTATCAGCGCAGTTTTCAACAGACCGCCATTTCTGGAGTTTGGTTCTGCTGCTACGTAAGAAGTGTGCGCTGTGTTTACATTGTGGACTGTGAAAAGCTAGACAAAGACAAAAGAAACAAAACCAGAAATAAAAGCAGATGTTTGGGCACACTTGATTGTACTGATGGTGAAACATAAACCCTGTATAAAAATCAGAAATTAAGATGCATCTAAAATCTTGTAATAATCTAATTGTAACCCTGTGAATCGTAATCAAATCGTGAGGTGACTGACATTTTTTATATTTCACAGAATGACATTGTTTGATTGGGGTCACTCCCCCCCAGACTGACTGAAATACAAAGCAACAAGTAAATAAAAGCTAAAGATAAAAATGTGTATAAAATGAAGGCACAACATAAGCAGTTCCAGCAATCCAAATATAGCGACCTGTGTTACTTACTATAGAAGAATCTCATTCAAGTGTTTAAGAACCTCCCATATTAGAGAGTGAAGTGGTTCTCCAGCTCACGAGCCATTCAGCCTGAAAGTTCACTGATTAACAAACCTACAATTAGAGCTCATTTCTGCCGCTCCACTGCTGCACTGTGGGTTTGAGCTCCTTGATAACACGTAGCGGAGAACTGCTGTGTTTGAGATTTAGAAAAATCATAATTTATGAAGCTTTTTATTCTGCGGTCCTCAGAGGTTATGATGTGGAGAAACCCCTAAAGGTTCCTCGAAGCATGTAAAGTTTCGACAGCAGAACTTCTCCGCAGGATGCACCAGAATGTAAATTTGACCTTGAAGCATCAAATATCACCCGGCTATACTGAATTACAAGATGTCACACTTGTTATATGTGAACTGCAGCTCTGGTGATTTTCACGCCTTCAGTTCAGAAATAACTTGATTCTCTACAGTCTGATGAAAGAGACTCCAAATAATGTTGTTGTGTAGTAAATAGTAAATAAATAAACAAGTAAAGTTACTCTGCACTGTTTATTTAGCAACTTAGTCCAAAACAAAATCAGACATTTCTCAAATATTTTCTCTCTGTACATGGATTTAAAATTTAAAGAGGACAACATCAGAAAGAAATGAATCAAAATTAAAATGCATTTTATTTTGAGACATTTTCTTATTAAAATGAAACAATTTGTTTTAGCTTATGCTGTGGCAACACACATTCAGTCTAGAAAATGTTATTAGTAAAAGTATCCAGAAGTCCAAAAGTAGTGAGAGTAAATGTATTTCTGCGTCACAGCTGCTCCGCCATCTCTTTGAGGATGCTGCATTGTTTTCTTTGTCTTTACACCTGTGTTCAGTGTGTGAGACACAAGAAGTGTCAAGAACTTCACAGACACACACACACACATGCACATTGTCATGTCATCCTCCAGTGTGCTCATATTGTGACAGAGGATGCTGACTGTGTGTGTGTGTGTGTGTGTGTGTGTGTGTGTTGGACACCTCTCTCTGTGTGTTTTCACCTGTTTGCTTTCGTCTGGCTGACGGGGTGGAACGAGGAGAGACGCCTGTCAGCTCTGAACCCGGTGACTTGCTGTGACGTCATTTGTTATGATCTGTGTGTGTGTGTGTGTGTGTGTGTGTGTGTGTGTGTGTGTATTTTAATGCTCATGTACTTTATGTAAGTTTAAATCCAGCCTTGCCCTCTTTGCCCTCAGTAACCTGGGATGCCTGTCTGGTGTGTGTGTTGTGTGTTTGGGGTGGGGGAAGGCTGACCCCCCCCCTCCATCACACACACGCCTACTGAGCACTTAGCAATGGTTTCATTGGTGCTTGCCGTGTCCCTAAGACACCAGTCTGCTCGGTGATTAGAGGCTAGAGGGGGTCTGCCGTCGTGTCATTGGCTGGCCTCGACACGCCGGGGAGGAAACAGCCAGTCACCTGCTGCATCCTGCGGAGTGAGAGTGTGAGTGTGTGTGTGTGTGTGTGTGTGTGTGTGTGTGTGTTCAGTGAAATGAGGGACAGCAGAGCCACAAACAGCATTGTCTGCAGAAAAAGAAGCCATCACTTCAAAAAGCCAGGAGTCGCTCGGGGGTGTTGGGGGGCAGTGAAGGCTGTGGGGTTGAGATGGGATGGGGGGTTACATTGAAGGATCCGGTGCCACCGTGGAGTGACTCATGCTGGGGGGGGGTGGGGTTAAACAGATGAAGAGCAGCAGAGGATCTGGGTGATCAGGGAGGTGAGGTAATGCCTCAGACCAGAGATGATGTCATCACATAATAGACAATACACACACGCACACACACAACCTGTGCCGGCATGCAGCGCGAATGAATGAACGATGAGAGAATTTGATTGATCACTACACAATGACTAACGATTGATCGCCTGGCTGTGACTAATGTGACAAGCAATAATTCTTCCAGCGTGGCGGAGGAAATGAAAAAGGCCAGATGGGCGATATTTTTGGCAGAAAGTCAATCTTTCTTCCGGCCATGCTGGTTCTGTTGTGATTTTTTTTTTTTTTTCTTTTTTTGTTTTGTTTTGTTTTGTTCCTCTCAAACCACCAGCACTGCCTGGTCTCACGCCGTCTGCCGCCTTTTAAGTGGAGCAGTGGCCTTGTGGGCCCATGGCGGCGGCACATTAGCGGCGGGTGAGAGCTGACGCTGTTTGACAGGATCGCTGAAGCGTTGGCAGCCACACACATACACAAACACTCAAACACGCGCCGCTGCAACTGTCCGACCCCCCCTCTACCATGCTCCCTCTGAACCCCCACCCCCACATTTCCCTCAAGGGTGGACCACAATGACATGATTAGTGATATCAAATAAGCATTGAGTGCTCCCGCTCATTTGGATGACTTTGGAAGAATTCCACTATTAAAAACATTTGAAGAAATAGTATTTTAACAACAGTAATAAAGATATGCTAATAAAGATGAACCAGTAATCATAGTAGTGTAGTGCACATGTAGTTTAATGCCATAAAATAAAAAAAACACCAAATTAATCAAACTACAATCTGATTTTACACAGCAAAGATGTACCGTACACTGGACTGTCCCTGCAGCCAACAGAGGAATATCTCAAAATAACTGAATGACTTTGGACTGGTGATAGTGAATATTTTTGACAGGAAAAAAAGCATTTGCACATTCAAAAAAAAGAAGAGGGCAAGTCTTGAATGAGTCTGAGATGGAGCATAAAAGATTTATGTGCATTGGAAATTCATAGCAAAAGACGACCAATGAGAAGGAAAACATTTATGCTGAGAAGTCAGTTTTTTTTTTAATCATTTAGAATATTTTTTAAGTGATACGCTTTTTAAAAAAAAAAAAAGTATTTTATTAATCTCCGAAACTAAAATTGAAGCCATATCCTGTTTTTGTTCTGTTTTCTTTTGTTTTCAAGATGAAAGAAAAGTATACAACATAACACAAGACCTCTTTGAAAAAGAAAGAGACGATCTTATAGGAACAGACAAGACAAAGGCATAAAAACAGAGTGGGGGTGGGACGTTGATCATGATTTCATCCACAGTTCATCAAAGGATACCTTTTAATTTGCTTTGATGTGGGTGGGGTGGAGGGGCTGCTACCATATCGTACCATATCTTGTATAGTAATACATCCTTTCCCCCCAAACCTGTTTCCTTCTTAAATGTTGTGAAGCTAAAAATTTAATTTGAATAACTTTATTCAAATTGGCAGAGCAACAGATTTCCATTTTAATGGAATACATTTTCTTTGAGCAGCCATGCCGCGAAACTTACAGAAATCCTGCTGGCTGTGGCATCTTAAATCATGTTCTCCAGGTCTGATGCTGAAAGTTTTCCTTAATCTAAACCACACTGAAAACAAAGAGGGTGGCAAAGAGGGTGGGGTCACATAAGGTCAATCCAAAAAATGTAATTGGATAATTGTGTATGTGGAGTTTACTCTTGAAGAACACCATTTCTACATGAATCAATCTAGAATTTCACATTTCTGTTTTTTCTTAATCTAAGTTCAGATTTGTAATATTACAGAGGCAGAGGTTTATATTTCAAAAAAAGGGGAGTGTCACATCAGGGATCTTCCACTGACTACGAGAGGCGACTCTTAATGTCCTTTTATCTGTTAATAACTTAAGTCATCTCAGTCTCATCTCGTCTTAGCTGTTTTTAATCAGTAAACTTTAGTGCCTTCATGGGTGATTCCTATACAGACGGACTGCTTTATGATTCAAGAGCTGTCAAAATAAGTCAAAATGAGTCCTCCCACAGGCCACAAAAGCCTCTACGGACTCATTCTAGCTACGCAGTGCTGAGATATAATGGGTTTTAATGCCCATTAACTCAACCTGACAACACATAAATGGTTAATTTACCAGACACACCTGCCACATCTTAAAGAGCCAATGTGATGGTAATGATGGCGGTGATACACTGAACATATCTGGGAGAAGGCATTTGAATATTTCTACTCGAATTTCCTTACAGCAGCTGCAAAGCTTTTAAATAAAAGCTGAAAATTATAACGTACCAACTGCAATGAAAATGTCACCTATTGAATGTCCAGCTGTGGGAAAGACCAGCATATTATTATTATTATCTGATATGATCTGACATGAGATAACCAGATGATTTCTTTATTTATAGTGCTGCGAAAAAAGCTCCAAATTTCATGACAGCATGTGAATAAATTCTACATAGAATAATGCTGACTTACATAACTTTTGACAACTTTTGTTTGTTTTTTCTCAGTTTTAATTGAGTTTCATAGGTCAGCTTAGCAGATCATCTGGTGTAGATATCAACCATGAGTGTTTGTATGTCTGGGGACACGAAGGACATGGACACGATGAGCAGCTGACAGAAGAGATCCAGCATAACCAGGCCGGATCAGAGACACAGATTAAGGCATCAGGAGCAGGATGACTCATCCACAGCTCTGAGAAGTTCCCCTCTGCTGTAAACCTCTTTGCACCCCCCCCACACCTCCCACCCCCCTCCAGCCATACCAGCATGGTGTGATGTGATGGTCAGATTGTTAACCCCTCCTCCTTTCACTTGCTAAATTTATCCTTATCTTCTCTCCAAACCAACCCCCCCTCCCTCCAAAAAAGATGACATCACCTCTGCTCGCAGCTCTGCTCTCTAGTAAATCATTTCTCCTCCTCCTGGCTTTTTTTTTTTTTTTTTTTAATCCAGCTCAAAGTTGCCTCACTGGATTTTTATCTGATTGGATTTTCTGATTATCAGGTCACAGATTCGACTCCAGCAGCACCTGATGTGTCCAGTAATTTTAATTTTGGAAGTGTTCATTAGCAAAACAAAGAATCACTGATTGGTCGTTATGTGACTGAACAGTTTGTTGAAAAGATTGAGTCACAACTTGGACGTCCAAATAAAGTGACTTTTTGATGACAGTCTTTGTGTAATAATGACTGAAGTTGTACTTACACCTCCTGACGAGCTGTGCAGGGTGAATCAGGATTAGGCTCAGGTTTTTGCAATGATGTCATCCTTGCTACCCCCTTACAGCAAGCACCTAATAGAGCACACACACACGGTTCGATTGCACACTTTTCTAGAGATCCAGGTTAATTACTTAGCCTCTTAGTTGTGTAATGGTCCCAAGCCTGTGGATTGAGTCCAAGTGTGCGGGGACTGAAGCTGCTGCTGCCGTGTGGGTGGATGTGTGTCGGCCAGTGTTGTCTGCGCGGGCGAGTGTGTTTTCGTGGTCCAACGATTGTCTGTCTGAGCTGAAAACCACTTTTCAAACTGTAAAAAAAAAATATCCCAGGAAGTTTGATGTGCATTAAAAGCTGTTGCATCAGACAAGAGTAATAAAAATTGGAACCAGTTCGCTTGCCAAGGACAGTTTGTCTCGCTGGAGCAGACTCTCATAACTTTATAATGTAATGTAAATACATTTCTGAAGCTAATGTAGTGTTCAGTGTATCAGGGCCTGGTTGCCTTTCGTAGAGGGGCTGCATCATCATCTGTCTCATAGTTCTTGGCCTGCTAGTTTGCAAACGTCAGCTTGCGTTAATGGGCTACATTACATTAATCCTCAGCTAACAGGACATAAAGTAAACATTACATTTGTAAGTAATCTGTAAACATCTGTAACTGAGTGCACTCAAACTTTACAAATTCCACAAAAGCTAGTTAACCTTTAAACTGCTAGAGTCAGCAGGGATCAGTGCACTGGGGGGGGTTTCATACACTGCAAAAAACAATCTTACCCTCCTCTCCAGATGTGTGCTTTCGCAGCATGTTAACATCAACTTGTTTTGACACGTAAACAGTTGACACTCACACTTTCAAACCAATCCGTTTGTCTTTGCAGGTGTTTGGCAATAAGATGGTCATCCCTTCACTGGATGGTGCCTTGTTTCAGTGGAACCGGGACAGGGAGAGCATGGAGGCAGTGCCTTTCAGTGTGGAGTCCCTGCTCGAGTCGTCCTACCGGATCGGAGAGGACACTGTCCTGGTTGGGGGCAAATCCCTCACTACGTATGGCCTGGGGGCCTACAGTGGCAAGGTCAGTGACATCACTTCGATTAAAGCTTGTTGTGTGTAAATAGTCTCCTTTGAGAGTGAGTTAAAGTAAAATCAGCTTTTAGAAGATATCAACATTAACCCAGCAGAATAACCCTTTTCGTTCACCTCAGCTTCGGTACATCTGCTCTGCGGTGGGCTGCAGTCGCTGGGGAGATGACGAGCTCGAGAGTGAAGATGTGCTGCTGCTGCAGAGGACTCAGAAGACTGTGCGAGCCATCAGGCCCCGATCAGGGATGGAGAAGTGAGTTTTCTTTAATCAATCAATCAATCTGTCATTGTCAGTAAGCCGACAGTCGGCTTGAGCCATGGCAGCTATCCTGTGTATCTTATATTGAGCGTCACAGGCACACTATTGACTTCCTGTCAATGGATTTACATACAATTAGTAAACTTTGCGGCCACGAGGGGGTTAACCTGAGTACATTTGCTTTTCACCTGCTGGCCTTACCACACTGACCGGGCTGATAATTTTAATGAAATTTTTAATCTACTTTTGTATGTTTAATAATAATTTGCTCTCTGAACAAGCGCCCCACCATCTGCCTCTCAGCAGGCAGGGTACATCTAATTACATTAAGCAGGCCAAAGTTAAATAAATGCTGCTTTTGTTTACATTGCGCCTGTGCATATTTAAAGTGCAGTGAGTAATTAAAGAATCATTTATTAAACAAAATGATCCTTATCGACAATTACCCTCTAACTGTGATAATCTGTTACACAATTATAACACAAGTAGTTTTTTTTTTCACTCATGTGTTATCACTCTTTAAACCAGGTGGAACTTCAGTGTTGGAAACTTTGAGCTGAAGCTCGTTCCTGAGACCGAGTCTGGAATGAACTTCCTGGAGGGAGAAGTTGCAAACGGTGACACCTGGAGGGAGAGTCAGAGGGTCATCACTGATGAACCAAAAGAAGAGCAGACGGAGAACCACGAAAACCAGAACCAACATCTGGACCTCGTCATCAAAGTGTCTGTTCCTGACTGGAAGGTCATGGCCTTCAGCACCGAGCCTGACGGACAGCTGGTCTGGGAACGTGAGGTGAGATAACCCATTCACAACATTCACACTGAGTTTGCAGTGGTTTATTTGAACTTTGGCTCCTGGCTGCTTGAATCCAGAGCCTCAAAGCTGTCACTCTGGTGATACATTAAGTATATTGACTCATTCTCTATTGTTTGTGTTGTGTAGTTCTGCACGCCCATTGCTTCAGCTTGGCTGGTAGGCGGGGGTAAAGTTACACCAATCCCCCTGTTTGACGACAATGCCTACAGCAGCCAGTCTGAAACTGATGAGGAGGACGATGACAAAGATCCGAAGAGAGCCAATGGAGCTGCAGAGTCCAGTGTTTACCTCGGTAAATTCATACACATCCTCTCACTGCACGCTCTCATTCACTGCTGGTGGTTAATTGCAGTATTTGCAGCCTCAGTGACATTTTTCAGCACGACTCGTAAATGAGGTCCCAGTGAATCTGGTGCCTGTGTAACTCCTTTGCCTTTGGTTTATCAGGGATGTTCCAGGGTCAGCTCTACCTCCAGTCCTCAGTGAAGATCACTGAAAAGTTCCCTTCCAAAGCTATCGGATCAGAAAAAGACATCATTCCACTCCCCACTGTTAAATGGAAGCCTCTAATCCGTAAGTCCACATCGCCTTAGTCATTAGTTTCAGTGTCTAATCACTGAGGCAACTTAGTGTGTAAAGAATGAATCTTTGGGGTGAGCAGTGATCAAAGACTGGCTTCATTATTGTTGCTTTAAACACAGCAACACTGTTTTCTAGAAATGTGTGAATTAATCAGAAGCCTGTTGCTTAGAGCTTCTTCTTTATTCCCCTTAATGTTTGACTGTCGTCCTATCCCTCGTTCTGCCGAGATCAAAAAACTTATTCATTTCGTCCTTGACACAGATTCTCCATCTCGGACACCAGCCCTGGTCGGCTCCGATGAATTCGACAAGTGTCTGAATAATGACAGGTTCTCCCATGAAGAATACAGCAACGGAGCCCTGTCCATCCTTCAGTATCCATATGGTAAAAAACCTGATACTGGACATTTGCTGTAAAAGATAACAATAAGGTTTTATAGACATTCTGCGTAGACAAGTGTACAGCTGAGAGATAAAATGAGTCACTGATGGATTTCTGCTTTGCCTCTCTGTAGACAACGGCTACTACTTCCCCTACAACAAGCGTTACCGGGAGAAACGTGACAGCGCCGTGAGCCTGATAAAGAGAGACAGGACGGGAGGCGAGAGCCGCAGGAGGAAGGACCCCGTGCTGCTGCTGCCCTGGTGGAAGGAGATCCTCGGCACCATCGTCTTCTGCATCGCCGCCACCACCTACATCGTCCGCAAGTTCTTCCACCCTCCCGCCCCCGTGGCCTATGTGAGGGTAAGACCACAGCCTGCAGTAAGAACACCACACTGACAACGGCTCTATGGGGCTGATTCTTTCATATAATGTTGATGAAATTACTGTATAAAAAAACAGCTTCCATTTACAGGATGATTGATTATGATTACGGTCGTGATTTAGACTTTTTGACATTTTGTCACAATTTCTGCTTTGTTATACAAAGATTTGTCCCCCCATCAGAAAATATTTCCCCAAAATATGTAACTGAACAAACTTTCTTTTCACACCCAGCTCCCTTTTAAGTTGGGTGGTAAAAAAGTTCATTTGAAACCAGGGACTGACACTGTAAATTCTACATTTTTCTGTTAAAAAAAAAAAAAAAAAAAGTGTATTGAATATCTAGTCTCACTAGAGGTTCAGTACACTTTCAGCCCTCTGGGTCACATGTTACCTGTGGCTGAGAGACCTCATTCAGCTTTTCCCCATGATAAAATTACCAGCATGCCACAGAAGTTAATTCACCTAAAACTCTCTAACATATATAATTCCCTCTTCTGTCCTCCTCCTGTCCCTCAAAGCAACGGAAAGAGTCGGAGACGCAGTGCCAGACAGACAGCAAGTTTGACCTTGAGGTTGTGGAATCCAAAGAGCCGGTTGCCATGGAGACCCGCTCCAGCGAATATGTGTCCAGGTACATCATCGTCGTCGCGCGCTGAAGCCGGGGCGGAGCATGTTCTCCGTCAAAGATGTTTGTCATGACTCAGGAGAACTTCATGTAACAGTACCGCTGTGCCAGGAATTGTTATGCTCACACTCGAAAACTCACATCGCGAGTCTCACTCTTTCAAGGTGTAGCTACAGATTCGACACTGTTACCATGGTGACCACTGGTCTTCCAGCCTGCCTGGATAGGACAAGGCAGAGATGGGAAATGGGAGTCGTAGTGGTGCATGATTGGATAACTCAGCTGTTTGCCATCAAATGAAAATGACCTTGGCCCCTGCAGACTCCACCCCACCCAGCAGCATCTGCCACGGGGTCGGGGTGTCACTTTACATCACCGTCAGCACATTGTCAGAAGTTTTTTTTTTTTTTTTTTTTTTTTTTTTTGGACATCCCAAATATGATCAGTAGCCATAATTTATGAGCTGTCACTGACCTCCTGTAGTCTGATCGATGGAGTTTGCATGTTTACATGCCTGAGCTGAATAATACGGTCCCACCCACACCCCACCTCCTCAAACACGAGCAAGAATCTGATTAAACTGCACATTTTTCTCCCTCCTGTTGTCCTCACTTATACATTTTCTGCTTTTGATCCATCATAAAATGACAAACACTCCACCCGCCCCTTTCCTTCTTAAAGCTGCTGCTGTCCATGCAGATTGCTTTTGCCAAAGAAGTGTTCCTAAATAAAACTGGTGGTTGTTGCAGCAGCTGAGGCGGGCATGAGTCAGGATCATTAGGAGGAAGATAGAGATCAGCAAGCCAGGCCCGAACCACATGTGCCCACACATTTCCTAATAAGCCTCAGCCTCTAATCCCCTGAGGACTTTGAGCGGGAATACTTTGACTGGGTGTTGGATAGTGGTTCCCAAACTTTTTTTTAGACCATGGCAGCCTTTCACAGCCCATTTAAGTCATGCCACATAAAAAAAAAGTTGCAGGTGTTTTAATGGAGCTTAAGGAGGAGTGGTGTTAAGGCATAAATGCACAGTTTTTATAGCAAGAACTGAGATATTTATAGCTTTTTCCTTAAATTTTAAAATGTTTCTATAAAAGAGAAGTTGCTATATAGGAGTTGATTATGTTAATATTAATACGACTTTAATATTGTGGTTATTGAAGTTGTTTAAAAACGCAATAAATGAACAATGATATGATAAATCACTCTGGAAACCTTCGGCAGAGTCTGGTGATATCTCACTCTGAAGCAAATTAAAGGCTTTCACTCCTTTAAGTCTACGTAAAATAACTGATAACTTCCAAATGATTTATGAAGCTGCGCAAGATGGTTTGAATTAAGGACACTGTTCTCGCAGCCAGCGCTGACAGAAATTTGGTTTCTCTAATAATCACTTAATAAGCCTTCTTGACCACAGTGAATCGTAATATCCCCATAACACACGATAACTTACACACACACACACACACAGCTCCTCTCTGCCTCAGTGTGATTCTGCTTTGCATCATGACAACCAGAGCGTCCTCTCCTCAGGTACCTAACTGACTTTGAGCCGGTGCAGTGCCTTGGCCGCGGGGGGTTCGGCGTCGTGTTTGAAGCCCGCAACAAAGTGGACGACTGCAACTACGCCATCAAAAGGATCCGCCTGCCCAACAGGTAGCGCCTCTCACACCACAGACTTCCTTGCTGGAGGCTATTAGCTCTTCCTTTATCTCCGTTTAAAGCTGTTAACCCGAGCCATGTAAGCAGAAATCTTTCTTGTCCAAACACAGAAAAGTGCATAGGGGGAGCACCGCCATGCATTTATGTGTTAAGTGTTTAGTAGCAGCTCTGCATGTATTTTTTGTTTCAGCCTTGTTGTTAGCTTGTTAGGCAGCTTTTAAAAAAAACTATTTTCAGGCCCACTGTTTTTGTTGAGGCATTTATTGAGCCCCTTGTGTATCGAGACTGAGCTCCTGTGAATGTTATTACAGTCGGTCAGTGTAAGGGAACAATTCCTCATGTTTTGTTCTCACCTACAGTTCAGTCAACAATGAATCAATCGTCAGACAAGGAACACTAAACACAAAAAAGTCAAATAAGCAGCGTCTTTTTAGGATTTAATAGAAATTATGTTTTGAAAAGAAGTGAAGGTGGATTAAAGCCTGAAGCTCAGTTTTTTTATTTTGTTTGTTTTTTTTTCGTAATTCAGAGAGCTGGCCCGCGAGAAGGTGATGCGAGAGGTGAAGGCCCTGGCCAAGCTGGAGCACACGGGGATCATCCGCTACTTCAACGCCTGGCAGGAGAGCCCCCCCGAGGGCTGGCAGGAGGAGATGGACCAGAGGTGGCTGAAAGATGCCAGGTGAGCCAGAGCTTTTTAAAACATGTTATCTTGTACAGCTCTGCAGGTCAAACATGGCACAGACGCTGCCGGGACGTGGGGCGGGTATCCATGTAAAGAAATTTAACTCTTCCCTCAGGAGAAACCATGACAGTTATTACACTATAGACTTTACATCACTGGCCTCACAGATGTTTAAAGGCCAGGGGATGAAAAATACATATTTACACAAGCATGTTTGCAGCACTTGACTAAAGGTCTGGTGTGTTTACTCCTTCATATTAGTTTTCAGGCACATTAGAGGTAAAAGTAAAAAATACTCATCCTTTTCCTCTTTTGAGGCAGCTAAGCTAAGATGGTACACAGATAGTGTTTGCTTACTGTGTTCACACCAAAAAAAGGAACTCGAGCTTCCATTTGATGATCTTAGTAGTCATAACATTTTTTTGCACATTTTCACAGTCATCTGAAGTAATTACTGGTAATATTAACATGATGGTTATTTGATTGTACCAGTAAGTTTGTCAGCAGCAATATTCCTGTTTCTCTTTCAGTACCACTGACTGGCCAATGAGCTTCCTCGACCACATGGAGGCGCTGTCAGTCAAAGTTCCAGTGTCCAGCTCCGTGTCTCCTGTCTCCGGGCCTGAAGGAGACGCTCTGGAGGCCTCCGTCGATGGACGCTCTCTGCTGTCCAGCAGTGCCGGTAGCGCCACAGGTTTTGGTGTCGACATGGCCGACCTGTCCTTCCACCCGCTGCTGGGCCACGACAGCTTGATGTCGGAGAGGGACAGCCAGGCCGACCCCGACGCCTCGGACACCCCCCACTCCTTCGAGCTCTGTCCTCCACGCGGCCCCAGCGACTGCACCTCCTCTTCCTTTGACATCGTGTTCGAGGACTCAGGCTGCGACCGAGACGCCGACGCGGAGACAGACTCTGCTTCTGGTGCGGCCAGTCCGGGCACGCTGACGGAGAAGAACAGCTCCTCTTCCTCGCACACCAGGCGGCAGGAGTCCGTACCGCCTCCTTCTTCCTCTCCTCCCCGGCCAACCTCGCTTACCTTGGCTCTCCCCACAACTCCTCCAACCCAGCGAGTCCAGCCCTCACCCAAGGTCAGTCAGGCGGCTGTAATTAAGTGGTGTCACCATCTTGTTTCACCTTGTTGGGAATTATTTTGGGTTACAACTCACCCTTTATTGTTAATATTACTCCGAACTGCTCTACCTACAGGTGTGTTATTAAAGTACAGGTTTACAAATGAATAGCTATGTGTCTTCTGAAGCTCAAGTAAAATGTTTTTTCCAAGTTTAAAGATCAATTTTAACACCTGCAGGTATGAAGATCTTTTGTGTAATTTGGTAACACTGAAATAATGAGAATATTCATTATTAAGCTGAGGTTTTGTATTTTTAATAAAAGCCTTTTGGCTCAAAATGACCCAATCTATCATTTGAGGAAAAAAAGTGTATCTGTAGCCTTTAATAATAAAAAAATATGCATATGTTAACATTTAGGGCCATTTAGAGCTCTGACTGTGATTTCCCTTTTTTGTTTTATCTCACTGAAACTTTCCTGTCCTGCCTCCAGGTGTACCTGTACATCCAGATGCAGCTCTGTCGGAAAGAGAACCTGAAGGACTGGATGGCTCAGCGCTGCTTCCCGGAGCAGAGGGAGCACAACCAGTGTCTGGATATCTTTGTCCAGATAGCAGAGGCGGTCGACTTCCTGCACAGCAAGGGGCTCATGCACAGAGACCTCAAGGTGAACACGCACAATAACCAATACACACCGTCTAGTATACGGGCAGATATTTATGTATTTTAACAGTTAATGGGAGGGAACTCTCATTTTTTTTTCAACATATTTGTCCTTGATATACTAAGTGACAAGTTAAAACCTAATGTGAAATACAGAATACAGAAAGACTGATAACGCCACTGACAGTTGAACAGCTAAATCTGCTTTAAAAAAAGTTCAGACTCTTAAAAAATTATATTTTTGTGCCGAAGTGCAAATCCTGGTTTGATGCCTGTATATTATGAAGTGGAACATTAGCTGATAGTGTCACCAGGCTTGTGCATCAGTAACTCTCTCTGCCTTTGTGTTTAATGTTTGGTACACATCAAATAACCTTCCACCCGTCCGTCCTCCAGCCCTCCAACATCTTCTTCACGATGGACGACGTGGTGAAGGTGGGAGACTTCGGCCTGGTGACGGCCATGGACCAGGAGGAGGATGAGGACGAGCCGAGCGCCCTGACGCCCGCCCCGCTCCTGACCCGACACACGGGCCAGGTCGGCACCAAGCTCTACATGAGCCCGGAGCAGGTGGGTCGACGAGAGAAATGTTAGACTGAAAATGTGATAAGATCTGATTTTATACTAAATTTCCTTCAGGGAGGAGTAAAAAAAGACCTGATCTCTGACATGCCGCTCTTCCCTTTTTGTCCCGGCAGCTCTCTGGAAACTCGTACTCTCACAAAGTGGACATTTACTCTCTGGGTCTGATCCTGTTTGAGCTGCTGTATCCGTTCAGGACCCAGATGGAGAGAGTGAGGGTGAGTCAGCAAACACATGGGCAACATAATCATGCCTCGAGTTTACTTCGCTTTTCTCTCTCCTGTTATTCAATTCCCAAATGGGTTGTTATACAGCAGTAAATTACCCTGTAAGTCAGCTTGTAAGACTGCCAAGCGTCTGCTCATTATAATCAATGAAAGCAACATTTGTCTCTGTTTGTATTTTCCTCTTTATAATACACACTGTTTCCTGTGTAAGTTACAAATTGGTTTGTGAAGATTTGAATTAAGAAAACAAAACAACAGTAAAGACAAAAGCAAGAAACATAAAAAGGGAGGGCTGGTGTGAGAAGATGAATTAAACAAAAGCTTCATTATACAAGTGTGTTTCCAGAATTAATTTATGTTGTAAGACATATTTACCCAACCTGAACTAGTAAAAAGTGAGAGGAGATTAAAAAGTACAGATCATTTCCAAAAACCGACAAGTCAGCACAGATTAGAGTTCAAACGGAAATGATTTGATCTGTTTGGCTTCAGAAAGAGTCCCCGCTGCTGCAGTTTGTTAAAGCTGGAGAAGAGAAAGAGACTTTCTAATGAGGCAGTTTTTCTATCTGTCTGTTCTTTTATTCACTTAATTATTCTGTGTTGTTTGAAAAACTCTGTAGGGAAACTGTAATGCGTCATCTCTGTTGTCATTTGAGCGGTCCTTGTTGTCATTTTAAGTGGTTGATATTTTTCTTTGCCCTTGCGTGTGTGATCGAGCAGAGAATCTTTGTCTCGGTAACAAAGGGCCTGGTTAGCCATTAGCACCGCTCGACTCACAGGTGTTTACATCCTCTCCTTCCAGACGCTGACAGAGGTGAGAGCGCTGCGATTCCCAGAGGTCTTCTCCAAAAACAACGTTCAGGAGGTGAGTGGCCGTCTGCTGCCACCTAGTGGCTCTAAACACGAACTACGACTGAGCCGAGAGGAAAAAATAAACTGCTGTTTTTTTATCCTGACAACAAGAAGCAAAGAGAAACTAACAGAGTGAGACACACCCAGAGCTGTGAGAGCTCACTGTCACTATTGTTAGTCTGTCACAGATTTAAGTCACCTGTCCACCTTCTTTATCCGCACAGTAAGTCAAACCTGCTGAGTTAATCCAATTAGCAGGTAGAGTTGGATTATTTTGCCCCAAATCACTAGGAAATACATTTGAATATGCAATTATCGTTTGTTTGCACACTTAAAGCTAAATGGCAGCATCGTTATGTTACGCAGTCAACATGACAGTCAATATAATACTATAATCTGTAAGAATAATCCATATGTCCATAATCCCATTAGAATCAAACGATCAATATGTTCAAATAATCAACAAAATCTGTGTTCTTCAGTATCACAGCCGGCCTACAGTTTGATGTGGGGTCGGTCGGATACATCACCTCATTTACCCGTTTACTTCCTAATGAGGTTAACACAGCATAATCTGGGATTCTCCAACACTTGAAATCCCCCCCCACCCTGTTATCCTAGTACCTCACTTAACCAGTTGTGTGTTCTCGTCTATTTATAGATGTCCTGTACATTGTGTGAGTACTGTGTGTGTTATTGTGTACTGCCTGTGTATGCGTGTGTCCTTCCTTATATGACTCATGTGCTTAAATTAAATTAGATTAGATTTTCCTGCTTCTGCTAACTGAATTTAAAGCATAAAACTTGATCTAATGGATGATAATATTAGCGGTAGCATTACTTTAACCTGATGCTGCTCTGAAACATCGCTGTCCTGTCTGTTTTCTCTCCGTGTAGCTGAACATGGTGCGCAGCATGCTGTCGTGGAGCCCCGGCGAGCGTCCCGAGGCGGCCGAGATCACGGGGACCCCCCTCTTCCAGGAGCTGGAGCTGCCGTGCCGCCTGGCTGTGAGGCAGCGCTCCCGCACATACAGCGCCTCGTCCATGGGCCGACCTGCGCGCCAGACTTCGACTACCTGAAAAAAAATCCCATGACGCAATATGTAACCCTCATCCCTCCATCACCCCGGTTCCCCCTTTATCCCCCACCCCCCGCTGGTCTGCCGCCCAAGAGAAACACCTCAGCCCCATGCGATCACACACTGCCTCAGAAAGAATCACTTTAAATACCAAGTCTGACAAACGTGCAGGATTTTTATCTCTGCGGCTTCAAAGCAGCGAGACGCCGTCCTGCACAGTTACTCTGCTTGGCAAACACATCTGCCGTTACATACTCGCACGCCATTATGCTGCCCACGCTCCCAATTTTAATCACACTTACAAGTGAAAGAAATATTTTTAAAGCGGCAGCCGCTCGGTAACGTTCACCACCAGACTCGGCTCAAGTGGGACTTGCAAATAATTCTTTGTGATTATTTTAAAATGGCTCTGAGGACCAGATGGGCGGTGTCTGCACACAACGTTATAACCAATCGATTTCAAAATGTTTACCTGTGATTGTCTTAAATATCACTGATAATCTGGTACTCTGAGATCATTCACAAGTCATGCAAAGAACTATTGTGGCAATAATTTGATCCCCGTCTGGTCACAACACGCTGCTCGAGCTTTACATTCAGCCAGTGTTCACTCACCCACGCTACACCTCAGGTATCAAAACCAAGAGGACACTCCAAAGGGGCCTTTGACGCTTGATCATCCTAACTACTAGTGACTAGTTCTGATCACTGGTACGAGCACTAAATGGTGTTCTGACACCCAATATGCCTGATTTGGGAGACCAAAAAAAGACCATCTTTTTTCCTATGTGTTTTTTTTAAACGAGAGAAGGTGGTGTATTGCGTAGAGAAGAGTTTATGAAACCAGTTCATCAGATATGATTTGCCTTTAGAAAGGGGGGGGCCTGCTGCCCCCTCTGGATGAATGCTGAGCTTCTGTCTTTTTTGCATGTAACTGATAGGAAAGTAAAGGGATGAGTGTGAGTTTGTTATCTTAAAGCCAGTACTTGGAAGCAGTTTTTCTGTGTGTAAATTTACACGATGACTCCGAGGTGCTCAATCACTTTTTCCAACACTTCCTTTTTGCTCTGTGTACATAACCCGAAGGGAAAAAAGTCTGTTTATATCTTTTTTTTTTTTTTTTTCTTTACTTCAGAAGATATGTTTGATTAATCCTGTACATACTGTAAGGCGCCGTTGCTTGTAAATGGCTTTTTTCACGAGGCGACTGTAAAATAGTGTGATATACCGTGGGAACAAAGAGGAAACGATCTCTGCCATTAAAGGATAGCTGAATGTTACGGCGTGACCTCCGCAGACAGGCGATGGTTGGTCAGCACTTCTAGCTGTTTGAAATTATTCTCAGTGTTTGTTTGGTACCGAGCGGAACGCGACCGCCCTGCTTTGAGCACCAGAGGAGAAACCTGCAGGACCAGAGTGCCATTTGAAAGTCGGCTAAGTGTACTTTTTTTCTCTTGTAACCGATAAACTCACCTCACATTTTTTTCTGGAATCGTGCTACTGTGCTCCAAACCCGTCCCGCTGGTCAAACACAAATACTGAGGTCTGCCGCTCTCCTGTGAGGCAGGAAAAACAAACAAAAAAAAGCATTTAGTCAGAAAGCTGATACTGTTTAATCCCCTCAACACTGTCTGCTGGGGACCTGGACCTGATGTTGGTCATGTGATCCACATAAACACTGTTTCTGTACATAAGAAGTGCTGGGAGAGTCACTGACCCATTTGTAACTACACACACACACAAACTGCTAATTGTAATGTGCTTTTAATGATTGTACTTTTCTAAAGATATCTCTTCTTTTTTCTTCGTTTTTTTTTAAATAAGCAGAGGGTTTTTTTTTTTATTATTCTGCAGGGTTTTTTGATTACTGTAAAGTCTTGACTGCGTCTGATGACAGAAGAGTCAAACTGATGTTTGTTCGTCCACCTGCTCAGCCCACTGAAGATGAGTCACCCTCGTTGTAAAATGATCAGTTCTGTACTCCCACCACGAAAAGGGAGAACACTGGAGGGTTTAGATTCACAATGACT
Source organism: Scortum barcoo (assembly GCA_023238725.1). Taxonomy (NCBI): domain Eukaryota; kingdom Metazoa; phylum Chordata; class Actinopteri; order Centrarchiformes; family Terapontidae; genus Scortum; species Scortum barcoo. Next base: position 3,705,473 of record CM041539.1, read on the forward strand.
TCTCCTCCAGCAGGAAAAATGTGAAAACTCGTGCTGTAAATTCAGACAAAAGTTTCTCTTTGTGAATGACAGTATGTAGGTACAGTTACCTAAGTCCTTTTTGACAACTTAACACCTTTTGTAGAATTAATGTTTGATATCTCAAAGGAAATTCAATGATGGATTCAGGTTAAATTTATCAAACTAAATTAGCAGAAAGGATTTGGGAATTTTTTTTTTTTTTTTTTTTAACAGAAGTAAATCCCTGAGTGAATTATAATATCATTTTTTGGACGATTTACAACAGGAAAGAAGGAAATATTTCACAACTTAAATCACCTACAGTAGTAAATAGTTCGTCAGCTTCAAACTGTTAACAGTGAAAACAGCATTATTGACAATAGTGTATTATCGGAGGCTCTAGAGATTTTCCTCTTTTCACTCAAACCAAGAAAATGTGATTATAACAGTAGGTTTTTTCATGCTTTGTTGAGTTATGTTTACCCTCCTTCCTCTCCTGCCGTTCGGGTAACTTTTCCTGAGGTTTGTTCAGTTGAAAAATCAAACCCTCCCTCGTTTTCTCGACCTCTGTGTGGACATGTAGTCGCGTGTTCTTGTGCACACACCACCCCCCCATTCTCTGTCCATGTTATATTGTAAATATGTTTATTTGCTTTATTTATGTTTTAATGACGTGATCAATCCTTTTTGGGTTGGTGTTATTACGAATGCACTTCATGCGATGGAGCGCGTTGGAATATGATGACTTCTTACAAGTCTAAATTTAATAAACTGTTCTATACCATTTGTACAGTTTGGTGTCCTTGGTGTGCTGTCTGTGGGCGGCGGGCAGTCGGGTCATTCACATGTTCATCACCAGATCGTCACTTGGCAAATAACCACCAGTTTTAGTTAATTTAATGAAAACAGGACTCTTTCTGTCCTTACATAGCAGCCTTATGAAGAATTTCCAGTGTTGCTGTATGTGTATATTTAAATAGTTCACATAAGGCTTCGTTTATCCTGCATACAACACATAACGTAACAGAAACACAGTAGTTCACAAATAAGAAACAAAGAAAATGGAACATTTGCAATGATGATAATGAAAATTATCCACAGAAATACTGTAATAAATACAGGATTAGACTCTAATATCTTTAAGAAGGTGCCGGAGTAGAACGTTATAGGAACGTTATTGTAAAAGTGATATTCTGTGATACTACTACTGCTAAAATAACGACAAAAACAACTACAAAGTCAAAGTTTGAACCATTTACATACAATATAATGTAGAAATTTCCTTGACCTTTTGGATTTTTTTCACCCACATGAAACTTCTATATAAGTAAATTCTTTATATTAAGTAAGCTCTGCACACCGATACAGGTGTTTTTATGTGAACTATGTGAGGTTCCTGTTAAAGAGGTCTAGTGAGGAAAAATAAGTGAAATCACCTGTGTGGGTGTTTATAGACATGCAGGGACTTTGATGTAAAGGAAAGACTGTCAATATATCAAAAGTAGATATTATTTCTCAAGACAGCATCTTTTGTTTGAATTATAATCTTAAAGCTTTCAAGGACACCTCGAGGTCTTCATCAGCAGATGGCGGTGGTTGAATGTAACATTTACATTCAGTAAGTACATTTACTCGACTACTATGCTTAAGTGCAGTTTATCTTATCTTATTTTAATAATTTTGTAGACTTATTAAGACAAAATACACATCAACTAATATATTATAATGTATTTTTAAGGATTAGGCTACCAGGCAGTATGTAAAGGAGTAAAAATGATCAGCAGCAACATTTGTGATGCTTACACATTAATGCATCACTAATTATATCGAATGAGTACTTTTAATTTTGATTATTTGATTTTGATGCTAATAATTTTATCATTTTGCTTATATTTTAATGCAGTATTTTTTACACTGTTACTTCTTTAAGTCAAGTAAAAGGTCTGAGTCCACCTCTGGCAACTCTTTAAGCTGTCATTAAATTAATAATGTCCTTGAAGTTGATAAATTGGCCTTTTCACTGATGAAGACAGTGAGAAGTTGGAGTTAAAAGCCCCAAAAGCTGGTAAGATTAATAAGACTAATTTTAAGGTCAACAGCTTGGTTTGATGCTCCGTGAAAGCAGCATGGATGGAAGACGGGTTAAATACGAATGAACTAATCTTTTTATGTGACTTAATATAAAAAGGTTTTCAGATAGAATATAAAGAGTTAAGTTATCTCTGAATATGGAGGTAAAAGTAAAGTAATATCTTTGCAAAATAACCCAATAAAGGGGAACATTTATGGGGAAATATGAGAAAATATCATGGAGAGATATTATAGAGAGATATTATGGGAAAATGTTGAGATATTATGGGGATATAATATGATGATGTATTATGGCAAAATGTTATTGGACAGTATAATGTTGAAATATTATGTGGAAATATAAGAAAATATTATGGGGAGATATAAGGTAATATTTTGGGGACATATTGAGATATTATAGGGAAGTATTAAAAGGAAATATGGGACAATATTATGGTGAGATATATGGGGAGATATTGAAATATTCAGCAGAAATGTCGTGGAAATATTAGGGAGATATTGAGATATTATAGGGAAATATTAAAATGAAATACTAAAGAGAAATATTATAGTATAGTAGTATATTATAGATTTGGGGGAGATTTAAAATTTAAAAGGAATTAAAAAGAAAATATTATGTAACATTATTATGGGGAGATATTTGGGGAAAATATTGAGATATATGGTGAAATATTTTGGGACAATGTTATGGGGAGATGGATGGATGAATAAAATGGATAAAATAAATATCCATAAATAAATAAATAAAATAAATAAAAATGGATGAATATTTTGGAGACATTATGGTGAAATATTTTGGAGACATGGTGACATATTTTGGAGACATTATGTTGAGATATTTTGGAGACATTATGGTGAGATATTTAGGAGACATTATGTTGAAATATTTTGGAGACATTATGGTGAGATATTTAGGAGACATTATGTTTAAATATTTTGTGTGGAGACATTATGGTGAAATATTTTGGAGACATTATGTTTAAATATTTAGGAGACATTATGTTTAAATATTTTGTGTGGAGACATTATGGTGAGATATTTGGAGACATTATGTTTAAATATTTTGGAGACATTATGTTGAAATATTTTGGAGACATTATGGTGAAATATTTTGGAGACATTATGGTGAGATATTTGGAGACATTATGTTTAAATATTTTGAAGACATGTTGAAATATTTTGGAGACATTATGGTGAGATATTTTGGAGACATTATGTTTAAATATTTTGGAGACATTATGGTGAGATATTTGGAGACATTATGTTGAAATATTTTGGAGACATTATGGTATTTTGAGATATTTAGGAGACATTATGTTTAAATATTTTGTGTGGAGACATTATGTTTAAATATTTTGGAGACATGGTGAGATATTTTGGAGACATCATGATGAAATATTTTGAAATATTTTGGAGACATTATGTTTAAATATTTTGGAGACATTATGGTGAGATATTTTGGAGACATTATGAAATATTTTTTGAAATATTTTTGTGGAGACATTATGTTTAAATATTTTGGAGACATTATGGTTTGGAGAAATATTTTAGGAGACATTATGTTTAAATATTTTGTGTGGAGACATTATGTTTAAATATTTTGAAGACATGAAATATGACATTTGAAATATTTTGGAGACATTATGTTTAAATATTTTGGAGAAATATTTTGGAGACATTATGTTGAAATATTTTGGAGACATTATGGTGAGATATTTTATGGTGAGATATTTTGGAGACATTATGGTGAAATATTTTGGAGACATTATGTTTAAATATTTTGTGTGGAGACATTATGTTTAAATATTTTGGAGACATGTTGAAATATTTTGGAGACATTATGGTGAAATATTTTGTGTGGAGACATTATGGTGAGATATTTTGTGTGGAGACATTATGGTGAGATATTTGGAGACATTATGTTGAAATATTTTGGAGACATTATGTTGAGAAATATTTTGGAGACATTATGACATTATTTGAAATATTTTGGAGACATTATGTTGAAATATTTTGGAGACATTATGTTTAAATATTTTGGAGACATTATGTTTAAATATTTTGGAGACATTATGATATTTTTAAATATTTTGGAGAAATATTTTGGAGACATTATGTTTGGAGAAATATTTTGGAGACATTATGTTTAAATATTTTGGAGACATTATGGATATTTTGGAGACATTATGGTGATATTTTGGAGACATTATGGACATTTGAAATATTTTTGTGGAGACATTATGTTTAAATATTTTATTTTGGAGACATTATGTTTAAATATTTTTTTGAAATATTTTGGAGACATTATGTTGAAATATTTTGGAGACATTATGGTGAGATATTTGGAGACATTATGTTTAAATATTTTGGAGACATTATGGTGAGATATTGGAGAATTATATTTTGGAGACATTATGTTTAAATATTTTGGAGACATTATGGTGAAATATTTTGGAGACATTATGTTTAAATATTTTGGAGACATTATGTTTAAATATTTTGTGTGGAGACATTATGTTTAAATATTTTGAGACATTATATTTTGGAGACATTATGGTTGAAATATTTTGGAGACATTATGATATTTAGGAGACATTGAAATATTTATTTTGGAGACATTATGTTTAAATATTTTGGAGACATTATGTGAAATATTTTGGAGACATTATGTTTAAATATTTTTGTGGAGACATTATGGGAAATATTTTGGAGACATTATGTTTAAATATTTTGGAGACATTATTATGGAGACATTATGATATTTTTTGGAGAATTATATTTTGGAGACATTATGGTGAAATATTTTGGAGACATTATGTTTAAATATTTTGGAGACATTATGGTTTGAAATATTTTGGAGACATTATGTTTAAATATTTTGGAGACATTATGGTGAAATATTTTGTGTGGAGACATTATGTTTAAATATTTTGGAGACATTATGGTGAGATATTTGGAGACATTATGTTGAAATATGGAGACATTTGTGAGACATTTAGATTGTTTAAATATTTTGGAGACATTATGGTGAGATATTTGGAGACATTATGTTTGAAATATTTTGGAGACATTATGGTGAGATATTTGGAGACATTATGTTGAAATATTTTGGAGACATTAGTTTGGAGAATATTTTGGAGACATTATGTTTAAATATTTTGTTGGAGACATTATGTTTAAATATTTTGGAGACATTATGGTGAGATATTTGGAGACATTATGTTTAAATATTTTGGAGACATTATGGTGAGATATTTAGGAGACATTATGTTTAAATATTTTGGAGACATTATGGTGACACATTTAGTGGAGATGTTTGTAGTAAAGGCGCCTTTTCAAAATAAAAGTTTAAAGCCATCCCGGTTGCGCATTTCCGCCGCGCTCACGTCACTTCCGGACGTCGGTCTGCGGCTCGGTGCGGCGCTCCGGAAAGATGTGAAGCAGGCGAGCAGCGGACAGCAGCCTGAACGAAAACACCGAACCTGCCCCCTCTTTTTACCCCTTTCAGCCAGCCGCCACCACCACCTCCCCCCGGATAAAGAACCCGCTCCTCGGGCCCGGTGAACGGACAACCTCGGCGGCGGGCGGTCGTCGGGTCTGTCTCCCCGCAGCAGCAGCAGCAGCGGCGGCGGCGGCGGCAGAGCGCGCCGCCTCCAGCAGCCATCTTTTGTGAGAGAAATGTCCGGAGCGACGCGGCGGCGGGCCTGCTCGGGCTCCGGCAGGGGCCCGGGCCCGGGCCGGGGGCTGCTGGTGCTCACCACCGCGCTCCTGCTGTCGGCCGCCGGGCTGCTCTCCGGGCTGCCCGGCGCCACCGAGGCCAAGGAGTGCGACAAGCCGTGCCTGAACGGACAGTGCAACGCCGCCACCGGCAGCTGCGTGTGCTTCCCCGGCTGGGTCGGGGACCAATGCCAGCACTGCGGAGGGAGGTTCAGGTACGGGGGGGACAGAGCCGGGGTTACCACCGGGAGTGTGTGTGTGCATCACATCTATACATCTGCTTTTTTGTTTTTTTTTGCTTTGTGCAGAGCCCCACACTGAAATACTACGATCACTGTCACTGCTCCTGCTGCACATGCATGACATGTTTTTTAAAGATGCTGAGCAGTGTGTGATGATATTTAGCATGCAGCATCACCCAGCACCAAAACCAACATTTCTGCACACATTACAGAGTAAAAGAAAATGCTGCTGCACTGTGACGGCCTGTGAGGTTTGGAGGGCACTTTAAACCACAGCAGGACTTTATTTCTTACTTTTTAATACATTTTTTGGTGATAAAATGGGCGAAAATGTCAAGAAATCCCCAGAGGATGAGAGGACGTCATGTAATTGTGATCTGCAGCCTTTAAACAAACAGGGTGCTCAGGTCAGATTGAGTAAAATGAGAAAGTAAGAAGCTACAACCGGAGATTATTTGGCTTTTTTTTTTTACTCCAAATATGCTTAAATTATCACCAAATTTGCTATTTTTCTGTCAGCAGGCTCATTTATCACTCAGCTGATCATCTTGACAGGCTGTTTAACTGTTTCATAAACCTGGCCAGGTATTTGTTTTCCAGCCGGGTTGTGCCAGGACGCACGCTGACTCCCAGCAGGACCGGCGGTGGTGTCTGTTGGAGGTCTTTGGCGGGGAGCGAAGACGAGGGTTGCCTCCAAACGGGCGTCTTCGTCGTCTTATTGTGCCGTTTTGCAACTTTATGGGCCTGGTGGCGGCGTTTGACCCACTGAGGTGTTCAGATAACTTTACAACAGGACAGCAGCAGCAGCTCAGGGTCAAAGTTTGGAGGCGTGGGGGGATTTGCATGAGCGCAAACTGAACGCGCTCTGTGTTTATTTACTTTTTACAGCCGAGCCATCAAGGTTAACGCCGGACCATGTGATGAAACCAGAAAGTGTTATCACTCTCCTCTGCAGCTGAAAGGTGTCAAACGCCACTTACAAAAGGAAAATTCAGACAATCAGCGCTGCCCATCTCTGCTGTCTGTGCCCATTAAAGCGTCACTTCACATTAGAGTTTGTGTAAAGGTTAAAGGCTTGATTTAGACAAAGTCGATCGTGATGATGACGCTGTTGGCCCGTTGATTGTAAGACTGTGCCCTCCTCCACAATCCTGCCAAGAATCAGAGAAACAACTTTTTCCTCCAAACATTAAAGTCTCCTGTTTTTTTTTTTTTTTCTTCTTCGGCTGTTAGCGAGCTGATCTTGTTCCAGTATTGTAATGAGCGAGCGTGTCTGTGCAGCTGAAGTGTGTCCGTCGGGGTGTGCCCTGCTGCCAGGCCTCGGGTAAATCTGTTTTTCTTTTTCTTTTTTTTTTTTAAAGGCGATCCAGGGCATTTTTTAAATCTTTTTTTAATTTGATATTCTCCGTCACGCCATCTCAGCTTAGTGCCAGGTCGCAAAGCTCGCCCGATGGGAGGTCTGCCGATTGACATTGTGCGTCCATCCTCACAAACCGGTCAAGGGAAGGGAAGCTGGAAGAGTTTGCACATTTAGCGCGGCAGAGAGCAGGTAAAATGGAGGCTCGAGCGCCCGCCGAGCCTCTAATGTTTCAGAACAGCGGGGTTGAGTGCTCCTCTGGACGAAATTGCCCTGTCTTGGTTTAACAACCAGGAGCCCGTTGCACTCAGGTATTAATTGCGACAGCCGATCGCTGTGGGAAATCATCGCTGGGTAACTCGGGGGGGCTCGCCTGTTAGCACTGAGAGTCAGAGTGGAGCTCAAGGCGATGCTGATTATCGTCATCAATTTACTTTTGGAGTGATTTTAATTTTCGTTGGAGGATAATGCCCACTGGGTTCCTGCAGCCCAAAGTCTTATTTAGGCACAAGTTTGAGCTAAAATCTGCCTAATGAACACGAGGCAGTGTGATGTAAAGATGGCCAGATGTTGGACAGAAAACAAGTTGGATTGACATTTAAGTGACAAAAAATATCGATGATGGGTTCGTCATTCGGGCAAAATAGAATCTGATTTCAGCTGCTCAAATGTGAGAATTTGTCTCTTGTCTCACTATAAATTCAATATCCTGCACCTGTGCATATCTACAAATCTAAATGGACTGTTGGTCAGATAAAAAAAGCAAAACAATGTAAAGCACAACCATTATAACTTCCCAGAGCTCGTGGGAAGTTATAATGGGCTTTTTTTACACTCCTATCTGACATTTTGTAAGTGCTTATTCTAAAAAAAATGCACCACTTTATTAATAATGACAACACTTGCTAGCTGCACAGCACATCCTGCACTTCCTTCAGGCACATATGTATATCAGGCGCTCTCCTGCCGTTGGACTTGACCAAGTTGCCGGCCCTTAAAGCTGGACGTCCCTGTGGGGATTATTAAGGCCGGACTCTTTTTTTTTTGTCTGCGACTGCTGAGTTTGTCTTCTCCTCCAACTTTTAAAAAGCCTCAGACCAACATTTAATCGTCTGCTTCTATTCTGAAACTACACCGTACAGAAAAGTTTAAAGCGTTTTCCTCTGTTGGTTGTGGTGCTGAAGGAGTGACAGTCTGACCCCGAAACTTACACTAATAACACAGCAGGGGCACTGACCTGCAGCGTGATGTTTATCGGCTCAAACGTCGGCGTTATCGTGGATGTCGGGAGCCGCCTCACCCAGCCGGGCCAATTATCATCAAACGGGACGGTAAACTTTCTGCTCTGTGATCGCAGATTCGCCGGGGAATCGGGGTTAATGTGGTCAAAGGGCCGATAGTTTTCCGGGGAGAGCCTGTGGTCTGAGGCCGTGTTTAGCATACAGACAATGCTGCCATACATGAGCGGCTGAATGCTGCTTAAAAGCAGCTTTCAGTGGCAGGGTTGTGCCAAGATGGAGTCCCGGCTCGCCGTGAGGGCCAAAATCAACACGGAGGAGGAGCAGTGGGGTGTTTTGTGGTTGTTTTATTGCACAAAAATTAGTTTTTCTTTTTCATCTGAGGACATTTTGAACTTTGTGGCTCTGTGTAGTGAGGTGTGTAAGTTTTGCCCCATGAAACAATGAGTGCATCTTGTTGGAGCTGCAAAATATGAAATTATCACAATATTAACACAAATATTGTGTTCAAATATTTAGAATACAGTTTGGCATTGATGTGTTCTTCTGTACACTTTGTTTTTAAGTTCAACAGCGACACACTTTTCCAAGGTTGAGCGTGTCCGTTTCTCTGGACCGTCCATCGACCTCGGCGAGTGTCAGTTTTTAGGTGGGACTGTTTCTTTGGAAGGCAGAAGTTTCAAGGGGAAATATTTTTTTATCTGGAAAGAGAGCTGCTGCTGAATTATTTAAAAGTAAGAGTTGACAGTGAAGAGATGACAGGAAGTATGTGTGAAAGAGAGAGACGGGGAACAACATAAAGTAAAGGTCTGTTTAGTTTATTGTTGGCGCCTTATACCTGCACACCAACAGGGATGATGTGATTTTTCATGGCTTTGTACACCACAGGTGAAATGCAGTTCATTCCTGAAGTTGAAGTGTGGCAAACTCTGAGATCTCAGAGATAGATTTCTCAAAACCTGGTTAGCAAAACTGTCTGACTGGGCTGATATCTGTAGAGATAAATGAGACATAAAGATACATTTCCAAATATAGACCCGCCCAGGCTAATACCTGCTTATTTAAAGTTAATGTGAAGTCCGTGTGGTTGATGACCATCTTAGTTGAACTGCACAGCCTGCTGATTCATACTGTTGATACCCAGATAGCCAAAAACAGTAAGAAATGTCTATACTTATGTGAAAAGCTCCTTTTTAATGTGGTCATTTCTCGTAGTGTAGATCTGTATCTGATCAGTTTATAGCTACAAAAGGCAGCTTCATGCCTCTCAACAGAGAGTCCCAAAGACAGGCGACTATCTTTTTTTTTTTTTTTATATCAGTATGATGTGATCAATCAGTTTTTTTTAGTAGGATCAAACTTATGAGCCAGTTTTCTCTTGCGGTGGGACGGGGTGGTGAATAAATGTCTTGTCTATGCCACTTAGAGACTCTGACGCATGTTCATGTCCTGGCTCCAACCCTGACTTTTTTAATTAAGTTAATGTGCAACTCGGTGTCAACTACTGAAGTGGATTTCCTGCTCGTCTTTTGGTAGCTAGCAGCAGTCCTCTTTCCTACCTTTTTTTTTCATGGTCAGATTGGTGGAAGGGCCTGTTAAAGATGGGCACATCTACACCTTTACAAAATGAGGACCAGCTCTCTAAAACTCTGTTGTACTTTTTTCTTTCAGTGCACTAATTGATTAATTTTTCTAATTGTTTCACTGATTTTAATCATTCAAGATGTACAGTCCATATTTGTGAAATGACCAAATTAACTTTTAAGCAGCGTCTTGTCCGCTGATGCTCTGCTGATCCATTTCACAGCCTGATGCTTTGTTTTGCCTTTTTTTTTTTTTAGCTTGATGCTTTGTGTTGCCTTTTTTTTGTCGTTGTTGTCGTCTCTCGTGTAGCGTGCATATTAGTCCACATCCATCCCCGGGCACTCTCTGGAAACCTGTTTGAAGGCTGACCTCGCTTTACTAAAGGCCCCGCTGAGCGACCGGCCGGCCCGCCTGCCCTCTGCAGAGACTAATGGGCCACACTGCCGCACTTGTGATTTATTCTTTTTTCAGCTTACTCATGCAGAGGCTGTAGAAATGTGTCCCGTCCTTTTCCACAGCTAGCCAGAGTCAGAGAGGGAGGTGAGGAAGTTTTATGGGCAGGTGCAGGATGGATGGCTGTGAGTTAACTATTTCAAAGAGAGTGGCACGGTGCTATGTTTGTGATGCTGAGTATCTAAAAGACAGTTTCTTTTGTGCAGATGAGGTGAATCTGCAGCATCCCAGTGAGAGTGGGATGCATTTTTTATTTAGTCTGATGAAAGAGGAAATATCCTGTAACTCAAGCGAAACACAGAGGTGCAAGCAAAAGTAGCTTGGGAAATGGCCACTGCTAATAATTTATGAAATAATTATTACACAATATAACTGACTTACAGCTCCGTGAGCATGTTTTGGGCTCACAGCCTCTGTAGATTTGTTGCCAGTCATTTTTGGTTCACAGCTCTCCTTCCTCCTCCGCGGCGGCTGCTGAGAAACTTTATCATCTCGTGTCATCTCGTGCATTTCTCCAGTGTTTTTGGCACGGCGATCTTAACAAGGGAGGAGAGCATATGAGCATATTTATTGGTGATTACGGCATCTGGTGGGCTGAGCTTTTTTTTTTTTTTTTTTTTAAGCGTAGCACACTCTCACACACCCTCAACTTCCAAATAAAATCACAGTGTCCCTCAGAATGAATTTTGATATCGAGGTGAGTTTCTTTCTGCCAACATGTGCAAAATCACGTGAAATGATCAAATTATGTCCGCCGCTCTGAACTGAACTGGGATATGACGTTACAATAAAAGTGTAATTTCACCCCCAAATATTCCCAAATTAATTTAAAATCTCATATCAGCAGCTTTTCTCTGTTGGCTCAGACAGTCTGAGGGGAAAACCCTCTCGCCTCTGTGGCATTTGCTCTGTCTGAACATGTTCAGTTTTTTTTTTTTTCCCCTGCGCTCTGTGCCTCTGAACAGCACCGTTGTCCCCCTTTGAATGAGAAATCGTGTTTGCTCTGCTCTCATGCTGCACCACTTTGCCATTTGCAGACCACTTTGCTCTGCTGCAGGGATGCTGTTTGATGCATGAGAAAGAGCCATTGTCGGACGCCGCCGTGAACGCTTCTCGTCTCGGCGTGTGTCTAATAACAGGAAGTACGGACACCTGCCGGCTTACTCTTCATCTCAGGATGTTGTTTTTCTCCCTCCAGTTTAACGTGACACTTTGAATTTTCCCGACAAGCAGCTCTGAAGAAGCACGCTGTTGGCTGAAATATTCACTGTGAAGAATTAGCTACCATTTGTTTTAATAATAAACCAGGGAAGTGGCACCGCTGCGGCAAATTTGAGTAACAGAGTTATTAAATTTTAAATGTGATAAAATCATTATCACATTTAATCTGGAATTTATTAGCTACAGTTGTACCCGTAAGGCTTCGTCCTTATCGCAGTGGCCTTTTTCTGCCCTTCAGACCCGTTTCTCCTCTGTAAATAAAGAGATGATTAAGAGTTGATGACTGAATTTCTTTGCATCACTACAGAAAAAAGCTCATGGTTAGCTTTGGACATTGTGATGGTAAATGTCAGATTTTAGTGTCTGTGAGCTTGTTTTGGTTCAGTTCAGTTCCCAGCTTTGGTCCCAAATGTGTTTCAGGCAGATTGTTGTCCTTAAGTGACCTTTATGTTCATGATCACAATAAAAACGTTAATGCTGCAGCTGATACTTTGGTAAAGCTTTGTATGAAGACCACATCTATAGTGCATAAAGAGTTCTTTGTGAAAACTGCACTCATAAACACACAGAATGCTTTGTGATGCACGTTATCAACATCATTGATATCAACATCATAAAACACCATAAATGTGACTCATAATGAATTAAATGTTCAAGGTTCTTATGGATGCTCTTGGCTACTTATAAACTAGAGGCTGACTGAAGGGCCTGTTCTTACCTCAACAATCAACTATAGTAATGTATAATAGTCTCTGCAGTATCGTAAGTTATCTTTGTATGTGTTAGGTAACGTGAAGTGATGCATTTATAACTGCACGCTTCATTGTAATGTTTAAGTGTTGATGGTAAAGTAAAGCACAATAGACTTTCATGCATTTAAAAGAATCTATGCTGCATCATAAGTGATGAATGCAGTGCCTGGCACAGTCCTTATGAGTTGATTGTTGAGGTGTGCATAGGTGAGTATAGGTAGTCATACAGTATTAATAAGCCCCATTAGTCAGCTTTATGTGTTGCATTATAACTCGCTATGAATGTCCTCATAACGCAGTATAGATGTGGTCTACATAGAAAGCACTACAAAGATTTGTTTACTACCTCAAAAGTAGCTGACAGTCATCTCTGCCTTGGTATGTCAACAACTCCGAGATCTCTGCATTTTAAAACTCCTTTTTATAGAATGAAATTTATTAAATGACATTTCTAAAACTCATCGGCAGCTTTGCTTTCCAGGAAATACGTCCACATTACTGGAAAATCCACAGATTTCACGGTTAGGTTTCAGCGGGACTCTTTTCTCCTTATCCTCAGTAACAGACGTTGTTTCTAGAAAGTGGCATTTCTGCGTCGTGAAATGTCATTTTTCAGCCCTTTTTGAGCACCACAAAGGAAATTTCATTTACGTTTGTTGTACTGGGATGGCAGCAAAAAGTTTCACGTAGGAGTTTTCATGTCGGGTCTGCCTGGTTAGATACCACCAGAGGTTCATGAGAAAAGTGGTTTTGAACTTGAATTAGTTTTTTCCTCGAGTTCATTTGTTGTCTTTTTTAGCAATGACTTCTCTTCCTTCGTGCATACATGTGATTTAGAGGAAGTAGCTCTTAAACAGTTCTTAAAGTGGTGACTACTGTTAAAATCATTAACTTAGAGTTAATAAATAACTGTTTTGATTATCTCTCAGTGTTTCAGAGGGATATTTGCGCCATGGTAGTAAGTCAGTGTGAGTTGTGTTGAGGGTGGTGCTGTGTCGGCTGTGGTAGCGTCTGCAGCTCCTCGTCCTCTGAGGGGAGTCGTGTTTGTCTGAGCAGAGACTCCCCTGCAGGCCCCGGCTGTATTAGCGCAGAGAGATCTGTAATTACGCCGTTACATGTAATTACGCCATGTGAAACTGCTCTATGAAAAACACACCAGCAAAGTTCAGCGAAGCCTCGTGCACGTTTGTGTGGTTGTCAGCGTGAGAAATGATCGACATGACGTTTTCACGCCATCACCTAAACTAAGAAACACATCGGTCCGTTGCAGAGACAGCAGAGGAGCATTGCTGCAATATAAAATCATCCGTTTGGCCTGTAAAGCTGTTGTTAACTTAACAACACCCTTGGCCTTGGACCTTGAGCCGTGTTTCAAGTGGAATGATATAAATGGAAACCAAATTTCATATAAAAATGCATCTTCAGGTTGTTGTTTTCATCTCTCTGCACATCTTCAAGTTGGGAGGAGGAGTTTTTCTCCCTGCAGCTTTCTCAGTAGACTTAAATCCGAAGCGGTGCTGAGAGGCTGTTTTGAAAGACTTGTTACTGGGCGTGTTAGCCGAGTCATCGCGCCCTGAGACCTGCATCAGTAATGATACAATCTCTGACTGCAGCTAAGTGTCCCTTGTGTAATTCAGCTCCCCGCTCAGCTGCTGTGTCATCAAGCAGGAATTGATCAGGCAATAACAGAGGCCGGGCGCCGTACTGTACTATTAGAGCGCTTGTGGCTGCCCGTTGCGGTGTCGCCCTGGGATAATAATTTGCTGTGGGGTTTAATCATTCTCGGCCTCTCAGCCATCCTGCGTGCCGCTTTCTGAACCACCGAGCTGCACAAACTTAAAAGAAAAAAAAAGTTGCAGAAGTTTGTGTTTGAAGTTTTGTGTAACGGCATTGTTTGTGATCATCTCCATGGAGTCATCACGCAACGTTTTATTACGAAATTATTTCTGCAACCCAAATATTTTAATACTTTCAGAGTTTTAGATTATGACATGAAACAGATGTCAGTACAGAGTTCACTAAACTGGCTTTCACCCACTTTTTGACAGGGCTGCTGATTTATTGTCTTTATCACTCATCTGTTGTTTCTTTGGATAAATGTTTAGTTTATACCATGTCGGGAATAAAGTGAAAAATGTCCATCCCAGCTTTTCAGACTCAAAGATATTAAAGTCACAGTGGTATGAAAATAACAATTCTTACATTTGAGAAGCTCGAAACAGAGAAAGGAGCAGACTTTTTTTAAATCCACCAGTTTTACAGAACCTAATAGATTTATTAGTTTAATAATTTACCAAATAACACGACCTGGCTCTGTTGCGCTTTAATGAGGCTCAGTGGTGCAATACGAACATGCTGATGAACAAACTATTGGACTTTTGGATCTGATGATGAACAGTGATAGTTCATCTTTATGGGAGGGGACATTAACATATGAACCAGATTTCATTGCAATCCATCAAATAGTTATTCAGATATTTCAGTCTGGACCAAAGCGGTGACCCTAAAAGACCTACATTGAGATTGATGTCCGATCATTGTAAATCCTTTGAGTATTTTTTTTAATGTTGCTTACACAGTCCAAGAAACATAAGACATACATTTAGGTTAGTGTCTATGCCTGTCACTTACTATTAATTAGTTATGGCACCTTTAAATCCGTTATTTCAGTGCCTGAAGTTGAAATTAAATTCACCAATCAGCTGTCTGTTTGGTTAAAAAGCATTGTTGTAGTGGAATTCCATATGGAGCCATTTGGCTTTTTTTTTCCCTTTTCTCCTTTTCTGCTGCCTTTTTAATGCGACGCTTGCACCCACGCATGTTCTCAGCCAAACTTGTCAAGTACACAAATTGTTGCATAAATCCGTAACTCCCTTTGGCGATTGTGGGAGCTTCACGTGTGCTTAGTTTCACCTTTCACCACCTGCAGCATCACATCGCACCCAGATTCAGAGGAGAGGATGCAGCCTTTAACATTTCAGCTTGTTTAGATTACGAAGGGTTGCATCTTTTTCTCCTTTAACCTTCTCTTTCCTTCCTCTTCCTCTCTTTCAGGTTGACGGGGCCCTCCGGTTATCTGACTGACGGCCCAGGAAACTACAAGTACAAGACAAAGTGCACCTGGCTGATCGAGGGACAGTAAGTAGAGCTCAAATCCAACAGCGGAGGAAGAAAAACAGGCCAAGGAACGCTTCCTAGATCTCCAGGCAGCTGAGAGATGGATCGTGAAAAGCGAGGCTACAGCTCAATTTCGCAAGCGTGTCCGTAATGATTGTTGTATACAGAGCGAGCGCCGCACTCCTTCGCCGAGAGCCTCCGTCCAGCGTCAGGGTATCTACAAGATGATGGATGAAAATGAATGGCAAAGTAACTGTGAGAAATTCAATAGTCCTCTCTCTATTGTTTTAGTCAGCATAACCACGCCACCGAGTATTGATTTAAACGCCGCGATTCTTTATTTTATTTGGCTGCCAGCTCATCCGAACCATAAGCTCTTTGATTACATTTGCATTTTAGGCGTTTGGCCAACACTCGCTCGGATTAACCACGGGTGACTCGCTTTGGGGCTCAGGAGGTCACGCTGACGTTCTCCTCAGGACAGGTGGACGTTAACGGGGGTTTTGAACTCCCGACCTTTCCCCGTTCCTGGATGGCTCTTCTAATCGCCGCCCTGCGTTTTCATTACACGCTAATGGCACTTTTATATGCTCGTCTTGCGATTTCAGCAGGAAGTTAATGCGGTGACACGTGCACTGTATGCATGCATCAAAATGACAAGAATACTTTTAAAGGGCAGACGCCTCGGACGGACATTCGCTCGAAGCTTTTTCTGCAGCTTGATGTGTCCAATCTGTCTGCAGGGGCCTGAAGTCACTTCACCTCCTGAATCATAAAACAGAGCTTTACATGCTTTGCCGCCATGCTCACAGAGATTACGGTGGTAGTCGCTGATTTAGAAGAGGGCATTTCTTTCTCAGATATCCCCAGTCGCCCCTTCATTTTGGTTCTTAATCTACTGGTCACAAGCCTTTCTAATTGAAGCTAGCGGCTGCTGCCATGCCTCCGTTTCTTGGTCTGCTTTGGGGTTGGGGGGGGTGGAGAAGAGCCTCGCTGTCACCCTAATAAATAAAATTATGAAGACACAAATGTGGCTATTCATAACGGTTCCTGTACATCTTGTGCCGTCATTATGGATGCGCTAAATGGGCTTTTTGTGTTCTTCCCTCCTCTTTTCAATGATTTCATTTTGAGATGTTAACCAAATTTAGAGCAGAGACAGTTGCAAGAATCTCATGAATGTCTTTAATCAAAACTGATTAAACAAGCTTGCTTTTCCTGTCTTGCCGTCTATTATTTTACTGTAAAGGCACAAATGTAATGTACTGTATCTGTTCCCTGATGAAATACAACTTCATAGCCGCATTTAGAAGCTGGGATTTATTTTGAGGTGCAGCTTTTACATTAGACACACAAATAGTAAGTTTCTGTTGATTTCCTCGACGATTTACTCTGATTTCGAGCAGATAGCCAGAGAGGGAAATATCCACCCAACAAATGCTAGTACAGTTTGATGTAGGTGGTGACTGTTGCTGCTATATCACCGAGTTAATTATCCACCTTTTATGTTCTTAAAATGCCATTTATTCCACTCCTGTAGAGAAAGTGGGTGTTTTCATTTTGCAATTGGCCTCTTCAGCGGGTGAAACAGTAACTTTTAAAACCCGTGTGCAGCTCTGGTGAGGGTGACCGTGAATTAACAGGGATTTGCAGGCTTTGGTTAGACATATCGATACTGAGTCATGTTTACAAAGTTGTTAAGTGATCTTTTAAGGTAGAACTCCAAACAGGAAATCTGGCAAGCCTTTTTACTTCCAAAACCTTGCAGACACAGTTATCAGGTCAGCTTGCGCACAGTGTTGAAATCATCAAAATACAATGAAATTTGGCATCAAAATATCCAAATTTTTATTAAAACTTTTATTTTGATGTTAGAAAAACCTTTCTTTTTCTTTTCTTGGAAGTTAATTAAGGCTGCCAGAAGTTCACAAAGAATGAGCGGCTGCATGGGGAGCAGCATTTTGAGTTTCAGCGCCCAGGGCTTGTTTATTTCTGTCTGCTATCTCAGGGTTGGACCAGTTGGAACTGTATTTTACTGTTCAAGTACTGCAATTCATGACCACAAAAGGTTAATTAATAACTCTGGATGGTAGGAGCTGTCAGAGCTACAAAAGTGTGCTTGTTGCACCAACACGCAAGCTAATCGACTGTGTCACAAGTTCTCTTTTTGTGCTTTTTATTTTTCATTCATTTGTTTCCTCTGCATCATATTTATTTGATATTTAAGCTGATGCAATGATAACACAGGTAGATTTTTATCATAGTTGTAAGGCAACGACAATTGCATATAAAAGTTCTCACGTTCTTTCCTCTGTGTCTGTTTTTCAGGCCCAATACGATCCTTCGATTACGGTTCAACCACTTTGCCACCGAGTGCAGCTGGGATCACCTTTACGTGTACGACGGAGACTCCATTTACGCCCCTCTGCTCGCCGCCTTCAGGTACGTCCGCTGTGGATTTAACTGAAGGTCGGCTTGGCGTAGGTTTGATCACTCTGTGCACATTTGGACCGACTTCCTGAAGAGAAATGTGCCTCTGCTTTTTCTAAATTTTACATGTGAATCATTTACATGTGAAAAAATGTTGGGTTAGGTATTGATGTCATTTGATCAAATGTTTTTAGCACTCATCATCGAGACACAGGCTATTAAAGGAGTTTTACAGTGTTTGAGAAAACTGTGAGACTCGAAGAAGTATGCAAGCAAAGATGTTATGTGTTACTCAATAATATGACAAACTTTGAGGTTATTTGACAACCCCTTTACTGGCAGTGGTCTTACAAACATGGTCTGCAGGGTCAGCAATCTCAGGTTAAGCTCCCTGTTTCTTCACAATAAAAGCCTCCATTTCCTCCCAGTACATAATAATACATAATAACATGCAAGCATATACTCAGCCAACTGAATGTGATGCAACCAGTATGAAAACATAACACGCATGTTAACATTATGTTAAGTCTGACCCTCCAATACCTCAGTTAATCCAGTTTTAGTTTAAGTAAAATATGTTTAAACTGTGAAATAAATTTCACCTTTGTGTTTGTTGTTGCAGCGGTCTGATTGTCCCTGAACGTTACGGGAACGAGACGGTTCCCGAGGTGGTGTCTCAGTCCGGCTACGCACTGCTGCACTTCTTCAGTGACGCCGCCTACAACCTGACTGGCTTCAACATTTCCTACCGGTGAGAGAAGATTAACATTAAAAATTTTACCACTTTGAGCACTGTTTTACTTGTTTATAAGAAATAAACAAGGAGCCACAGAGGTAATGGTGTTTTTAAATTACATGTTGGTTCCATTTTTAAAGAAAAAGTTGAGTCTTTCTAGAATATAATCAAAATGTCCTGGAAAAGGCTTCATTTTAAAGTTCTTCCAGAGGTTTCTTTTAGTCTTTGAGGGGGAATTGATGTGTTATTTGCTGTACAGATGGTGAAGTAAATTGGGTTAGTTAAATAAAAATAAGCTCGACTTGAAAGTTGCTCCTCAAAATGGAAAAACCAAATGAAAAGTGTTTATTTGTCTGAAATGATATTCTCAGTCTTTGCTGGGATGGCGGCTCCCACATATCAAATGGCTCATAATCCTCTCCAGCCGAGCGTCTTCCTGCCAGGCTTCAGGGTTCGCATCTCTCAGGGTCCACGCATGCATTCACGATAGTGTCAGTCACCGGATAAAAGTATCTGCTAATTGAGAAATACTTTGATACCGAGGCTCGAGATGAACGAATCATTCCTGTTTTACTGGCTGCATAGATTTATTTAAGTGAAGGGCCCACTTCACACCCTTCCCTGGGACACAATGACGCATACAAAGCTATCACTTCCTGCGTGATTCAGGCTGTGCGCTTGCACCGCTGGTTGACAGCGTTTAGAGGATCATTTCAGGCTGCTGCTGTCCATTTGCTGCAGCATGTTTTTGTTGCACCATTACGCCATCATCGACCAGTCAGACACACCGCGCTGTGTTGTTTGTGTTTTAGTCGCAGCCAAATTTGGTAGTGGCCTACTTTTGAGGGATGTTGACATGAACACTATATGGAATAACAAGAGTATCATTGTGGTGTTTTTTTCATTGAATAAGCAATTGAATACCTGATTGATGCATTTAACCACTGAAATCATTAATGTTGAAGTTTAAATTCCACTAAATTTAGAGAATTTAAATATTAAAATGAAATATAGATGTTAGTTTTATTATAGAATTTGCACTCATTGGCATATTTCCCAATTTTTCCTCAGGTTTTACTAATTCAGATCGAATGTTTAACAGTTTTATTGTTAAAAAATGTATTCAAGTTTATCAAATTCACGTCGAATCAAACAGTCAAGACTCTAATAAGGTCGAACGTCAGATACCAAGACAGTAGACTTGAACATCGGGGCAGTTGAGGTCACTTTCTGTCACATGATCCGGCAAAGAAAAGAGGAAATGAGCAAGGGGAAGTCCTATACCACTTGGATATTTTTATCTGAGCTTGTATTTTTGAAATTGATAATCTATGATCTATACACTCTTCTTCCATGATCTATATGACACGCATGTTTTTTATATCTTTGAGTCCATTTAAGCCAAAGATTGAACTTCAGCCTCCTTCGGTTCAGACCTTTGTTTGCTTCTTTGCTGATTTCTTGTTTATTGTACCTCAGGTTAATGACCAAAGCTGCACCTTCACTCCCATTTTCTCCTTTTTTCTTACGAGCTGTCAGTGCCATTAGTTGTATCTGGAATCAACTTTTTAGACACCATTTGGCACTTCTTTGCTGCAAAAAACATCTTTATCCAACTACGCTGTGCTTGCTCACAGATCTATAAACACAGCAAACTTAATTCCCATGTTTATCTTACAAACTGCTACCCACACTAATACAAAAATGTCACCCCGTTCCTTTAATCTGCAAAACATCCATATATCTGTGCAAGGCATCATACCCACAGAAAGATCAAACTAAACTTTGCACAAGTTAGAAAGAGCTGGTTTCTTCGACCGGCATGAAAAGGAAAAGCATTTGAACAAACCAAAGCGGAGCCTGTCCCTTCCAAACATCTGCAAAAGACACAATGGACCCCTGCGTTTTTTCCTCCCTCGCTCATTGGTACTGTCGCCATAGCGATGGGATTGAAGTCGGGCTGAGAAACACAGAGTCGGATGAAAGTGAAGTGCCCCCGGGCCCCCAGTCTTTGGTGTCTGGGAGAGGTGGAGGAGCCGAAACATCAAACCGTCAGGCTGCCGAAGGAACATGAAAGAACGATGAGGGCCCTTTGTGTCATCCGTCTCGCTCCCAAACACGTTTGTCTTCAGGAGGGAGGGAAAAAAAAGCCAACATCTCTCTCCAGTCTCTCACTTTGATGGATAATAATGTTTCCAAACAAAGCAAAATTTTTGACATTGACTTGTTTACGCTTGTTAAAAAGCATTAGGAACATTTTCTAGCCTAGTCTGCGGCGTTTTCCACATTAAAAGACAAGCCTGGCAACTTCCTGTGTTTTTTATACGGACAGCAGATCCAGTAAGAAAGACCAAAACCAATCTTGATCTCCTAACAAGTATTGTCGAAAGTTTTCAGTTCATGATATAACTTACCAGAGATCTGCTTTGTTGTCCAAAAACTATTCAAATCAAATCAAAGACTCTGACACTGGGTTAGGTTGTAAATTGGAGGCAACACAACAAAGTCTTTTACTTATTCATATAAAAATGTAAAAGTTCAGAAAGGGTATTTAAATACTTCTCTTCATCAAGTCTCACAGTTTTCTCTGACGCTGTAAAACTCTTTAATAGTCTCTGTTTTGATGGTGAGACTCTGAAAATCATATGAAAATAATAATAATTTTAGGCTCATAGTTTTCATTCCCTTCATGTGCAGGCTTGTAGTAGAGTCTCTGTAAGTCTTATCCTAATAAATAACTATATATGAAGGTCTCGCTAAGTGAAGCTTTACTTATTTCCAACATCTCAAGGAGGATTATTTTCAATTGTGGTTCCCTCCATACTCCTGAAAAAAGAATAATAATAATTGTATAATTAAAGTTTTAACAGGTTTGTAGATGTTTATCAGCAGCAGACATGAGATATACTGTCACTGGAAATATTGTGTAGCTCTGATTTCTGCAGTATGTGTGTGACTATTAGTATGTTTTTGATTTGAGCAAGGTCTGAATCAAAGAAGAAGTCAGTCACAGTGTCAGTCAGATGCTAACAGAAAAGCTAACTGTATAACAGACAGGACCTGTTGAGAGACCCGAAGAGCATCGGTGGTGCTGTTTCACTCCAGATCGGGCGTGTTCGCCATCTGCTCTCCTGTCCCTTTGGTGACTTTATGTCTGCCGGTTACATCAGCCTCAGCTCGATGGTGTTTTGGTGCGGACGACCCTCTGAGATGAGTGGCAAGTGTCGAGGCAGGCGCTTGACCAACTGACGAGGGAGGACGATGCCAACAACAACACCTTCTGCTGATTTCCCGCTGAAGGGGAAATGTTGCATATTTTATCTGAAAGCCTGCAGACAGCCGAGGCGCCGCTCGCACAAAAGCAGATGTATCTCGATCGTTGAAAGGTGTTCCTGATGTTTTATTCATAGTCTATATTTGAATCCTCGTCTCTCCCCCCTCTCTGTTTCTTTCTCTCTCCCAGGGTGAACACGTGTCCCAACAACTGCTCCGGCCGCGGCGAGTGTCGCGTGGAGAACTCCACCGGCTCCGTTTACTGCGAGTGTGAGGCCACCTGGAAAGGGGAAGCCTGCGACGTCCCCTACTGCCAGGCCGACTGCGGCTACCCCGAAAGAGGCCGCTGCCAGAGCAAGACCTGCGTCTGCAAGGCGGGATGGCAAGGTGGGTTGGATATCGCTTCGGCTGCCAGTGGCGTGACCTCATTGTCTCGTGCACGCCGCTGGTTTGAGTAAACCACAATGCCATCATTATCGGGGCGGCGTCAGCAGGCCCACACATGCCTCAGCAGCTTAAATAAGCTCCTTACTGAGTCTACGCTCTCCATACAAGAGTGGCTGTGGTCCCAGACGAGGGTAAATCATTCACTTTTAACAGCCAAAAGCATTAATACATTCGCGTAAATACTCCTTTCTATTTTTGATCCTCTGTTATGGATCAGATATGGTGCATGTGTGTCTGTTGGATACAGAGCTGCTGGATCACAGTCGGTGAGTATAAAGTGATTATGATATGAAAACAGTGGGACTACAGACCGTATATCACTAGCTTGAATCCGAACCCCTGCATTGCCACCCACATCTGCAATTTGTTCAGTTATTAATATAGAACGAATGGAGTGAAACGAATTGTCAATTCAATGTGATTATCAGGCCACTATATGACTTAGGTAGTCAGATAATCACATTTAGTTTGCGGTGTACCAACACCAAAGCCCGACTGACAGAGTGGAGGGACACAGCTCATATAAGCTGAAATATAAAGTTTTAATGAAGAGATGAGGGGTGTGTGATTGCACACCTCCACCATTCAGAAGTGAACGATTTGTGAACGGGATAAAGATAATTTTGTGGATGTACCTGTTGAAAAAGTTCCTGTTTTCAGAGCGTCTGTGTGAAACCATCCCTCAGTGTACAAACCACAAAACATATTTAACAATAATCTGTAGAAAATAAGAGGCCATGTCACCCTTTTTATTCCAATATTCTGACCCTGTAGATTGATTTTATTTAAAAGAAAAGTTTAATTTAGTGTTTATGATTAGTGCCCAATGATTTTAAAATATTATGGAGATCATGTCTTTCCAGCTGTTTTCTTCTAAGACAGACGCAGGAGTAAGTACGAAAAACCTTCCCAGTAAATACCCAGTGCAGCCGAGCACTAAGCAGCCCCGGTGAAGCAGTTGGAGGTTTAGTAAAGAGAGTGTTACCGACTTTATCCGTCCAGATTTTGCCTGTCCTGGTGATTCAACCCGGTGCCTCTTCAGCTTTAAGCCTCCGCCACAGTTACCGAGGCTCCCGCTGCCCCCACAACACCCATCTACTGCAACCTGATGGACTTCAAATGAACTTTTCGCAGGTTCAGCTTCCTCATTGTTTCGGTTGAGTCATGAATATCGAGCCTTTTCTTTTTTTTTTTTATTATTTGGTGATGACCCTACACCGCTGTATCCTTTTTGAATCAGACCATATGGGCGTTTTAACCGCTCTATTAGTTCTTAAACGGCTCCACTGCGCCACTCTGCACAAGCAGAGACAACGGCTTAATTTAACTGCAGTTATATCAGCAGCTCAGTGTGCTCACGATCTAATTACCAAAGCTGAGGGAGTTCAGAAACAGACTGGCGTTTTCTTTAGCCTTTATTACCCTGTCATGGTGTGTTAGCCGAGGAATAGCGCACTTTATGTACTCTGTGCTGCCAGCTTCCAAATGAACTCATTTTCTACACCCAAGCAGTGCAAAAGCAGAGACAGATGCCTGTTTAGTCAAGCCAGTCTTGCATTTAATCTCTCTTTCACAGATGCGTAGCCTTCAACAAATCACATCTTTTAAGGGAGGCTAAGGCTGCGTTTTGTTTTATTTATGGAAATGCCCCCGAGGTGCAGAGGTAATTTTGTTTGCTTAGCAATACTGAAGTCAGGTTGAGGAATATTAGCCACAGGGGATTTTTATTTTTTCCGCCACTGAGCAAAACAAAAAGGAGAATGGGTAAAGTGACCTTGATTGTCTCAGTGAATCACAACACTTCCTCTCCGGTCACGTGGGCTGCTCCTGCATTGTTTCGATAATGGTCAATAAGGAACTCCCCCAGCGGTTTACATCCTGTCTCCGCTAAACGAAGGAGCGTGACGGCACGAATCGGCTGGTAAATGTTTTATTCGAGTCGGGTATTATCGGTGTCTTTCAGGTAGGTCTGATGGATGCACAAGTTGAAGAACAAGATCAACAAACTGCCCTCCAAATTAAACCACGACCTGCAAGATTCAGAAGTCCCACAGGACCAGGCCGAGATTTCTTTTTTTGACTTGGCAGCTCTTTGCCAAAAAAACATCTCAAGATCTTTTCCTATCATTCAGAGGTGATTCCGGTTTATGCTGCCATTATTGTTCTCGCTCAGCAACAAGGGGAAGGCAGCTGTGGTCAGGGCCATCTTATATTCGTTTGAAAAGTTAGATTTCTTCAAACATCAAGTGAAACTTCTGTAACTTTCAATATCAAAAACCTTTAAATAAAACTACTTTCCAGTGCCAAATGACTTCAAACCTGCATAATCAGTCAGCTATCTAAAGGTTTAAAAACGTGTCTTTAACCTCTCTGCCCTTTCTTTCACCTCTCGCTTCATAATTCAAGAGGTTAAATCAATAATAGATCATGTTTTTTTTTTCTCTTTTTTTCCACCTACAGTCGATTCATGTAAAGCAAATGGACCCTTTTTTTCCTCCTTTTTTTCTTATTTTGACTGACTGCTGGATATGAAAGTGAACTAATGAAGCCTGTTGAAAGTTTTCTCCTCTTATTAATACAGGACTTTTCACAAGCTAGAAGTGTTTTTTTTTATCTTGTTTTTAATGCAGATTCATTTGTTTTTTCTTTTATGTTCCCCTAAAAGGCTGCGGCTTGTATTTTTTTTATTGCGATAATTGTGGTTATCATATGAAAAGACTTATGTGAGCTTCCTGCATCATTTAATGTCCCGCGGAGCTCTCACTCTGTGGTTTCCGTCCCTCCTCAGGTCCAGACTGCTCCGTCTCGGTGCCTGCCAACTCCTCCTTCTGGAGCCGGGAGGAGCACACCAGGGCCGGGCTGGCCAGGGCTTCCCACAAGGCCTTGGTGGACCAGGGCATAATGTGGGTCATCGGAGGCTACGTCTTCAACGCCTCCGACTACCACATGGTCAAAGCGTAAGTCCCCTCTCTCTCCCGTGTGAGCATCTCGGCTCGAGTTTCAGGCTTTTGGCTGCGACTCTCATTCAAAAGAGCTGCGAGACACGAGTTCTGCTGTTGCTATGCGACTGCAGCGAATGTGCTTTTAAAAACACGGCATCTGTGTTGCAAAATTTTTAAAATATTTTTAACTTGCACACCTGTTTAGACAGAGTGTTAAAGTATTACTGCTGTCAGAAAGCAGCCACAGGACTTCTTCCTTTTTCTGCTGAAAATCAACAAGAAACAGACCACAGCCCCACACACAAAGCTCTGTGTCGGGCACAGAGTGAAGGATGTAATTAAAACCATAAAATTACAGGATAGGCTGATGCTCCTCACCCTGAACTCCACCCAGGAAGGTCACACTTACTCCCTCGGCTCATATTTTGGTTTTATAAGGTTGCAGGCAGACCATTTTATATCTGCTCAGGGTCGTATGAGACCATAAAGGAGCGTTCTGCCAACTTTACGCTGCTTCTGGGTGTTTGTCTCATTGGTAAAGTTGGACAGGAAACTAGAATAATTATCCTCTTCACCAACAGGGTTTAGCTTGTTCCTGATGTAGTTGCAGTGTTTCACATATTTCACAGGCGATGCTCTCACAGAAACAAATCGATACATCCAACCTAAAGGTGGAAAAACAAGGTGAAAACATGGTACTAATTGCATTTCCTTTTTCTTTTTGCTCAGTAGTTGGTATGGAGGTTTAGCAGCACTCAGATGTCAGAGGTTTTTAGACTTTGGAGGCTTGATTTAGGAACATTTTGTACACTGACAGCATTGTAGTTTTGCTCTCTACAGTTTTTGTTGTTATGTTTGGATGCGGAGACCTTTGAATCCGAGACAGTTAGCACGAAGGGAAGATAACTCATAAAAAACATTAAAGATGCATCGGCCGAAGTCCCACATGTGCAGCTCAGAATGTCGAAAAGAGTTAGTTCACTATTTTAGGAGATACATGCATTAAATGAGCACTAATGAGCAGCACTAATCTCAGTATTAAGATTAAAAAAACGGGAAACAGCTAAGATGAGTGCTGATGTGACGTTGATCATCATTTCCCAAAATGTTTGACCGTCCCTTTAGCTTTTCAGTCATGTAGTACAATGTCAATTAACTGTACACACACACACACACACACACACACTAATGTACCCTTAATTCTTACACAGTTTGATTTTTATGCTATAATTTACCAAACCATCTTGCTCGCTGCTTTTTAAGAGACGGTTTGGTTTCCCATCTGAGGTTTTAATTTCCTGCCCGTGGTTTGATCTGCTGTATGGCGCAGTAATCCAAACTCCAAGCCACATTTAATGCCTCATCACCTGTAGTAACCTGCAGGGAATTCCCCGATGTTGTGTAATTGTTTCCCTATAACCTATTGTCTTTTAAAAGCAAGACAGAATGGGACCCGGTAACGTTAACGTCTGTGAAGTTATAAGTCAAAGCTTCCATTTCAAACAGCGTTCCCAAAGGTGTTTTTCTTTCTCTGCCTGATCTTATCATTCCACATACAAAAGGTGACAGAAATACATTTTTTAAAGTTTATTTTGATGTGTAAACCTGATTGACAGGACAGACACGTTCTGCGAGTGAACAGAAACCCTCCTTGAAGAGTTTCTTAGCTTTTGTCCTGTCATGCCCGTCACACCTTTCTGTTTTCTCTCTGCAGGTACAACCTCAGCACCAAGAGCTGGCTGACCCTCGACCCCTCCGTCAACACTGTCACTCCACGATACGGACACTCACTGGCTCTGCATGAGGTATCTGCTCTGAATGGATGTTCATGAAGACAACACATTTTTTTATGTTACAGTGCAGATCTTTAGAAGAGGATGAGAGCAGAGCAGATGGTGACTCAATCAGATAGAAGCAGAAATATTACAAACTCCTCATGCTTTTATTTATGCGCTTTCACTTGTTTCTGTTTGTTGTCTGGAACTAATATATAAATCTCTGGGTTTTGATATGCCGCAGTGAAGTGGTGAAGTAGTTTCTTTGCAGCCAGAAAGACTGTTAGGAGCTGCTGATGGAATAATAAATCAGAGCGAGGATGATTCAGGGGGAAGACGCAGTCTGTCTGCTCCGTGCTTCGACACAACCGAGTTTGAGCTGCAGAGTGTTTCCTGATGCGCAAATTGCATCACGCCTTGTGAATGCAACCTGTAAGCCAATGTGGGCTTGCGAAGACAAATCTGGAATCAAATCAGCGTTGATGCACGACAGATAGAAGTGTTGTAAGTTTTGCAACAGCAGATAATGTACATGTACCTCACCGGTTTAAAAGAAACTGAAGATGATGCACATCTAGACTGTACATTATACTCCTCTGTCTCCTGGATGTGAACAATCCAAGCATTTGTGAAATCAAGCTGTTTTCTGTGGCTTTCATGCTTGCAGAAAACACTCCTCTTTGTTGAGAATTTAAGTAGAAATACATATTTTGCATAATTAATTTACTTGTAGGATCAAAAAAGGCCTCTTCATGTCTGAAAATCAACCAAATGCATAAAAAAAAGGAATTCCCAAGCTAAACAAATGACTCGTGAAGCTCACAAATAGCTACTGCTTGTAATAAAACACAAATACCTCAAGGAGTTTCTCGGCTCTGTATTATCTGCAGTTCCTCGGAAATATACTGTCAAGCACAGGAGTAAATTTTACCCATGTTTACTTATGGTGTTAAATCAAGAAAAATCAAATGACAGGCTCTTAAAATTGAGAGAGATTTTCCTGTCTGACCTCCAGACTGTCTTCAGGTTTCACAGAGGCTGAAAAAAGGTCCAGGGAATAATCATAAACTGGTGTTATTATTCAAAACTCAAGGACGGAGGGAAAGTTATTGGTTTTACATTCTTGGAGCACCCCCAGTGTTTTTTGGCTGTGTTTAACTTTCATATTAGATTTCATGAGAATAAAAGGTCCCAGGCTTTGCTTGAGTCGTAATGAGGCACAAAGTGGATCACAGCTCTGGACAAACCTCCTGAGTGCCAACTGTTCGACTAACGTGGACAAAAACCATGTGTGTTTCAACAGCTCAGACCTTCACTTTTAGGCTTGTTCACTTCATCAGGACTCAACAACTGAATTATAGGAGTTGATATTTTTATTTTTATTTATAATAAAATGTATTACTTCAGCAGATTCTAACAAACTGTATTTCTTCTCTGTGATTTTTGTTTTAAATTACTACAAGAAACAAAAATAAAATACTGTCAAAGTGGGGATTTTGTCACTAATGACAAATAAAAACTCACATTGTTACTAGGAAATAAGAATAGGAAGGAAATTAGTCAGCTTATGGGAATAGACAGCCCCATGATGATGATGTACATGAATTTGTTCAGCTAAAGCATTTTATCAGTTTAAATGTTTTTTTAACACGTTTGAATCTCTAAATGTTTTATTCAACAAAGCTTTTATTTTTTAACTTTTGATGACATTAATATGACTCCAAATTTCACGTCGCTGGGATAAGATGTAATTCTGCTCCACCGTTCGTCTTTGTTTCTTTCAGGGGAAGATCTACATGTACGGAGGAAAGATCGACTCCACAGGAAACGTGTCCAGTCAGCTTTGGGTTTTCCACATCCAGAACCAGACCTGGGTGCTCTTGAACCCCCGGGCCAAGGAGCAGTACGCCGTGGTGGGACACTCGGCCCACATCGTGCCTCCCATCCAGGAGGGAGCCAGTCCCATCATGCTGGTCCTGTTCGGACACTGCCCTCTGTACGGATACATCAGCCAGGTGCAGGAGTACAACATTGGTGAGTCGTAGGCAGAAAGCCCAAAAACTACCAGATTTATTCTTTAGCTATTTTTCTTTAACTAATAATGGTTAGTGCCTAAATATATCAGTTTATAACAACCGGAAATTAACATTGGCCACCAAGATGAAGCTAACGAGTTTTGGACTCAGTTGGCGTGTTCATCTAATCCACCAACCTCGTTGGCAGGCGGCCAAACTTAATTTAGAGGTCTCATTGTCTTCGAAAAGCCAATCTGTCTGTGAAAATGGGATGAATTAACATGCCACTGTCTATTATTGTTCCTTAAATGTATTACAAGTACAAAAGTAGCATCAAAGTGCCATCAGATTTTACGGTGATCGTTCAGAAAATGATATTAACCAAATCACTTTCAGAAAATGCCATTAGCTGAAGATTTATGATCTCTTTAACGAATAAAACGCTGTCAAGTGAGTTAAGCTGCAATTGTCTCCACTATAGATTCCTATAGGCCCCTACTGGGGCCCAAAATTCAAAATCCTCAAAAAGAAACCTTTTTTAACCCAACTGTTGTTTCCCTTTTATATTTCGTGATAGGATGATTGATTTTTCTCTTGCTCAGTGGAATATATGTGTGTGACCCTGCAGTCAAGAACACGTGGAGCTTGGTGTCCACGGACGGCGCTCTGGTCCAGGGTGGGTACGGGCACAGCAGCGTTTTTGACCCGGGCACCAGAGCCATCTACATCCACGGAGGCTACAAGGCCTTCAGCGCCAACAAGTACGGCCTGGCTGGAGACCTGTACAAGTTCGACGTGGACAAGAGGAAGTGGTGAGGTTTTCTTTTGGGTGCAGGTTTCTGTGGACGTCTGAATACTTTATTTATACAGCACAGAATCTGACACCAGCGCACACATGCTGCAGGAATGTTGAACGGTGTAATTTGATGTCAGAGTTTGGACATATTTTCTTTATTTCTTAGAGTTTTTCTCTTGTGAAGTACAGCGTAGTTTTACCTCTTAAGGCCTCTGAAAGTGATTCAAAGTCTGGGATGGAAAATCTCTGGTTTAACTCACAATTAGGATGTCAGGAAACATTAGGAACCACCGATGTACACCGCAGATGTGTCACAGGTCATTTATGATTTTATACAATTTCTTTGAGTCAACTTTGGTTTTAACTTGCAAACTCAAAATGCTAAAATCTCACAATGTAAGTAGGAAGAATGCAGGTTAGGTAATGCATCACACAGAAGGTTTATCAGAGCATTGTCTGCAGTGAAATGGATGGAATGGAAACAGATAATACAGATAGTACTGTTTTATTGTATTAATTGGATTTTCTGTATATCTGTAAATAAGAACATCTGTGCATTATCCTCTCTGAAAACAGTTGCAGCAGCAGCATGTGGGATTATAACAACAGATCAATCTCATCATTTCTGAGCAGCCTCACTGCTTGTCTGAAACTTTTAACAGCTGTACAACATCTGACCGTGTCTGTGTGATCATGCAGGACCATTCTGAGAGACAGCGGCTTCTTCCGGTACCTGCACACGGCGGTGATCGTGAGCGGGACGATGCTGGTGTTTGGAGGAAATACGCACAACGACACGTCCATGAGCCACGGCGCCAAGTGCTTCTCTTCCGACTTCCTGGCCTACAGTCTGGGTCAGTAACTCGCACACAAACAATGTAGTCTGCTTTTTCAGCCTCGCTGAGGGTTTTTCTGCCGAGCATGCATCATCTTTTTCTTTTTCTTTCGCCCCCCCCCCTGCAGTCAGCTGCTTTGCATTCCTACAGTCGCACACTCACACCTGGGAGCTGCTCAGTACCACTGCAGTGTTTTGTTGTTGGACACTGAGTGGCTCCACTGGAGCAACAGAAGGTCAAATGTTGCAGCTCAATATACACCAGCGGTAAACAGCAGCCCCTTTTTATACATAAAACTCCAGCAGTGTAGTTCACCTTAATAATTGTAATATCACGAATCATATGTAACACGATTTTCCCGGATAGAGGAGGTGATGCTTTAAAGCGCCTGTTGGAAGCTACTTTACCTATTTATTTGCATATTAATCTTTTGTTCTTTATAGACATCATATCACCTGGATAAGTGACATACTTTCATATGTTACAGAGCAGTATGTTTGTGTTTGTCCCTTTCCTGTTTGTGAAAAAGGGGCATGACAGTTCCCCTGTGCACAAAGCCAGCTCTAAAGAAATGGTTTTCCCAGTTTGATGTGGAAGAACTCGACTGGCCTGCACAGATCACTGACCTCAGCTCCGTCCAACACCTTTGGGATCAACTTGAATGCTCACAGCTGTCGGCTGTTGGGGTTTAATGGAAGCAAATCCCTGCAGCCAGGGTCCAAAATCTGGTGAAAAGCCTAAAAAAGTCAGAATAATGGAGGCTTCTGTAGCAGCGGGCATATGCAATAGTCTGCATATAGTAGTCCCAACAAGATGCAACTAAACAGAAACAGACAGAAAAAGACATCCAAAAAATTTCTTCTCAGAACAAACACTGCTGCCGTGAGCTTTATCATGACATGTGTCTGAGAATCTTTTATCAGTGTGCCCGGCGTCTGCGTTTTATTCACATTAGTACCATAAAGAAAAGTCAGGTCTTTCTGGGGGGGGCAATAGCAGATCATATCTTGTTGAACCTCCTCTTGAGTCCTTGAGGATTTCCAGGTGAAGGTAAAAGTGATCAAAGCTTAATGATGTAAGCTCCGAAGCAGTCAGTGTGGGATTCACACTGGTGCCTCGACGGACGTTTGCTCGAGTCTCTGATGTTTATTCTCGTGCTCCCCTCTTTTTATTGCTAAGGTGCCCTCGATCAATACTTTAACCTTCGATTTTAACGCAGCTGTTCAAGAGCAGAGAGAGAGAAAGTGGTCGGGAATGACTCCTCCATGTGTTTCTGTGAGAGGCAGAAGCAGAGAGTGGGATAGAAAATGAGTCCTCTGTCTCAATTTATTGGCTAAAAATGACGATTAAAAGTGAATTCATTGTCGACTGTCGCAAACTTTCTAATTCTAATTATAATCTTATTCAAAGTTCTCTGGTGCGTCCTAAAAGAAGTTAGCAGAGCTCTGTCAGAAACCGTACTGGCATCTTCGTTTTGTTAACCGCCCGCAAACATTGTTGTAAATTGAGTCGGCCTCCTTCCGCAGCGCCGTCACGAGCTGCTCATTAATGGGAGGCTTCAGTCTGTCTGGATGGGAGGAAGAATTCCCTGCAGGCCGTGAAATGGCCCCGGGACGTTCTGTTTTTCTGTGTCATTACGAAGATGATTGACAGGCAGTGAAATTACAATCTCAGGGGCACACGTTACACGTTACCCCCCCTCTACCTCCCTTCCCCATGCAACCAAGCTTTTGTTCATAAAGAATCGCATGTTGGGACCTGAACATCCCCAACAAACGTGCCTTTTTTTCCGCTCGTCATTGGTGAACGCTGCAGCAGCACATGTAGAGGCGACGCATTCATTTCATCCTGTCCCATTTATAGGTTTAAGTTACCACATGTCCTCACTTGATTGGCATAATTAGACTAACTCATCTCACACAAGTCCACCGCGGGAAGCAAATTGTTTTGTGTGTTTTTTTTCTTTCCCCGGAGGGATCGCGTTTTGAGTCAAACTTTTAAAATTAAAAACTTCAAGTGTTGTTGTTTTCCCGTCCATCAGCCCTGACCCCTCTCTCTCCTCGCTGCCACTCCTTATCCTCCGTATGAATTTATAATTGGACAGAAAAGGCTAGTAGACTATTTTCCTCACCCACCCTCACTCCACCATCCAGCTGCAGGGTCGGTGTCAGCAGCAGCGGCTCTGTAATTGTCTGGTAATTACAGTTGAGATGGGCTGCGCGTCGAGGACTAATCGCCCCTCCTTAACAAGCTGAACTCAATTAGAGCGCAGAATTTAAGGGCCGTCCGCTGTCCTGACATTGGTGGATGGTGTCATAATAAATCCAGTGCAGTGCCAGTGCAGCACGTCGCCTGCAGTGTCGGCGCGTGACACCAGAGGGCAGTGTCTACGTGTGAATGTGTAGCGCTCTCACACACACATACACACACACACTCTCTTTTTTTCCTCTGGGAGACCATGATGACTTGCACTGTTAAACATAAACACTGCATTGTACCGACTGAAGGTGATGTACCGCAGTCACTGCTCTGTGTTTGAGCAGCTTTTGACTTTCAGGATCACATGCCAGCTCTTTTTCTTGTTGCTCTTTTTTTTTTTTGTTTGTTTTTTGTTTGTTTGTTCAGACTCCTGACTGCTGAAGCTTCATTTAATACCAACCCTGAAGGAATCATCACCATATCTATTCATTTATTTACACAGTGAGCACTGACCCGGTGATTCAGAGGTCAGGACATCTGGTGTAAATGTTTTCTGACCCCTTGGTTTCACATAAATATTGTTTCAGCAACATTTCAGTGACTAAATTTAAGCACTTAGTATAGTTGTTGAAATAGTGTTGAACCATCCGACCAGTTCTCAACCTACGGCTCAGGATCCTGATGGGTCCCAAGATCAATATGAGCGATCACGATATGATTAAATGGGAACAAAGTGATGTTTTCGTTTTACTTCTCTTCTTTTTGGTGCATTTCAACCACTTAAAATGAAACAACCACTCATTGGGTAGAGTGCTTACAATATCTGTCCACATTAAAGCCGTTAGCTTTAATAGAAAGTCACAGGTAGAGATTTCTTCAGTTTAAGGAGCTACACGTAAGAAAGGTTGAGAAGCACTGCCAGAGTTTTAAATCAAATGAATCCTGCTTGAAACTGAAACATCTCAATGTCGTTTGACCTCCAAATCACTAAATCTTTGATTATTGTGTACTTACTTATTCCTGTTCAGGGTTGTCTGATGCATTAGGAGGAAGGCAGGACCGGGGTTCAGTAACATTTCATCACATCTGAATCCAGTCTGCTTTTCAAATCTTTCATCAAATCTCAATTCATGTATCTTTTAACATTTGCAGGTACACAAAGTTATGAAAAAACTGAAAGATTCAGCTCTGTAGTCACTTTATTTGCTGAGAAACCAGAAACACAACAGATTTTTATGTCAGCCTAATTTATTTTCCTATTTATTTTTTCCTGTTTTCAACCTGAAAACAGGATCTATAGAGAAGATTTTATTTATTTATGTTTCACTAATGACTAATTGCCCCTCACGTCACGTATGTAACCATATTTTATTTCTGTACACATGCCTGGCTGCATGGTTGTTGCTGTTCCTGTAGCCGTCAGTGTCTCGATCAAGGACAGTTTGCCTTCTGACTTATTGATTGACACGAGGATATGACCTGTTAAAGGTCTCGCTAACCACCCATGGCATGTCAGCTGAATCTCCAGCCTCTACAGGCGTGTATGATTTAATATGTGGGGAGCAGGTCAGCAGTTTGACCTCTCTGTGTTGTCTTTTCATTTCAGCTTGTGATGAGTGGACAGTGCTGCCTCGGCCGGACCTCTACCACGACGTCAATCGCTTCGGCCACTCGGCCGTCTTCAGTGACAGGTGATTATTTGTGCAGCACTTAACAAAAAAGCTGAGTTTGCAGAGTCAGGAGTCAGAAAAAAGTCAACTGGACTCGCTTCTTGAAGACTCTGAGAAGTGAAACGTCTTCAAGAACCTCAAGAAAGTTTAGTTTGCTTTCTTCTAACTCTTAGATATTACATTTACTGTACAACATTACACACATTAAATAAAGTGGTGGCACTTTTTGCTGTAACCTGATTTCTAATCAAGATATCTGTAATGAGGCTAACTAGCTTAGCATAACTTGGCTGTTTACATGTGTACATCATATGTGCATGGCAAAGCTCCAGCATAAGCATCACTTTTACTCTGACAGCACAGCACCAACAAAAGATTATTAATGTGGCTCAGCGTCCTTCAATTCCAAACAGTCAAATCCAAACTCACACAGAAATTGAGGTGAATAAATCCAAATAATTTTGCTTCACGCAGCTGAGCAGCAGACCGTTATTAGAAAGCAGACATGTGCGCAGTAAAGACAAACTCTCTCTGGCAGTGAGCAGTCCAAACACTCGGACCAACGAAGTAAAAATAAACCTCTCCGTCTTTTTAAGGAGTGGGTGACGAATTAAAGAGAGAGCTTGAATAAATGAGTGGACGTAAGATATGCAGAAGCCACCAGACGGGGCACAAGGGGTCGCTGAATAGTAATGATTAATATTATGTGACTCATATGCTGAAGCTGTCACAGCCGCTGGATCTGAACCAAACTGAACACAGTGAAACCACCACCAACAAATCCCTAAATATCTTTTCATAAAATGGCCTTTTTTATTGTTCCACATCTTAACACCGCTCTCGGTTAAGATATGTTGACGAGTAAGTAGGAGAGAAATCTTCCAGGTTACTGCAGTCCTCTGAAACACGTTTCCAGATTTCTTCCCTTAACCTGATTTCTTTCAATAACCTTGTTTCTCGAGTGCATGTAAACCAGGGTGACAGGTTTTATTTCCACTGAGGCCCACACACGTTTTAATTATGCAGTCATGATATTTAAAGACATGTCGAAACAGGACATTATACAAACATATTCAGTCCCTATCTGCGTCTGATGGAAATGGGCCGGCATGTAGTTTTTCTCTTTTCATATGCATTGCACCAGGTTTTACATTATGGGACATTTCAGCTTTCCTTATGTGAAATGGGAAATGGGAAAGTTTCCTCAGCTCCTTTTCCTGGTTCTTTTATTCATGATCCCATCTCTGCACACTTTGAACCGCGCACAACATGGTTGAGGAAGTAATCTGCAAACTGCATGTCCAGGAGCAACTATTGGAGGGAGGAAAAGGAGGGAAATGTATTAAACTCATCTAATATATTAACCATTTGGTGGGCAACATGGTCAGAAGTGAGAGAGGAAAGCTCGCTACGCAATTAGAAATTGAAACTTTTGCAGACAAATTGAGAACAGAGCTGTGTTTTTTCCAAGTATTGACTAAAGAATTTAAGTTAAAAAAGCTCTAAATTTCCATGACAGTGCTTTGTGCGATCAAAACTAGCTCGATGAGGTCCAAAAAAATCAACACACCAGAGTTGCTGTCACTTAAATATGACATTCACACACCTGAATGTGTGGCTCTGAACCGCCTTTTATCCTCTTGATTATCAGTTTTGATGATTTACAAACATCTCTTCAACAACTCTTGATTGCTTCCACTCACAGCTGAGCCTGTAAAATGAAAGTTTCTGATTATTACATGAATCATTTTTTTTTTTAAATGAACAGAAAATTTCTCGTTCTTGATTCCAATTTACTCTCAAAATAAAGAAAAAAAAAAATCTACCCCCAGTCCATCATACTGTAAATCCCATGTATACCACTTACAACCAAGGACATTTAACGGAGACAGTATAACTGAAAAAAAAACCCTAAAGCTTGTTACCTTGGAAAATAATCCTTTGTGCATTCATACATGACATTTCATTATTAGTCTGCGGTATGAATAGACTGTGATGGTGATGGTGCTGCGACCAGAAGGGATGACTCATCTGTAAGTATTATTTGCACCGCCAGCAGAGCAAGACACAGCGATCCATATTAAATTATACATCCTGTTGTAGAGAAAGCATCAAATATTAACACGAATCACGAGCCCTGTTTGAGTCAATCCTCGCTGATGACTCCTGTTCCTCGGGAGCAATTAAGAGTTTGTTCATGCATTCAGTCACTGATCAAATTCAGAGTTCAAGACTGAATTTGGCACAGCATTATTAAGCGTTATTTGAATATTTTTTTTGTTTTGGAATGAAAACAAAAAAGCACTTGACAGCGAGGATTAAAAACCAAATGATGAAATAGGAAAGGGGAAAAAAAGAGAGAAAAATGTGGTCCGGAGGAAATTGGTTACAATTAAGCACCCTTCATCTTCTTAAGTTCTTCTAAAGACAAAGGAAGTGATGTGAGGAAAGGTGGATCCCCAGTTGAATCTCAGCTTTTATGCTGAGGGGGGAAAATCCTGATGTGGAAAAGACGTTGCATTTATTCATTCATGAATAAGTCAAACAAACAAGAGACATCATCCGTTTTAGCCTCCAGGTAGAAATCTGAGGGGAAGAAACCTCAAAACCTGAAGGAATTAAAAGTTTTTTTGTAATCTGGGTGAACCGATTTTTTTTTTTTTCAATACGTCATCTTGCTGTCTCGTCGTCCTTTTGCTTTTCCACAGTGACTCACGTTTTTTATGTAGTCTCCTAGAAGACTCTCACACCCCACCTCCTCTTGATCCGTGTGCTCAGCGGGACGTCGAGAGCGAGCAGTTTAAAGTGTGCCCTCTGTGATCCGAGGGGACTTATGATCAGACTGGTGCAAATTACCCGTCCACCCTGCCCAGCCGCCACCCTCAACACAACACACACACACAGAGACACTGACTCACTCTCGCACATTAATCCCAGCACGGTTTACAGGGAAGGATATTCAGAAATGTCCCAGACCTGGCATCCAAACACACACACACTCACTCACACACACAGTGGGGGGGTCTGTCAGGTCCATCTGCACAGGAAGAGAGCGCATGTCGGGGATTTAGCGGACTTGTGAGGCAAGTTGAAGCCCAGAGAGTAAGAAGAGGAGCACTCAGACTAAGCTTCTCTGGCTTTCATTGTGCACAAAAAGGTCGAAACGGTGGGGAGGATTGCGGGGCAGAAATCGCCTCTTAACACCTTTCCCCTTCTGTCTGACAGTGTAATGTACGTGTTCGGCGGCTTCAACAGCCTGCTGCTCAGCGACGTCCTCATGTACACCTCGCCCAGCTGCTCGGCCTTCTCCAGCCTGGCGTCCTGCAGCCAGGCCTGGCCGGGGATCCACTGCGTCTGGAACAGCACCCAGAGGACCTGCCTGCCATGGGAGAGCAATGCCGCGGGAATGCCGCGGGAACCGAGCAGCAGCTGCCGGCCTTCTGTAACACACGATCATGTAGGTGACGCCGCCATGGAGTGGAAATCCTGAATCATTTGA
Organism: Scortum barcoo; assembly: GCA_023238725.1. Taxonomy (NCBI): domain Eukaryota; kingdom Metazoa; phylum Chordata; class Actinopteri; order Centrarchiformes; family Terapontidae; genus Scortum; species Scortum barcoo. The sequence goes on from CM041539.1 coordinate 3,743,863, forward strand.
AACTAAACAGAGATTTATTTTGGATTATTTTAAATTTTTTCTCCTTTTATTGAGTGTCTCATCTGACTGGACTACTGAATAGACTGGCAGAAACAGCTTGTTTGTCACGTACTGCAGGTGTAGTTTTTCAAATCAGAAAATGGAAAAAGAAATGGGTGTTTGGTTTAGAAGTGTAGAAAACGCTGTGCCTCCATGCATCTTGTTTAGATGCTTTCCTTGTCCCTCTGTATGTGCGTGATAATGAGCTGTTGATCAATCCAATTGATCCAGTTTATGCAACCGATCCACTTTAATTCATAATTCAAGATTTTATTATCTTGAATTATGAATTAAACTGGATCGATTAACAGAAAACGAACATTTTTGATAATCATCATTCATCAAAAGTCATTCTTATCAAGTCAAACATAGAAGCCGGATATTCTAACATTTCTCCTCCGGCTTTAAGATTTTTGAACCATTAAACAATCAATTAGTCATGAAAATGAGCAGCAGATCAATCAATCAATAATGAAAATAGCTATTGGCTAGGAAACATTACCACTTCACACACAGGTCAGCGATGAATGCAAACATGAATTCATACTGATGGTTTTTGTTAGTTTCAGATAATGTGTGTCTGTGAGAGAGTACATGTGTATGTTCCTCATGCATTGATGTGCCTTAAACTCTGTGTGTGTGTGTCAGGTGTGTTAGACAGGACAGGTAATTATCAGGGAAGGTTCAGGTGTCTCCGTTTCCCCGCGGAGGATTTTTTTTCTGTTTGCTATTTGCCATTTGTCACACACACACAAAAAAAAAATATCCCAAGCTTCCCCAACGCGGCCGGTCTCATTTTCCGGTGTCGGCGTCTACAGAAGCGCCGGCAGATGGAAACTGAATATCTTTCAGGCACGTTTAATACCAGGGAGGCCTTCCTGCTCTGCTGCCGCCTGGCAGTCGTCCTGCCCCAGTTCCCCCCCGAAGAAACCTCACGTCCAGGAAGTGTTGACTTGTGGTTTGCGGCAGAATCAGAATTACTTAAACTGCAGTGTAAAGAAATGAACTAGAACTAAATTAAAAAATTAAACTGTGATAATTGTGAAGTTGATGCCACATTTCCCCGAAAAAACAGAAAAGCCCACTGAAGAGTGTAGATAATGTTAATGGATTCATTCAAAAGAGAAAAAGGTTTGAATAAGTTTCTTTTTAAGTGGTTTTGTCTGTGTGTACATTTATTTCTCTGAAGTTTGTGCTAAACTTACAGATGAATATTTTACATACAAAACACATGATAGTCTTATAAAATAGACTATTCATGTCCCGTGTTCTTTCTAAATTGTTCTGCAGATGCTGATATTGTGCGATGCTGATAGGAGAGGTGTGACCAGTATACAGACTGTTACAGCTGCACCGCCAACACCAACGGCTGTCAGTGGTGCTCGACTCAGTGTGTGTCTCTGGGAAGCAACTGCACCACGTCCTCCACGGTAAGATCACCGACGATGCTGCAGAGAGGACGAAGTGGCGCCACAGCTAACCACATGTCCACAAATAACAGCGTTTCTAGCTTTTCTTGATGAAAACAGTGTTTGTCCAGGCCCTCCTTCCACCAAAATGTTAAAAAGCAGAACTTAGTTTATACATTTCTGTCCTCCAGTAGATATGAGATCATATAGGGAGCCGGATAAATCGGTCAAAAGGGAAACCCTGCTGTTCATGGAGTGCAGTGGCCATTTTAAACATTAAAGCTGTACAGTAATATTTTAGTTAGATGAGCAGCGACATTTCTCTTTCACGCTACAGTGCATTCGGTCCGATATTAAGATAAGAGTCTCCTCATTTCACCTTCAGATTTTTTATTAAAGAAGTCATACATGCTTTAGTTGCACATGGAAAACAGTTAATTAAAGTTAACTCAAATTAAATGATTAAAGTAAGTTCTGGTGCTCTGTAACAAGATGTACGGGCACTTTTTCTTACCATACAAGCTGAAATGTAATTAGAATTTTCAGCAGTGATAAGCTCTCTGAAGCACAGACTGATGAATGCTCGGACATTATGGGCTCCTGTAGACACTTCTAGTGCAACCCCACTGAGTTTGGCAGATTTTTTTGCTATTTAGATTCACAGTTTTTGTTGGAAGAACTTTCCTTTTCATTCCCTCAAAGAGTTATTGCACATGACATTTTGACGACAACATGACGAGACATGTTAGATTTGCGTAGTGATCAGATGAAGCACTGATGAGGCACGTTCTTGTTTCCGACACTGAATCTGATTTGTCGATCTGTGATTAGATCATTGCTCATTTAGATGCGACTTGACACTTAGAGACTGTTCCTGCGTCTCCTTCAAAAATCTTATCTGCACTTCTGTTTAAAATATTTGATTACCAAGGGTCAGTCTCTCTAACTGCAATTATTTGGTAATCAAATACTTGTGTTAACCTGCCTCTCTCCCCCGATAGCTACAGCGTCAGTAAAAAACAAAAATCTTTTAATTTTGGCCATAATAAGATTCTCTAAAACACTTGAACATCTCTCAAATCTAGAAAGATTTTCCTCTTCTTAACATCATGTTGCTTTTTATTAATAATGAAATAACATCTCATTTTGTGCCATATGCTGCCACATGGAGCAGGTAATGTAATGATTTCAGTCTAAAGAGTTGACCCCTGTTTTTTTTTTTCTGCCCTTTCTTCTCAGGGAGCCATCGGGGAGTTGGAGGTTTGCCCCAAAGACAACCCCTCGTACGTGTGCAACAAGAAAACCAGCTGCAAGAGCTGCGCCGTGGACCAGAACTGTCAGTGGGAACCTCGCAACCAGGAGTGCATCTCTCTGCCAGGTACCTGTGGTTGATGGGAAATAAAAACAAAACCATTTAATTTCAACAAGCACTCACATCACACACACCATATACAAAGTCAGAGGAAAATATTTTAATAACTTGGGTGTTATTTATATAAACCTGCCCTTCTGTTTTATCAGTTATGAGAACAATTTATGTGCCAACTTAATATCTGAGCTCCAAAAAAAAAAGATATGATGATTTTCCAAGTACTGTATTGAAATATGAATAAGCAGTGTTCCTTGGTCCAGGAGTCTAAAGTTGTTCTCAATAATTAGCCAAGAAGTGTTTCAGAACTGAAAGAACCAAAGACGGAAACTACAAAAATAAGACCCAGATAATCCCAAAGTTAGGTTGTCCTTTAATGCAAAACCACAGATGCTTTAATTTATTTCAAACACTCATTAATATACCACATTTCCCAGTAAGTCTTTAAATGCAAGTTAGAATCTAGTTAATACATTCCTACATTTTAAAATTATAATGCACCTCTTGGGCAGTGATTTGCAGCTTGTGGATAACCCTTCTTCTAAAGGATAAGGAAGAAGAAAAATATTGCTTCCACACAAAATTATATGTATTTTTTTTTTATTTTTCTTTAGTGTCTTGTGAAAAAATGGACTATTTTACCTCTTGAGACATCTGAAATTGTTCTTCTGCTTTGTTTGCAATGATCACAAGCCAAGGAGTCTGGAAACCAAAGCTTTTGGTGATTTAAAAAGTATTGATATATAGATGATAGCCATGGATAACCAACAAAGGTGGATCCCAGTTCGCCCCATTAACACGCAGTCAACTTGTGCATCAGCCTGTCCTGTAAATGCCAACAACTACTCATCTTTTCCATTTAATCCAGAAAATGTTTGTGGTGAAAACTGGCACCTGGTGGGAAACTCCTGTCTGAAGTTCATCACCGCCAAAGACTCATACGACAATGCCAAGCTGGCCTGTCGGAGCCACAACGCCGTGCTGGCCTCACTGACCACGCAGAAGAAGGTGGACTTTGTCCTGAAGGAGCTGCAGGTTATGAGCATGTCGGTAAGGAGGGGACGATGGAAGGGGTGGGGTCCAGTCAGTCATGGGTATCAATTATTAGATTAGAGAAACTTTAATATCCTCCATTGGGAAACTGGGTCATCACACCACATATTGGTAGCACTTAAGATACACAGAGAGTGGTGAAGATGAAATGGATGATTGATCAGGACTGAAGAGTTATAAAGCAGCTAAATGAACAACAATTTACTGTTCTTAGAGGCTCTTCTGTGACAGATTTGTGCTGAGGTGGGTGCATGTGTACAGATAAAACAAGACAAAACAGCTTCACATATCGATTCAAGAAAGAAAACTACAAAGAAACATCTTTATTTCTCATATTATCTTTGATTTATGACCAAAAAACTTGAGCAGATTTAGTTTTTGCACCTGGATGCTTTTGTGGTAGCCCCCATCTTTTTGACATTTAGCCTTTTATCTTTGCAGGTGAGCTCTGATCTGATTCTTTTTATTTATTTTTTTTCCCCCCCTGTGATGTTTGGACCAGTGAGCGTGAAACAAAACCTCCATTAACAGGTTCTTTCCTCAGAGCCCGGGCATCTTACTGGCTCCATTAGCGCAAATGCGCAGACATCTATCCCAACAATCGACTAACGAGCTGCTGTTTGTGTCATCAGATGCAGGTCACACATCACTGTGAGATGATTTACTGAATAAGTCCTGAATATATTTGAAGATATTTGCTGGACCTTGAAGCTTTTATCCTGCACCTTTTACTCGGGGGTCGCTCGTAATGTTGACGATCAATTTGAGCTTATGTTTTGCTGAGCAATTATTTGAGCCCGAGTGTTGGCTCAAGAGTTCGACGTAGATCAAAACTACCCGGCTGCACAGAGTCAAACAACCTAAATCCAACTTAAAGTCAATTAAGACTGATCTTGGCTGAATCTAAAGAACATCAATAAATAAATCCAAATATAGCATATTTTTAGGTTTAAAGTCATTTTTTAACTTCTTAAGCAGGAGATTTGAGTACCTGGAAATGCTTTTTTATATAATTCAGCAGAAGATAAGATAAAATTTGTTACAGCAGCTCAGTAGAAAGACAAACATGAAAAGAAGTACAAGAAATAGAAAGAATAGATAAAAAATGGAATAAATATGCTTTAAACATATATACACTATATACAGATTGGTATAGTATTGGAAAATTAATTTCACATGATATTAGTAAAGGCATTAAAGTGACAGATGGTGATGATAAATAGTGTTATATTATGTTGAATTAAAGAGGCAGAAACAATTAAGAGATTGAATAATTGAACAATTGCTTGGAAACTGGAAAGCGTTAATTAGACACAGCAACGTTTTAACACCTCACCCTGAGTTCTAATCATTTTCTATGACTTCATGACATTTTATGCACCAAACGGTTAATCTATCAATCATTTAATCCTTAAAATCAGCAGCAGGATCACAGAAAATGAAAATAATTATTAATCACAGCCCTAAAAAGTTGCCATTAAATCCCCAGAAAGAGATCCACAGAAAGCTAAAATAAAGTTCACTTTTCCTGACTAAGCACTGTTGAATGAAGTCTAATTTTTTTCTGAAGCTGACTAGGAAAAATGTGTTTTCAGGACCCACATTATTGGCCTAATCACAGCCAAATCTGTCTAAATATTTCAGTACGTGTCCACACTTGAATTCACAGAAGAGCATTACACAATCCCAAAGGTGTCAGAAGCGCTGCAAGAGTACAGTCCTAACGACCGCGACCTGCACTTAAATGAAATGCTGCGTCATCTACAGCCGCAGTCCTGCTTTTTACCCTCCGCTGAAGCCACCCATGCAAAAATGAAAACCCTTTCTGATCCTGCATAGTGCCTCGTAGCCGCCGAACGAAATATGCAACGTTGGAGCTAAATTAGACAAAAACATTGTGGTGTTTTCCATCCATACTAATGAAATTGTGTAGATTTCCCTGTTGGCCTAAATCCAATTCTGCTGGTCAGTTCGAGGTAATCTTTGTGCTTAAAAGTAGAGAAGAAATAAAATTACATGTGTGGAATGACATCGGTTTTCCATTTTCACACGCTGACACGCCGCAGCTCGAGTAATCCTTTCATGTTATATCGACGCCGTTTGCGCTGTTTAGCGGTTCTGACTGTTTCCAGGCGGGATCGGATAAGTCAGTCCAAGAAATGCAATTAAACCCCGACGGAACAGTAATTCGACCCACTCCCGTGAAAGATCGAGCTCTCTTTGTTTACTACCACTGCAACAGCACGACCATTGATCGGAGATGGGATGGATAACAGAGCCTCCCGAGTCAAGTGAAGTAAAGCTGCTTTTATCGTAGCTCAGTCAGTCCAGTGGAATTTGTGTCAGTAATAATGAAATATTCTCGCTCTGACATGAGTTTTTTTTGTTTTGTTTCTTATAAAACAGGGCAGAGTTGTGATTTTTTTAATAAAACATAGATATCATAATCTCATCTTATCGAATGTGGTTAAGAGGTACAGGAAGAAGAAGGAGGAGACAGAGGCTTTAACGAGCGATGAATTTTAAATCCTTGCTCTGACTTTGGCGCTCTGCGGTGTGTTTGCAGTACAAAGCCATGGTGACGCCCTGGGTGGGACTCAGGAAGATCAACGTGTCGTACTGGTGCTGGGAGGACATGTCGCCCTTCACCAACACCACCCTGCAGTGGCTGCCCGGCGAGCCCAGCGACGCCGGTTTCTGCGGGTACCTGGCCGAGCCGGCGTCCAGCGGGCTGAAAGCACAAACCTGCATCAACCCGGTGAACGGCAGCCTGTGTGAACGGCCAGGTGGGTGCACAGTGCTGGATGGATGAGGAATAAGATATTTTAGTAACGCTTCATTTAGTGGGTTTCAAATTTCATGCTAAGTAGATGATGATTACCAAGTAACATATTTGTAATTTCTCAGAAAATTACTTCCATTTACCCCAAATTTATCAGCAATGACCCAAACATTATTTAATCATTACATTCCAACAGCTGGTCATTTCTTTTATAAATTACCAAGAAAGTAATATGAATAATTACTTTATTTCTACCACATGATAACAGGTGAATGAATGAACTTTATTTATATGGCACCATTTATAAACTTGCGAAGTAGATTTCCAAGAAATGTCATAGAAGTTGCTAATTTCAGCTGCATATTGTGTATGAAATATACTTATTAGGTTATATTAATTTAATATTTAGTAAAGTCTTAAATTTAAATTACTTTCCTGGTGACATGTAAAAGAAACAAGCAGCTATTTATTGCCTCCTTGTTGGGATATCGCAGAATCTAATGATTAAATAATGTTGGGGTATTTCTGATAATGATCTGGTAAATAATAGGGTAATTTTAAAGAAATTATAAACATGTTAATTGGTAATTATCACCCAGTTACCATGGAATTTGCAGACCATTAACACGAAGTATTACCAACAATTTTATCAGCTTATACAGTAGCTATTAGATTACATGCTGCCTCATGGTAAGTCACCTGAATAAACAACCAACATGCATGTCTTACTAAATTAACAGTATTATAATCGCTTCCTGTTATTCTCCCCATCAAAGCATACATACTAGAAAAATCTAACGGCGGGATCAAACTACATTTATCCCCTTTGAGATGATCACTGTCACATGACGTCATCTTAAATTCGTGCCTTGAGTTGGCTGACAGAAATTTCAGACCGCACATTGAACAATGACCAATCACAGCTTGCAGCCTCTCATTGACATGCAAAGGTAACGTAGAAGAGACGTAAAAAAGGGAAGAAATGTCAGCATCCTCGACATCACGCAGCATGTCTCAAATGTTAAAAAAAAAATCCTTTCTGTCCCGGCCTCGTGAGTCATTCTGGATCCAGAATTAGCCTTTTTTTCCTTTTTTTTTTTAAAAACTGTGACAAATCGTCATGTGTGATGCTGATTTCTGTTCCTGACGTCTGTCTGATCAGGCCTCAGGCCATCAGGCATTATCGGGCTGATGCTGTGATCCCACCGTTAGTTACTCATGGCAGTTTTTTCTCTCTGCTTTAACTTAAAGAGACAGTCCATCTAGTTTAAAGTAAACTTATTATTACTAGTTTACAAAGGATGTCAAGTTAAAAAGACGAGTGTGTACTTTATTTATTTATTATATTTATATAAAAGTTGAATTGTTTCAGATGAAGGATCCGGTCTTAATGTGTCTCTTCCAAATCATCCGACTTCATGAAGCTCATTACTAAATGACTAGAGTACCGAACAGCTGCAGATGTTACTGCTGCTTTCTATCTGTGTGTTGGGCAGCCATAAGCAGTGGAGGATTTTTACTCATTTTATAAAATAGCTGAAATATACTAGAAGGCAGAGGCAGGCCTACGTGGATTTGTAAATAGATTTGAGGTTCATTGTACAACTTAAAAAAAAAAAAAAGCCTGACTGTTTGAACTCTGACAGGAAGTGTTTGAAAGCGTTTTTTTTGCATCTGTTATTTTCTGCTCTCTAGATATCGTAACACCTTGTTTGTCATAGTCCAGTAGAGTTCAGCCAGAAGAGCATTTCCTGAGGAGGTTTCACTCCCACCGTGCTAAAAGGAAAAAAAAAAAAATCGATGCATTCCCACTCCTAAAACATAACTTCTCCATCGTGTTTCGCAGCCAACCACAGCGCCAAGCAGTGCCGGACACCGTGCGCCATGAGAACCACCTGCAGCGAATGCACCAGCAGCAGCTCGGAGTGCATGTGGTGCAGCAACATGAAGCAGTGCGTCGACTCCAACGCCTACGTGGCCTCCTTCCCCTTCGGACAGTGCATGGAGTGGTACACCATGAACACCTGTCCACGTAAGAGCTCTTATTCCCGTCGCTTTTTCAACTCTTGTATATTAATTAGCAGCTTTAAATCGACAATTACTGCGATTCTTTTTCTTACTTTGGCACAAAACTCTACCACAAATAGACCCACTCCTGAAAATTTTAGTCTGAAAATCATTTCCTGTTATTATATTGTTACAAAAAAACTGTTTTTATGGGATTTAGTCTCCAAAACACGAAAACATTTACTAGAAGACAGAAGAGAAGTTTAAAAAAATAGTTAGTTTACTGTTTTTGGCATAAAGAGCATCGATGTTAGTAGCAGAGGAGTTAGTTATTTCTTTATAAATGATATAAGGAGATGAGACTTTTTAGAGACGGCTCTCCAAGTTAAAAACATACCAACCACATTAGTTATTCAAGCTCAGTTTCACTTTTTGAACTCTCGAACTCCATCATTTCCAAATAAATTTCTAATATTTTTTTCTTGGAAATAAATCTGTAAATTGGCTGGTTTTTTTAAGGGAAAAACTGGAACAGTGTTCAACTCATAATTAATTAGTCAGTGCACAACAGGTCAGCTGAACATGGGGAAAAAGTAAAACTTGTCTACATTTAAGCAAATCTCCATATATAGAGGGTAAAGTTTCCAGTAATATATGAATATTTACTTGTACTAAATTACATACTTGCCTCCAGGGAACTTCCCAGAAAATTAAGAAGCAGTAAAATGAGACATTACCCTCCTCTCTGCTGTGGCAACAAGTCAATATTGGATTTTTTTTTGTAATCTATAATGTCTTTTCATCAGTTGACTTGACTCCCGACATCAACGTCTCTCGAGTCTGAACCCATCGATTATACATAAAATGCTTCCTTTTAAGTGTGCGCAAATCTCTCCGTGCATTTCTTATTCCAGTTACCCAGGTCTTGTCTTGGTATTCCAAACAAATTACTGCTGCTGAAGGGAAAAAAAAAACACACACACTTTTTCTTTCTGACATATGAAAATTTGGCGGCGTACTATTTACACCTCTGATTGAGCTGCAGCAGCTACATGCATAACCACCACCCTCCCAGGCAGAACTCATGAGCCGCAATCTATGAAAGGAGGAAAAAAACTCAAACAGGAAAATAAAAGCATAAATCTGAAGTCTGCTCCAGTTGAAGTTAATATATGCAACCGCTTGAGTGTACGTACATACCTTCATCAGACTTAAAGAAAGACCCTAAAAGGCAAGATTTTAAATAAGCGTGCCTCTCTGGAGCACAGCATCTTTAAATGTTTGTGTTTTTTAACCTTCATTTAGCCGAACACATTAAACTGTGGCCCCTCCAGTGGATGAGATGGGGATTAATAATCTGGTTTAGCAGTTTGATAACTTAGTCTCCGGCTGGTGCTTTTGTTTCTGTATGGTGCAGCAGAGAACAATTTTCATTTATTTAACCTGGCAGGTCAATTAAGTACAGATTGCTGCTTACAGCCATAGGCAGGGACCCCCCTCACCTCAACCCCCCGAGGTCTGAATTAAAATATAGGCAAACATCTATGGAGAGAAACTGGAATGAGCTGAATTAAGTCCTGAACCTTTAAAGGTGTTGTGGCTGTTATTAAATTCAACTTGTTCAAAAAAAATTCAACAACTGCCTGATTCTTGCCACTCATTTATTGACACTTTACTTTATTAGCATGGGGACTTATGTTACTTTGGACAGTAATTAATTCATTAATTCATTAAAATGTTTAGTTACACGAAGGGACAACAAGCTGAGAACAAACACTCCCTGCAGTAAAGTCTTTAGTAAGCAAATAAGCTGAGGGTGTTAGCTTTACAATGAGAGTGGAGGCATGGCTCTTTTTTTAAAGCTCATATTAGCCCATTGTATGTTATGTGTGTTTGTTTAATTCATTTGAAACAGTAATTGTAAAAAACAAAAGAAATGTGTGGTTTTTATATGGAGTTATGTTGCTTTTTCTTTACTTTTTTCCATTTCAATTTGATATCACAGGTTAATTAGTGAGTTTTAAAGCTGCTGGGATGCATTTTTTAACACTGATTATACATTTTGAAGAAAGCCAGGCAAGTAATTTCCCCTTTTTACACCAAGTTAAGCTAATTGACTTAGCGCACAAACACATGGAGAAAGTGGTATGCATCTTTTTATCCAAGTTATGAGAGGAAAGCAAATAAATTCACAAAATGTGGAACTATTCCTTTAACGATTATTTGACTCGTATTAAAGCCTACTGTACTGGTAAAGCTGTTTATCTAATAGTTCTGGAAACACTGGTGGGTATAATAACGAGACTTCACCGTAATAAATGTTCTGCATTGGTTTAAAAGCGATGATGTGTTTGGGGTCTTCCTGCAGCGGAGAACTGCTCCGGGTACCGAACTTGCGGCCAGTGTCTGGACCAGCCAGGCTGCGGTTGGTGCACCGACCCCAGTAACACGGGCAAAGGTCAGTGCATCGAGGGCTCTGCACCTGCGGGCCCTTCCAGACTTCGGGCCCGGCCCCGTCCACGCTCCCTGGCCTGCCCGCCACCCCCCACCCCCCACCCGGCCCTCAACGCCAGCATGTGCCCCGGAGAGGCCAAATACAACTGGTCCTTCATCCACTGCCCAGGTAGGGAAGAGTCAGCCCGAAGTGTTTTTAATGATTATCTTTGATTGCAAAACTAATTTTTATAGCTGCTTCTGTAAATGCATTTATAAATTGAGATCAGTTCACTTGTCATGAGAAGCACAGAGGTAAAAAAGAGTCATTGATAATATATGTCTTATAGCTCTGAAGGACACTCTTTTCTCTTTCTGTTCAATAATAAACGTCATTTTTTGAAGCGGTTCTCATAAAGATGAAGACTTCCAAGAGACAGATTATAAAACAAACAGCAGAAGCCAAGATATGCTGACGTTAGTCTTAATTTTAGGGTTAAGATCCAAAAACACTGGATCCTACACTTACCATAATGCAATGCAATAGCATCTTTCTACATTTTGAATGCCCACCTCTTTGAAACACCATGTGTCCAGTTTATAATGCAGCCGTTTTGTTAAAAAGGGTTTTAATCCAAAGCGCAGGCTGAGATAACCCATCAGGGTTTTTCTCATTTTTCTCAGGCGTCCTCCAGACCCAAAGAAAACATTACACAGCCGTTTTCTCGGGCTGAATATGAGCGTGATGAGTAAACTGATCCTCTTGTGTGAAATCGCTGAAGTGCCCCTCTATACTGACCCTACTTCAACAGCTAAAATGACTGAAAGTGTTTGCCCACCCACAGGGATTGTTTTATTGAGTCGTTATAATCTAAAACTAACAGAATTACCTCCCAGTGACCTCTCAGTTTAATAGATCTGTGTCGTAAATCTTAATAAATGACCTTGGCGGGTGTGGAGAATATCAGAATAACACTATTTTTCACGTGAGGACCTCGTGCAGCACTGAAGGACAGTTCAGAGCTCCAACAGATCTCAGACTGCACATCACTTTCTCTACTTCGAAATTAACAAACAAATTCATTCATGTTTGGGCCTGAGTCTGTTTCTTTTTTTTTTCCAGCATGTGATGTTCATGCAGCATGCACTTTGTTTACTCTTCGACAGCTTGTCAGTGCAACGGTCACAGCCAGTGTGTCAACGAGAGCGTGTGCGAGAAGTGCGAGGACCTGACGACGGGCCGGCACTGCGAGAGCTGCATCTCCGGCTTCTACGGAGATCCGACCAACGGGGGCAGCTGCCAGCGTGAGTATCCGGGAGCCTAAAGCTAAATCAAGCAGTCCGTCTTCGCGCGCACGGCTTCATTTAACTTGTCAGTATTCGCAGTTCAGTTTTTATGTCGACCATTTTCCTGATTCCTGGCTGCACAGTAAAGCAGCCCCGCGGGATATTAAAGATTTACTCCGCTTCACCGCTAATACTGAACAGTCAGTCAATCGGACAACAAATCAATTGTCCATTCCTTTGACAGCTTAATTTAGTTTACCAATATATTACAGCCAAAGTGTGTTTTGTGATTTTATTTATTTTTTTCTGTTTTGGAGCTTTAATTTCAAGTGTCCCTCTGAAATATATATTTACTTGGTTCTGCGTCAGTGACAATCAATCAACAAACCGTCCTCTCTGCGTATCTTCATCTTGTCAGTATTATGCATTGGTTGTTTATGCTTCTTATTTTCTGCCTCCTGTACAGCAGAGAGCCCCTTGGGGACATTAATAGGCGCGTTTAACTTCGCTGCCAATCACGGCGTTCTTTATGTCAGCTTGACTCAGGAGGCATTATGAGAAAGTAAAAATAAATAAATAAATAAAAGCACCATCGATATCTCGAAAAGGAGACGATTAACAAGTAATCAAGATAACACATGTACGTGAATGAGGACAAAGTCATAATACGGCTTGTTTTCCTAACAGCTGTCCTCAAAATCCACAAACCTAATAGACATTTGGCATCTGTTGACCACCACAAAAACCTGAGTCTCCTGAGATGTGGAAAGTCACCTCTGGAGGGAAATAGCTGGAGCTTGTATATTGAAGTTTGTTTCACAATTAGCTCCACAGCTAAACATTTGGATTTTCTATCCTTTTTGTCCTTCCCTTGGAGAAAGAGATGGCTGTGTCAATGCAATGGTGTGTTGTTTATACAGTTTATCCTCCGGAGAAGTAATGGAGAATATAATACAGTATATTCAATATGCTGCAGTGCTTTGTTAGCTAGAGTGATAACAGTCATTAAATGTAAAAAATGATTTGATACTGCTTCACTTGGACGCTTAAGTTCATTCTTTTTTTATCATTTTTTTTTGTGTCTCCGTTCAGCCTGCAAGTGTAACGGCCACGCCAGCATGTGCAACCCCAACAACGGCAAATGCTTCTGCACCACCAAAGGCATCAAAGGAGATCGCTGCCACCTGTGAGTTTCACCTTCGTCCTCGTCTTTCCTCCCTCTTTGTCCTCAATCTCACGGTTTCTCGTCCACTTGAGCTGCAATTTTAAGTAAACCTTATAACTCTCATATTGTCCCCTACAAATAAAATCTAGGTGGGACAATGTGGTTTAGTCTTTTATTTTTTTTCATAAAAAAATAGCCAATGCTGCTTAAACTTGTGTATTGAGGTAAAAGCACAAAATTATGTATTCAGCTTCCAAACTGTTCCAAAAAAATACAAACAAGATGGTTTTATTGACTGATTTTTTTAGTTGGTTTGTGGCCTAAAGTAAGAATAAAAACTGTAAAACAGTCAGCAGATGGTCACTGCTTCATGCTCTGAGTCATAGAGAAGGGAAACTTTTAAAAAGTCCTGAAGCCTTTTTATATGCAAAAATACTGAACCACTTAAAAAAAAAAAAAAAAAAAATGTAATTACAAAAACCCGCAAGGTTGCATGTTAATAAATTGACACTCGGTACCCTCCATGTCCTTTTTATGTTGCTGCTCATGCTGTTCATTAGTGCCAGAGTGTCAGCACTAATCGTAAACCTGGCCTTCATCATCACTGGGCTTCCCAGAACCCATTAAAAAGCAGAGATACCGTTTCAGAAATGAATGGTCATCACTATGAAAATGAGGCTTTTAGTTGGCAGAAGGTGTCTCTCAGTGTGTCTGTCAACTTCACAAGGCCTTCTTTCATTCTTGTCTGTTTTCTTTTCATTGAGCTGACTGAAGGTGAAGACTCGCACCAGTATCGACCGTTTTATCTCAGCTCTGTGTAAAGCGATGCCTGTTTTTTTTATTATTATTTTTTATTATCAGCAATTAAATCGTTCTCATTCGCCTTTCTTCCTCTCTGTCGTCTTTTCTTCCCCCTCTCGCGGTCTTGTTTTGCCTCATTTCCGTTCACCTACCCTCCACCTCTCTCCTTTTTCAGGTGTGAAGTCGAGAATCGTTACCAAGGCAACCCCCTCAAAGGAACATGCTATTGTAAGTGCAATCCCAATTACCAACTCCGGCGAAAGCGCAGGGTTCGGAGATCACATTAAGAAAACCACAGTGAGGCCTCACTTTGCTCCCCTTGTTCGGGGCCAGTGCCAAAAACAGATACATGGGTCTTAAATCAAAGTGGGTCTCAAGTAGTTTGATGTTGTAAAGAAATAACAGCCCGAGGAGAAACAGCTTTCTTAAACAAGTCACAGGTGGAAAGAATCGAAAGCGAGACGCAGATGAAAGTGAATGTAGAGTGGAGATTTTGAAGGACTGTCTCTTTTTCCCGGCTGAAATGACTTTCATTTTCTCAGCTTAGATTACTCTCTCTATATTTTTCCTGTCAACTGCAATTATTTAGAATAAAATAATGTAGATTTGTTAAACCATGGAATTGAACTTTGTCCTCAAACACTTATTTCTCATCTAACAATGCTTAAGGAGGAGATGTAATTGATTTTAAACCTGGTGGAGTCGACTAACTTCACACTGAAACGACGAGCACATGAATCTTTCAGTCGAGCGTCAGCAAATGAATCAACGAGTTCTGAATCTTGCTTCTCAAACGCTGCTTTTTCCCCTGTTTTTATATCATTATTATCATTGTAATATAATACAGTTTTCAGTAATGTGAGTGAAAGTCACAAACACTGTTTGAGTGGTTCAACTTCATGGTCAGTGGAGCTGCATCGAGTGTGTCCTGTGTTAAAAGAGCTCTTACCAACCCAAAAGGTTAAAATGTTTCTCGGTGGCAGGTGTTATTTTCCCACAATGATTGGAAGCAGCATGAGAAGGGATGCGGTCAGTAGGTGTGAAAGAAAATTAGTTTTTTCAGTGCAGGTCATCAAAGTCAAGAAGAGAATAGAAAATGGATTTTAAAATGTCCACACTGTGCGAAGCGTAAGAAGAAAAGTGGACTGAAAAGTTTTTTTTCTTTTTTGCTCCATGCCTGATACATGTGTGAAAATATTGCCGTAGTCTTGTGCAGGTGTTCACACAGCCGTGTAAACCAGCCTCCATCGTGACCTTCTTCACACACAGGTGACAACACGCTAAAATCCTCAGGTCCATCCAGCAAAGTCAATAGTTTTTAAAGTTGAAATAAAGAAAAGGATTCTGGGTAATTTCCTGCCCCGAGCGCCGTGCAAAAAAAACAACAACAAAAAAACATGTTCTTGTGTGACTTTCAAACCAGACTAATTCTTCTTTCTTCTTTTGCAATCCCCACCACGCTCTCCCACACCCACGCCGCCGGCTCTTCAAACAGACACGCTCCTCATCGACTACCAGTTCACCTTCAGCCTGTCGCAGGAGGACGACCGCTACTACACCGCCATCAACTTCGTGGCCACACCTGAGGAGGTACATCTCTGACAGTGAACGCCCCACCGTCGCAGCAGCTGTCACTTTTATTAGGACAAAAGACTGTGAAGTCAATGCCGCATGATGATGTTGATGGCTGTGATTGTTTTTCTCCTCCTCCCTCGATTATTATCAACTATGTTTCTTCCAATAATAATGATAATAGTGATTAATACTTAGTATTAATAGTAAGGACATCAATATCTCTAATATCTCTTTAACAGAACAAAAACAGAAAAAAAAAATATGTCATTGTACTATGAAAATCTCAAAATTTCAACTTTTTGCAAGCTCAGTGAGCTTTTAGTGGTTTACTTAGCTAAAGAAGAATTTATAAACCCATGATCGCACATTTCTTCTTTCAGGTTATCTGGAAATAACCCCACAAATTTTGGAGCTTCAAGCTTTTTATTAGACGGACACAAGCATAGACCAACACTCACAGTCATCCTTAGCTCCACATTAAAGAAAAAACTTCAACAAGTGACACTCAAAATGCTCGAGTATATTGTTTTAAAGTCTTCAAAAGTAATGAGCGAGATTTTAATTTCAAAGGAAAAACAAGCACCAACAACAATGACTGAAGTGCTTCCCCTGTTGGCTCCATTACGACCTACTTAACAGGAGAGAAACAGTATAAGAGCAAACTATTTAACGTTATTATATCACAATAGACTTTATTATATCTTTATTTATATCATAAAGATATAGCTTCCTAATTAAGATTATTTCAATATTTCACCAAAGATACCAATCATATACAATAAAAACCACAAGCAGAAAACATAGTTTGTAATAATGGAAACATAAGCATCTTTTTATAAATAGAAGACAAAATAATGTCCAAAAAAATTAAATAAATTCAACTACTAATTCAGTGAATTATTAACAACCGTAATGAGTGAGTCTAAAAAAGAAGTGACTGCTGGCTTGACGCTTTCCATCTGTGAAACTCAGTCCGCCGCTTACGAGCAGTGACGTTAATTACATCGGACTGAAGTGTGATGTGAAAGCGTAAGCCGCGCTCATCATGACACAGTCACTCGCGCAGATGTTTTCCCAGCAACTGAAAGCTTGTCCGGTCCTGTTTACCTGGCTGCAGCATCTGGAGCGAAACCGAAACAGGAGCATCTGATTAGACGCTCCAGATGGTATTTTTTTCCCCCCACCTGACAAAACTTTTACCAAACGGTACAAATGCAGAGCTGCAGTCCCTTTGTCAGCAAGAGGTGCGTGAAAATAAATGCGTGCTTAAAGCCACAGGAAATGACATTTTCATTGAGTCTTCTGTCATTTTCTGTATGTGCAGTAGAAATTGAACTCGTAGTGGTGGTGTTAAACAGTGAGCCGAATGCCAGGAGATGCTCTGGAGCGAAGTGTAACGAGGAAACAGTGAGAAAAGCTTTAAATATAAAACCACTCAGCAATGTGTGCACGATACATCTTTAATGATAAGTGAAGAAAATATTTCATAATCGAGCCTCTAAATCAGTAAGTAGACATTAATTGGGTCTTAATTTACTTTATCCATTTGTCCCTATCAAGGCTGATATCACTTTACAGCTGCGCGTACAATATTTTAATGTGTATCATTTTCATCATTGCCTCGTGTTCAAACATTTGTTTTTGCTAAATCCGTTTCCATTAGCTGTGTAAATTTGCTCAAGTCGGCAGTACAGTAACTGTTTGTACAGCTGCAAACTGGTGTGTGTGCGCGTGTGTGTGTGGTGGGGCTTCATCCTCTCAAATGCACATTTATACGATGTGTGTGACTATTGATAAAGATGTGAATGTATAAAGATGATGGTGACGACATGCTGTCCGTGTCCGCTCTCCCTCCTCAGCCGAACCGAGATCTGGACATGTTCATAAACGCCTCCAAGAACTTCAACCTGAACATCACCTGGGCCACGAGCTTCACCGGTACGTCTCAAAAAACGCCTAAAAATTGGTGATCAAACAATTAAACAGTGACAGAAAATGGATCACCACCAATTATGATAATCAAATAATTATTCATCAAGCACAAACATATTAAAATAAACCAGACAAAGCTTCTCAAATGTGAGGATTTGCTGCTTTTTCTTTTTCTTTAATGTACTAAATCTTGAGCAGACAAGAAAGGAGAAATGTGACAATGGGCGCGTTTTGTAGACCAAACTGTTTAATTGAAGCAGTTGTTTCTAGCTAAACACTTAAAATTCAATCCTCTGATGACCAGGCGTCTTTCCCACAGTTTAATACAAGAGTCAGATCAGATTCAGTGTTTTTGTTAAATGTAGGAGGGGAAGCAAGGATGCATCTTGTTAATATTTCTCCCTCACATTCTTGTAATTGCGCATTGATTCATTTACACACAAAAAATATATATATAATTACATAAAAATAATTGGTAGTTTAAAGTAAAAAAACTCATTACTTTTTCCTCATTTAATTATATTGTTGGAAAATATATTCGGGATCCTAAAAAGGTGTAATCACATCCAGAGAACGCTGTCACGTTTGATTTGTTCATCTCGTATGGATGAAAGATTCCTCAATTAGAAGCTGATTTTTCATTTTCTCTGATTTTGTGTACTACACAAAGATAAACTAACACTGTTTTTAATATATAAATACAGAAAAATTATACCCTTTTCATGTCTATCTCCCTTTCTGTCTCCAACATGTTGCTTTGTTTTTTGTCGTTTTGTGCCCTTCCTCTTTTCTGTCGTACCTCTTCTCCATCTCTGCCCCTCGTTTCTCTTCTTCTTTCCGTCATCCAGCAGGCACCCAGACCGGGGAGGAGATCCCCATCGTCTCTCGGAGCAACATCAAGGAGTTTAAAGACAGCTTCTCCAATGAGAACTTCGATTTCCGCAACAGCCCAAACATAACCTTCTTTGTCTATGTCAGCAACTTTACGTGGCCCATTAAGATCCAAGTAAGCTTCGGTTCAGCTCAACAGAAATACAACTGGTTCTTTTGGAGATTAATTAAATTGTTATAATATTACCACATGTTAACCTGTGATTATACACTTTGCTAAAATAACCCCACACACTTGCACACACGTGAGAAAAAGCTAAGTAAAGAACAAACAGGTGGATTTAAACCTGTTCTTAACTGCACTGTGGGCAATATATAAAGTAGAGGAGTCCCTTGTTTCCAGTCATTGTGATGCCTTACATTCATCATAACTGGGCTTACATGATGGTAAAAAATCCAAAAATAGACGCTGTGAGAGTGTGGGTTAGCGGAACTGAAGGTGATGCCTGGAAACAGAGAGGTGAAGTCAAAAAGCTTCACAGCTAGATGAACAAAAAGCGAGACGCGTGAGAAAAATTATCTTCTATATTGCACTTTAATAAATGTTTCGCGCAATTATAACCCACGTGTCTCAAGTTATTATCGAAGGTGCTTCTTCGACTAATACACATGGAAGTTTCAGCAGGACTTAATGATGGTAGTTAGGATAACACAGCAAAAAGAGCACAAATATAATGGAAGCATAATTTGATTAGAACACGAGTACGAACTTTAATAAACGTTCACTGACTGCTTTGACGCCACTCGTGCTGAAAATGAATGTATGAATGTGCTTTGAATAAAAGCATCTACAAAACGTGGCGCAGGTGGCAGGTGGTAGAGCGTGCGCACACATGTCCGTGGCCTTGATTGTCTCGGTGCAGCGGACCCTGGTTCAACTCCTGGCCAGGGTCCCTTTGCTGCGTGTCTTCCCCTCTCTCTCTCCGTCTTTCCTGTCTCTCTCTCACTGTCGTGTCCATATAAAAAAAATAAAGGGTGTAACCCCCAAAAAAATACTTTAATAAAAAAAAAAAAGCATCTACACAATGGCACATGTGGAAATAAACACTCATAACAGCACAAATTCTGGAACAAAGTGCCGCTAGACTGCGGTCACTTTTCACCATGACTGCTCAGCCCGTCTGATTTACAAGCCACTTTTCTGCTCTATAAACCAAAAAGTTGGCCGGAGAAATGGCATAACTTAAATGCTGGCACTCCCCAGCGAAAAAGCGGTCAGTAGAGCAAGAGGGGAAAAAAAGTTTCCTGCATTAGGTGGGCAGTCGCTTTTCTCCAGTGTTGCTGTGGCTCCTTGGCAGTCGTCGTGAATAGGGCTCTGTATCTGCAGGCGGTGAAACGCTGCAAACGGTGGAGAGCAAACTGTCCCTCAGTTGTGCTTTTACTCTACATTAGTGGTAAAGTGTGCCAACTTAATGCTGGTGTAACTGCTTAACCTACAACCTTATAAGTGAGTTCATTTATGCACAGTGTTCTTCAAAGTAAAAAAAGTCGTAATATATGTGTAAACATTGTTCGTATCTGCCTACTGAGATCATAGTCAAGTTATTAATAGATTCAGTAGTCAGTAAATTTTGTGCTCATTGCACAGCTCACTAGGTACCTTAACTTCTCTACCCACTTTATATGACTGAAGTTAAACTTGTTATTAGAAAGACTTCACTGTGCGGTGCAATACAAGTCTCTACTGAAATGCATAACCATCAGTGCTGCAGAGGTGGATCAGAATATAAAATACCTTCAGTCTTTATGGTAGTTGTCTTTTCAGCCTTTCAGTGACTTAAATAAGTTTTGATCATACGTGTACATGCATGTGGGTGTTTTTGCACCATGATAAGGGACAGACTAAACTCAGCATCCATGCTTAGTTTGATGCGGTGAACGAATTCACCGCCAGGATTGGCTGGTGCTGCTTTGGGAGCACAAGGCGCCCTGGGCCTGGTTTGTTGTGCAGCCTGCCCGTCTGTGTGCCTCCCTGATCCGTCCTGGAAATGATTTGACTGGTCTCCCCCCCCCCCTCCCTCCACTCCTCCCTGTGCGAGCTCCTTCTCCCCTCCTGCCCTCCTCCAGAAAAGGGAGAAAAATCCTGCCTCTGTCTTCCATGTCCTGCCCTTGTGAGGGCTTTTTAGCTCTCTCGGCTTCTGAACTCCATCTGCTGCCAGCCAGCCTCAGGAGATCCCCAGAGCAGCTCCACAGCCGAGCAGAGATCTGAGCGTCCTCCCCCCTCAGCTTCCTCTGGTCCACCTCACTTTCTGTCTGGGTGGGTGGGATCTTATAGAAGATCACCCCTTACCTTGAAACCAAAGCAAGCAGCTCTGCTAGCGTGTCAGTTCGTCCTCCTTGCACTCATGGAGCTTTACCTTCATCAGCGAGGTAACGTTTTCCACTTGTTTCTCTTTCTGCCAGTGCTCCTCGTGTCAAGAACAATTTTTTTCTTTTACTCCTTCTTCAACACAACAGCCCTTCGCTTTTCATCGTAATTTTCTTACTCTCCTTGCCTTCAGTGGTCTGCTGCAGTGTGGCAATGAGATGTGTGTGTGTGTGTGTATATAATCGTAGGCGGTTGGTCCTCCAGTGTTGGCAGGCAGAGATCGGAGTGTTGGAAAATGGTTCATAAACACCAGCCGAGAAAGAGCAAGGGCAAAGAGGAATGTTAAGTTGAAACACATGCTGCATTCAGAGTGGGCTGTGTGCAAGCTAAGCTCTCTCTCGCTCTCGCTCGCTCTCGCTCTCGCTCTCTCAGCTTTAGCGCGCAGCTGTACAGAGCTCTCACTCTTTCTCACCACCTCAAAGTTGCTTCTGTTTGCTCTGATGTGGTCGGAAGTGGCGTCAGAGCAGCAGGTTCGCAGCAAAGTTTTGTTATTTTTCCGTTTGCATTCACACGTTTGTTGCATCCGCTGTCCAAACTGTTGCATCATGTCAGCAGCATGCATGCAAAACCTGAACTCATCAGCTCCAGTTCTTGGAGTATGTAACAGTCCACCTATTATTAACTGTACAAAACCTCTGTAAGTGCAGATCATGAATTGCAGTGAAGGAAGTGAGGTCTTTTACAAAGGTCAAAGTGAATTCTGTGATGACTTCATCACCGCAGAGCTGCTCGGATCATCAAAGCAAAATCAATTGCACTGAGATTAGTCAGCGAGGAGTTCTCCCAACCCTTTTTTTTCATTTCCTGATGAAGAATAGATCTGAATTTAATGATGTTTGTAATGAAACGCAAATCCCAGACTAATTACATTAAAGAGCTGTGATCTCCTGTTCCGTGCCTTAGTGAACATGTCATGATACGGTAGAGATTAGAACAGCCTCCAATTTAATACCCCGCTGTGGAGTAGCAGCAGCTGTAGCTATCAGCTGGCTGGGCCGCTCTGCGTAGACCCGTGTAGTGTTTATCTGCGCCACGCATGGCTGCCTGATGGGTGTGTCTCAGCACTCGGTGCAGAGAGGTTGGGAAACAGAAGATCTTTTGCCAGCTTGCATCTGTGACTGGTGCAACATAAAATCAGCCAGCTACTTTTTTTTTTTTAAATGCAAACAAATTTGAAAAATAAAAAGGCCAATATATATATATCAATAAATGTAATTAGCCACAATGCTGACATGCTTAAAAACATGTTGAAAAAGTCCAAAAGAAGGCAGATTTTTAAAAAACTTACCTGCCGCAAGGAAAAATTAAGTTTGACCAGTTTTTCTTTCTGTTGCTGCAGCCAAGTTTTCTGAAGTACAGTACAAGATAAGATAAAACACTGAGGAAATTCACTTGTAATAGTACGACAGAAATGAAAGGAAGAGCAAGAAATAGATATAAATATATAGAATGTTAAAAAAATGGCATAAATATGCTATAAACATAAGTAAACACACAATAATATTCAAATGGGAAGGTCTACATGCTCAGAAGTATGTACCACGCTCACATTGAGACTTATTTCAGCTCCACCATATTTAAAATTCAGCCTCCTTCTGTCCTCTCTTTTTTTGTGGAACCTGTTGAGTGGCCCTCCCTCGCGCTGATAACGACGCTTTCCCTCAAAACTCCAATATAGTTCAAGCGGCTGTCAGAAGCCATTAAAGGCAGAATATTTCCCCGTCTTAATGCCCGGCGGCAGTCTGACAGGCCCCGCTGAGGGGATCCTTTGCGGCCCCTAAAAGAGTCACCCTCTGCTGGGCGCATAACAAGAGCGTCACCCGGGCCTCCCGCCGCCGCCGTCAGCCTTCTCTCCCAGTTACAAAGTGCCGCCCACGACTGACACTCGAGATTAGCCACTACAATAACCGTTATTGCACATCTTCTCAGCGAGACGTTCCCGCTCATGCTTTTGGGGGAAAAATGGAGTTGTGCAGTGATGACATGACGCCGAAGCTCCCGTCATTTGCTTTTTTATCGTTTTGAGGAAGTTGGCGTTGTTCTTGAAGGGTGCTATTGTGCCATTAGAAGAGATCAGCTCGTATCTGTAATCACCTAGAAGGGTAGATGGCTTTGTCAGGCCGTTAGCGAACCAGGTTTCTGTGCGCCCGCTGACGAGGCTTCTTTGATAATTCTGAGCTTTGCCCTTAAAAGAATCCCTGCCACTCAGTTTCATACAATCTCCAGTACTTTTTCTTTAATCCTGTCATTTTTACCTCCCATTTACGTTCATGAGCACGGGAAGTAGAATATTCTCTCCAAACGATTTTCTCTTAATTGCAGGTACCTGATTGGCTACTTAGAATAATTTCCAAAAATTGCTCTGTAATGCTTTGTGACGGTATAAAAATAGATTTTTTCAATCCTGCTTTCTTTAGAGCTGCACCGAGGAAGTGAGCACAACCTGAAAAGTGGAGCCGCTGCAGTATTAGTAGTATTTTGGATCATAATCTCAAAAAGCGAGTGAGAAGTTTTAAGAAAACCCAAGAATATTGTTGTTCTGGCTGTTCACGTCGCATGTTTTTATCTTAACTCTACCACTGCCACATTTTCTGTGACTTCCCCCCCCCCCCAGTTGGGAATCATGCTCAAGTGAATTGATTAGTTTCACGATTTTGTTAATCACTGAATCATTTAAAGTCATCTGCAGGTTGCACTTGCTGCTTCCAGTCTCACAAAGCCTCATTTTCAGCTATTTTTTCCTGTTTCAAATCACTATAAATTGGATGTTTTTGAGTATTCAACTTTAAGGCGTAACAAGCCACCTTGAGACATCGACTCTGCTCATTTGAGGTTAAAAAAAAATCTCTTTTCAAAGTATGTCATAAAATCATGTACTACACAAAAAAACAACACAACCTTTTTTAAAAAAACAAAAACAAAAGAACTGTCAAAACAATAAAGATTAACTAAGGTTAGAGACTTGAGATTAATGTAAAATATTCCAAAACAGTGGCAGCCCAACAAGAGAGCATCCTTTTACAACAATATCTAAAGAATAAGCACTTGAATGAATGAATAAGAGTAAGACATTTAAAAAAATTAGAAAAAAAACTAATAATAATGTAATAATCATTTACTTCCAGTCACTTAAACATCGAACCTTTTTAGTGCTGGTGACCTGCTGAGATCTACGCCGCGGACATCTTTTTTAAAAAAGTTTTCTCCGGGTGTGTTGGCACCCTGAACTTTCTCTCCAGCGTTCAACAGTCTGGAGGAAAATGATCACACTGAGGATTCAGCGCTCAACAGTAATCAACAGCAACACATTAGCGAGCCAGATGGTGCTGACTACACAAGTAAATTAGACCCGGGGCCGTTCCCAAAACACACACACACACCCCTGTCATCTCACCACAGAGGCCAATGCCTTTGGCCCCGTGTTGTTTGTGTGTAACGTCACCGCAGATTTACACACACTCGGACCCATCAAGCTTTTCTATGCATGTATTGTAATTCTTGATCACACATTCAGTATTCATAGACTAATCTGACATGCACACAGCTGGGTTTATTCTGGCTTTTGTCTTTTTTTTTTCCTCCCCCTTTCTTCTGCTCCCCCCTTTTTTTTTTCTTTGGAATTGTATGCAAATCCCTGCTTTGCCGAGGAATAATAAGCAGGAGCGGTGATAAGTTCTGGTCCAAGGTGTCACCTCGGAGGAAAGATGTGTGAGAGGAATTCTGCTGCAGGCGAGGAGGCGCAGTACCCCGCCACCGCCAAAGAGAGGCAGTGTTGTGCCGCTGCAAGAGCGTGTTCATCATGAGGCATTTGTTTTAAGGGGGGAGGAGGAGAAGGAGGAGGAGATACGGCGGTGGTACGACACTGCCAATGTTACCCCTGGCAACCTTGATTAAGACAGGATGTCGTTAGTACAATTGCTCTTGTGATGATTACATAGTGAATATTTCTGCCCACATGTGCAGGAATTATTTTATTTTATTTTATTTTATTTTTTTGGTGCAGGCAGGCTGTGGGCAGCTAAGAGACCCGGCTGTTTGCTGGTGTGCTGTCGCTCTGACAGGTGTGCAGTCTGGAGCACAGATAAGCAGACAGACTGGGAACCTCCCAGTAGTTGGTTGGAAGAGAAACACCTTTATAAAAATCCCTTATCTGGAGATTTAACATGTGAACCACTAGAAAATAGACACACTACAAAACATGCAAACATGCAGGTGCAGACACAGGTTGTCAACATGGGCTAAATGATCCATAACATAATATAACACATGCATACTGGTGTGCACTGTCTGCCTTTGTTAGCAAAGGCAGCATTATCTCTGATGCTCTTTTGTCAGATCCACAAGGTCGACTCCAGTCTAAAGCTTGCATGTTTATGAGTGTATAATGCTGACCTCTTCTTTTAAAATCCGCCTCGTCAAAGCAGATTTCTAACCCTCTTTTTCTCACCCCTTTTCTTTTTTTTTGTAGATCGCCTTCTCCCAGCACAGTAACTTCATGGATCTGGTGCAGTTCTTTGTCACGTTCTTCAGGTGAGCAGCTCTTCTCCTCTCTTCCTTTCTGTCAGTTCACTTACACCAAACCCCAGCTGTGTGTGTTAAAGTGGCAGCAGTCTCCTTCGACGGCCGTGCATGGGGTGACGGCTCGCTGAAGACGCTCCGCCTCGCCATCGCTGCGAGGAGGCTCGTCATTCCTGCCAACACATGCAACTTCCACTCCCTCATTTTATTCACCCACATCATGCACACATGAGCACAGACGGTCGCTGGCGTCTGTGTGGTCCACCGGCAGCTCTGAAATATGAGCGTGTGTTAACTCGGCCCCGCATCCCTCTGAAATCTGTTCTCATTTAATTCAGCGGCAGCAACTCCAACCTGTCAGTGCCAAAGCAGAAAGTAGTGTGTCCTTTATGTAGCATGTAGGAAGATCATGTAGCGTGACCGATCTGAGTTTGTATCCCATTTCAGACTAACCGTTTTTCATAACCCTCACCAAGATCCTTTTTTTTCCTACACACATAAAGCTTTTTTGGCCAACAGGGAGCAGAGAAGCTCCACAACAATCTGAAGCCCTGCCATACAGTGTAAAGCAATATAAGGTTGTCATGCCTAATGTGTTGGCAAAAAAAATTCCCCTCCAGATTTACACAGAGCAGCTGCAGAGCAACGTTATAATCCTAAAAAACAATGAGCTGAAATGAAATGCAGCTCAGAGCTTTAGGAAATAAAAATAAAAAAACAAAACAAAAGAGCAGTCAATGTAAACAAACGTATGACTAAAATATATTTGTTGCACTTACTTTGCACACATTCTCCTGATGATCCACTCTGACATGCGGTTTCTGGTGTCTTTTAGAAGCCTTTAAAATAAATTTCTCGAGGATTGTTGGCAGAGCGACATGCTGCTCTGTATTGACGGAGACGCCATTATTTATTTTTATTTGTATTTTTTGCTGGCACGGCCGAAAACGCGTGCACGTGCTGAGCTGTGATGAATCCCTGGTCCTGCATCCTGCTTCTTCAGGACACTGCCGTAATGTGTTATCGATTTTACAAAAAAAAACAAAAAAAAAACGAGTGAGACCAAAAATTGGGTGGACAAGTGTTCCACGTATGCTCGGCTGCGTGCTCTCCTGCGAGTGTGTTTTTATGAGTGTGTGTGTCTATAACCCAGGGGAGAACTGCAGGACTTTTTCATGTCTGTGTGCGCTGAAAAAAAAAAGAAGAAAAAGCTAACTGTTCCAAGTCATGCTGCTTTTATTGATCCAGCAGCTGTATACAGGCGGAGAGATTTGATAGGGCTGGTTTGAAAGAGTCTCTTTTATTTATTTATTTATTTTTTGCCACCAGCGCTTTGCCAATACAGTGATGTTCAATGACTGTATGTTTCAGCATCGACCGCATAAATCACCCTCCCTGCAGTTTATTTTGGACAATACTCAGCCTTTAAAGGTGCCGAACTACGCCTCGCTCCCTTTGCATGCAGATGCCGAAATGGTTGCAATCGAAGCATGCAACCTGCGCTTGCTGCGTGCAGGAAGCAGACGTCACGGCGATCCATGAGCACAGCAACACCCTCACTTACCTCCCTGTGTCACCTGCTCCATCTTTTCTTTTCTTTTTTACCATCTCCCCTTTCTTTCTTTTTCTACCTCTTCTTCTTTTTTTGTCCCTTCTTCACTCATCATTTTTACACCCCCGCCTCCCTTTCTCTCTCCTTTCATCCTCTTCTTTGCCTCCATCCCCTCATCTTTAGCTCTCCATCTCCCCCTTTTTGTTCTGTTTTCCTCCCTCTGCTTCCTCTCCTCTGTCCCTTGCTTCCCTCCCTCTTTCAAACTCCCTTCCTCCCTCCCCCCTCTCTGTTTTCTTTCCTCCCAGCCTCCCACCACTCCTCTCACTCCTCTCACTTGCTCTTAATCCCACAGCTCAGTCTTTTTTTCCCCTTTTTTTTTGATATGTGTGCTGGCTGCCACTGATTCAGCACAGATGAGTAGAGACCTAAAGTTAGCGAGCTTGCAGCCTCGTCCCTGTTTGCTTCTGGTTCTTTTGGCGCCGCATTGTTTGTGTTGCGGGGGAATAGTGGGATGCTAATTAACGTAGAAATTGTTTGCCCTTCTTCGCTCTGACTTTCTTTCTGTGTCTTAATCTCACTCTTTCTCGCTCCCAGTTCTTTTTTTTTTTTTCGCTCTGTTGCACGCTCCTTTTGGGGACAGATGAAGGTGGTGCCATCCCGTTATCTGCAGCGGCAGCAAAGCAAAGATACCCCCACAAGCCTTCTCCAGCCCCTGAACAGATGCATTAAACATCAGCGTTAGCAACAATAAGATGCATTCACATATTCATGTCCAGCTGTCCGGCAGCTTCTCACCGTAGACTCGTTATGTTGAATCATGGTTTTTAAAAGTGAATTAACACTTTTCCCCTGTTTGAAATCAAGTAACGTCAGGGACATTCGCAGTCCCAACATTTATGGAAGAGTTTTTTATGAATGTTTTACAAACTGAATGTCATCTCCACTTGTGCAAATTGAATGTTTTCTTCCAGGCCTGGAAAGGCCCTGGAGAATGTGAAATTTCTAAAACGTTTTTGCAATGCAATGAAAAAATATTCTTGAGGTTTTTTTCACTCAAGCTGTCATGTTTTTAATTTAAAACTTGGCTTCTGCTAAAGCAAGCGCCCTTTGAAGTAATAGTGACCTGAATGACAAATTTCTTGGCTACATAAGTCCAAAGTTCTGGATGGAGGAAGCTAAAAGAACCATCATAAAGTGCAACTCTTTTAACATGGCAAGCTGGGGCATATTTGTCATGGAAATATTACTGCAGTTTTGAAGTCTGACTTCATCTAGCCTACATTTCTGCCTCCCAACTAGATACGAGCTCCTTCAAACAAAAAGTTTGTTTGTTTATGTCTGAATCGTTTATCTGGTTGATGAAGCGCCTCAGTAGAGTAGCTCAACGAAGACGCATGTGAAAGTGGAACTTAACCTACAGAGGTTACATCTGTGCGCGTCTTGGAGAATTAATGGCACTCGAATATATAATTAACAAAATTACATAAGCTCACTTTAATGTCCTATTCAGCCAAATGTTCCTGTTTCAGTGGAGCAGCGAGTTCTGCAGAATAAACCAGTTTACAGCAGCGTGGGCAAAACAAGAGAGAGACATAATGTTTAGATGGAACTGTAATCCTGCAAAAACGAGGTCAAGGCACCATGATAAAGCTGTCAGGTTTTCAACTTTTCTCTAACCTGCGGTGGGATCCAAGTTCTTTGTTCTAGGACCTGTGTTTATTTTTAGTTTTGATGGGTACATCAAAGTAACGGAAGAAAAGGACTTTCTGAACTACTGTTCTCCAACGCTGGCCACACGTTGGCCCGCTGTGGTGTTCACTTCTTAAAAAACTTGACTTAACCTTCTAATAGCCAGCGTGGCGCTGAGACCTGATGTCCCAGAAAATTCTGCTCCCCCCCGTGCTGCGCGACAGCTAATATTGAAATAACTGGTGATTTCTGGTGGGCACGTACATCCAACACGAGCGCTTACGTATATTTTTAGTACATGACTGTTCCCAGTGGGAAGTGATGCGATGCTGCTGGCAGCACTGTACACAGGAAAGTGTCACTAGTCACAGATACTGAGACTGAGTCTGATTCTTCAGACTGCGGAAGAAAAGGCTCTGATTCAAGACTATTTTAATACAATAGTCAAATGTGATGTTGTCAGCGCTCGTCTCTGTGCTGACCGTGGAGCGACGTCTTTATAGAGCGGCTACACTGTGAGAAAATCCACAGCCCTCGTTCTGTTATAAATTCACCTGAAGGTAATATGAGGCTTCAGTGTACTCACTGACTCTTAATATAGTCATGATATTATAAAGGCACACATTATCAGGACTAATCACCGCAGTGAGATTACCTCTGTGGTGCAAATTAGCAATGAGTGAGCATATTAACCAGATAACATCTGAGCGTTTAAACTTCACTGTTTCAACAACTCATGCAGTTAAAGTAAATTGGTGCACCAGGCATAAATTTATAATCTGTAATAATGTGTAGATGCTTGTAAGTTTTACGTGTTGTGATTAAAAGCAAGGTTCCTGCGCCTTTAACACTCTTTAAAGATCAATGCATGAAGTCTTGTTGTCGTGTTGCGCAGGTCAGTCATGTTCAGTCATGTTCATCTACCAATATATAGAGCGGCTGGTGTTCACAATTGTTGCAAAGACTTGAGATCGCAAAAATAAACATGCTCATTGGTTCGTGGTGGTGCTGAGACTTGTTTTCTAGAGTTTGAGCTTTCACATCTCGCTAAATGTACAACTTACCTGTGGAAAATCTCTCCAGAGAGCCAAATTGTGAGAATGCTCTTAGTGTAAAACATTGACACAGGATGATTAAAGGACGAGTCAGGTGATGTTACAGCATGATGTTACTAGTGAAAATACTAAAATCAGCAATAAATTTATTAATCTAACAAGTATTTTCTGTGAATCCAAAGCCTGATATCTTATTCCTCTTTGCCATAAACCACCGTTGTCTCTAAAAACTTTAAAAACAGGAGGTGACTACACGTTAGTGTGCACTGTGCAACTAAAATTAGTCCTCTTCAAATGCACAGTTTACTTGTACTTCAGGGAAGTTTACTAAAAAGTTATTTAGACTTTTCTTTATGAAACTTTAAATTTCTGACGTTTTTAGAGGGCTTGGGGCTACAGAGGGTAAGGAAGTTAGAAAGTGCTAAGAGACAAACACATTGTAAAGTTTGGTCTTTTCATGGGATTTGTTAAGAAAAATATAAGATAATGCCCGCCTTATCCACTAAAAGCACAGCCCACCACAGTGTTTTTTTTTTTTGTTTTGTTTTTTACTAACAGCAACATGTGCAACAATAATGAGCACAGAGTTCATGTGAATCAGCACCAGACAGCCTCAGCACCCTTGAAAATCTGTCATCTTCTCTGAGATTAATTATTAAAAATTTAAAACACATTTGAAAATCCTAATTCACCTCACACTGCAGCGTGTTATCACGGTTGTGTATTTAAAATGATTAGCGATTTATATTGCTTTGCCGGCTGTTTGAACAGAGGGGAGAGTAATTTGGTTGGGGCGGAGGCTTAATAAGAAGGGGGAACCAGCAGGCTGCCCGCCCTGGGCCAAGTCTGGGTGGGTGGCTGGGATTTGATGATATGAGTGAATCACCCCGCTGCCATCAAGGAGATTTAAATTCTCTCTTCTGAGGGACAGACGAGTTTGACTCAAATGTACATCAGAGTTTTCTGCTGTAGTCAACAGGTGACGAGTTCTTCTTTGTTTTCCTGCTCATGTTCGTTTATGTTTGCTGTCATCCAAATCTACCCGGCTCCTAATCGCTATCAGGCTCCAACCATCACCATCAGCATGCAGCAGCAGTAAGTGGGCTGCGGTGTTATTCCACTCGCTCGCCTTGTTCCAATAACCTTTTACCTCGTTAAAGCAGAGAGGTGATTATTGTCGTCACTCCGGGTCTCTGGGGGCAACGAGATGGCTCCCACCCCCTGCTGTCATCTCACCCACCGCTGCCCCTCCATCCTCTCCATGGGGGCTTTTTAACCCTTTCTCATCACTGGGTCTGTGCTTACAGACCCAGCTTACAGTTAGTTATTCTAATAGAGCTTTTAAAAGAAATTGAAAACAAACGTCATTTAAACTAGCTCTATGAGGATTTTAACTGGCAATAAAACAATCTCAATTTAATACCAACGCTTCTGTATGACATACAGAAGCAAACAAGACCAACAGCGACAAGATTAGCCATTTCTCTAAGTGTAGTATAGTAGTACAGTATTGTTAGTGACTGCAAACAGGTAGACAAAACAGCGCTTGGATTTGCACAGGAGCCACCAAAATCAACTCAGAATGAAAAGTACCATTAACCTGCTTATAATAAATACAAAACTCTTTAATACACACGTATGTACAATTTTAAATCTTGACACTAGTGACATGGTTTGTGTAAAAATGTCCACAAGCAAGCAAACTAACAAGCTAGCTAGCCTGTGACGTCTGTTTCAGATCACCAGAGGGCGGTGTTAAAAACTTAAGCCTAGTTTTGAGATATCCTAATAGTTTGTGTCGCACATTTAAAAATTTTGGAAAACTCCACAGCAACATGTCGTCTTTGGAAAAACACTGCAGTCGGTCTTCAAAATCATAATAATCTGTGTGAAAGTGCTGAAACAAGACTTTGCTGTCGGGTCCAGCAAGTACTGGTCCTTCGAGAACTGATCTAAAATGAGGAGAACGACAGCGCTCCAGTTAAATTATTCATTCACGGTCGGACGTTTCGGGCAGATGCCCTTTGTCAGTGTGTAGACTGACAACAGTTGCAACTTTTGTGTGCGGCGGTGTTGATGGAAGTGCTGCACTTCTTGATTTAGTTGTTTTTTTGTTGTTTTTTGGGATTTAGCAGCACCAATTTACAGACAATGGACCCAACACACCAGTGCTGATTTATTATTTTATTCATGAAGATACAGAAAGGAAAGAAAAGCTTGACCAACTACTCTCAAATATGGGTGCACAACCATCCACACACACACATAAACAGACACACACACACTGTTTGGTGGTTGGTCCCAGACTCTGAGGGCAACATAGCAGCCACTCATGCATATTTTGGCAGCTGGAAGTGGCCTGAAACAGATCATAAATAATTCTGTTGTTGTGATCATCAGCTCACTATTCGGCCTCTTAAACGCATCTGCAGGTTTGGACATGGGCACAGAGATTCCCTCAAATGCACACACACACATGCACTCAGAAGCACTTTTGATTTAAACATAGAAAGCAGGTGGCCTCTCAGTGGTGCTGTGTGTATTATTGTCCTTCTCACACACACACACGCCTACACACATATAGATATACACACAGCAGCTGACTCTTCTTCTTCTCTGCTGTCTTTTTAAAGCTTCGTGCACTCGTAGGGGTCCACTTAATGCAATCAATTCCAAATGTCAATTTAAATTGCATCCCGTTTACTAACGACGGATCATTCCCAATTATTTCCCCGTGCTGTTTGTTCTCAGTGGCTTCATTATCGAGCGGACAGCTTTTTCTGTCTTCACATTCGGAGGGAGATCCATCACTATGATTGGTTGCCAAGAAAGTGACATTGACCCCAACCGTGATGCAAGGTGTGGATGGTGCGGGCATGCTGCTTCCCCTTACACACGTTTGTGTTTGTACACAAACGTCAGCCCGCATCAGTGTCACCGGCAGCAGTGACGGGACGGGTGATAGGTGATTGACAGCAGGACAGAGTGTGGAGGACTCTGCAGCAGCACAGCATCAACCATCGCTGTGATCTCATCCGACTGTCAGCCAAATGTGATTCAAACTTTTGAAATGTTGAGTCGTATCAACAGAAAGTTAATTTGTATTCTAAGTGGTTATTCATTTTCGGCCATATTTCATACTTTGCATCCAAAATCGAAACAGAAAATGCGTTTCTTGTACAGTTTCCTCAGTTATTTGATCGACAGATAATTTTAAAATCATTTAGAGCCACTCTGTGTAGGACATTTGAACATTTCTGACTTTGGCATCCCCGGTGTCAAAAAAACATGCTGAAACAGCGGATTGATTATTATTTTACAAGCACATGTCCAACAAACACAGGTCGATTTTGATTATAGTGTTCACATACTCAAAATCACGACTGACCATAAACAGGAAAACAAAGAAATCTATAAAGAACTTGTCATCTGTTGACTCCAGGAGTGTGCAACACTGAAGTTTGAGATGCTGAAAGAAAGCTCTGATTCAAAGATGTTATCACCACATCATAATGTAAGTCAACACTTGATGTCTTCTCACCGTTGAAGTCATTTATCAAGCAAAAGTACAAAACAGCTTCTGACTTCAGCCTCTCATGTGAGAATGTATGGCTTTTCTCAGACTTTTACGATTCTAAATTCCTTGAAAAACTTAAGGTTAGACACAACATGGCACCTCAGGCTCTGGGAAATTGTGATGGGCCGTTTTCATCTTATATTTTTTGACAGTTTATAGATTAAACTTCTGTTTCCCGACGTGGATGTCAGGTCCCCTTCAAGGGGTTGCAAGATGATTAACAGAAAAGTAAAAGAGGAAAAAGAAAACCTTGTTCTGTCACACAATATTGTGAGTCGACCTTTACTAAATGACACAAAGAGTCAGAGCTACCGTGTCAGAAAGGGTCAGAGATGTGTGTTCGGATCTTCGTCCCTGGAAACTTTACATCTCCATAGAAGGTGTTTGAGGTCTAATTTTTAGGATTTCTTTCTCATCCTCTTCCTGATCTAATGATGCAGGTGAGGGGGGGTTTGATGGAGGCTAGGAGACCTTTTAAAGCTTCGTATCTCTTTGTATTCGCTACGCAATACCCACTGTTGAGCAATCCAATCAAATGTGAGCAATTGGATTTAAATCCCTCTCGCAGTTCAACCCCACCCACACACTCGGTTTCACTCCAAAATAAATCACATCTAAGGAAATTAATCATTGTCTGGGTTGTTCTCCACTCGTGAATGTGCAACTTTGAAAGGGTTATGCTTTTAAAATATCAACATAAATATTTGACTGGAAACCCCGCTACTTTCACACACCAACACTCGCTCGCGTCGTCGGTGCAGTGTTCGTCCTCGGCTTGCTCCGTGCGGTGTTGACTGACAGCAGACACTCTCTGTCCCCCCCGAGACACCTGAGAAAGAGAGAGAGAGAGAGGCAGAGAGACCCTCGGCACACATTGAAATCCTGCCTCTGTCCTCGGGGACCTCCTCGGGCACTCAACAGGGGCTGCCGCCAGTGCTGTGCCAGAATCACCGCTCCCTCCTCCTCTGAGCTTTCTGCTCCTTTGTCTCTCTCTCTCTCTCTCTCTCTCTCTCTCTCTCTCTCTCTCTCTCTCTCTCTCTCTCTCTCTCTCTCCTCTTTATCTGAACCTTTGCTGCTGCATCACCGCCCGTCCGTTTACCTCCCTGCCTCCTTCTCTTTACGCCCCTCTCTTGCTCACTTCTGTCTTTCTTATTTCTTCCACATCTCCGACCTTCTCTTCATCTCCCTCCCCCGTCTGCCTCCTTTCTCACTGCCTCTTTTTCCTCTTTTTATTATTTTTTTCCCTCCCCACCTCTTGCTCCATCTCCTCTTGCATTCTTTAACACTCTCCTTTTGTATCTGACCTCATTGTCGGGTCATCAGCGAGAAGCCAGCAGAGAGATACAAGTGGAAGATGGAGCAGATAGAGAGTGCGAGAAGCGCCTCGCAGCTAAACCCCCCTCAGAAAGGTCCGCGAGGAGCCGAAAGCCGCTCTCCGTCCGATTAATAATAAATGAATCAGATCAGTCGGTTTGACTTGCAGCCTGCACTCTCTGCTCCTCCTCCTCCTCTTTTTCACCTGTAATGAGCAGGGAGGAGATCAGCGGGAACGTGAACTGGGCCGTAACGCGCTCCGGCAGGGGAGTCCCGAGAGGGAGGCAAAACTCTTTTCTTCCCATCCCATCAGCCCCGTGTCCACTTCCTCCCTCTCTTCACGCCTCGTACGTGTCTGAAGGGTTGTGGCTCTCCTGCTGCGGGAATGAATTTCAAGTTCATACGAGCAGAAACACCAGATAAAGATGAGCATCATCTTTGGACTCCTTGTGTTTCAGGAGTGTTTGAAATATGAGGAACTTATTTTTTCAGTTCGTTAACTTCCAACCTCTCTCACCTGGTCAGACTGAAAAGTGTGGAGGCTCAGTTTGTTGATGTCTTTAGAAGGAATCTGCTCCTTTTTAATTATTCACATTCATTATTATTATTATTATATTATTTATTATCCGTTTCCAAATCTTCATGTTCCCTCTGTGAATTTTGTGTCTTTTTCTTCAGTTTTTGTCACCACTGCTTCGTCTTTTGTTAGATTACCTCTAAGACAGGCGGTGTACTCCCAACAAACTCGTACTTAGCAAAGTTTCAGCCTTGACGACCTTCAGAATGGTAAATATCAGTACATTTCTTAGAACTTAAAGTGTGATTTTCAAGTGATAACTGTCTGTGACAAATTTAATTATCTTTAACTAATTAACATGCATTGGCAATGGAGGCAGTGAACAAGGCTGTGTTTAAAAAAAAAAAAAAAAAAAAAACATCAAGACAACCTGCACACGCTGCCAGAGCACTCTTCTTCTGTGGTGGCAAACCTGCCATGTTGGCTATAAGAACACGCCAACTTTCATTTAGCTTTTTGTCTCTCCTACCGTACATAAAGGAGGGAATCTAGTTGCTTTCTCTGGCTCCCTTTGTGCTCGGAGTGAGTAAACAAACAATACAAAGCCGAGCAGATTATACAGAAATTTGTATTCCGCGACGCGTTCAGCTCGGCTTCTATTTCAGGTGGATTTAGACTTCTTGGAAGTGTCCCACCACCCACGGCGGTGCAGGGTTTTAGTGGCGACAAGTGCAGGACCTCTGAGCGACTGCTGGTTAGTGCGCAGTTCAGTAGACAAACTTATCAGCTGCAGTGAAAATGGAAAGGCATTTGGCTGGCGAGCAGGTTTAATTTCCCACCCCCGGAGTAAAAGCCAGCAGCAGGCAGGCTGGATTAGTATTCAGCTGGCTGTAGACAACAGAGCCGGCCTGTTGGTGTTTGCCCCGTGGCTGTTGTCTCGCTGTCAGGTTAGCCAATGACACGTCAGAGCTCACCTCTCTGGCCTCAGCAGCTCGTCTCTCTCTCTCTCTCTCTTTCTGCTGCTGAGACAAACAGCTTGCATCGTTTGGTTTGCGTTTAGGTTTGCTTCACACACGTGCATATATTTGCAACATATATTTCCTGACTGTTGAGCTGTTTTAAGTATTTTGCCTTAAAATACTCAACTGTGGGTGCTTCATAATAGCCTCTAATCCACTGGTTTGTAAGGCCCAATCTTTTAGTCTTCTATTTGCTCAGACTTTTTATGCATTCATGACTCAGCTGACAAATTATCAAATATTCTTTTTCCAGCTCTTTCAATAAAGCTGCTTACTGCAGATTAAAAACATGCTTCCACAACAATATTATAACACATGTTGTACTACTTAATGACACAAGAATCAGAGCACAGAAACGAACTCATCATTTAAGTATCAAATTAATTTGCACCAAAATGGCAGCGAAAAGATTTAAAATAAATATTTTCTTACCAAATGATTGTCATTATCTGATGTATTTTCAAGAATTGGTGTTCATTAATAAAATGCCAGAGTGGAAACAACATCTTCTGCATATCAGTTGGTGTCTTGCTTGATTTTAAAATAAGAAAAAATCTGGAATATTTTTAAAGCCACTGATTTTTAAAGGTATCATATTGAGTTTTTGACCACTAGGGGTCACCACAAACCAAAATAAACTTGTTTTGCGTCGCTTACCAGCTGAGGCACGACCACCAGCCACACTGAATAATGCTGTTTTCAAAGCATTGTCTCTAAGAAATGCATTCAGCATGTTTGTTTGGCCTTCGGGGTAATACAGAGTGTGATGTTGTGAGAAACCTCAAACCTAAACTAAACTGATTTGTTTACAGCGCAGAAAAATCTGGGTCTTCATAGAGCAGGTGGAATGAGACTGTTTTTGCAGGTTATGAGGAAAAAATACTTTCCATTAAATAAAAAGAAAAAATCAATCCAAATGAAGAATGTGTGGCTGTCAGAGGCTCTCTTCTCAAATTAGGTGTTACTTTGTCTTGTCAGTCCGTGCCACTTAGATATCGGCTGTTATTTATTTATAGCTCATGCATCAGATCACGCTGTCTTTCCTTCAGCCTCCATTACTCTGCTGCAACACCATCTGTTTTCAATGGCAATGCAAAGGAGACATGATGCTCTGTAGTAACTGTAAAAAGTGCCCAAACTTAAAACTGCAGCGTCATAAATAAGATGTTTTCATTTCGTGAAGCCTCAGCCGCGACAGTCACTAAACAACAACAACAACTTGTTCGCTAAAGTAAAATTTCATCGCTGCACTATAGACATAAAACTTCACAATGATACTGCAGTTTCACATTTTCTTTAGATATTTATCAGGTAAAGTTTCATTCAGTTGAATATGAATAAGGTGCAGAAAATGAGTTGAATAACAGTGAATTGAATTGAAATGCCAAAACGCATACATGTAGGTTGTTGTACTCATTACGATAATGACATTCAAGGCGGTTTTGCTTTAACAAATATGAAAAGAACCCTTAAAAGCCTCCTGCAGTAAATGTTGTTCTCTCTGGGAACGATCACTTGTTTTAAGGTTGGAAAGTTAAACCCATTTATCATTATTAAACAAGTTATAGATATCCGAGCTCAGGGGAGAAAAAAAACAAAAGCGATATCATACTTCTGAGTGTCCTTTTTTTAAAGTTGATTTTTACTTTCTGTTTTTCCCCCTCAGGCATTTTTACAGTAAATGCAGCCTGACTCAAACACGCCCTCTGAGCACTTTCAGTAAACTCTCTACTAACTAACTCGGGCTGGTTAAAAAAAAAAAACAAAAACACAGCAAG
The DNA here is from genome assembly GCA_023238725.1 of Scortum barcoo. NCBI lineage: Eukaryota > Metazoa > Chordata > Actinopteri > Centrarchiformes > Terapontidae > Scortum > Scortum barcoo. The sequence goes on from CM041539.1 coordinate 3,781,993, forward strand.
CTCGATTGCGAAGTAGATTTTAATGGAGACGGATCTCTTTGCAGTGTGCGTTTGAGTGTTATTGCCCTCCAGGCTAGATGAAGCCACACGAACCCCTTACATTAAACTAAGTAACAGAAATGTGAACACAACCAGCTGAAATTAGGGCATCAAAAGAGCAATAAGGTGGAAAAACAGTGTCTTATTTGGTATATGCAGCATATTACAGATGAAACAAGAAGAAAATCATTTCAAAGATGAACATAAAAGCTACTTGATAGTTATGGAGCATCTTCTCTGCAGGTGTATTGATGGTGTGACATCAATACAACAGTTTCTCTGTCTGTTCAGATTATCCTTCGGTCGTCGTATTTATCAGATCAAATTAGTTTTGGGTTCAGGTGTGATTGTTGCTGGTGGTTGTGGTGAGGCTGCATCTGCTCATTTCTATTCCCTGTGAGAGTGGGAGCTTTAGGTGTGATGGAGAGCTGCTGGTGGTCATGGTGGTTGTGGGGGGGAGCTGAGGCCTGAATAACTTGGCTTCCCTTGTGGAGGTTGAGATCAAATGAAGCGCACCACTCTGTCTGTTTCCATCTGCGTCTTCTCCTCTCTGTGTTCGCGTCCGTCTCTTTTGTTTCCCTCTGCGCGCCTCTCTATCCGTCTTTCTGCCGTTTGTTCTCAATCTACCGAAATGCATCGATGACAGACCGTTTGAGAGAGAGCATAAAACAAATTTGGAGCGCAACTCGGTCAACCTTTTTGAGAGCGTGGATCTGTAAGAGCAAGAATTAGATTTGCGCGCGAGGGAGGACAGAATCGCGCGTAACGGATGATTTGTGCATGCGAGGAGGAATCGTGTAACTACATTTGAGCCAGCAACGACGATTTCTCGTGCTCACTTTTGTCAGTCTGGGTCCCCTCAACGCAAAACTGAGAGAGAAGAGCATGTCCTTTTCAGTTTGACCTGGAGATATTGATGTGGAGATGACATAAAATGACTAATATCACATTCGATTTGTTTGTAAATTTAAATATAGGTACTAGCTGTATATCTTGTTAGCTTGATTTTAACTTCTATTTATAGTGTGGTTTTCCCTTCACGTGGACTCACGTGACTGTATCTAGGTGTGTCCTGCACAGCAATTACAGGATTAGTCATTCGCCTCCTTACGATGCTCAAAATATTTTAGAAAGAGAGACCATACGTGTAAAAGAAAAGTAGGTATAGAACTAAAATAAATTATAATAATCTTAGCAATCAAATAAAAATAGATATAATTTATTGATACCATGAGGGCAGTTATCATGTTACAGCAACAAAATCAACAGCACAGTAAGGATAAGAAATAATAAATTAAAAAGCTAAGTTAAAAAGCTCAGTTGTCAGATCATTTGCAGAATATCAATAAAAAGGAGTAAAAATATAAAAATAAAGGGCACAATTGCAGACCTGCACAATTGTAAGTGTGCAAAATGGAAATACAAGAGACCAAAAATGAAATATGACAAAATAAAATATACAACTAAAATATATATACAATAGAATATGGAGAAGTACAAAGTATTGAAGCCAAAATTAATGGCAAGAATGTCTTTTGTGCTCTCTCAAATCTTTTGTCATCAATATACTTCCATAAGCATCTTCTATTTCTCTTTACTTCGTCCATTGTTCTGACTTTAGCTTGCACTTTGTCCTCCCTTCTCTTTCTCCTCCTGTCCATCTCTCTCTCTCTCTCTCTCTCTCTCTCTTTTTCCTCTCCACCCCGCTGAGCAGGGACGGCTTTGATGCACGGCTGATATCTATTCATGCGGGTCGTTCATCAGCACCGTGTCGCTCTTTAAGCAGCGAGCAGGAAGCCAGATCAATAAGATGGCTGAACGGATGGATCGCTTAAGAGTCCTCTTCAGCCCGGAGAGATAAGGGATTTTTTTTTTTTTTGAATGGATGGCACTTTAAAGAGTGACATAGGTTTGGGAGGGGTTGTGGGAGCGATGAATAAAGATCTGAACGCATCACAGCCAGTATTAAAATGGGCCGAGGCGTTTAGATTGAAAAGGTGGTAAAACTTTGGGAGAAAAATCTGCAAGAGGTCTCGCTGGAAGGCCCGCATGTCTGGAGAATCTATGCCTCAACTTGGAGCTTCTAATTAAATCCACCTCTAATCCCCCGAAAGAGAAACCACCTATATTACTCCTGTGATCTTAAACAAAAGAAGAAATGAGGAAGGAAAAAGTTATATGAAACTGGAAACATTATTTATATTCTTTATTCTCCACTTTTTAATAAAAAAAAATGATAAACACTGTCAGCCAGGTTTCTCTGTTCAAATTAAACTGTGGGTGTTTATTAAAATATATTCATGTTTAATTGAATTACAGCAAAGTTTGGGCTCCCTAGAAACAGGTCAAAGCAGTAAACACACACACAACATCGTAAATATTAATTTAAAACCCCACCGTTATCTGGATTTACACAAATCTCCTTCCAAAGTAAAGACTAAAATATTAAAGATTCAGATTGTAATGAGGTGTGTTTACGCTTACTTAAGGAACCATCATATTCTCCATTAAGCTGATTTTTTTAAGATCATAATAAACTATAATCTCTCATCAAGGCGGGGAATTAGAGGAGCAATATGTTTCCAGCTGAATTTCACTGGATAAAACTAATTTCCAGGCCATCCATACGGTTAAGAGTTTCTGATCAGCTCTTTACAAGTACACATTAGCATGACAAAGATGTGAGACTTTGCTGTGACAGCAGAGCGGCCGAATGAAAGGAGGGATCACGTTGATGCAGCCTTTTATTTAAAATAATTCCACCAAACGTCTGACTTAAACTGAAGCCAACATGAAGTGCAGTCCATAAGACTTAATAACTAGACTGTTTGAAAGATGCAGACGCATTCATACTATGGGGGGAAAAAAAACTTGAATGAATCACTGACAGAAAAGAAAACGCACAAACAAAAATCAGGTGGTGCAGAGGTGTGTTGTAACTCTGCTGCAGTTTGCAGCAAGAGATGCTTTCAGAATAAGGTCAGGGGAAAAAAATGAATTCCTCACCTCTGCATCTATTTTTACAGTAACCAGGTTAACACAGTGCATCTGTGTGTGACCTTTTTCCTCTGCTTCATTCAGTTATTGAATGCTCGGCCCTGGGTATAACTTAAAAAGGGTTTTAATTGCATGCATTTGTAGTTAGATTATAAACATCACCCCCTGCTGCTGCTGTACTAACAGAGATGGTTTGTTTGTTTTTAGCCATGTCTAATATAGCTCATTTGCCTGTGAATCCCTGAATAAACACAAAATCTGCATATCTCAGATTAAATATATATTTACTTGTCTGATTTTGACATTGTAATTTAGCGGTTGCTGCTCAGTTTTGTAGTTTTGGGAAAGACTTTGTTCGCAAAAGTGAGCCATCTTAGATGACATAAAACTTCAATGTGCACAATTTTTATTTTTACCTTCGATGTTTATTTTTTTGTTTTTTTTTTCCTGGAGAAAAATCTGAGATGATTTTTGGATCAGTGGCGTTTAGGCATTTTGCCATCGTGCTGTTGATACTAAGCTCATCGGCAGCCAGTTGCCAACACTGACGTGAGCTGAATGGAGGAAGTCTGGGCCGGAGGGCTGCAGGGACACTGACAGGAAATCAGCGAAAGACGCTACAGTCAGGGAACGAAGTTCAGATGGCAGGATATGTTTCTGAAGTATTTGTGCAAACACACACACACACACACACACACTTCTTCTCTCGGCTGCTTTCACACTTGCACTTAGGAAGCTGCGAAAAAGACGGGGAAGTAGAGGGAGCTGCAGAACACACACACACACTCGATGACAACCCACCTCTCTAAGACATGTCACCCTTACCTTCATCACCTCAAGGTGATTTTCTTGTAGAGTGCAAAGAACCCTCAGGGATCAGGTTTTTATTTTACTTTTTCTCTGTTTTTGTGTGTGTGTGTGTGTGTGTTATTTGAACAATTGAGGGTAAAAAAAATGCTGAAAATGGAAACGGAAAAAACACAATAAATGTTGAAGCTAGAATAAAAAAAACCCCACAGTGCTAAAAAATCAAATCCAGGCAGGGGAAGAGAACGCCGAGAAAACAAATCATGATGACAAAGATGCTACTTAACGTCAAAACTCAGGAGAATCGTTGTGAAATAAATACGGGACGCGAAAAGACATTTTCGCAGGTAATAATAGAATCACAGTCGAAGCGTTGGTGAATGGAGGTGTATGTGTGCATGTAAAGGTGTTGACACAGGGAACAATTGCGTGTCTAACGCCGCTAATACCTCTGATGGAAAGTGCTAAACAGTTGGCCCTTTTTTTTTTTTTTTTTTTCCACTCTCTTACCTGTGTCTCTCTGGACCTCTGCCTCTGTTGACACCGTTATCAAGTTAGCATATGTACTGTAAGTGTGAAAATATGTTCTTTGATTATACATTTGGTTAAGTTTGTATCTGGAGCTGTTTTAACATGCTGTTGGATGTGCGATGTAGAGCAGACAAGCGGTTTTAAACATTGTGCTCATCATGGCCGAGCACAAATCTGAAGGTTGGTCTATAATCTTCAGACCTGTAGTTCAGTAGATAATAATACAGATCCATGTGGGCTGTAATCACCTCTTCTGGCAAGTCAGGCCAAAACACACGTGAATATGCAGAAGCTCGAAGGAGAAAATCAGCACTCATTGATTAACACACTTCTTCACTGCAGGCGGGACCTCGTGTGGTTCTTTCGATAATTTTTTCCCCGTTTTTGAGCCATCTCCTCTTCCTCCTCTGCGTCCACAGCTGTTTCCTGTCCCTGCTCCTGGTGGCCGCTGTGGTTTGGAAGATTAAACAAAGCTGCTGGGCATCACGGCGACGAGAGGTAAGTCAGAGACGCACGCTGACGACAAATATTGACTTTGGCAGCTCTGGTAGGTAAATTAACAACCACCAAGAAGCTGCTGTTGCACCTCGATGAAGATGAAGTGGAGGTTTCACACCTGGAAGTATAAATACTCCAGGTACTTTGGGTACATGTATCATGCATACATCATACATTTGCATCATGCATCTCTGCAGGGAAGAAATCAACGACAGTATCTGAACTGTGAAGTGGTTTTTTTTTGTTTGTTTTTGCTTTGAATGCAACTTCCATCTTCCATCCAAAATTTCATGAACGATTTTGTTCTTGTGGTTAAAAAATGGCTATGGGAGGAATAAATACATTTTAAGCTCTCCAATTTCTCATTTGACTCGATCACAGTCCGTTTTGTTTTGTGAGCAGGTTCAGTTATATAACAGACAGAGAATTAGCCTCATTAAAAATAAAGAAACACAAAGAAAGGTGCCTTTGTAAACCAACCAGTTATATCAGCATTTACTGTGCTATTATCTACATCCTAACCTGATTTTATCTACAGACTGTCGAGACCAAGTGACTCAAACTTGAGGAGACAAAGTCCGACTTAATCTCATGAGTTGTGACGCCTTTTTTCTTTTTCTGTAAAGACCAAACCTTAAACCTAAAAGACAAACCAAATGAAGAATCAAACACTAACCAAACAGTAACAGTAAGCATGGTTGATGGGAGTCACTCCTGCTTACTTTCATCTTTAAATGTTAGTTTTGACCTCCTGTATTTTAGAAAAAGCCTGGATTTTATGAGTTGTAAATGGCCTAAGAATGAACATTAATGAGACTCATACTTTGAGACTTTAAGCTCGATTTTTGGACGGAGGCAGCCCCCCTGTGTGTCGCTATGCTAAGCTACAACAGAGCACAGTATGTGAGTATGGTATCGAACTTCCCTTCTATGTGCTATCTGTGCAGACAAAATGTAGTTGTAGATATCTGAACTGGGCGGTGATATATCACTCCTCTTGATAATTAGTTCAGTACAGCGATCGTATCAGTTTATGGATGCCTACAACTGAACAAAGATGAGACGTTTTAATTATCGGAGCATAGACCCCGTGCATTAGCTCAGTATCCTGAGAACAAAACAGCAAACCTCAATTTGTTCTTCTTTTTTTAATCCCCATTTAAAGTGCAGCCATTTTTTGACAGGTTGGTTCGAAGAGCCTAATAGATGCTTTTATCTCCAGAAAGCTTGATTGCTGGGATGTTTTTATTTATTTATTTTTTTTTTTGCCAAAAGGAAAACCTCAAATGACACAAACTGCAGATCATTCAGCAAACCGCAGCACAACTGCTGACCAGGACAGAAGAAAACACCTGTTCTAAAGCCTCATTTAATAATTTTATTTCTTCACATTTTAAGATTTTGTTATCGTGTCATTCAGTAGCATTGAAATACACATATTGGATGAAGATTTTTGATGATGAATACAAGAGTAGTAAACTTCTGCAGGTATCCCATTTCAATGAAGCAAGACGGTAATGTAATAATCAAAATGAATAAATAAGGTGCGTGTTCGTTCAAAACCTGTAAATGTGTTGATATACGTGAACATCTGTGAAAAGAAAATGTCATTTTCGAAAGCAGCATCTCATTTTAAGCTGTCAGCCGCTGAAAGCACATTACTGTAGAGAAGTGACCGCAATTAATTGTTCTTATTGCACAGCACTGAGTCAACTGAAAAACCTCAAAAGGAAATGCTTTTTTTATTTTTTATTTTTTTGAAAGGGCTCTACAGAAGATGCCAAAGCAATCTGCCAAACAGTGAGGAGCTCCAGATCTACAGAGGATTGAAAATGAGACTATTTCCAGGCTTTTTAACAGTGCTGGAAAACTAAAATTAAGTCAGATTATTAATTCATAAATTGATTTGTATGATGAAAATCCTCACACGTCAAATATGTCTGTATCACACCTGTGGATCAAGAAAATAAGCCTGAATATCTGTTGTGATGCAGTGTGGATTTTAAGCTTCAGTGACGTTAACCCACTTTTTCAAACGCGCACACACACACGCACACTCCAATGCTGACGGACAGAAAGTGGGCATCCTGACAAAGCTCCTGTGTGATTGGTTTATAGCTCCTAAGATGACAGCAGCCACAATAGATTTGCTCAGTTTACGACTTTATTTCTTCAAGTCATTGTCCAAGTAACTGTGACGGCATTTTATTTCGTTTAGGAAATCAGACGAACTCTCAGTAGCCTCGGCGTTTGACTGACTGAAGCTGACAATGTGGCGCGACCTGCTGATGAGCCAGATCAACTTCACACATCAAGTGATATCTGCCCGACGCTAACTGGCTAACTCACAGGCTGCCCGTTGCAGCTGGTTAGAGAACAAAAGTGATGTGGAAACTCTGAAAAGCCACCACGAGTGCACGTTTTTGCACTCTGAATGCTCGTGTCCTGGAAAAAAAAGAAAAAGACAAAATGCATTTTCGTTTCCAGAAGGGTCTGAGCCACCTTTTTGAATGAGTGGCTGAAAGGTTGTGTGCATGTGGGAGTGTGTTTCTGCGTCTGAGGACATTCGAGCTAATGTTGTGCTTAATGTGAACTTTTGGTTTGTGTTTTTCACACTCGGCGTGCCAGCTGAAGTGCCTTTTCGGCTGTAACCTCAGCCAGGAGTGCCGTCACCCCCCTCCCCCAAACCCACCTCTGGATGCCTCTTTACATCCCCACATCCCCCCTTTCACCTGCTCCTCCTCCTCCCTCTCTTCATCACAAAACCACTGCTGTCCAGCCGGGTCCTTCACAGGCTAACCTTTTAAACAAAATTAGCACTGGACCTTTTGTTGAGGGTTGAGGGGGGTGACAGGAAACTGTGGGGTCAATATTTAACTCCTCAACAGCTGGAAAAGCTTTTGGAGGACACCAGGTTTTGCTGAAATGTCTGTCATGGACGGTCTCTGCCAAAGTGATCAGCTAATATTCACTTCGCGAAATGAAAGCACTCGAAATTTTATTTTATATTCAACTCTCAAGTGAAAAAATATGGAGACTTTTAAAGTTAGAATAAAAGTTATCTAATATAGTATTGCGTATCACACTTGAGTGGTACGTTCACGGACGTCTGTAGTGTTTTCTGATGTTGAGTAACATAATGAAGTGGCTGTTAACATCCTGTTATGACACCAGTCTCTTACAGCATTGTATGGTCCCTTAGCAAGGGTTGTGAAATCACTCATTTGAAATCGAAAGTGTAAAAATCTCACTATAAGCAAAGGTGCGATTTAATGGTGTTCCCACGGAGAGCTTTATGTGATTTGCATAAAGATTGACACACCGTGCGATTGTTGTCACTTTCCAACAATATCGAGTAACGTACGGGAGGTGTCAGCTCGCATCGAGTCTCAAACACTAAGACACGTCAGCTATGAAGGAGAATGATGCAAAGTAATTGTTTTCCAAAGCCGAAACATCACGTATAGACGTGTACAAAAAGAACTACGGCTTTGACACTAAACTGAATTGTTGCATCAAATCTAGAAAATGCCTGGAAGACAGTCACGATGAGGCCCTGACTCATACACTTTTTCAAAACGCTGGGTACTTTCTATAAAGAGTGCTAAGCATAAGACAAGCCAGTTAGATATAGAAAAAGTCATTTCTGCCAATCAGAATTGCAGATGCGGCACTAAAATCACTTCTTTGTAGTCCACTCATTTTAAAATTCTGATGAGGCCCGTGGTTTTGTATTTTAATGTCACTAGATCATCTGACTGCATGCACCTACTTTGTGTAGGTGTGACGTCCGCCTCTGTGTTTCAAAGTGAAACACAGAGGCGAACGTAAGGATGAATATTTCCTTTTGAGAACCGGCTGCACTAAAACGCTGTTTGAGGAAGACTCACCGGCAGAGAGCAGCCGTCTCTGAGGGGAGTCGTAATAATGATGCTCTTTATGACTTCCTCGCCATCAGTTTTTTTAATTTGACCTTGTTCTGGAAGTCAGCACCGTTTCCAGTTTTTGGTTCTGTTGCCCGAGGAAACAAACGCTGAGACTGAAATGAAAAGTAATCGTTCATTTGAAAAGAAATGTAAATGGCATTGAGGTGTTTTAGGTCTATCTGCAAGCCCACATTAAGACACATAAAAAGTCAACAGAATACAGGATTTAAGCACAGAGCCAAATTTGTCAAAAAAGGGGTTGCAGATGTCGAGTTGAATTAGGGATGCGACTCCTTTAGTCCGCCTCCCTCTACACACACACACACTCTGTACAGTGTAAAAAAGTCAGGTTTTCACTGCATGAAAAATCATGTGCGGACATAACATTTCACAGTCTGTTCACTACTGTAGTATTTCCTCATGAGGTGTTGAAAAGTTTAGTTTTACTGCTCCAAACTCCAACTCGGATGATGTGATATGTAGTGCTATAAATAGAGGAAACAACACCAACCTGAGCAGGAACTTCATTTTTAGACTCAGTTTTAACTATAATTAACTTGCAGAATTGAACACATTAACACATAGCAGACCGACCTTCAAACATGCACCTTTGCTGTGTAAACGCTACGAACACATAATTTCCGGCAAATAGAAAACTAATCATGTCTTTCCATGAGGTCGACTCTCTCGGTATAGCCGTCTGCTTCCTTGACACCGGGACTCCTCTGTTCTTTTCAGCACTGTCCCTCCAGGCTTCGTTCCCACATTCATCCCTTATTCCTCCATGTTACTCTGTGCTTGCATCAGCCGTACAGTGACACACATTTGCAGCTAATTATTGCCCACGTTCACCTCTCTTGCAGTGAGGAACGGTGGCAGTTGCATTTCGTGTGGTCATTGCAGGGTCACAGGAATTTAAGGATCTGTCCGTCAGCCTTGTGCTTCTCGCTCACGGCTGCTTGTCATCTGACTTTAAGGAGTTTAAAGCTTATTGTGCTGTCACAGTCATTGTAAGTCGCTCTGGATAACAGAGTTAGCTTAAGCCTTAAAATGTAAATGCCACTGTGAGCTTGTTTTTAAGAAAGGCAGCAGAAACAGAGCTTGAAATAAACTTTTTGGAACTTTTTTTTTACTGGTATACAAGTAAAACCTTAAAAATATGTTATGTCTTACCTTTTAAGCAGTGTTGCTGTACTGCAATATAAGGAATCCTACAATTGAGAGAGTAAAATGATAAAAAAAATAGTCAATTAATTTTAGTTGCAATGCATCTGAAAGGAAACGATGGGTGTAAAAGTGTGGTATGAACATACTGTGAGCGTCCTCGTGCACATGACCGAGCTCTTTGAGTTGATCTTTGCGCTTGCGCCTTTGTAGTTGTGTCAGAATTCACATTCAACAATTTACCAAGTAATGTGATGACACCGTCTGCCCCGATTCATTTTTTTTTTTTTTTTTGTTCACTCCAACACCAGGAGGTTTTCAAGTGCAAATTTCCAGCACTGAATAAAATTAAGTTTAGGAATTTGTTTGAGGATCCTCTCTGCAGTAACGGGGTAACACCTGCTGAGACTGGTGGAGGTTTTTGGAGCCCACCTGTTGGGGTCTGCGTACTTGTTTGTGTTCTGGTTCTCTTTTTTTTTTTTTTTTCTCACGTGTGCATCTGTTTTTGCGTAGATGTGTGTATTCCTGTACTGTATGAGTCTTAATCAAAGCCTTCCTTTGAGACCTGACAGCTCCTTTGAAGGTAGCGGAGCTGCCAGATGGCAAAAGGCAGACCCGACTACAGCAGATATTTTACGCCACCAAAGGCACCGGCCTTTTAGTCAGAATGAGCCCCACCGCAACTCGAGCGACCTGCTGTCAATGCTGCTTGATTATTCCTGCGGAAACATTTGAGTACAGAACATCTTAGGTGGCTCCCACTGAGTGCCATGAATTATCACTTATTTAGCGCGATATAATGTCCTATAAGATGTTAATTATTAAAGAGAGAAAAGGAGGAGTATAGCTCTCTTATCTGTGGCCAACAATTACAGCAACACCGACAGGTTTCAGGGACAGCGTACAACAGCCAAAAATGATAAAAGGACTTTTTTTTTTTTTTTTTTAATAGACACGAGCAAGCTAGCTAATTGGTGCAGAGATCCAGCAGAAGCATCCTGTGGCAGGGTAATATATTATGATGCAAAATACTGTAATAATGGTAGCACCTTAACATTCGCTCTCTTCTGCGGGAGGTTAAAAAATTCTTGTTTCACTCCAACATCCAGATTTCAGGCCAGTATGTGAGTTTTTATTTTAAAGCCTGAATTTTCAACACCTGGCCGTGTAAGAGTTGAGTCATGTGAATTGATTCATAAAAGGGCAGTAAAACTCTTACTGCCCCTTTGAATGGCTTTGTGGTGCATAACATAGGAAGTCTTTGATGTTCATTGTCAGTTATTTTTCCTTTCTCTTCACTGCCTTCTCACACTGTTACATCCCTCCTTCTTTACTGTACCTCCACGAAAATAACCTCATGATGACAGCACGTGTGTTTACCCGACATCCATCGTTGCCCTAACGCGCAGATAAATCACGCGTAACTTGACTTATATTAGACGCGTATTGCACCCTGAGGTATTGACAGAAATGCAGGATGTGATAATGTCTCTGATCGCCACCGCTGCAGCGTCTGACATGATTAAGTGTGTCGTAGATTCTTTACACTACGCGCCGGAGGCTGACCGCCGGGAGGTAGGGAGGGAGGGGAAGTGGCATAAACGTCTCCAGATACCCTCACATATTTATTACATGCCATTAAGCTGCCCCCTCCTCTACGCCGACACCTCGCCGCAATAAATATGAATGTCAACCAAGGTGCCAACGCTCGGGCCCAATTTGGAAATACCTGCTATTATGTCATAAAATGAGTGGAAAGCTGCTCAATGGCCTGTGATGTGTAAACTTTATTTATTTTTTTTTTTTCCTGATCGAAAGTTATACAGCTCAGGTTGTGGGATATTAATGAAGTGATGTACAGAGGTGTAGCTCCCTGAAAAGTGCCCTCTCTCTCTCTTTTTCTGAACACACACACTCCCCCTCGCCTGAAACGAACTGCCACCGTTTCACTTCTCCCTTTGATGATTCTGTCAGGGAAAGTATACAGTCCACACATAAGAAAAAAAAAAGTTTCTGAAGAATCGGTGCAGATCAGAGGAAAGATCTGAAGCCTTAACAAGACAGGCTGCTGTGAAACGGTCCCGCTATCTGAAGTAAGACCCTTCACTCGCTCTATTTAAGTGTATTAACCTGCAAGTTCTCCTGTGAAAAAGAGCCAAATGTCGCGGCGTTATCTTTATTGTAGAGCGGTCATGATGTATGGGAACGATACATGTACAGTCACTCACTGCCTTTACACATCTAACTGGAAAGATGCCTGAACTAGTAACAGAAATACACCTTGGAATATATTTCAGCGTCGAGTGTCATCTCTCATTGTCGTTCTTGCAGGGCACACTTTGTATTCCCTCAAATGCTGACATATTATGTTGAGTTTTATACCTCCACTTGGCTGATGCACAAGCAAATAAACTTGTTCCCCAGTGCTCCAATTAAAACAAAGCTCCACCAGGACCTTTCCTTGCCAGGAGCAGAAGGTGAGGACGAATCAGAACTGGCGATAAAGTCATTAAACGGTTTCACGGCTGCGTCCTTGTGTCGTTGCCCTCAGCCACCGCAAACTGCTGACCCTCGTTTTTTAAATTTTTTTTACTGGGCGGGCCGCTGCATCACCGAGCCTCTCTGCCTCTGCCTGTCCGTCCCCGTCCATTCCCACCTCCCGTTGACGGCGAGATCCGTGGGACCTCTGACCCGCGCTGTCGCTGACCCTGTCCGCAGATTTCAGCGCTCCCGACTGCTCCTGCTGCTCGACGGCACGCGTACATAAACACGTGCCCGCTCCCTCTACCTCCTCTTTTTACAAGCACACACTGAAACCTTCGATATAATCCTTTTATTACACCAACAAAGTCCCATAATGGGATTTAAAATCTCTTTAATTGGTCATATTGTTAGCAGCACATAGAACATATAACATAGGATAAACAACAATAATGATAAAGTCGGAAGGATGATGTAAAAAAAAAAAAAGATAAATAAATAACAGTAGTCAATGTACAACCAAAGAATAGAAGATATTAATATAAAATAGTATATTAAAAAATCCTTGAAATATATCATGAATAAATTGAATAACCCAGGGCTAAGTCCAACCTAATAACTGTGTATGAAGACTAATAGCTGGATCAGCTCGCTCCCAAATTATGAAGAATGTTGGTCAACTTAATACAAAACCTCTCTTTTATTTTGCTCAGTACAAACCCTCAGAAAATAAAGCAACGAAGAGTCGAAGTTTAAACTGTAGTTTCTGTACAATTTTTGTATTATAAAGTTTATACCTTTATAAATTAGAGCGTCTCAACAAATAAGTGTAATAAATTAGAGCAGGACAACCATGTCCTTTGGGTCAGCTGGTCATTACAGTTTGATAGAATAGCATTAAATATGAAATGTCTCCACTTAGCTTTTTCACATTTGTAAGTAGAGATAAAATAGATTATCTTTGCAGCTCCCATCAGAATCTTTTCATTCAGCTGATTCCAGTAACGCTCACCAAACACGTCATACAGACAGAGGACGTCGTCAGTGATGGAAGCTGGGATGTGCTGAGCTTTAGATGTGATTGAAATGCTGCGGGCTTATGTAGAAAACAGTTCAACATATGTCAGACACAGTGTGAAGTGTGTTCAGATGAAGCATTGATATAAACGTATGTGGTGTGAACATATGCGTGATGTCAAAGAGTGGTGCTTCTTTCTTGACCAGGCAAAGGCTTGCGGAGAGCATGTTAACAACACAGAAGATTCATTTTGGTCTGTGGACAAAATACAAAAATATGGATCCTGCAAAAGTAATGCTCAATGCGTTGCTTTTTGCTGATATAAAAAGAGCAAGGAGGGATAGAAAAATTCAATATGAGATTTGTCAGCTTTGCAGCGTAACAAATCTGGGTGATTTGTTGTTACAGGTATCCAAACCCAAACCTACCTGTCATACAGAGCAGAGTGATGGGAACGGGCAGTGGAGTAAGTAATGAACCTCAGAGATATCAAGGAGAGGCACATTTGTAAATGAATAAATCTTCACAATCAGTCGTTTTCAGGAGCATTCCCACCAACATGCATTCAAACAGGCACACTCAGACACGCATTAAAGATTCACCAACTTCACTCACACTCTCATTGACTCTCCCCTCACCTCATGCAACACCGCTGCACATTCAGCGAGGCCCACAGCAGATGGTTCGTTCGTGAAAGCGCGGCAGAGTGGGAGAGATTGGCATCGGCGTCCTCCGAATGAGCAGGAGTCCTGGAATACAATGAAGATATCAGCAAGCACGTAGGGCTCCACATCAAATTAGTTTCCAGGATCATCCGTAACGATAAGGAGGATCGTCTCTCTCTCCGGCGCGTCTGCTCCCGCCCTGCACACTCCAGTCCCACAAGCAGATGGCTGAATGCGAATGCAGTTCACACATGAGCAGGGAAGAAAGGAAAAAACAATCTTTCCACCTTTACTCTGCAGCTGTTACCCCCTTACGAAGCACTTCTCGATGGTGCTCCGTAATACATTATAATTTTAGAATCGCGGGAATACGCTCTGCCTCTCCGCTTGCGCTTGCCAGAAACGTTATACAACACCACCCAGAGTGCGAATATCTGGATGCATCCCCCCTGATAGCTGTTTAATACACAGGACCTAAACCTGATATGCCACATGTTTATATTCCGGATGCGAAACCGAGAAAAAGATGAGCGAGGTAACCAAACTAAACTCGGCAGAAAAGCCCATTCACAGCAGCCTAATTACCAGTCGGAGGGATGGAAAAAATTCTGACAGATACAAAATCTCTTCGTTGCCGAGGAGAAGTAAACAAAAAGTGTAAACAAACTGCTGCCAAAACAGCTGCCGTCGCCTGTAATTAAGACGAAATAAAACCCTATATCAGCAGTAATACAGTCAGTGCAAGTATTTAAAACTTCAGTGATGGCAGTAACAACAATAGCAACAACTACAGCACTTGTCATGCACGGATGCAACCAAAAGTGCTTTTTCAACAGGATTAAAACAATGTAAGGCCAAAAAACAGGAATAAAGATTAACACTAACAATGACTAAAATGTTTAATAAATTTAAGTATAATAAACCGACAGGAGAAAAATATGAGAGAACCAAAGCATTGCCCAGAATTAAAAGCCAAATTAAAAATATAGGTGTTTTATTTCCTTTTAATGAAAAGAAATACCAAAACTAAAAATACCAAGTTGTTTTTCGAACACTTTAGAGGAGTATATTCCACAGTTTACAGGCCTAAAAAAAACAAAAGGCAGCCCCTAAAGAAGTCTTGCGGGAAACTTTTTTTGATTTTGAGATTTGAGATAGATGGGCAGACGTACAACATATCGATAGTCGATAATCATCACAGTATCGCTGCAGCAGGCGGGCAGAGGAGAAGCTGCATGTGGTGTGACCCCCAGAAGTCGAAACATACAGCGAGCGCGGCGAGACGTGTCAGATATAATTTAACCCCAACCCTTCAGATTATGGAGCCTGTGATTTGAGATGTTCTGCTGACAGCGTTTGAGCACGAGACTCTCATAGATGGAGGGAGGATGCTCAGTGACGGCTGTATGAATCTGTTCGAGGAATGTGTGTTTCACACTGAGGAAATTTAAATGAATCAGTGATGTTTATGCATCCACCTGAGATGTAAATGAGTATATGTTTTGGGAGGGGCACTGCCACTGAAGGCAACGAATTCTGGGGTTTTGGATGTATTGAACAGGAGGTTTCTGTGACTGCAGAAGTTACCTGCTCCGTGTAATTGCGTCTTTATTATTGGACATGACCTTTTTAAATTTGTACGATAAAATAAACTTTATTAATCTCACATTGGGTACATTTTCTCATCATAGCAGCTCAAAAACAAGACAGATATTTAAATACATATATATACATAAAATAGAAATATACATAAAATATATACCTTTTCCATATAATACAGACATAGATATACCCACAGATTGTTATAACAATGTGTCATCCATATTGTTAGGAGTGAGTATTTAACTTTGGTGGCATATAAAATTGTTTGCGTACATGAATAAGAGCCATGGTGATAAGACACAGCCCTGAAGAGACAGGGTGAAACGTTATTCACCTGTTGTTTTTTTTCCCGCAGGAGGCTCTAGCTCCTGTGCCGTATGCGGAGGTTGATTTTCATGTCCACGAGTGCACTGCTTGATTGAGTTTATGGTATTAAAGGCTGAGCTGAAATCATTGAGGCTCCTCCAGGAGTTTGAGTACGTGATGGAGAGCAAGGCTGATGGCATCTTCAGCATAAAAGGACCTAATTGGCACAAATTACATAACAAGTAAAATCAGCTATAAACAAACTACAAACAGACAATTAAGGAAACATTTTTAATTATTCAATGTGACAGATTTAGTGTTGCTGCTAACCATTTTAAAATAATTTGTGAACGTGCCAACAACAGAGCGTTTTCCTGTTCGCAATCCGGAGATATAATTAGACACCAAGTAGAGCAGAGTTTGATCCAGCTAAACCTTATCTTTAGCCTCATTTGCTTAGGACACCGCCTGAGGACATCCAGTAATTTTTAATAATCCGCTCTGTTTTTATCATTAGCCCAGACACTAAAGTAAAGAAAAAGTCGTGCACAAAGTGAACAAAAAAAAAAAAAAAGACCAGGGCTTTAAAATTCAACAAACTTGTACACATTTACAGAAAAGTATTAAGTATTCTGATGACATTGCTGAAGGGATTTTTTTTTTTCAGCAGACAGGAACAGATACCAGGGATGAATTCACAATGCAGAGGATGGTTTCAGTCTGAAAGAGCTGTACCTGTCCGTCACATCCCTCTGACAGACGTATCTGCCTCACCCCCATAATCTCATTGTTTTGGTGGATAACGCGCTTTCGGGCATTTCTCCATTTAATTGGTGTTAGAATCTGCCCGGTTTGCAGTTTAGAGGATGGAAATACTTGTGCATGTTGCCAACAGTGTTGTCGAACAAGTAAAGGTCCGTTGGTAAAACATACCCATTTTAACTCTCCGCTCATGTGTGGAACAATAAAGTACAGCTTATGAAACCATTCACGGTCACAGTATAAGCTCCATGACTAAAACAATTTTGAAAGATCTCCTTGTAGATTCAGGAAGCACTGTACTGTTGAACTCTTGAAAGAAGCATTTTAATGTTGCTTGAAGATAAAAAAGTGGTGGATCAGTGTTCCCATTGTATACCCTTGAAAATGGATTCAGCTGTGCCCACTCTGAGTAAGAATAATTGTGCCCTTGAAGGCAGACTGTTGAGCTGGTGGTCGCCATAATGGCTCAGCGGCGGAGTGTACTCTCCTGGGATTTTGCAGTGAAAGTGTATCATCACTTTATGAAATATAAAGAACTTGGGACACACTTGTTGGAGACACCTCCAGCACTTTGTAACTCTCGTGGGTTAAAAAATATGATAGATGCAATGCAGAAACTGTCCCCTACCATCTCTCCCTCTCTGAAACACATATTCTTGCAAATTGAACTTTTTCTCAACGATTGGCAGCCAAAAAACAATGTAGAAACATGAAGAAATGCAGGTGATGTAGCTGAACTTTCATTTAATAGCTCATACTACAGCCTACTGTACTACCTACTGTAAGAGTCGTCTCTCATTCTCAAAAAAAAAGAAAAATGGAATTAAGGGGTGACTTTCTACCTTCCTTTTTTTGCCCACCTATCTTAGCTTGGTTGTGGCAAAAAAAAAAAAAAAGACAAAACATCACTTTCTGTCTTACAGCGTGAAAGCTAATTTGAGCTGCAGGGTTTGACAGACTTTTTTCACATACATGTGTTGTTTTGTCTCAGCTGTCGCGACATCTTGTCTGCCACCAATCCAGCTGCTGCGGCTGCATCTGTACCAGAGGAGATCAGAGAGGGAGAGACCTCAGCTTATCTCACCCTGTGCAAAACGCTATTAAAAGGGAGGAAACTAGTCTCCCCCCTCCACCTTTCTTTCTGCTCCTGCCGGTTCTACGTCCCTGCTGGAGGTGGGAGATGAATTGGTCAAGGTGACTCCAGTCGCTGGCCGGCCCGCCCACCCTCACGCCACCGCTCCTCACACTTCCTGTTCTGTCGGCTCGCACGCTGACAGCCCCCAGGCGGCACACTTCAGAGCCCCCTTCTCCAATGTTTCTTGGCGGATTGATGATGTAGAAATGGGTCAAAGCCGAAGTAGTAAAACACGCAAATTAGCAGCAAATACAATAACAGCTACAGACATCACTGGAAAGCTCATAGTCCCTCCAATCTAGTGATGTATTACATTATTAGGAAATATATTATCCCGGGATCAGCGTATATTACACTTTCCCCTCATTTAGAGCAAAATTTGATTAAATCCTCTATTTCATTTGCTCAACTCGAAAAAGCTCTCCATTAAAAGCAATACAGCGCTAATGCACCACAGTTCTCTAAAACAGCAGTTAGCTGTTTAAGATGCTTGAACTTTGAAAGCAAAACCAATGAAATTATGTGAAGTAGCTTTCAGATAATCTAACAGGAAAACTCCCTCTTGAAACCAACGCTAATGAAATCCTGAGCAGCAGACTCTTCATTGAAACTTGTTTAAATGAAAGTGTCTAAAGCAGCTTTTAAATGATGCAACTCAAAAATTACAATGAAATGATCATTTTTAAGTATCTTAGTCAATAAAATGGTGATTGACTTATTGGTGGGTTTTTGATTCGTGCTATCAGGGCTGCACGTGATGACGAGGGAGTCGCTGACTTGGCTGCAGATTATGATGCAAATGAACAAAGACATGCGGACACGAACGGAAAATGTTTTTACTCCTGTGGTACCGAGGCAGCAACATGAACTGTTTTCTTCTTTAAAGCGCTGCGAGGCCCCTGTAGATTAACTCGAGCGATGCTTTAAGATTCTGTGAGAGCTGCCTTCCATCTCGCCTCTCTCCTGAGGTCAATGTTCGCTGCACCACCACCGCAGAACAAAAGGCCCGCATCTGAGGTGATCAATCCTGAAGTGAGAGGTAAAGGAGAGGGGAGTTAAGATGACGGGAGGGAGAGTGAGGTGGTGGGGGGGGGGAGAAGAGCATCAGCGGGCAGCGCTCAAGATCACTTGCACAGGAAGCTGAGAAGTAAGTGAATGAATGCTCGTCTGAATGTGTGTGGGTTGGTTGGATTGTATTTTAGCTGCTGCCCACATTTTGTTTCAGCGCAGCGTTTGCATTGGTGTCATTTCACATCATCTGTGTGTGTGAGAGAGCGAAAGCGAGTGAACACGTTGCTTTTTGTCTCTCCGAAATCCCAAGACACTCCTAAACCCTGCTAATCTTAATTCCACAGAGATGGTGCGTGTAATTGGAGTTTGGATCAGCGCCAGTGTCTTATTGCTCACGACGTACAGGCTGACTTATGGTTTACACCCAGCTGCACTGTGGGTGACCCCTGTTTGGCCCGTTAACATCCAGCCCTCCCGCACCCCCACCCATCCATCATGATGCCAGTACAGGGCTTATCATAAACCCAGAACCTCTGTCAAACCCCCCACTCCTGCACTTTTTGATTCTGTTTCATCTCATCTCAGGCTGTCTTCACTTTCTTTGCTTTTTATTCATTTCTTCTTCCCGCAGACGTCTTATCTTTGTTTTTTACATCCAAACCACGTCAGTTCACTTCTTCTGGCACTCTAAAGTCAAACAATTCACAGATCTCTAACTTAAACTCACTCTTGTAGATTTGTTCACACTCCGGAAATATATATAAAAAAAATGTTGTAACTCCGTATTAACAAGCTGAAATTCACATTTCCCCCTTTTTTTTTTCTCTGAGCCTTACATAAAAATCTGCTCATAACACAAACTAGTGACAGGTGTCTGTGTAAAAGTTGAACACCGGAGAAAATATTTTATATTTGTAGGGTCAAAATAAGTGCTCCTTGCTAATCCAGTTGCTAAACCATTATTCTCAGCTTTAAGTTAAAAGGTATTGTTGCTTCTAATGATAATGAAGTAGATAAAGTACATTTAAACTACATTCATTAATGAACGATTTTAAGTCCACTTATGAGCTTCTTTTAAAACTTTTGACTGTCTCATGAAAGTTTTTCCAGTTTACATATATGCCATAAACATTAATCTTTATTTAAACAACATAGTTTAACAAGACACGTGAGCGCAGTTTGCAATCAATAAAAAGCAGAATTGAAACGAGGGAACTAAATCATTGTAAACAAGTCAAACTCACACCGTGTAAGTTACGATGTCAATCACCGTTCGTGACCCAGAGTACACTGTTAAATAAAGCAGGAAAAGGTTAAAAACGCAGAGTGTGTATGGGTGTGTAATTTAGAGAAAGACAAGTCATGATTATGCAAACGGTGTGTTGTGCTGCATTGATTTGGTTGTTTACATATTCGTTCTGACCGGCAAACAGGACGGAGACTAATTGGCGCGAGGCCAGGTGTTATTCAGCTGTTAGTGAGAGGAATATGAGAGGAGCCTGACAACCTGCCAAACATTTTAAACCACCGCAACATGAGAAAACTTCATTTCTGAAGTTGCTGACTGCTATTTTTCTTAAAATCACATCCCTTGACGTGTAAGTTTTTGCTCGTTTGCTCATGCCGTACTTTGGGCCAGTCGCCGCTGGCTATCACATGTCAACGTCTGTCTCCTTGTACTCATAATACCTCGCGTTTTGACGGCTTCCATCTTCAGACTGCAGAGGGAGGAACGTTTGAAGGCGTCTCGGCCCGTCCAAACGATCCATTTTAAGATATCGCCTCAGAGTGAGAGTTGAAATGAGCCACTTTTCAACACACTCGCTCTGTTGATTGGTTAAATGCTCTCTTAGTGAGCCTTCTCAGTAATTGCTTTATTTGAAGCTTCTAACCACCTTCTCTTCACTCCATTTTTTTTTTATCTCATCAAAAGCTTTCTGAAGTTTCTTTACTTTCCATTGTTTCGTTTCTCCTTCTCTTTTTACTAGTCTTTGATGTAGTATTGATTAGCCTTGTCTGAAAGTGTACTGTACGTACAGGAGTGAGCGGCGCAGATTTAGAGAGAGATAGACGGAAAAGTGCGCAGCGTGGACAGCGGGAGGCCCACGGTGAGAGAGAGGGTGAGTGATGGAGGTAGAAAAGAGACAGAAAGAGAGAGAGAGAGAAGGGAGGGATCAAAGCTCTCTTCCTTGTCAGTATTCACAGCGTGCGTCCTATACACCCCACCTCACTGCCGGAGAGATGGAAAGATGAAGAGAGAGAGAAGCAGCAAGCAGCTAACGTCGCTTCACAGACAAAGATTTCCTCCCTCCCTCTCTCCCTCGTTCTCTCTCGCCCTCCCTCCCTCCCCTCTGTGCCTCTCACTCCGCAGTTTTCCTTCAGTGATGCTGAAGGATGATTGAGAGCTCTCCCACCAACAGCATTTTTAAACAGACGCATCAATAAATAAACGGCTTGATGTAGTGCACAGAGATATGCGGCATGTGTGCTGCATGCGTGTGTGTGTGTCCATCCATGTGTGCGGGTAACTGGATGCAGTGTGTGTGTGTGTGTGTGTGTGTATATATTCTCCACAAGCAGGCGATCTGGCACTCCATCCCCTCTTCCCAGGGGCAAACTCTTTGAACGCCTTTGTCTTTCTTTCTGCTCCCATTTCTTTCTCTTTGCTTTCCCAAGCCTTTTTTCCCCTCCTCCTCCTTCGCTGTTCGCCATCACTCGTCCATTTCTCCCTTATTTCTCTTTAGTCTCATTTCCTTTCTCTTCTGTTTCTCTCCTTCCTTTTTTTTTTTTTTTTAAACCCCCCATCCCCTCCATCCCTCCCCTCTGCTCGCTCTGCTGACGCACTCAATCTCTTTGGCACACCGCTGCTCACTTTGAGAACGCTCAAACACTATTCCCTCAGACAGCCTCCGCGAGTGTGTGTGTGTGTGTGTGGCAGAGTGCATGCATGTTAGCATTTATGAATATCTGCTCAAAGACTACAACTAATGATTAATATTGATCAGTCTGTGCATTATTTTTTTAAAGCTGCTGTAATCCGTTTAAATCAGTTCCCTTCATCTCTATTTAGCGTCTTTTGGCTCTACAACTTCATTGTTGTGGTTCAGTCACGTTTGGTCGTCATCTTCAGGCGCAACAAGACGCTCTGATAAAGCCAGCTGCTCCGCACCAAACATCACACAGACAGGCTGTTTGTAGTCCTTTTGGGACTAAAAGGAGGCTTAAAGGCCAGCGAATATCGGACTTAAATCCTCCAGCTGGGCAAAAACATCCAAATTAATTTGTTGCTTTGTGTCTGTTTAATGTGTAAATAAGCCACTTTCTTTTCTACCGGGTTCAGCAGATCATCTTCATTAGATGATGATGTGACCACGCTGCGTTTACAGTTTATCATGCTGCTCCCGAGTGACCAGAAGCATTAACATATATTAACTGTTTAGTTCATAACATGTCAAGGTAAAATGCCCATCACGAGTTCCACCAGTCCAAGATGACATTTTCAGATTTATTATATTCACACTCATGTTATTCTTTCTGCATTTAAGTCTCCACATAATGTGCTTTTCTTGCAAACATTCAAATTTGACCTGCAGGCACATTTGCTGATGTGCTCTTTTGTAATTCCACTCAGTGTATTCATTTGCATTTTTCAAAATACACACTGCACGTACATGACCGCTCACGTGCTCTCACTTCCAAACTACCTGCATGTACGTGTGAGTGAATGTGCATGTCCACCTTTATGCATACGTCTCATAATTAGGTTTATATATGCACAGTACGCTCTGCTGCAGTTAGATATTTTCTCCATCCACACACACACACACACTAACTACCCCTGCAGAAAACTAAGAGCCAAATAAAGAAGTAGGCGACTTGCACTGTAACTCCTCTGGCTGCTGGTTATCTTTGGAGAGCTGAGTGTTTGCTATACAGCAGCTGCCTACTCGCGGCACGGCATAATGAGATTTGTGCAAATTGTATCTTCTGTAGGACTCCGTCCAAGACGGTCGAGCTCAGCTCTCGTGCCTCCTTAACCTGATGGTGGCGGTCCAGACGTTGGAGAGAAGATTGAAAGAAACTGTTTTGAAACGTTGAACCAACCACGCAGTTCAATCATGACTGTACTGCAGATATGAGAGTAGGTTGTATCAAAACTACGGCACCTCTGATTCAATTTGATGGCAATAAAATTGTGGGTTTTTTTCTTAAATTTTCTGCAGTTTTTGGCCAGCATTCCTGTCGGCCACAATAACATTTTAATAACCAACCTCAGCTCTGTATTCTGGAGAGGCAGCAGCATATTTGTTTACTGCTTGTTCGGTTGTGTGACTGCTTATTTGTTGCCTTGTTGGGCTCTATTGTAGTGAGGTGGCCATGTTCCCAGACCTCAGAAGGTACCTTTGCTGGTAAAACGTTATCATAGACAATAAGACTGTGGGCCAGGACTTTGTGAATACAACCCAGTCTTGTCTTAGAAACAGCAGCACGGCTAAAAGGAGCACATGTCTTGTTCTGGCTCTCTGTTATTGGTGACTTCTGGATAAAGGATTCATGCTGAAGTTACAGTCGATAAATGTACCATTGGTTGAGTCTAAGGAACAAACCTGAAGAAAAGCTAAAAGGTGAGTGAATATTGGACTTACATTCATCAGGTGGACGGACACACATGAATATATACCGATGCTGCTAATGTAACATTATATTAAGCACATAAGCTAGCACTCTGTATGATTCATAGATGCCTCAAATCATCTGAACACAGTTTAGAAGTGTCAGTGACTTTTCATGTCAGTGTTTTATTTGCTGACCAATAAAAACCAGTCACAGACTTTATCTGATGGTTAAACAGTTACTTAGTTCAGTCTGTTTTCCAGTGTTTTCAGTTCAGGTTGTTAAAACTTGCAGAGCTCTGATTGCCCTTGAGTAAGAAGTTTTTTATCCCTGCCCTAACGCTGACATCACTCATGCAGAAACTCATTGTTCAGCAGCACAGACTGTCTATTGTGAACAGCTCTGACTTGTACAGTAAAAATATTTAACTGTGAATATCACAGCAAGAGCATATGAGTTCAGCCACATGTCGCTGTTTAAACAAAGGTTACCTGTATGCCAGACAAGAGCCCGAGCTGTTTGCAGAGAGGCTGAGGGAGGTGGACTGAATCTATAAAGTTTGTTTACCGCAACATTCAGATGCTCCTCCATCTGCTTTTTATCCAGTAAATCAATTTTGTTGCTTTGTGCTACTCAAGGAGCTCCGCTTATGAAAAAGGATGTTGTCTGCATGCAGATTCTTCTTCTGCCACCGAGCTGTTTGCCACAGCGCACACACACACACACACACACACACACACACACACACATCCAGGCTGTGATGTTGCCGCCTGGCTCGGCCTGTTGCATCATTACGCCGATCTGCGAGAACGCAAAACTTTAAGTTCATCATGTTGCCTCGGAGTTAAACCTGATTCTCTGGAGGAGTTTTGTCTTTGGTTGGTCAGCCAGCAGATCACAGATTTGATTAGTCATTATTAGGAGCTAGTAATACATTAATAGATGTTAATATAAGCAAAGCCGGCTCCGGTACAAGATGGCAGCGCTGAGTGTGCTGTGTTGCTGCACACACAGCAGTCATCACACTCACAAAGGCTAAATATTCTGGCTCTCAGATGCTTCGCAGAGCGGGGCGTCTAATCATGACAAATCGGGACTCTGCACAATGAGTTGCTCATTTGCGTTTTTCATTTGTTTCCCGCGTGTCGACTTCTGTGGCGGCAGCGACGAGTGTTCAACATCAAGACAGTAGACCGGGCACGTCGGATGCTCGAGCCTGTTTTTATTTGTGCCCATGGTAATGAGGCAGCTCTTTACCACTGGTGTTTGGATTCATTCATGCTTTCTGACTGCTATTGTTCTACGATTATGCACCACATTGTTTCTGTTTGTAGTTCTGCTTGTAGTTTAGCTTGTCATGACAGATTCAGTTTCTTTATGTTTGATGTGACAGCTTTTTCATAAACCCCCTCTTATTCTGAATCTCCTCAACAATTAGTAATAGTCTCAATCTTTTTTTATCCCTTGCTTTATTAAGCACTTTTATGTTTTATTAACTTGCAAATTTGCTAATGCACTTCCCTGTATCAGTTAACACAGCGTTTTGGAAAGTGGCTGCAGAAAGC
This sequence comes from Scortum barcoo, assembly GCA_023238725.1. Classification (NCBI taxonomy): domain Eukaryota; kingdom Metazoa; phylum Chordata; class Actinopteri; order Centrarchiformes; family Terapontidae; genus Scortum; species Scortum barcoo. Next base: position 3,807,114 of record CM041539.1, read on the forward strand.
ATGCCATGTCAGCTCTGTTACTGAAAAAGTCTGATTCTACTTTCTTCTTTTAGTGAGCAAATGTGGATAAAAAGAAAAATTGAACAAAGAGTGATTCATTCAGATAAGCTTTTTGTTTTATCAGATGACATTAAACTGTCAGCAGTCAGTTCACAGAGTGCTTTTAAAATTGCTCCTTTATGAATAAATAGCATGTGTGCTCTTTGCTGCTTATTTTAGGTTACCCAATTAAAAGGGAGGATTGTTAACCTTAATAGTTTGTTAGAAATGGCACAAGCTTTGAGAGGTTTAGGGCCGGAACTGACAATTATTTCTGTGACCAATTAATCTGCCAATCTTTTTTTTTTTTTGCCTTTAATTAATAAAACCTTCATCAGTGTTCTTGACATTTCACGAGGAGAGGTTTTGTCTTTAAAAATTACTCAATGTCTTTTACGATTTGGAAAAAAAAAAAAAAAAAGATTGAAAAGTAATGTGCTTTTAAGGGATAAATCACTTATATGTCACATCTTTTCATTGATCCATATGTCCCTGACTGAAAAAAGGTTTACGGTAAACATGCCTAATCGCTGAGAGTTAGATAAGAAGATCAATACCACCCTCATGTGCGTGTGTTCAACATCAAGCTGGAAACAGGAGACAGATAGCTTACAACTTGGGTCAGTTCGAGAGAAAAAAACCTCAAACTGTATTTGTAACCCTCGGTAATGATCTGATTATAACGCTTCAAATTTAGAAAGTGTGAACATGTCAATAAAAACCATTGACAGCCTCTCTGGGGCTCAGCAGATTAATTGCAGGGATTTTGAGGGGTCAGCCGAGGGGTCGCTTAAGCCTCGACCCCCACGTGGACGCACATCGACACACACAGACGCCGCCTGTGATTTTACACCGTGCATGCTTCCAAGTTGAGTTGCAGCTTTGCCCTTTACCTGCACCCGTTCTCTCTGCTGTAATGAGACAGAGGACAATGGATTGTGTCATGCATCTTTTTTTTTTTTTTTTTTTTTTTTTTTTTTGTGTTTCAAACAAAGCTCAATTAGACATTTTTTTCCCCAACGTGTTTGACTTTTTCCTCCCTTGTGATTTTTCTTTCGTCTTGGTTGCAGGTGTTTGTTTTGTTTTGATGGGCTTGCCTTTTATTCAGGTCTTGGTGTCTTGACAGTTGACTCTGTTTGTCTATTCATAGCACTTTAGCTGCTGCGGCAGGCGACGACACAGGTGCTCTGCCTTGTTTACTGTGGTCTCCTCCCCCCTCCTCTTTTTCTCACATCGTTAGCTCCTCGCGCTCTGCATTTTTCACATCATTACAATCCTCATCGTCCTCTTTCCCCCATTTCATCTTCTTCAAATTCTCCTCATTTCCTCATCTGTTCTCTCTTTCTTCAGCTTCTGCTCCCTCTGCTCCTTCATAATCACCTTCCTCCTCCTCTTCCTATGGCCAAGGCCCATGTTATAAATCAGATCAAAATGAAACCGTGTCTCTGCCTTGCAGTTGTGGAAAGTTGCATTTACTCAAGTACAGTATTTCCATCGCATGGTCTTTTAAACTTCTGCATCCCTTCATTTTAGAGGGGAAAAAATATATATTTCATGATACTCATCTGAAAACTATGATGTAATTTACATACAAAACATACAATGTACTTATAAAATGTGATTTTTACAGGTTGTCTACACTAAATAAAGTATCACCTCCACCTTTATCGGCGACGACAATAAAATATTGGTCACGACTGTCAAATGAAGCCCACTGTATAAACAGTTTATAGGTATACACAGAAAGACGCCTTCAATGCTGATGTTGTTCTGTGCCTTTTTAAATGTGTTCACTACATCAACTCTATAAATCAATAATATGTCAGTGTTGTGTTTACACCTTGTTTTCGCTGCCACAAAGTCAATTTAAGTGCATTTTATATTTAACTGCATCACTCGTACTTGCAGCACAGTATGATGTTCACACTGTGTATGAACGTCTCCAGAGAAATGACGAAAGACTCTGTGTTCACTGGTCACTGACCTTCGCACTCCTTCTTCCTCCTCTTCCTCCTTTTTCCTTAGCAACTGCTGAGAGAGATGCAGCAGATGGCCAGCCGGCCTTTTGCCACCATCAACGTCGCCTTGGAGACGGACGAGGAGCCACCTGATCTGATAGGCGGAAACGTCAAGGTGAGCACAACCTTTTTTTTTTTTTTTTTTTTTATTATTATTCTTCTAAGAGCGATCGCAGCCAAACCCCAGAGATCTGCCTCGTGCTGTGGCTGACAGGACCACAAACCGGGGGAGCTCCATCCATCATCAGGGTCGTAGCTCATCCTCCCTCAGGAGAGCCCGGTCTTGTGCCCGTCATCGACTGCAGTTTGCGATCACAGTCGCGGCGCGGTGATAAATATTCCTTACACTGTCTGCTTTACGTGACTTTTGAGTCTGAAGATGAGTCCATTAGTTTTCAACAAGCCAAGAAGGCTAAATTGAGCTCACTTAAAAGGGAGGAGTTTGAAGAGTAGTGCGAGTCTGGTCCATCTAATGAGGGTCAGTGCGGTGTACGTTTGCAGGGACAGTGTGAAGGCTGGATGATGATGATGATGATGATGATGAAAGTGGGCTGCTGATGAGTAACACAGCACATTATACCAGTTATTGTGGCCAGGCTGTGAATTCTAATGAGAATGAATTCGGTTAACCCTGGAGTTAAATACATGCAGATGAGAGTAAGGTGTTCTAGATTAAGACTATGCTTTAGAAGTGAGATAAGAGTTTTGTTGAGCACATTGAGATATTCTTCATTTGGAGAGGAAAAAAAAAGTAACGCCTACTCGCAGGAAATGTTTGCTGGCATGAAAATAAAGACCATTAGGGGACACTATTAAAGTCATGCTTCATCTTAAAAAACAGTCTTGTTTTGGTGCATCGAACCATCTGTGTTTCTGAACTGACAGAGAAATCCAAGGTAGCGAGCTCCTTCCATATGGATGTGCAGCTTCTTGGAACAAAGCCATTCGTTCATGAGCAAGTCAGAAACTGTGGCTCTAAATTTAGAACAAATCTTCTGACGCTGCTGTTTGAACCACATTTTATTAGACCAGGTCAGTTCAACTTCTCAATGCAGCTCCTGAAGAGAAGATTTGAATCATTTGAGCCCAACACAAGTGGGAATTTTATTAACCCTCAAGACCAGACACAATCAGTGTGTTTTTTCAACCATATCGTATTTGTTAAATGAAATGAATAAATAAATAGAACATGTGTAAGGAATGCAAACTCAAAATTAAAATCAAGAAATGCATTTCATGTGTGAACTGTGATTTTGGATGCACAGCCATCCTCGTGGGTTGTGTTTTGCATTCATTACTTGTGCTTGTTGTTTGGTTTGAGATAATGCATTTCCTTGTGTTTCTTTTCCTTCTTTCTACTTAGAAAAGAAAAAAACAAGACTGCTCCCATACTTTCAAATCACAAAAAACACATTTTCTCACCAATAATGGTATTCAGCCATGTCGAGGTTTGAAGTTATTTTTCTATGGAGATGAACAGAATTTTATTTTGTGCTGCTCAAAGCGTTGAAAACATTTTTGTCTACAAGACAATGTCCAAGTTACTCCGGATAATACAGAAGCCTATTTCTGTGGAAGTTTTGATTAAAGCAAACTTTCCACTCAGTTTTACATGAATGCATTTGATTATCTAAGCCCAGAGAGAGAAGAGCCATACAGCTGAAATATTACGACGAAGAAACGAAATGCATCAGATTTATACAATCGAGTGAACAAGACGTACTTCCAGGTAAAGAGGAAGTACCTGCTGTCTCATAACGGTGAGAACAATCAGCGGAGTTAAGTACGGTCTGCGAGGCGATGTGATGATTAGGATGAAAACAGACGACTGCGTCCCAATGCTTTGTCTCACCCACTAAGGAAATAAAGCATCAACGAAGAAATCGTCACAGTAAATTTCCACCACAGGTAGAAAGAAGTTCTAATGAAACGGTCATCAGCTCTTTACTTTTAAAAATGTAATTCGAATGCTGTGGGAGCCAGAAACTAAACTTATTTCATGTCCGTTATCAGAGTGTGGAGGCTGAAATCACAGTGGAAAACATCTGTAAACATCGGCGAGTAAATAATGATTTTGACAAATTCACTCTTTAATCCAGTGCATGACCTCTGTTGAAAGTATTATTGGTGAAATGGAAATAAAACACTTAATTTAGAAATACACTCCTGTAACACTGTAACTCATAATGGACATATTTTTTAAATTAATTATCAAAATTAATACTATAGATCCAGAGATGTTCTATTTTTTTTTATTCCACTAATTCTTCTTGTCCAAACATGGTGGTGCCTACATTACCCAGAGTGCAGTGCAACCACAGACAGCTGGGTCAGAGACTCAGGTGTGTTTTTCTCGTAGCTTTCTGTTGCCTTGAGCTGCGAAAGTGAGATCCACAGGTCTGTTAAGATCACGTCTTTCTAACGTTACACCCCCTGATTTGTTTCTCTCTTAAACTTCATCCCCAACCAACGATGACTCAAGTGACATCACTCAAGTCCATTTATCAAACGTCACGCGGCTCCCTCTGGAGCCACAAAGAGCTTCTTTTTTCACTCACGCACGAGCACTTCCCAAGACCTATAAAAACTCTGATATGTAAAATTGGTGTAGTTCCTCTTTTAACTTGCAAGTGCCTCCCTCAATAAGTCGTGATTTCACAAATGGTTCACCTGTCAGGGCACAGTCTTTGAGCCGATTCAGTTGTGAAGTCACAAAGTAGATTTTAAATCAAGAAGTGAAGCACAGTAAGCGGCACAGGACTGTTCCAGCAGAGTTAAACATGAAGAAGACTCAATACAGCAGATTAAACACAGAGCCGGAGCCTGTTGAAGTAGTAGAAGGGTAGATTTAAATGTAAAGATGAAGCTGGAGATGGTGGTTCAGAGGACTTTATTATCGAGAGGAATTTTACCAGTGGAAGTTGGAAGTAGGTTAGAGCAGATTTAAATTCAGATACGGAGCGAAGCGGCAGCAGCGGAGAACATTTAAAAGTAGGAAATTGTGCAGAGTTATAGAAATTGCAGTCGGGTATTGGGCGCCACGGGCAGGTATACCTGTGACTGTGCACTTTGTGATGAATGACCTCTGAATGCAGATGTAGTGCAGAATTATAGGGCTGTTTCAGCAGGGTGGCTCGGGGGCCCCTCGGCTCTGACAGGGGCCATGCATCTCAAGGGGCTCGGCTCCTGATCACAAGGTTACTCCCAGCAAAGTCTGCAAGGGCCCCTCGGGAAGATCAGCAGCTAATAAAACCCCTGCTCAAACAGAAACTACTACGCTACTTCTCTTTTGTCCTCAGTTGGCTTCTCCTCTTTTTGCTTCTTTTTTTCTTTACTTCCTGCTTTGTTCTCTCTGTTCTCCGTTTTGTCCCATTTGTCAATGTTCCCTCCTCTTCTGTCTTTTTTTTCTTGTATTTTTTCCTTTTTCTTTTTCCTCTCGTCTCTATTTTTATGCCTTCTTTTTCGCCTTTCTTCCACTTTAGGTTGTCTTCTGTTTATCTGATCTCTTCTCTCGTTTCATCAATGTTGTTTTTTCTTTTTCTTTTCTCCTTGTGTCTTCTCTCCTTTTTATCCCTTTTCTTATGTTTCTTCACTTTTTCACCCTTTTGTCTCTATTTTTGTCCCTTCTACTAATTTTCCTTTCTCCTCCTTTCTTCTTTTCATTTCTTATGTTATTCTCATCAATTTATCATCTCTTTTTCGATTACTTTTTCTTTTTTTCTTTTCCCATCACTTTTTCTTCTGCATTTACTGTTGTGTTGTGTTGTTTGTGTCTTCTTTGGGATTGTATTCCTTTGCCTCATTGCCTTTCCCTTTTCTTTATATTATTTTCCTTATTTTTTCTTCTCTTTTTGCTGTTTACAAGCCTTTTTTATTCTTTGTTTTTACTTCTCATGTTATCTCTTTTTTTTTTCCTTTCTCTTCTTTTCTTCTCCTCTCCAGTCTGACATTCTCACTGCTCTAATTTACTGGCCCTTTACGGATCCTATCAGCTGTCTGGGGTTTTCTCTCGGCCTTATCTGCTGCTTCAGTTTGTGTATACGCGTGTGTGTTTTTTGTGTACCTCCGTGTGTTTGTGTGGGAGTTGGTATGTGTGTGCCTGCGTGGACAGAAAAGATGCAGCTTGCTGTGGAAATCAGGCGCCCTCCTCCTCCTCCTCCTCCTCCTCTGTCTCGGCTTTACCCTTTTCTTCTGCTCTTCTTTTTTCCCATTCTTCGCGGCCTGCTCTCCTCCTCTCCATCAGGGCAGGAGCAGCACAGGAGCAGAGATCCAATTTAGATCTTCCTCCTCGGCTCCCTCTGCATCCACTGGCTCAAACGCTGAGCGCACACTATCCTATCTCCTCCCGGCTCAGATTGAGCAACTCGGAGCAGGTTCCTCACCTTGTTTCCACGCTGTTTTATCAGGACGCTACCCGCGATTGGAGCATACGGGGGGCCGGGCGCCGCACAGTGAGCTGAAGATCATTAAAGTTGTTTATAGCCTCGGTGGGAAGTCCAAACTTGCTCCGCCGATGAGATATATTCACTCTGCTTCTGCCAAATGGAGCTTGCGGCCCCGGCATCACGGCAGATGATTACCTTTGTGACGCCTCCCGCTCTGCTTTTATTTATAGATACTGTAGGATGAGAGAACATCGGGACATGTTTTAAAAAGAAAAAAAAGAGGAGGGGAAGCACAGAAAGTGTTGTAGTTTATCTAACGTGATTGTGGCGCACAGTTATCTTCAATGTATATTGCACTGAATTATAGGCATTTAGCTGGTTTTTATACCAATTGTGCGAGTGTGATAACCTTTAATTCCATCATTTCCAGTGTCTCAGGTGAGAAAAAGTGAGTTCAAAGGTCAAAACTCCAGAGGAATGCTGAATTATGATAATTTCTGATAGATAAGCACGTGGCTTCATAAAATCTAACAAATGATAGCAGTCAGAGGTTTTCTTTATGTCTTCACGTACTGTGATATTTATAACACCTTTCACAGCAAGAGCACAGTTAGTGTTTGTATAAAGTGTTATTGTTTGTACCCGGAGAGAGGAAAGTCCAGAAGTGTTTTTTAAGAAAGCAGAAATGTTTTCAGTCCTCAAGTGGTGTCTGCTTAAAACTTTAAAGATGTTGCAGGTAGCCACCAGCGACTCAGGTCTCATGAATAATTTTCGCTTCAACCAACCGAATAAACAAGACGGATGAAGCAGCGCCGGAGACAAAAGGTGTTTTTATTTGTCAGCAAGAGGCAATAAACTTCGCACCTATTTGAGCAGATGTTACACTTTTCCTTTCACACGTCGTAGCAGTTCACTTCTTCTTCTGGGTAGCGTTAAGTTTGACCAGCTGCTGAAAGTTGTTAAAGAAGGTTGCTTTTCATTAGTTTGTTGAACATTTAGTGGTTTTAAAGTGGACTGTCGATGTAGTCAGTCCCAGGACGGAGACGAGCAGAACTCCACCCGATCAGATTGAGAACCAACGTTTAATTTAGTGAGATAAAGTTCGCTTAAACTTCAGTTGTTTATCTTCATTTTTTTCTGCAGTGTTCAGTTTAAATACGTTGCAATATGCCGTTATTATTACCGGCTGACAAAACATTTTCTTAGCAAACAAAAGCCAAACTGAATTTAAAAAAAAACAAACAAAACAAAACTCATCAAAGTTGGCTCGGTGGAAGTGGCTGTACCTGGTGAGTCACAGCGACGGGGAGTTTGACTCGCTCTCGTCGCTGGCGGGGGAAACTCATCCCCAGCTGCTGCTAAAGTAGAGATGAATGCAGCGGATGAAAGCGGAGCAGCATGCAGCCGCAGCGTATGCCCACATCACCGCGCTTGTGTGTGTGGCTCAGCAGCGATCCTACGTGCTGGGCTAATTACTGGAGGTAATTTAACAAAACCTTTCGCCGCTCTGCCTGGCCAGTCTAGATAACTCTCCGGAGTGGTGCTGGGCGGTGGAGGGAGTCGAGGGGAGGGCTCCAGCGCTATAAAACAAAGGCATCTGCTGGGGGATGTTATTAACACATAGCCTCTGAAGAAGACCAAGGGAAAAGACACTACCTTTGGGGAACATCTTAAGGGGGGGGGGGGGAATCACATGCACACAGAGTTTAAAAGGATGGATAATTGAATTTTTCAAGGTGTTTTGTTTTTCCCCCTCAATTTCCACCCAGGACAAAATAAAGTGGACATGTGTGTTGAAGGAGATAAATTGTGGTTTTTAAGGCTGTTTTGTTTTTGTCACAAGATTGAACGTTGAAGCACCTGGTTTGTACCCTCAGCTTAAAACTGAGGTCTTCTATTGAATAAGTGTTTTACTGATGAGGATTCAATACAATTGATTATGAAACCAGGCTTGTTGAATGATCCCAGTGTCACATCCAACATTAGTCAGACATCGGGTATTTTCTGATTCCAAATTTATTTGCAGTGTCTGTTCTCCCTCCAGTTTGAATATGAGATGTTGGTGGTGAGAAAACATCGAGAAACTATCTCGTAAACAAGCGAGAAGCTCAGAGCAGCTTGCAGCTGCTGTAGTGGAAATTGGACTTGGCAGACAAGTATTGCAACTGCCCTAAGCTGTAAAATTAAAAACTGTCAGTCTTCTTCATCTTTTATTTATTTATTTTTTACACATAGAGCACAGATGTGTTCAGGTTATCATGGCAGCCCTCATTTCTCCAATTGTAAACACACTGAATGAGAAATACATTTTGCCCATGGCAAAAACAGACCTGTGGACTGGAGCAAACCAAGCCTGCTTGGATTGCTTCTGGCAAGGCCAAAATAATTGTTTCATGTTTTCCTGTACCAAGAGACGGAGGAGCAAAATTAGCCAAGTGTGATATTACACCACCTAATGTTGTATTGGAATATTTGTCAGTGTTTTATTCCTGTTTCTCAGCAACCCATGTAAGTGGCATAATGACGTTCTAGCACCATGATTTTGAAAATGGAAAGAAATGATCCTTAAACTGAGTATTTGTTTGTCTTATCTAGTTATTGAGTCATCACTCATTTATCACATAAAGCTGTAAGTGATATTAATGTTTTATTACCCCGAGGGACAATATTGGCTTTCACTGCAGTCAAATGGAAAACAAAATAGTAATTTGCTCTCTGTCAGTATTTAATTAGGATTCTTTTATCTGGTTCACTCCCACCTCTCTCGTGAGTGTTTAAAGAAGCTCCTCTTAAGTTCTTCCAGAGCGCGATACAAGCCTTTTTGACGAGGTCCCTCGACGTCCTCGGCCAAATTAATGTAAGTTTGACTTTTCTCTTATTCAAGTTTCCAAAAGTTGATTAAATTAGGAAGAATGAATAAAAAAACATTTTACTTTTCTAATTAAAGTCCCTCTCTCTGTTGTTTTCTTCCCACACTGCTGTCTTATCTTACTTTTAAAATATAATTCCAAAGAGATTTGTGGCTCTAACTCGGGCAGCTTGTCTGGTAACCTTTGCTCTAAAACGCAACAGATGACGACATATAGCAGATTATTTAGATCAATATAGATGCTATTTCAAACAGACCTGCTGGGCCATTTTTATGTCTGATTGTGAATTAATCCACTGATGCTTCATGACCGCTAACCTAAAACTAAAGTTTCCGCTAACTATCAGTGAAGCTACACCGACACTGTCTCATCAGAGCAACGTACACGACATAAATGCACATGAGCTCCACTGGTTCAAAATAAATTCATTATTCTTCCACGAAAGAATCATCTCTCAACATGACTGCATCTGTCCGACTCACTCCACTCGACTATGAAATCTGCAGGCTGTGCGATGAACTGCTTGACCGCTTGAGCGATATGTGCTTCAACATCAGCAGCGTTGTGATGTGAGTGAAAGATTATAACATAATGTAAAAGTAGGAAAATGGTTTCCTACTATTAAGACTTATTAGAGCTTGTTGAAGCAGATCAAGAACCTTTCCTCTTTTAAATTCTTACACACAATGAGACAAAAGTGCTGTGTGGAGCGTTTTTGAAGCCAGATGTCACACTCAAAATGACTTTTGGTGCCTTCGTTGTTTATTCACTGTAATAACATCCAACCACAGGTGAGATGATTAGTAGCTCATCTCTCAGTGGTGCTGTTGGTTTGGATGTTTCTTACAATTAAAATCACATTTTTCATAAAAACCTGTCTTTTTGTCTCCTCCTGTTATCCTTCTGCATGTGTTTCTGTTTTCACACACGCTGGTTGTTAGAAGCTGCCAGTCTTTTTCAGCAATTTTAGTATTATTATTATTATTATAGTATTTTTATTTTGAATATATTAATGTTGATATACGACTGCGTAAGGAGGTGATATAAGGAGAAATTACAGGGAGTGATTTTCTGTAAAGGAAAACATTTAATTGAAGGAGTTTTTCTTTGAGTTTTAGGATGGAGGGTACAGATTGTAAAGCCCTTTGGGAAACTTGTCTTAATTTTGTCCTTTTTAAATAAACCTAAGAGAGATGGAGAAGAAGATGGAGGGGATGTAAAACAAACCAGTGACCCTTTTTATCTTCTGTGGACTGTTTGTTTACATTAATCACGCTAATTTCTCAAACTCAAGGCGCTGCGTTGGTGATTTATTGTTGAAAGCCCGGCGTGTCAGAGTTGAGGCGCTGTTCATAGCTGTGCTATCCAAACATGTGTCTCAGTGTTTGTTATTCTCCGCGTGTTGCTGATGCTGCTGCCGGCCTGACTGCAGCGTTTCCACCAGGCCTCTCCGTTCCACCACGAGCCCATTTGTCTGCATCTGAACTATCTCTCCCCCCTCCTTCCCCGCCCCGTCAGCTCTTAGGGGGGGTTTGTAACGCTGCATGTGTGTGAGTGCAGGATCAACACACCTGAAAATTGCTGCAAGCTCAGAGGCATGAACGCACAAACACAACCTCCTAATAACCTTCTCTGTCCAAAGATGCATGAACAAGTTCTCATCATACACACACATTCAACCAATTTCCACTTTCAAACATTGGATCTGTGACGTTAATGGATTTATTTATCTGTTGGAGTAAAGGATTTTTAGCTATTAGCCACATATTCTTTGCATAAACTTTCCTTATCATCTTATTTAAAATTACAGCAGCATTACAGATACAGATGCTTTACAACTCTGATCATCCCACTGTAGATTTCCTTTCAAATTTTTCTCATCAAATTAATCACTTATCAGATGGAAGTAACAATCTGCTCTCCGTTGAATATAGTTTGAAAGCAGTCACATAATAGTTAAATAGATGTTAGATTATGACTCCCCGTTAATTCTCATTCATAGTAAAGCAACATGCTTGGTGGTCGTACTGCAAGCGGTTTGCATTAATAAAAGTGGAAAATGTATGGAAACTGATGGCCTGATGATTATCGTGGTTTTGTTTTTGCTTCTTTTCGTCGTTTCTGTTCCTCCTGCTGATCGGACAAGAGAAAAAAATCTGTGTGAAAACGGCTCAGTCGTAGTATTTGCTGCTGCTCTTGTTTTTCTCTGTTATGAGAGGCTGATTAAATGTTATTACAGTGTTTTTAAAGGCTGGAAAACACTGCTCCAGGTTGCATGTAGGCAAGTGTGCACTTTTTTAGTCTTTTATACTTGAAGTTTGAGTGTACGTTTAAATATTTTGCCTTCTTTGTTGCAAACGTCATTACCCAACTGCATCAACCAGTCAGCTCCTTTGACACTCGGGTCCACAGGATGTGTGTTTTTCATGGCTTCAGTCGTGGCTTTTACAGAAAAAAAAAACATCTGCAGGCTTTTTCACACATAAGAACGACACGTGAAATTACCAGCGCGTTTACTGGTTGAAGTGCATGTCTGAAGGCATCCATTGTCCACGAACACAAAACGGCGGGAGCAGACAATAAAACGTCCTTCTCTGTCAGATCGCACACGGACACAGGCAGCTGCACAGACACGCGTGCCGTAAACACGCAGACACACATCCGCAGGAGCGTAAACAAATACAAGAATCTCCCCTCTGTTACAGTGAGCTGCACTGAATCCACACACACACACACACAAACCGAGGCATCCAGGTCTTTGTACCACTTCCCCAGCTACCTGTGTGACAGCCCGTGTATCCTGCTGGTATGAAAGGTAAGCCTTAGAGAGACCGAGCAGAGAATAATTGTGTAAAATGGGTCAGAGCCTGAATATCATTACTGCCCTGCTCCCCATGTGTACACTTACACTATCTGTGTGTGTGTGAGCAAGAGAGAGCTGAATCTGTGAGAAAAGGTGAGAAAAGGAGAAAAGTGTGTGTATATACAGCTACATGAATGTGATTGTGTGTTTCGGTATGAGGAACTTTTTTCTGTGTGTCACACTCCAGCGGCATTTCCACTTGGGGCGTTAAGCTCAGCTCTCCAGAGCATAAAGACCAGCGTGGGAAGGGATAGAGCTCGTGTGTTTGTAAGGTTTGTGTGTGTGTGTGTGTGTGTGTGTGTGTGTGTGTGTGTGTGTGCGTGTGCGCATTGAGAGGCAGTGTCAGGATTGTGTGAAACCATGCCACGGCCCAGTTTCCTGTCCAGCTCAGGAATTCGAAATACAGGAGGAGATAGATGGCGAGAGAGAGAGCTGAGACGGTATCTGTATGCGGGTCAGGCGGTGGCGTTCTCCATTTCCGTGTCCTCCGTCGAGGTAAACCCATGAATATTGTACAAGGCGGGCAGCAGCAGCAGCAGATCCGTCCAGTGTTTACAGGCGGGGAAACTCATCCCCACATATGGATGAGTTGCTGATAAACAGGAGATATTGGTATTAGAGAGTCAGGTCTGTCAGGCAGCCCACGACGACAGGAGTGCGCCGCCGCCACCTCCAACACAAATCTCCGCTCCCAGCGCCGCCACTTGATATCCAGTTGCGGCCTCGCGCTGCACACAGGCAGCATTGTCATGAAATTGCGCACAGTGGGGGATTTTGTGAAGGTGGTGGTGGCAGTGGGGGTGGATCCAATTTGTGCCTGCAGATCAGTGTGTGTATCTCAACAGGGGATGGAAAAGGTTTCCTTTTCTGGTTGCCGTGCATGTTGCTGACACAAACAAGAACAGTAACAGCAAAGCCTCTGTTATCCACGTCTTTGAAAATGGTGTGTGTTCACCCGGATTTGGGAGGCTTGTGATGTGTAATACACTTTTTTTTTCTCTCTCTCTCCCTTTTTCTTTTTCCTCAGTCCGTCCCAAAACCCATCGCCCTTGAGCCTTGCTTTGGCAACAAAGCCGCGTAGCGTGCTCTCCATCTTCGTGCGGTTACCCAGGGGCACCGGCGGCATCCCTCCTCCAGGACAGTCTGGTAAGACGCAGCCGTCGAATCCTTGTTTTCTTTTCCGCACGTCATCTGTCTTTGTTTGACTGTTGTTCACTTTTTTTTTTTTTTCCTCACATCCTGTCCTTGATCCACTTTCTTCCTCCCTCTGTCTCATGAAGCTTTAGTTGTCGTTAGGGAAAGGCAAGTTTACACCCCACACTTTGCTCTTCTAACTCGTTTCTCCTCCTTTTCCTTTGTTCTTCTATATTTCCTTCAGACTGTTAAAGCGTGCACACAGCAAGGTGGATAAAACTAAAAACACAGCGAATGCAAATGTCTTTAGTCCACGTGCAGTTTTAGATCTTTCAAAAGCTTTTCATTGCACACTGAAACACATCCAGGATAAACACAGATATACATAGCTCAACAATATTATAAAGAGACCTTCTCTATATAAACAGTGTCACAAGAGAACATTTGTTGTGATTTGGTGCTATATAAATAAAATTGATTTGACCAAACACACAATTTAGTTTGTTCTCCTTCACGTTATTCGGTTTCTGTTGTGATTTAATTGCGGCTCAAAAATGCTGTCTCTTTACCAGGTAAATAGTCATTTCTCTGCTGCAGTCCATCAATCAAATCACTGTTTTGTGCTTTAACCACAGACACATATCAGTACCTGTATTTTGCCGTCACGTATTTTGGCATTAACAGTGAGGGACCTCAGAGGGAGTTGAAGGTGACAGAAAGTTGGCCTCCTCCTCGCAGTTCTGAGAGGCGTAATCATTGTTTTGGAGAAGCTTCATTTTTTCCTGTTACAATGCGAGACCAACATTTTTTCAGATTCACCCGCTGTGGAGAGCTATTCAGAAAAATAACACAGTTTTTTGGAGACAGAAGAAAATAAACTCAGGATCAGAAGCCAAGACAGCAACAAAAAGATCGTTTTTCAGATGTAGGCAGCTTAGTCACATCTTAATCAATAAACCAGGCAAAGTGGGAAACTGCCACAGGTTCCAGACCTCTTTGCCAATTTCATGAATTGAAATTTACAACCTGGTGCATCCTGGATTATCTCTTAATAGTTTGTTCCTGTGTTACAAAGGGTCTCTGTCAAAAGTCCTTACACATTTATTAATTTAATTCAGATTGTGCTCGTATTATGCTTAATTACCACAACCCAGCTCTATGGAGATTTTAACTCTGGCACCTCTTTAAACGCATAATCCTGCTACCGGGTCAAACTTTTCTACAAGATAAGACTGAACAATGGTGGGGTTTGCTTTGGCTGAATTCAGGTTGCTTCAGCCACTAAATAAAGGCCCGTCTCTCTCTTTTTTTTTCACGACTCAGTAATATCCTCTTAAAATGTAAAATAAGGGAGAAATAACACCTTGGACTGACGATCCTCAGTGACAGAAGAACAATCGAGGATTACGAGATATATGGAGAGGGAAAAAAAATCCCACACGTGAAGCAGCCTGACCACAATCGCGTTTGTTTACAGTAATTATTTCATGGCTGCACCATTAATGTGACATGGACGTATCGATTTTTAAAGATTCTGCAGTGCTGCCTCTCCCTCCCCGCTCTCTCCATTTTCCTCTCTCTGCCTCGTCTCTCCTCTCGGTCCTGCGTGCTGAAATGAAGGCTGCGGCGTGTTTGTTGGTTTCCCTCTCGTCTGCGTTTCCTCCCTTATTCACCCTCCTGCGTGCACGGCGTCTTGTCTCTATGTTAAGAAGCTTGCTGCAGCACTTCACTTTGCCACTCTTGACTTTTGTTTCTCCTCTTATTTTTTTTTTCCCCCCTTGGTGTGTGTGAGGTCTGGGTTTAAAGTGAAGTCTGGTGTCTTTCCTTGTATTTCCTCTTCCTTTCCTTTCCTTCCTTTCTTTCTTTCTTTCCCCGGACAGTCTGATAGCACCGAGAATTGAGCCCATTACTTTCTTTCATCCTCTGCTCTGTCATTTGCTCTCTTTACATTCCCATCCGTCCTTCATCTGTTTTCCTTATCTTTATTTCCAAGAAAGTCTGATAGGACGCAGGACTGAGCACTTCACTCGGCTTTTCTGAAAGTTTTTTTTTTCTTCTTCTGTTCTTTTTCTTTCACCATCTCCTTCAAGGACCCAATTTGATTTCTTTTCTGTCTCTGTCTGTTTCTTTTTTTCTTTTTTTTTGCACTTTTAAGAGTTTTATAGCCTCTTTGCCTCTCACTGTAGCAGTCCCCAGACCATCAGCATGCCCCAGGCCTTTATTAATTACCATGTAGTCCTTTTGTCATAACAAAACCTCCTCTGCTCTCGGTGGAGCTTTCCCCCCAGGCGGCTTTTGCTGAGACCATGTTAGCTGTGTTCCCACCATCTCTTCATGCCCGCGAGGGTCTCCCGTTGTAATGCTTTTAACTCGTTTCCCATCCGGCCGTGTGCGTTTCCAATCCTCGGGCTGCCGTCTGTCGTCAGCGTCACGCCATCACGCCACATCTGTTAACCGTTAAGCTTTCCAAAATGGCCGACCTTTCCCCCTCGTCACTCTCCAAATAGCCAAGAGGAGGTCAGCACTGATTATCTCTGTATCTCTGAGCCATTTGGTTGCTGAATCATTGAACCGTCCCGCTCTCACTTTCAGATGGAGAAACAAGCTAATAGTTTCAGCCTGTTACAGTGAAGACAATCGCTCTGTATGATTTCAGAGGCCTCTCTCCGTTGGTATTTATATTTCGCCGTTGGCGATGTGTACTTGATTGGGTTAAATGCATCCATCATTGGAGATAAATGGAGTTTATTGGAATTTCATGGCTCAGAGAGTATTAATAAATGTTAATGAAGTGTGATATAAGTTAATGATTGCCTGAACTGCTGCTCTCTGATCTCACCACCTTTGTGTGTGACGGAAATGGGAGCTTGTAGGTGTGTTTATATGCATGCCAGTTTTGCACCAAACACTGATATCAATAAGGTTTTGTGTATTTAGTGTGTTTTTAGTGGCATTGACAGTGTTGATGGACATGGTCAAGATGCTGAGAAAAAAAAGGAAATGGAGGACGTTCTTAACAAAAAAGCACTGAAAAACCTAATCACAAAGAAAATCTATTAAATCAATCAGAAAGGAATTAAAAAGTAAATAATCGTCAAAAATAAAGTTGAAAACTAATTTTTTCCTTAAAGTCGCAGATGGTTGTATGTTTTAATATTTGGAAAAAGATTAATCTTCCTGTTTAAGAATACTAAACTTTCTTTGTCTGCATATTATTATTTATTCCTACTACAAACTGTAGGGTACAGTTAATATATTAGTATTACTATTCAGTATATATTTGGGGCACAGCTTGTTTTTGTGCGATTGTACTTGTTTAGTTATTTCTTAACTCAAAGCTGTGTCCACCTTTCATTCCTCGTCACCAAGAAAAACCTGAAAAAGTGACGGCTTGGTGTGATAATAAACACACTGGATGAACATTTTTATATAATAATGATCTGACTGTGATATTTCTGTGTGTCTGTGCAGGTTCTGGCGGTGGCCAGCGCTCTGGTGGACGTCTCTCAGCAGATGTGTGTCGGCTACAAGGAGAAGTCCGGTGGCCTGAGGAACCGCAAGCAGCAGCCCACCGCACAGCCGTCCACCTGTATCTGACCGCGCCCCCTGTCCTCCTCTAACCACCCAATGCTCTCCCGTCAGCTCCCCCACCCCCGCCTCAGCCCCCTCTCCGCCAGCTCCGCTCTGGCAGGGAGAGGTGCATGCTGGGACGCACGACTAGAACGTTTTTTTCGGCGAGGTGGTGGGCGAGTTGTTCGTCGGACTGGAGCCTCAGCGGGCTTCCCCTCCCTGTCCTCCTACGGGAACTGTGGGCTCCCCACGAACAGAATGACAGAAACTGGACACAGAAAGGGGGAGCAGCGGAGAGAGGGAGGGACAGAGCGGGCGCTGACTTCACCCTTCCCCCTCCACCCCACCCCCACCCAAAAGAAAAAACATTTTACATTTGTCGACACCGCCTCGAGGCGGCCACGGCTTGCTGCTAGAAGAAATCCTCGTCTCGTAGTTTTTGAGAAACCCAGAGACTTTGCAACCCCCTATATTCTCATTTTCCTTAAATTATTGTTGTTCTTTGTTTTGTATTGTTTTAATTTTGAAGGCAGGAACAAACTGGACGCGTTCAGATGCGCATGCACACACAAACAAACAAACACACACATAGACACACACTTCCAAAAACCAACTTTCCAGTCCTTGTACCCATTTGTCGCCCATTGTCGCCTGCTGTCATGTTCACAGCTCAGCACTGAGGGCTGATGTCACCGGAGTCCTGTACAGTTTGGCCTTCGAGCAAGCTAACAGCATGTTCAGTCTTCCTTTAATGAGGATCCGCTGTAGGAGACTGGCCGTGCAGCCAAAGCCCATCTAAAGAGCCTGTGACATTTCTAATCGGCCTCCGTGTCTTCTGCCGTCGTCCTCTCTGTGGCCTGTCTGGAGCTTCGTCTCCGCCCATCTCGCTCGCCTTTTCCAGCCTGTCCAAGTACAAACCAAGACTGCAGCAACATCTCATCCATCCTCGCTGAATCGTAAACTGGCGCCGATTGAAACCTTTCCAGCTAATTACAACGAAAGCCAGCGGCTCTACACACACAGGTGCAAAGCAAAGCATGCTACAGCGGCTGGCGTAGAAAACCCTCCAGTGTTTAACGATTGTCCTTTTGGGCAGCACTTTTCGCACCGCCTCTAGCCCATGTGAAACAGGCTTCCTATAGATCGCCCGACTCCTGATTGACTGAAGTGATTAGGCTGATGTGCGTGAGGGGAGACCGGGGCGACGGTTCAGCATCCTCCGCGATCGTTGCCTGAGAAATCCATCGCCTCTAATTGCTGCTCTCCTGTCCCCCAGTGCAGCGCTCCTCTCCCCTCTTTAATGCCTGAAAACCCCGTCGCTCTCTGCCCCCACCACCTTCGCCTGTTCGATGCCGATTGTTCCGCGTCCCCGAGCTATCTACTGCTGTCCAATTAGCCCCTGCGGCAGCGACGTCTGTGTCCGCGTTGATGCAGCTGCGGCGGAGCTGCTGGTGCCAAGATGTAAAGAGTCCTGGGCCGACAGCTCTGAATATGAAGCACACACGTACATTAGCAGAGTGTCAGCATCTCTTTCCTCATTTGTACCTCTTTTAAACGGGACTTTGGGACTGACCACATCTCACAGACAACCCAGGTGTTCAATCTTTTAAAAAAACACATCATCCCTTTTTCTTAAAATTCCTCTTTGATTGTGAAAATTGATCATGTTGCCTGGTTGCTGCCCCTGCTTTGGGGGTTTTTTGCTCAACTTGTGAGGCTGCTTTAAGCTGGTCTTTTTCCTTTTTTATATCTGCTTTACCTGCTTCTTCCACAGTCCTTATCTGAAATCTTTTTTTTTTTTTTTTTTAAATATTACTACTTTTATCTTTTCCAACCGGGGAAAAAGTGAGGGAACCAGAGAAGAAGAAACACGAGGCAAACGCAGGACACAAAAAAAAAGAAAAACATGTCAGGCTGCTAGTTTGAAACAGAGCTGTTGCTTTGAAATGTAATTTTCTGTTTGTAACGACATCGGGGCTTCAGAGCAGGCTTGAATTAGCCCACCGTGGTCGTATTTGCAGGATATAAGTTGCATACTACAACACCTACAAGGTCTTTGAGTGAAGGCGGAGGATATATAAAATATACCTCCTCCTGCCTCACAACGTTATTAACTTCCAGCCCTCCGAGAAGTACAGTAATAGAACGATTTAATAACTCACTTTTTGCCCTAAAAAGAACGCAGCGTATTTAGTTCCAGGCTCTCACATGTGTTCAGCATACTAGAACCGCTCGCCGTGCGGTTGAAGGGCACACTTTTAGCACCAGGAAAAGGTCAGAGCAGAAAGCATGAACAAAGTTGACATTCTGTAATTATAGAGAGCTGGATGTGCTCGCGACTCCACTCAGTGACCCCGGCGAGCGTTGCAGCCGTCAAGGAGTCAGCTCTGTTCAGACTGGCACTGAAGAATCAAAGCACTTCACCTTTCCTCTTCATTATTTATCTTCTTTTTTTTATCTCGCCCGGCCTGGTTTAGGTTGTGAATTTTTTCGTGTCACCTCTGCAAAGATTTGGAAAATAACCATCAGTCAATCAGCCGCACGTGAGAAAAGTTGCAAATGAGAGAAAAACCTCCCACAAATAAGTTTGGAAAAATCAAAACCCAGAGGACATCTGAGGAGGATAGGTAGCATCTGCTTCTTCTCGCTTTGTTTGACTTGGTGTTCATCCACACCGCCAGGTCTGTTTGGCAGGTAAGCAGCCATCGTTCAGAGGTGCTGCTGAATTTCAGAAATGCTTTCAGGTGGTAAAACGATGACGACATGGGGAGGGAACATTCAGGGAAGCTGTGCATCTTCGGGAAGTCCATAGTTTTTATCAGCCTCGGCAGAAATGGTACCACTTTAACATTTAAGTACAAGTTTAGTTTCCTGGTCAAACTGGTGCTCCAAGCAGCTTGAAACTGACGCGACAGTTAAGTTATGTTGTGAAGATACGTGACCCTGCGCTGATTGAGACGAGAGAGGCGAGCGACCCTGCAGAATCACATGACCCGTCTTCACATGGGCGACGTGCTCCTGGAGCGTCCACGTACGAGGCCTCAGTCCTCCGCAGAGATCAGCCAACATCTCATACATTTGATTTTCTGCTGGTGAAATGTTTAAGCAACAGTACTTTTTTTTTTTTTTTTTTACATATAAAACACTACCTGTTTATGATACTCAGCGCTTAAAAAAAAAATCACTATCGCTTCTCCGATAACAAAACTCAGTAACAAAATGAAAATGAACGCTGTCGTCGTCCTCAGATTTTATTTTGTTTCACACAGAGCAGAAATCTCATTTCTCAAAGAAACTCTATATATGAATCTTTTCCACAGCTGATTCAGATGTACTGTAATAATAATCTCACAAAGAATGAAGATTGTGTTTTTTGTTTTTTTTTCTTTGTAAATGAATGTAAAATGAAAAATCACGTGCAGCCAAGGTGAATCTGTAAAGTGGAGCTCGCTTTGTAAGTCGCGGCCGCCTGCTGCCATCAGTTCCTCTGTGGCCCGAGGTGACAGGCCGGTTCAGTGGATAACACGGAGAGCACAGAGACCGAGCGGTCACGAGTCAGATATGTGAGAGATCCTCGTGTCCAACATGTACTGAGGAGAGACACTGAACTTGTAAAGGAGATGCCCGGAGCCTCACACACTCGCATCTTTTTCTGCCTGATGGTCCAAAGCAGATCCCGGGTCCACGATTTGACCCTGGATGTTTGATTTTACTGTTAAACTATGATTGATATGACCCATCTTTGACCAACTCGACTATTTATTTCATTTTCCTTTGTGGCCAGTCTAACCCATTTCAATTTGTGATACTGGCAGAGCGATAAAAAACAAACTCACCCAAATCCGTCGTCAGTTGCCTCTTAACGGGTTCCTACACAGGTCTGCAAAGCCTCACAGCATCACGAGCGATTAGGAGCATTTAAAACAACATTTTCCACAGTTATTCGAGACCTCCCCTGCGCTCCACCCACACCGGTGTTTTCTTTTCCTTTTGGCTGATCCAGACGTCTCCTCGGGCGTGTGGGCGTTTACAGACGGTGCTTGATTGACGTCTCCTTCACTGTGCCCTGTTTTAGTTTTGTTGCACCTGTGAGGTGGAATAAATTAGACCTCTGTGGTGAGGCTGGGCAACGAAATCTGAATCATGCTAAACTGTCACATTAATGGGATAATAATGACTGTAATGACCTGTTTTTTTAATACGAAAGTGCATTTTTAAATTCAGGACTACTTGTTTCGATTAAGGCTAATTTTAAGACCATTTTGAAATTTAGTTAAAACTGATAATCTAACGGTGTCTTCAGCACATTCCCTGCAAACTTCCACCTAACCTGTAACGAGGTCTGACCAGCTAAATCGATTGTAGTTTTTTCCAAAAGCTTGATTCAGTCCGCTTATAGTCGTGCAGAGCTGTGAACAAATGCGTTTTCATCGCAGCCTCACAGCAGGAGTTAGCCGAGCCGAGCTTTTGCCTCAAATCTTGTCTCTTTTTAATAAATTAATGAGTCGAAGGAAATCCATCATGTTGTTGCAAACTAAATCTCCGGTTTGGAGTTTCGTTTTATTCCTGTCACGTTCCAGTTTCACATTTTCTCAAACTGAAAAGTCCTGTGTGGGTGATGTTTAAAAAGAGACAATTTTTATGTAAAAATTCACATTTTTTTTCTCCCACTGAATCACAAGTTATAGCTGCATAATTAGAGAGGACTTTTCCAAACAAAGCACCTCTCTCTCCTCACTGAGGTTAAATCTTTCTCTCTTCAGTGTAACACATCGGTGGTAAACATGAACTTTACTGTGCGCGCTGCACTGGTGTTGCGTTGCAGGATTTCCCCGGGTCCTAAAGTTCAGATTTTTCAGATGATTACCTCTCGCCACCACTTGGAGCTGCCCGAGTGTGAAGTGGCTCCAAATATCTGAGAGGCAGTTTGCAAAGGGAAATGTGTAGGAACCCCGCACTCTCAAATTTGTTTCGATTCAAAGATGTGAGCGACTCCCTCCATCTCGCCCCGCTTTTCCAAGCCTCAAACTTAATCGGGTAAAAGTTTACAGCGGCTTTATTTCAGCTTCTTAATCTTTGTATTAACAGAGCAATGTAAAGATAATAAGCTACGTATTTATAAAGTGTGATTTAGTTCCTGGAAATCTCGATAATATTCACAACACAAGTAGAGTTTCCTCAAACACTGGCAGCATTAATATGTATTTTAAATGCTTTAATACACAGGTTAAAGCGTCAGAATAAGGTCATTGTAAACTCTGGCATTACCCTCTCTTTTCTTTCTGTCTCTTCATATAGCGGCATTATATATACTGAGGAATAGTTTGTTAATATGTATAATTTAGCAGTTGCTGTTTATTTTATTTTTTTTGTAAATAATGAGAAAGTATTGTGAATGACATTTGTTGAATGGTTTAAAAAAAAACAAAATCATTTATGGCAAACCTCTCCAGGCTTTTATAAATGTGACTGCAGTACATAGCATATTTTGTATGTAAGACAGCAGTGTAAAGATGAACAAGCATTACTAGAAGCTGATGAAACTACATGTAAAACTTGAGGATGATAGCTTACTGAACTTGTAATTACTGATGTACATAAAAGAATGACAGGAAATTTTTTTTTTGTCTATTATTAAATGTGAAAATCCACCCGTCGTTGTTTGTCTCCATAAATACGTTTCTCCCGCAGTGCTTGTTTGCTCGCAGGGCCAGAGAGAAGGTGTTGCCTCGTGATGTGCACAGTTTCTGCCAAGACATCTTTTCAGGTAAGTATACATATAGATAAACGTAAAAGCTTTTCTTTGATGGTGTAAGTACAAAAACAAGCCCTGTTAGCAGCCCCCCCGCCCCCCAGAGGCTGCAGAGTTCACCTCGCAGTTTGTGATGTCGGATGGAGTTCAGGGAGTCTTTAAAACTAAGTGCGCAAATCCTCTGAGGCACATTCAGCAGGTGTCTTCTCTTCATAAAAATGTCACGGCAGTCTGTTTCATTGGAAAGTTTGTCGTGTTTAGCTCGAGTTGGGCAGCAGAGGAAGCTTTACCGGGTGTCCAAAATGTAAAAGTTCATTCTCCAAGGAACTAAAATGTTCACAAATTTTCATAGCAGCTTTTTTTTTTCAAAATTATTTTATACATTTTTGAGATAAGAAGGAAATTTTGTCTTAAAGAAGTGCTAAAATAAAAGATCAGAAGAGGGGATCACGAAAACAAATTCATCCTCTGGGCATCATGAATAAAGCCAATTTATCTTTCCTTTTTGTATGCACAAAGTTGACAATGTGACCTACAGATTTAATGGTAACTTATGTAGAGTAAATGAAAGGTTAATCCTCTGAGAGACCGTTTGTCATGTTAGTGTGTTGAAACTAGTCCCAGCAAGCCTTCAGGGATGACACCATCCAGATTAAAATACCTCGACAAACATTAAATGAATTGGCATGAAATTTAGTTCAGACATTCATTTTTACACCACGGTGAATTCATATTGTTTTTCTAAGTAACTTTCAGCATTTGTTTTCATCTTTTTTTTTTCTACCTATTTTTATTGTTCTGCATCATGATATCAAGATAATTTCCTGAAAACTCTCTAGTGGGATACTTTAAATTACAATCTCAAAGATTTTCAATTCCTTCTCTCCATAACCGATACATGCAGCTGTGTTTTTGGATCTCTCTTACGAAGTTTCATCGTCTATAGTCGGTCTGTATGATGATTGATATACTCCTATAGTCATTTTATAGCTTTGAGCCACAATCATGTATGAGGAATATATTTGACTTTTTGAACAGCAGCGTCGGACTGTGAACAAAATTCGGTCATGAAGATCTGCACCCATTTTCCCCGACATACGTACTCAAGTATCTGGCTTTTCCTGGCGCAGGCTAAAAAAGAGATATGAGGTTAGCAGCAGATTTGATCACTGGATCTTTAAGCACCAATCAAAATCTGGCCTTGCACCACGAGGGTCTTCAGGGGTCTGTGAACCGCACACGACCTGCCACAACGGGGTGCATAATGTTCTCTGTAAATGCAATGAAGCAAGTAAACTGCTGACTTTGAGTGCACAGTGTCGTTTTGGGGGCTATAAAATAAATCCATAATGATAAAACTTACAGTGAAAGTCTTCTTCGATCAGTTAGCGACTTTATTTTGGACCTTTTACGCTGAATCAGATCAGTTGTTCCAACATCAAGTGGGCCAGCAAGTAACTTTCTTTTCATGGCAACTTTTCTTTTCCCACATTTCTTTTGAGCTTTCCAGATGGCCAGTCTGAGCCTGACTGTACATCCTGTGTTTCTGACTTTCAACTTTAACTTTCACCTTATATCTTGCATGTTTTTTTCTAACCAGTGGGTCCGAGCCTGCCTTCGAGCACCATCATCAGTTTAAAGGTTTAATGTGTCGAATACTCCAGATAATGACCAAATACATGCAAAACCAATGGCACTACTATCTGCTAATCCTCAAATGTTAGTATGATGCCCTAATCTGCTGAACACGGTAAACGTAATACTTGCTAAACATCAGCATTTTACCTTTTTCATGGCAAGCATGGCAGCATGATGGTGTTTATCTCAAGTGCAGCCTCAGAGCAGCATCAAGGAGTCTCTGACAACTTTGACTTTTTCACCAAACAAACTAAACTCCGTCCTCTGAAACTGTAAATGTCTGACATGAGGGCAGCATGAGATGACAGTTCATGAAATGACATGAAGTCAAATAATTCATGCTCTGAGGAACAAGAGGAAGAACCACAGAGCCACAAAAACACCATCATTTATCTTTTGTGGATCATAAATATAAATATCTATAGCATAATAATTATTATATTGTTTTACTTAGAAAGTCAGAATTGTACCGAAGCAAAGAACAGTTTTTTTTTTTGTGCTGTTATCGAAAACAAGATAATTAACCCTTTATTAAAACAGAGTGTGTTTTCCTCTTGTTCCTTGTGATGTTTCTGTGTTTATTTCCAGTTAGTTTCCATCAAAGGTGTCTGTAGGTTATGTGGAGATGAGCTTAATAATGTCTTCATTATATATATATATATATATATATATATATATATATATATATATATATATATATATATATATATATATATATATATATATATATATAAGAAATAATGAAGATTAATTAATTCACGAAGAAATAATGAAGACATTATTAAGCTCATCTCCACATAACTCTACATATATATATATATATATATATATATATATATATATATAAAAACTTTATTTTATTTGAGCAGCTGCTGGCTGAAGCAGAGAGATGGGTCAACCTCTCATCTTTGGAGACTATAAAACCAGATTGTCTGCTCCAATGAAGAAACTGCAGCAAAGCAAACTCCACATTTAGGCCTTAATTATTGATCAGTTATGGATCCTCCCTGACAGTCATCACAGTGATCTTGAAGGTTGAAATCAGCTGTGCTCAAATGAACCACACACTCATTTTGGCAGTTCAAGCACAATTATCCAGTTATCACCAGAAAACCAGTTTGTGAAGCGTCCTACAGGAAGTAAAGGTTTCTTACTCTGGAGAACAGGGAAATGCTCAGAAATCTTCATTGTGTTCTTTAATTGATTTTCTTTTGCATTGAAGGTGACAGGGCCTGGTGTAAATAACTTTAGGATTCATCCTCTGGCGTCAAAATAAGAAAAATTTGTGACTTGGTGATGGCACTGGAGGAGAGATCATGCAGCCACAGAAACCTTGCGAAACGAGCTTCGTGTGAATCTGTGCTGCAGGTGTGTCGACGTCTCACTCCGGATTAAAAGTGAAAAACAAAAACTTTATCACCTCCCTCCTCGTGTTGGCACACCTCGTCTCCGAGTAGGAAGAAACAAATGTTGGGAATTATGATTTGTAAATACACTTCTCCCCGGGCCTGCTTTCAAATAATCGCTGCTATTTTTAACGCCGCCGTTGATGTTTCCGAGCCCTCCAGCTAAGCGGCGGCGGCGGGAGAGGCTGAGTGTCGGTGAGCCGCGCTGTTCTCACCGGCAATTATTCATCAGCAGTCATCCCTCATTCTTTCTCTCCCTTTAATCTCTCTGTCTCCCACCTCTTTGTTTTTCTCTCCCACTCTCCACTCCTCCTTTCGCTCCCCATCTTTTGCCCCCGAGCTCTCTCTTCTCCTCTCCTTCTCCTCTCCTTCTCCTCTCTTTCGTTCGCTTTCTCCCTCTCTGTCTGACACCTTTTTTTTAATTTTCCCCTTCTTCCTTCATTCCCTCTTTCCTCCTCCGTTCTTGGCTCCTGTTTTCTCCCCCCTCCCCCCCCAATCTCACACTTCTCCCACTCGCCTCGTCTCTTTATGTTTATCTTTACTTTCTCACCTCTCCTTCTCTTCTCCTTTCCTTTCTTCGTCTTTTCATCGCTACCTCCCACCTGCACATCCCCTCTTCTTCCATCTTCTTGCTGTTTTTCTCTCTCCTCCCTTTAAATTTCTTATTCTTTCTTTCACTTTCTTTCCCTGTCTTCTTTCCCACTCTCCCATCATCCATCCCTTTCTTCCTCTTCTTTCTTTCCTTCCTCCTTTCACTTTCTCCTCCTTCCATCTCTTTTCGTCAGTCTCGTCTGCTCACTTCATCACTTCACTTCGACCTCTCCAACTCTTCTTCACCCTCTCTATCCCCCCCGTTTTTATCATTTATATCCTCTATCTTCCTTCCCTCCATCCATCCTTCTTTCTATCTCTTCTTCCTCCTTCCCACTTTGCTTCTTTCTACTTTGCTCTCATCCCTGTTTTTTCTTCCTAAATCTCTCATTTAACCTTTCTCTCTCTCTTTTTCAGGCCTGATCCCCTCATCTCTTTCCCCCGGATCGATCAATCAATCAAACTTTCAAACAGGTCAGTGCGGTTCAAAGTGCTTCACAGATGACAGACAATGAGACGGAGTGAGAAACAGACTTTAAAACAACAACAAAGTAAACAGGTAGGAGGATAAATATATGTAGTTGTTGCTTCTTTCTTTCTTCTTTCTTTCTTTTACTTCCTCCTTTTTCCCTCCACTTTCCCAGCCCCTCCATTTCTCTTTTCTAACCCTTCTTCTTCTCCTGTCTCCATTCCTTTCATTCCTCTCGTCCTCTGCCTTTCTCTCTCTCTTTCTTTCTTTCCTGCCTCTTTCACCAGTTATTTCTACATTTCTACATTTCCCTGCCTCTCTTCCCTCCAGCTTCTTCGTTCTTATTCCCTCACCCACTGTCTCTTTTCATGACTGATCCCTCCAGCTCCTCTTTTCTCTCCTCCCCTTCTCTCCTCTCACACTTTCCTCCCACTTCCTCAACTCCCATATATCCTCCCTCCCCATCTCCATCACTCCTCCTCCTCTCTCTCTCTCTCTCTCTCTTTTCTCAGCTACCTTGTCCGACCCTGCCTCCTCTGCCTCAGGAGCTTCTCTTCGCTGTAAACAGATGATTAGGTGCTGCCCTTTGATTCCAAGTCTTTGACTAAATCCATCCTGATCATTTTGACAGCCTGCACACTGCTGCTCTGTAGCAGTTGGCTGATAATGAGCCTCTTAGTTTTCCTCTCTCTCTCTTTTTTTTATCCCTCCTTCACATTATGGCGATGCTGTTTATGAAACCATCCCTCCTCCTCCTCCTTTTCTTCCTCCTCCTCATCCTCTGAGTCTAATTCCGAGTAAGCAGAGATTGTTTGCAGACTTTACATGCACCATCTTCAGGTCATCTAGTCTTTATTGCTTTCACCAAACAGTCTAATATAATTATCTCTGCTCAGCTTTGATTCGGTCGGTTCCTCAGCAGAGCTGTCAGGGGCAATAACGTCTGTGTGGAAAATTAAAAAAAAATTCCCCCCTCGGATTTTAAATTTGCTGAACAAAGGTTACGCGGTGAAATGTAATTCTCAGAAATGCTGCATTTGTGTTTCGTTGTCGCAGACGTTTTTTTTTTTTCCCTCGCACGTCTCGCTGACAGCATCAGACACATTATCACAATTAGCAAACGTTTCTCAGAGGAGTTGCTCCGATCTATCCGCCCCCGCTTCATCCCATACGCCGAGCTGTCAGAGTCTGACTTATGATGATGTTTTTTTTATCCTCCCCCAGTATGAGTTACGTTGACTGGTTTAAATAATGCGCAGTAAATCCAAACTGGGAAAGAAAACCCGTTTGCTGAAGTGCCGTCGAAGGTGCTCCAAAACAAAAATTACAGACGTCATCCGGGTCGTTGGCGATGGAACAAAATGGCCGTGATTCATCTGCAAGGCTGTGTTTTTTTCTCCGGGAGTGATTCTGGAGGAGCAGAGATGTCTGGATTCAAAATAATCCCACTCCAGAAGATGTTCTGGAGGTTTCCATCACATGGCATCCACAGCAGGTGGAGTTATCGAGGGATTGGGATGTTTGTTTAAAGCACTTCGAGGCTCTCTCATCCAACCATCCAGGGACGAGCCTCCTCTTTCTCCACACCTTTTTTTTTTTTTTTTTTTTTTAATGTATTGCTAAGATAATCATCCTAATAAATGAATGCCTAAGTGTATTATATAACACCAGTCACAACACGCTTTGGTTTGATATTGGCCTTTAATTAAAAATCTTAACCTAATCATGGGCTTTATTGTAGCAGGAAAGTTAAAGTTCCCTCCGGACCGCAGCTAAAAATTATATTAGCATTTTTTCCAGATTGCTGCTCAGAGAAATTAGCCCATTGTGGTGCCCGAATAATTAACTAAGCGAGCTTCAGGGCGGCTGATTGTGAAACACACTGTCAAAACCTGCCTTAAAGGAGCAGTTCATCAAATTCCTTCAAGTTTCAATTTCCCATCCAGCGCGTCGGTTTGAGCAAACGTCAGCATCTGCACAACTGCTGAACTCCAATCAAGTTATCTGCAGATACTCGATACCACAACTCTGAATATGTGCTGATACGATGCAGTAAGACACTAATGTTTTTTTTTTTCCTTTTTTTTAATATCAGCTGAGCTGTTAATAAGCTGCTCATATGGCACGAACCCCGCGAGTCAGCGCTCTCCACATATTTTGAAAGGAATCTTTCAATCTCTGCTTTACTCAAGCAGACTTGGGACAGCAATTTCTCAAGATTAAATGTCAGTGTGGCTGCAGGTAATAACACTTGAGATGTTTGATTAAAAATCAAAATGCCATGTCTTTAATCGTGAGGCGATTGGTCGATACTTCTCCTGGTTTTCAGCTTACAGTGTACAAGAAGTTTCTTACACTCCAGCACAGTTTCCAACCTCCTCCTCCTTTGAAATGAAGATTTTAACGCTGTTTTACCCCCAGAAATGCCTTCTTTATTGTGAAAGAGCTCCACAATGCTAATATGATGATAGCGGCCACTGTTCGCTTGTTATATGGTGAGTATTTATGTATATTTTGAGAATATAAACCAAATTCATATCTTATATTATCCACCATCATCTTGTGAGTATTTTACCATCTCAGATATTCTTCATCCTGCCAAGAAAACAAGAAAAAAAAAGATTCCTTGACTTTTTCTTTTTTAAGACCTTTTACAGACCTGCATGCTACTGATGTAAACAAACCTTTAACAGCACACAGACGCATGAATAACTTAAGTTATAAGTTTAAAACATTACATTTGAGTTGTGGTTAGCAGACACAAGAGGATTGTTGAAGACTTGCACACTGAGTTTGACAAGAACTTTAAATGTTTCTCTTCTGTGACTTCATTTGAAGCTCCCTCTCTTTCTTTAATGAAGAATTTAGAGAACCTACAAATGTCACGAAACCTTTTAATAGATATTTAAGACCCCACATCGTAGATCTCCTCCTGTGCTCAGCTTCCTGTTGGCGGTCAGATTTTCAGCCTTTTATCAGCCTGCAGCAGCGGCGGCCGCGGACCCGACAGCTACAGTATGTGGGACAGCAGGAGGTCTGTCCCATATAGCTGCTGACCCAAAACCTGGAGACTGGGACCAATTACGGCGGCCATATGCAAAGCACAGGTGGCACGCAGGCAGCTGAAGACTCACTTTGTGAAGGGGCCACTGCCTGAGCCTTTTTCTTCAGCCAACATGAGAAAACATGGGTAAGACGATGACACAGGGATTTTTAAATGACGTCAGGATACTTGGGTGTTTTTTTAATTTTTTATATATATATATTTTTGCAAATAAGTAAAGTATTTTTGTGGCTGTAATACCTCACCATCCCTTCCACTTCTGGCCAGATTTACTCAGTTGTCTCACAAATCCACCCTTGCACCTTAGCCTGGAGGTATACAGTAGAAGTAGTTGGAAGAAACACAAATTTGCTCTAGGTTTGTTTACACCAGGGGTCTCATTTATTAAAGTTTCTGATGCACAAGTTTGTGCTCAAAGTTGTGCTTTCTTAAGACTTGATGTCAGAATCAGCCTTTCAGTGATTTCCTCTGCCTGACATATCATAAGCAAAACTTTGGATGAAATCCTTTTTTATTTTTACTCAAGGTATGAATTTCTATAGACATCATATATACGGTATACACTGTGTAGTATATACACTATACTATAACATCTTTACAAATTACTCCCTGTGTATGATGACATAAGTGACTTAATGCCAGGGGTGCTGCTGGAAGGAGGAAAAGTGTGAGTACTTGTGTAATACAGAGAAGTGGTGCTGAACTTGGATGAATCTGGACGAGGGTCAAAAGTCACATCTTGTCAGGAGACCAAAAATGTTATAGACAGGTAAAAAAAAAAAAAAAAAGTGCCTCCTCTCTGCACAAGAAAACTGACCAGGATTCACCTCCATTTACAGTGTCATCTTTATTTGCAGGAAGTGACACATGTCACATCTGGGATTCAGCTGGCGCAGACGAGCAGGGAACAGGTTGGTCAGTCACCTCACGGCGCCGGAGCACGCCGAGCAACGCCTGCTGACTGATAAATCACAGGACAAATCAAAACGAGGCGACAGAGCTCGGCTGGTGTCACATCACGATAAGAGACGGAGGCTTTGTGGAAACCGAAGGTATCTCTCAGACGTTCTTACCGCCAAGAAGCCACGTAACACTGCAGTTTTGTCAATTTTCTTATTTGAAAATTTAAAGGATCAGTTCTTCCACATCACAAAAAAAAATACATCCCTCCTGGTAATCTATTTACTCATGCAGAGAATTTCAATTTTTTGTGCCCAGGCTTGCAGATATCTGCCTTTAAACTTCTGCTGCCACCCATTAAAACTCAGCAGGAGGAAGTCTTTCCATTAACAGTGTCCCAGGTGCTCTGGATAATCCAGTTTTTGTAGAGATGTTCCTTCTGTGAAAAATCACAACGATGCATAGGAGTGTAAATATAATCAATCGTAGCACACATTTCTTCGACTGTAATCTAGACGAACTATTAAATCACTTTAAAAGTATTATATCCTGCATAGATTTGCTGTAATAAAACTGTCCAAATATACTTCTTAAAGCTGCTCTAGTTAATTTTCGGTCACATGACGATGGTAAAAGGGACACTTGTAAACAAACCCATCATCTGTTAATGTCCTTCTCCTTAGCTCTACTTAGCTTTTAATGGTCTTAGTTTTTGTACAGCAGTAAATACATTGTTCTTATTCACTTTCAGTGCTTTCATTAGTGATGAATCTGATAAATCCCACAGTAATCGCTACCTGGCTAACATCAAAGTTAGTGATAAGCATATGAACATAGTGGTTAGGCGATAAAGAGTGGTTGAAGAGCCAAACAGAGCAAAAAGAAGAGTAAAAATTGTAAATGTGTTGAGTAAAAATTAATGCTAATGTTGCTGCATGTCTGCTGTATGTGTAAACTGATTACTGACCATGACATAACTTTATAAGGTAGGTAGCCAATAAAAACAGCTAGCGCTGCTTCAAACAAGTCCTCAAATATGCTGATGATACACATATTTACATATGTTTGAGAGCACACTGAGTAAAACTGCAGGAAAATATTAATGTTGAGGGATAACGCAGGTGGAGTTTATATGGGCGGTGAAACAAAACTCATTTTTTGTAGCATCACATGAATGTAGTTTCAAAGGAAAATTTCAGTTAACTTTACTGTATTTGGATGGCAGCAGCAGAGAAAAATATCTGAAAACCCAGGCAAGTAAAACCAAAAATATCTGCATGACCAAAGACGTGGGCAAATGTTTGTTTGTGATTCTCGTGAACTTCCCCTTCAAGTGTTGAATTTCTTATCTCCTTACAACCCGGTTAAAACCTTATTTGGGGGGTCTCATCTCAGAACTACATGGGCATCAATGAGGAAGAATAAACAGTTTTTTTTTCTTTTTTACTTCCTGTAGAACTTGGCAGGCAAAATCCAACAACAATTGTGCTGTTATGACAATATTTATGAGTTTATACCGTCAGCCTCTCCAGCTCCAACTCGAATGTGTCATTTTCATCGGGGCTGCTCGTAGCTCAGGGCGACACATTTTCCTCCTTTGCATTAAAATCGGCATATGCTGTGTCGTGTAATAATAATGTAGTGAAACAAATGGGTGTTTCTTCAGAGAGCTGAATTCAATGGCAGTATTGAAGATGACACATGGCTTTCTTACGAGCGGTTCCTCCCAACCCGACCTTGGCCTCTCGATCTCAACGCTTTTCCGATCACGTGTCTGCTCCGCAAAGCAGAGCTTATGCAATATGCTTTTTACAGTACATATTGTGAGTCCTCCGGCGTCGAGAGAAGAGTCCCAGCAGGTGGCGGGCCAACGTGGGTCAACGCCTTCATCTCTCAAAAGTCTCTCAAAAGACAGTTGCATCCATCCGTGCATCAAAACCCGCTCCCGTCTGTTTCCCACGAGTTCTCCCACGACGGCGAAGCATGATTGGTCACAAACTTTGTCAATAGATATCTGTTTTCTCTGCGGCAAAGTCAACATACATTTAAAAAATATAAACTTGTTTCTGTCTCTTGTTGTTGCTTCACCAAAACCACATAATTATTTTTTTTTATACATTTCTGTCAAGGCCCCACACTTAAAGCTTAATGAATGAATAAATGCATGAAGAGTCCCCTTCCAAAGTGACATCTACTTATACAAAATGATTTATAGCTTTAAAATGAAAAAAAAAAAAGTACAATATGTCAAAGGTTAATAAGTAATGTAGGTCCTTCTTTGACTAAATCAAACACTTTTACAGAATTTGGGGTAACGTCTTAATTTGAATGTATATTTGAATATATATATATCTATATATATATATATTCTCTTTTTGGAAACAAACTCTTCATCCTGCTACTTAAAACACAACAACAAGCAGTCAAAGAATTTCCTTCTGACTCGATTACAACGTGTGCTTCCTGTCTAACGTTCTGCGTAACGAAATGCCGTCCTCTCATTTAAAAAATAAAGCTGAATGAGCAGAGCGCTGCATGTGGACAAACACACACACACACACATCCACCTTAAATCTCGTGTAACACTTCATCACAGTTCATCTGAGAGAAAAAAGTCTTAACATTGAATTTTTTTTTCTTTTACATCAAGGAATGTTCAGGAACCAAAAAAAATTTTTTTTTGTTGTTGTTTTGTTTTATATATTTTTTTTAGTTTTCCTGCACTGCATCTTCAGTGTCTGTTCGCTGTACACCTTCTGCACCAACGGGCCTGTGGCTTTATTTTCAGATGAGCAAAGTCTGCGTGTGTGTGTTATGTGTAAAAGTTTGTTTGGGTAGGCGTGAAGTAAGAAATGAGGTGTGTACTTCCTGGGCTCATCCCATCCCACCCCGACTCCGCATCCTCTCAGGTGGTCATCTGAAGGGCGTGGGGCTTAAGATTAAGTGTGATATTTATTTTAATTTTTAATTATTTTTTTTTGTGAGGGAGAGGGGAGCGGGGTAGGACAGAGTCGACCCCCCAAACCGTCATTTGACACATAGAAATGGCTCGTTCTCTTTCTCTCTCTCGCTCTCTCTCTCTCTCACGCTTTTCGAGTTTTTGTCCAGGTGGAGGAGGCCAGGTGAGCGCGGCCTCCTATTGGTCTGAGAGCAGCAGCATTAGGAGGCAGCCGACACCCAGCAGCAGGGACAGACGGACGGGCTCTTCTCCGCCGTCCGACAGGCCCGGAGAGGGAAGGGTGGAGTCTCCCTCGTCGCCCCACAATCTGTCGTTCTCGTTTACCTGCAAAAAAATGCACCAGTGTTGCGATCAGTCATCCGTTCGTTTCAGTAAGAAGAATAAAACAAACTCATCTACCTCCAGATTACACAGCTGGGAAACACCTTTACAGTACAAAGAAAATCAGGGAGGACAAATTTTATGATCAACTATGTGGATATAATGGCCAAATTTTCCACATCCACCGTTGAGAAATGGACCAAGTGACGGCGAGGACATTGCTACTTATCAGCCAGACGCAATTTCACAGCGAGAGATGCTTTTTCCACCGCGAACATATTCAGAATAAACTCTTCAATCAGTTGAGCTCCATCTCCGGATTATTCCCGTCCTCTCTCTCATCCTCCATCAGATGTCGACTGCACCCTTATTATTATTATTATTTTTTTATTTCTTGTTGTCGTCTTTGCCTGTCTGTTGGTTTCGCAGAAGAGTGTGAACTGTGGAAAAAGTCCAGCATGCAGTCAATTGCTTGTATTGAGTTTAGTGATGTTTTCTTGTTCCTTAGTCACTGACCAGGTAAAATCACCAGTAGGAGATACAAATTGGTGGTAAATAAAAGGAAAAAAACTACATAAATGAGTGGAGAAATGCAAATCTGCTGGCTCTAATATTTTGTGGGAGGCATTTTCCTTGCATGGTTTGTCCCTTTAGAGCGAAGAATCACTGCAAATCAGTGCAAAGTTGTTCTGAGTTGTTGATTTTTCCTTTAATTTGTCACCCATCTGTATCTAATGCCTTTATTTTAACTTCTGCACTGTTTCATGTCTTAGATTCGCATTTTTACTTTTCTTGCACAACTTTCTTTTTATATACATCATATAAACATTGTTGGAGGGACCTTTAGAAGTAAGGATTTCATTGCTTTACTATAATTGTAAATAAAGAACTTGTATTTGCTTCTTTAAGAGCACTGAAGCTGTCCTGGAGGCAGGTGGTGGACCAACACCTTACTCAGGCCCTCGTTGTCACCAATCAGAGGCGTAATGCTATCAATGTAGATTAATATATATACTACTCATGTTGTCTAAATGAAATTTACCTGATGGAGGTCTGAGGAGCAAACATCAAGTAGAAGTGATCAACAAAGTGCAGAATTTTTAGGCTCTTTTGCATTGCATGTGTCTTTTGGTATTTTCACATTAAAAAAAAAAACTTTTGGAAAAAAGTAAACATAAGTGAGAATAAAGTTGTTTTTTCAGTCTCCATACCTTGTTAGCAACTTGTTTTAAGAGACAGGAGTTCACTGTAAACTGGTGAACAGCATCTTTTTGCAGCAAACCAATAAAAAGAGTTTATTGGTGTGCAGCCACATTAAATCAGAGGTCAAATGAGTTCACACTTAAAAGTTTAGAGCTGGCCTGTCTGTCCAGTTCACGTACTTGCTACAAGGAAGATCTGATTGAAATGCACGGCGGCATCTCCAGTGTTAATTTAATTTTTGTTGAATTATCAGAGACAGCTATTTAAATGTGACAGGATGTTGGTTGAAGAGTCCTATGTCAGCCGATATGACTCTGAGGCAGCTGTCCAGAGCTAATTTACCCGTTTAATTAACTCTGACTGGTGTCGACTCTGTGACATTTTTATTTGATCATGAGCTGATACTCGACTATCAGGTGACGAAACGTCCGTGTTCAACAAAGTGTCGCTTCCCTGTTTACTTTATCTCTGCGCCATGACATGAAGTCTAATGCAGTCACAGGCTGTTAAAACAATCGTGCGTGGGACGAGGAGTTCAGAGGACCCGAGGCGAGAACATGTAATTTGGGCTTTTGGCCCTTTTCTTCAGCTTTCTCTCTGGAAATAAGTAAGTGTCCTAGTTATACATTTAGCTTGTGAAGTTTATTTATATCTGTTGGCAGATTGTCAATTATGTTATCTTTTTGTGGGGTTCCCATTAGGAGCCAAATGCATAGAACAAATTTCTTTGTGCTGAAGTAAATCATATATTATTTATTATAGTTTCCCCTCGTTATTAAAATTTGAGGTACTGTGAGTATGTTTAATGCAAAACAGACTGTCCACATTAAAATGTATGTAATCGTTGTTTACTTTACTACTTCATTGTATGAGCCACACTAATGATGTTTACAGGAGCTGTTACGAACATGAGACAGCTGAAGTGTTTAAAATGTTCGCAGACTGTGCACACTTAGGATGTATGAGAATAACTGACTGACATAACACTTGTGTTTCTACATTGGCTGCTGATTGTTTGGTGAAATTAGTAACAGCAGAAACTTTCATAATGATTCAGTGATATAATTACGTACACACACACTTTGACTTTCTTTACTTTTTGATGGCATGTTTAAATATGTATTTATATACAATATATTGCGTATTTAGGTCAGTTTACATTTGCAATCATGGAAATAACATTTATATGGAACTATGTCATACATATATATCTGTATTCATTCTTTTCCTCTCCAGTGAAGTCTAATGTGTTTGAAATTTCAATAACGTAACGTTATATAACACGCTTGTTTCATTGGTTGGCTGCTTGTTTTAATTGTCTTTACTCTGTTATTCTCATTATGTGGTTCGTTTTATGCTCCGCTTTGTTTGCTGAATCTTTTTACAGCTACAGAGATGTAATGATCCCACAGGGATCAATAAAGCTACATCCAATCTTAAAGCTTCAAAGCTACTTTCATTCACTCTCTTCAATCCACTCCATGATAAACACTCGATAGGTTAGTCTATAGTGAACAACCGAGCCTGAACGATGTGTGCTGATGTTATAGTATCATGTAAAGTCACACAATTGTAATTTACAATCCTTGCAGATTAGCAGCGTTGCATCTTGGGATTTTCTTTGGACAAAAGTTGGATTGTAGCTTTGGACAAAAGTATTTGACAACTGGCTGAATTTAAATGACATCACACAAACAGCTTAGCTTAGCTCTCTTCATCTCGGCTTTCATGTGACTTGACTTTGTACCTGACGCTGTCTGAATTATGCAGATAATGTAAATCCCACCCGTTTGCCGCTCCCCGCAGGATAAAACAAACACGCAGAGTTATCTGCAGTCGAGCGACCCAGTTCTGAGCGAGGCCGTCTCCATTAGTGCCCCTTTGTTTGGAAAAGGTTGTTCGTGACTTTTCCGGTCTCGTCTCACCTGAGTAGGTATCTGTGCTCTCAGGATGTTCTGCTCTGTTTCCATGGAGACGCCTGGGGCGGTGGTCGCCACGTTCGGGCTCTGCTGCTCCGTCGCTGGGCTCGGCATCCCGGGCTGGCTGGCCCCCGTTTTCACGTCCGATCCGTTCCCGAAGGCCAGGATGGCATTTTCTGAAACAGGAGCAGCACAGATGTTTAAAGGGAGTCTGACTGGCAGTTTAATAAATCGACGCTGTTCTCGTCGTGTGAGGGATAAATGGAAAATGTTCACATCAGCCATCACCTTTAGTTTCTTTTTGCGCTTTTCTTTTCCCTGAATGACTCTGTGATCTGGTTGGTCACTTTATAACTGTGTACTGTGGGACTGTAATTACAATGGTCATCAGGCTACTGAATAAATGACTCTGGTTTCTGGGTCTGAAAAATGGATTTTCATCTGCATTTGGCAAGATTTTTTACAGTAATACCACTAAATGCTACTGAAACAGAGAATAGATGATGTGGTAAAATAAAAAATCAAAGTATGTACACTTTTCTGTTTGTACAAAATGATGCTTAAATAGTTAAAGAAGAAAAAAACTTTCCCTTGAAACCTCAGTGAATCTACAGAAAGTAGATTTCTAAATAATGGAAGTTCAGATTTTTTCAGATTTATACAGCTTGCTGCCTTTCTGGCCCACCAGAGTAAGAAACTGCCTACAGATGTGTGACATATGTTATTCATATGCCTGGGGGATAAGTGTAAATAAGTGTTATATTTAAGGCAAAAAATACATTACATACATAGTCATTGCTCGACTCTTATGTGAGCAGGAATTCACTTTATGTATAAAACATACGATGGGGAAAACTTGTTTGGCCTCAGTCTGAAGCTTTGGTTTTAATTACAGAAATCACAGAAGAAAGAGCTGCTGCAAGTCAGACATAATGCACATTCACTAATGGCTAATTTGAATGGCAAAAAGAAAAACAATCTCTGGTCATGATATAAAAATAATGAACTATTATAAATAATGAACGGCAGCGAGTTCGTTTTTTTGGAAACCATTCATGGTAAGAGACCTCGCTGACTGGCTGCAGGGTAGCATGAACAACATGAAGGCTGCATCCAAATTCAGCCATTTACTGTTCACTTACAGAGTCTGTGTAATTATAATGTGTTGCTGTGAAAAAAATGTACCAATTTTTAGGTTGTAAAATAGACTCACATACACCATTATTAACTCTTTCTGTTGCTTGTGTGAGACAATAGTAGTGCGTATGAGAAATAAATAATAGTAATAATAATATTTAATATTAACCAGAGTTGCTATAATATAATAATAGCAACTCTGGTGAGAGCTGCAGTTGTGTTTTTTTTATTTATTTGGAGTTGCAAAGCATTAGGAGTATATACCCCTTCGTTCCAGATATAAAAGTCCCATTAATTTTTCTTACTGATATTATGGGACTCACAGCTGGAGCACTCTCGTGATTCTCCTGTTTGAATCAT
The DNA here is from genome assembly GCA_023238725.1 of Scortum barcoo. Classification (NCBI taxonomy): domain Eukaryota; kingdom Metazoa; phylum Chordata; class Actinopteri; order Centrarchiformes; family Terapontidae; genus Scortum; species Scortum barcoo. The sequence goes on from CM041539.1 coordinate 3,845,712, forward strand.
CGGCACAAAAGATGAACAACTGCGTCATGAAGCAAGAGTTAACTACGACTCCTAAGGTGAATTTCTGCAACGTCTGTGGTGGTGAGAAAACTGCAAACAGCAGCGTAAATCAAGGCACTTTCAAATTCTGGGTCAATTTTGGATGAACTTAGCCGTGTTTTCTTCTCTCCTGCAACGACAAAGCGTTTTGAATTTACTACCTCTCTGATTTTGGCAACAGAGACCACTGCTCATTGTAACTGTAGTATTTTGAACCATCCTTCATGCCACAGTGACAAACGAGACATAAGTTGAAATAATGAACACTGCTCATTACATAAATCTATATGATCATTACTTCCTGCAGTCGTGTGTTTCTATTTAGCAGCATTAAGGATGTTGTTTAATTAAAAGATGGAAACAGGAAAAACACCAGCTGCCCCTTCCACTTGGCAAGTCTGTTGGCCACAAGAGGCAACAACTGGCCCTTTCCAAACTCCAAGAAGAAACAGGAAGTGAGATTTACACTTTAACAGAAGTTTTCTCAAACAGCACATTTGGTTTAACAAGAGAAATTGACTGAATTGGTTACTTACAGCACTAATCACGTAAAAATATTATAGTCATATTACACATCATGCATGACAAACCGTAGACAGATTTTAGACTGTGTGAGTAGTTGTGTTGTTTTTACAGTTTGTTTTTATTTTCATGATAAATAAATCTGTGTCACTTTGATTCAAACTTCAGTTGCTTCAAAATAAGTCAAAAACAGTTGTAAATGTGTGTGATGAACACCAATAGTGACATAAAAGTGAAATATATAGTTGTAGTATAGTGGTACATCAAAAATGTCAAATGGCATAGATGGTGCCAAAATTTGCATTTTGGAGATTTCATCTAAATAGTTTGTACTAAAACCTCCATAATTTTGCTCTGCCTCACTTTATAAGAATCTATCTTGGGAGAGATAATGTTCACATATTTTGTTATGCTTTGGTTTAGATTTAGAGCTGCAACTGCTTCATTTCAAAGAGATATTCATTGTAAAAGTGTGGAATTTTTATTAGGCGGAAATGAAATCATTCATCTATGCTGTGTGCCATCTTAATTTACTCTGAGCCAGTGACATAAATACTGATACTTACAGATCTGTAAGCAACAACAACAACAAATTTTACAAGTGTTCTCTTTATCATGACACTAAATTTATTCAAATATTCCTTGTATATGCAGACATATACTCTGTTCAGTTTGGGTATGTCATTTTCGAGCAGGTTAATTTGATTAGTGTGTGTGTGAGAGAGAGGGAGGTGATATTATGGAAAAAAATGTATTAATATTTAACCACAGATTCTGCAGTTATTTTTCTTTGTTACCTGGCCTTAAGTGTACGTCGTATTTAAATCACCTCGACCATCTGAAAAATCAGAAGTCCTTGATAAGTAATCCTGTATTTCTTTCTTTACACAAACACGTTATTATTTCTCTCACTGAATCCTGATTTCTACAGTAACCGTAAACCAACTGAGGTAGAAAGTCGAGAATCTTTCTCAGTTTAATTCAGTCACTGAGACTGAAGGTCCTTCGTGCTTTGTTTGTATTCATGTCATGAGCAGTCTATACAAGTTATACACACAATGTTTGATTTTTTGCACGATGATTGGTTTAAAAGTAAGGCCACAATTATCCAGATTAAGCTGTAGGATTTTCACGTCACGAGTGAAAACCAAGGACACACACGCTCAGACCCTCTCAGCCCGGCAGGAGTCTCTCTTCAGTAAAATACGAGCACCACACCGCGGACCCGTGACGCACGCAAACCACCGACATCTGCTCCACTGCAGTAACGGGAGTGAAAAGTGGAAATGAATCACATCATTGTCAAATGCTAATAATTCATCATCAGAAACGAAGTGTGCGCACAAAAGGGAATCACACAATACAAAGTGTTCGCAAAAACTTTTTCATTAAGCACACACCTATTGTGTGACTCACAAACTACTGTGAAGGTGGCAGAACAAGAAAACTGACAGAGGAGGGCCGACGCTGTGCAAAGGTTCTCTATTACTGACGGCACGGTAAGACAAATGAATGCATCAGCTCCATGTTCGCTAAATATGGCCGACGTCACGTTGATCCAGCTAGAGGAAATGTGAAGTAATGGCTGAAAACACTCTGACGGCCACAGCTGAGTCACAACATCTGACCGCCGAACAATGATCAAGCCAAATAGACTTCGATTCGCCACCAACCAACAGTGGCAAACAATTCTGTTCGACAAAAGCCCCCAAATTAAAATGGATGGATGTGAAGTAGGTGGCAAAGCTCAAAGGCAATGCAAATGTTAGAGTACAGCAGGCGGGATCCACCACCTTTCATCACTCATGTTTGTACTGTAAATGACAAAAAAATATGTCAATGATTAAAAGAAGATGCTTGACAAGTTTCCAGGTTATTTTTTTCAGGAAAGCTTCCCTGCTGCTTGTTTGCCTTTCAGGTTATGATCTCACATACATAGGGATCAAACAAAAAGTAAAAATGAGTATGTTTATTCACGGCTCATTTATTTCAGAGGAAAACATATTGTACATTTTACTTCACTACACGTATATTTGTGACTGCAGTTACTTTTAAAATTAAGACTTTATAAAATACAACACAATGTTAAAATATCAAATACTATAGATCCAGCTGAATATAAAATAATTACTTAGCGCAACTACAACAAGCTAGAATATCTAAATTCTGCTTAGATTTTAATACATCAGTAATATATGGAGAAATGTGATATTTAACAATTATTTAACAATGAAAAGAGCAATTCAACTTGCAAAATACTTTTAATTAAAGCTGCACTAATCACTATTTTTATATGTTTAATATTTAAATTGTTGCTTGTAGGGGATTATCACGCAAATCTGTAGTTTCCCTCAGCTATATAGAGCACTTTATTTCTTTAAACATGCAAAAAACATTTTTTTTGCTCAAGTTTGGAGCAACAGAACCAATCTGTGAACACAAAGAATGGCATATTTTAGGTTAATATGGTAAAGTTTTGAGCCTTAAGTTGCAGATTTAAACATCCAGCAGATACAGAGCAACAATAGGAGTCGTGTCTCCGGTCACCTGATGAATTTCGGTCTAATATTCACTGTTCTTTTATCTCCATTCAGCTCTTTATTTGCTAAACTATGACCGGAAAGAAGCTACAAAGCTTTGGAGATAATATTTTCTGGGCACATCGTTATAAGCTTTTACATTAAGCTCAGTCATTTGATCTATTACTAATCTAAATATATTGATCACAGGCACCTTAAGGACACTGTTTTGTTTTAAACCAATAAAAGTCTTATCAGCTGTGCGTCAATCAGCAGCATGCGGCCATTTCATTAAACGAGTTGAGATAAACCTCCTGCACTTGGCACCAGAAAGCAGACGGACGAAGTTATCGACCATCGACTGCACATAAGTGAAGCACTTACAACCTAAAGAGCCAGATACTGTACGTTAAAGAGATTCTTTCTTGTATTCCTATTCCGATGCACCCTGATGCACCCCGTGCTACCACCACTCATATAAACTCATACTGTTCAAACAGTTGCATATTTGCGATGATGACTTGAGGAATGTGAATCTTTAGAGAGTTTTCTTTCTCTTTCACAGGTCTGAAAGGAAACAGATGTTCAGGCTCGGATGTAAATCAATTCAATAAACAGATGCTTTCAATGTTTCGGGTTTGAATCCTCACCTGACTGAAACAGACACGCCTTTGCTGTCAGCCCTGAAAACAAGCGTTCAACAAAGATGATTCAGGGACTTTGAGATGCAAGCGAAAAGCCTCAATTCTCTGGCCTTTTTTTTTTTTTGTTTGTTTTTTACCATTTTCTTCTGCTTGTGTGTTGACACAGAAAAGTTGTTCTTTGTAGAAAAAGTCATACTATTCTAACCCCAATTCCCAGAAAAAGAAAACTGACATGGGACTTTGACTTAGTGTCCTAAAGTGAATTCATCACATCAGCCAGCCTTTCACTTCCTCATCTGTTGTCTGTAATGGTATGATATAATGATCATTTTGAATATTTAAATGGGCCACTTACAGTAAGTAGGCTGTGACTGGGAGGAATATTATAGTATGTACATTCTGTACTATGTATAATTTACAGTCCGGTGGATTTATGTGGTTTTAGACAGCCTAAAGGACGCCCATTACATCAAGTTGTTGGATTTACCACAGCCAAAATGACTTACAATCACATGATGAATTAATATTCCATAAGCATTCATTTTCATTCGACTAATGTGCTACTCTGCAGCAATTACGTTTGCATGAAAGTCACTTCAATTAAAATATGCTCAAATGAAGACATGAATGAGAGATTCATCAATTAATATCCCCAGCTTATACTGTAAGATGAATGAGGGTGCTTAGAAATGAAAATCACACCATTATTCCATCTGTTCCCAGCAAAAAAAAAGAAGATATTATTAAGGCGACTTACTGGTCATTAGTGATGGGATTTTAAAACTGGAGTATCGGGGTCTGACACGCCAACATTGATTTCTCATATGGATGGATGGATCATAAAAAAATGATCCATCCTCCTGAAGTAGTTTACCTTTGCAAACCAAATTCTGCAGCGATCGATGCAGAGCTTCGACTCGCCTCGCTCCACCAGTGCAACGCTGAGCATCAACTTACGACACACAAACGGAGGTGGTGGATGGGTAACCTGCCTGCACCGGTAGCCGGCTCTGCAGCTAATTAGGGAAACTGCGAGTTGCAACACAACAGCGGGCGAGTCAATTGTGGGGGAAACAGATTAGATTGCGCCCGGCTGATGGTGTATGTCTGTGTACATCAGCACCTCGCGAGCGCCGTGGACCAGCTAATGGTGCTGTGGGCCATTAGCGGCGGCAGGACAGGTGGGAAAGTGTGCGGACGCGCTCAAAGTGTGCAGTTAGCGCTTGGTGGCGGAGTGCAGCGATCCCCTGGCAGGCTGACGGATGAGAGAGGCGAGGGGGTGCAACTCCAGCTGCTCGCCACCGTGCCTCGCCACCCGCCGTCACGCAGAGATGAAGTGCCAATTGATATCTTCAGTGGTAAGCTGTTGTGACAGTTCCTTTGTAAATGTTTGGACACGGCTGTTTAAGCACCGCCATCTCGCATCTCTTTGACTTTTAAGTTTCTCCCCGAGGGCTTGTTTTTTTTTTCACTTTTACTGACTTCATAGGTTCCCTGAGGCCACATCCTTTCCTGTCCCCAACCTTCCTGACATCCTGCTGGTTCCCCTCACTTTTTTCTGTTACAGTACCAATTCAACTTCCAAAAAAATTAAAATAATTGCAGAAATAAATGGGCTTCACCTCCATCTGTCCTCTCATTTTTTTCCCTGACATACTCAGCTTTCCGAGAACGAAGAAGTCCAGAGCTGCTGTTCTGCATAGTGATGTGGTTATTATCGCTGTGATGAGGAGGTAAGGTGGGGTGACAGTTGTTTTTAAAAACCCGAGCGCGCTCACTCCAGAGAGGGAATTTTTTTCCCCCCCTTATCTGCAAACGACTGTATTCTTCCCCGCCACTATTCTCTCTGTCCACCTCATTAGTTCGGAGGCAGGAAACCAAATTACGTTAAATTACAAAGTCATCAAAGGCCATCTGAAGTCCTGTCTCAGCAAGCCGGCCACAGCACAACAGCACGGGGGGGCCCGGCGCACAAACTAATGCTGAATTCTATCGCAAAAAAAGAAATAACTACCAAAAGAGACCGTGAGGATTGATTTAATTGATGATGCTGCTGTCCACTTGTGAAACAGAGCCGTCGCCGCAGCACAGGAGAGTCATTTGGCTCTCATCAAAATGAGCACACATCATCCTCCGTTCACTGTGATTACACGAGGAACACGGGGGGGAACAGAAAAACATTCAGGAGCTCTCCCAGGGAGGATCCATTTTCCCGGTTATTGGCTTGAATCCAAATCCTCCTTGCCAAATCATTACGCACACTTTCTCCCCAAAATAGAGCCATGGCCTGTCTGCGCCTGGCAAACGAGACTGAGCTCCAATTGAGATGAGAGTGTGACGCGCACCGCTGGTCCACGAATCGCCTCTCCCATTAGAAACTTGTTCATCCTTACCATCACGTACCTGTATGCACTGTTTGGCTTCAGCCATTTGCTTAGGCAGGAGGAGAGGAGTGCTTTTCTTTTTTTTTCTCAGACAGAGGGAAATGAGGCCAGTCAGTCTGAGGTTTGTTTTTCTGGGTCTCTAAGGAGCTTACAGTAAACAGCACACAGGAGCTGCTTTGGCACGTCTGAGTCCGGGACTGCAGGATGCACACGAGGAGTTTCAATGAAAAACAAGACATCCATCAACCAGCTAAAAAAAACCACGTGTGACTACGCCGAGAGGTTTAACTCACTACAGGATGATGTACATTTTATCATCCATCTATCCAGAGTTGGTTAATTAGAGAACAGGAGCATCTTAAACGTTGTTATCTCATTGAGTGATGCATGTCAGGTGGAAAATATCCTGCAGTGCATTGTAATTGGTAGTATTTGTAATTTGTCCTACTAATTTTCTACATTTAATCTGTACAGATTTTACATATTATGTCCTGTATTTATGTCCTGCATGTTCTCTATGGTATTGTCAGTGGTTGCTTCATGGCAGTAAACTGAAATAAACTGTTACATGAAGGTTCATCTACCTACATCTTCACAAAAAAGGGTTCAAAGCAGTTCCAAATGGCCACGCAGGGCAAAAAAGCTGCCATTATAGCCTCCTTTAAGCTCCATCACACTGCCTCCTCGATCTTTCTCCATGAATTTTGTGGCTTTTGCGTGTAGTCTCGACTTAAAGGCGGACATTCCCAGTCTCTCTTTAAAAGCATTCTTGGTGTTGAAGGTGGTCGTAAACAGGGAATGTGATAAATTAGGTGAAGAATAGAAAATAGAGAGTCACGTCTTATGGCAGCATAAAGTTGGCTCGATTGTCAAACAGTCTGTTGAAAGTTAGAAAAATCATCAGTTCAGCATTCGAGTTTCTGATATTGGAAACAGTGTTCGTTGTCACAGTAATACACACTTGAATGTGATGAGGAAATGATAGTCTTGCCTTTCTTGATGGGATATGAACCACAGTCTCCTGTATTATCTCCTGTATTTCTTTATACAGATCACCCTCCTCCCTACACAGACAAAACCACATGATTTACTCCATTCCTCCACACAGATGAGAGTCATAATTCCTCTGGCTGCTGGAGGGCTGTGATACTTGAACGGAAACATAAAGTCGTTTTGGGGCTCCTAAAAACATTGAGAATTTCAAGTATTATGGTAGGTACTCAGTCATACCCAATTCTGACCTATTCTGCGCTGCTAAGTGAGATCCTTTTTTACAAGCATTCCTAGTCAGAGATATCACTGGAGCATTGTAATGCAAAAACACATCCTGCCCACTGGGAGGAGAGGCTGGGAGGCTTTTAATTAATTTGAGGGAAATAATATCTGCCTTTATCAATAAGCGAAACACCGGTCTTTGGCAAACCAGGAACTTTTCTTGTGAGGGATTGCTGCTCTGTTGCTTGGGAATCAGCAGCTGCAAGTTTAAACCACTGACTATCTCATTAAAACCCATTATAGCACGTCAAGCGGTGATCCCTTTGTGAAGCACAATTAATACAAGTGATTTACTGTACTGAGAGTTTTGTCACTGGAGATGAAGATAATGCATTAATGAGTAAAGAAATTTTACTCTGTTTGTTCTTCAGGAATCTTATTTTCTTCCTCTCATGTACACCGTGTTTTTTTTTCTTCTCTTTTATTGGTGGCGCTCCTCCAGATGGACGTTTTTTATGCTTTTGCCTCCATCGCCGATGCTGAGGACTTGCTGCTTCTTACTGGATTATTACGCTTATTACTGGATTAACCACCAAGATGGTGAATGCTGTATCTTTTTCCACACACACAAAAAGTATTTTGCCTTTACAAGATGAAATGTAAAAAGCTTAGCTAAACTGTGTTTTGACCAGATATCAACCCTCTGCTCCGTAGCGTTAACAAGCATTAACAAACATTTTCTGAATGTTACATACAGAACCGTTAAATTAACTTAACTAAATATATATATTCTTTAATTACTGAGCACCATTTACATGTTATGGGATGTTTATATGACAGGTTATAGGCATTTTCTTACTTTGTAAAGCATTGTTAAATGGGATAACAGTGCCTATATTCCAATTAAATCAGTTATCGTATCATTTATTTTAAAATTTTGGCAATTACTTTGAGAAATTTCATTGTTAAAAACATTATTAGGTATGTGCATAGATTAAATGATTATACTGTACTGAGTTGTTGCCGAGTATAGAGTCTATCAGACCATCAAAACTGATGTCAGAGAAAACTAGATCAGCTTTTGCTACCTGTCATTTCATTATATCATAAATAATTCAAGTTCTAAATACCTCTCTTGTGGTTTAATGGACAACATACAGTGTGGGTGCAATAAATGACATAATATGTGGGCTTTAATTTTAAGTAAATTTTACACGAGATGCAAGCTGGTCTGGCCAGAACAAACACGGCGCGTGACGATAGTCGAGCAGTGGGTGAGACACTCGGACTTCGTTGGAGCAGCCACGATTGGATGCAATGCAGCCGAGTCCGAAGAAAAGGCACGAAGCTTCTCGTGTGATGCTTGATCAGAAGTTCGATACTTTGCCGTTTGTCATCAGTGAACTAAGAGATAGCCTTGAATAGACTTAACAAACGCCGACGCTCTGCTTTGTCACCACACGACAGCAGCTGCAGTTCGCTTTGTACTGTCACTGGTGTCATTGGTCTGTCACTGGTGTTGTTACTCATGCCGACAGCTTTGCAAGAACTTGTCTTCTTTTGTAATAATAACCCAAAATAAACTCCAGAGTCTGCGCTGACACCGGCAGTCTGTAATACTTTGTCACCGGTGTCAGTCTAATGTCACCAGTGACATCACTCATTCGGAGGGATGATCTTCTATCATCCTCGCTGTTTTGTCGTTGTTATTGTTGTTGGATGAAAAAGAGCGACGACAAAGAGGTAAAAGACGACAAAAGAGAGGTTTGGTGGATAATCCTTATGTAACATCAGTTTATCAGTCACTGATGTCGTTATTATATCACTTGTGCTGCAATTAAAAAAGACATTGTGAATATTTTTTTTATTTCCCTGCAGTGATGAATTTCCCGGCATAATCTAAGCAAACACACATTATATATGTGGTAACCCATTAGTGTGCCAGCAGCTGCAGTGTTTCATTAAAGTCATGGGTGTGTCACTGCCACCATCACTCAGGGGGTTGTTTGTCTGCAATTTGCATTTGTGCAAAGATATAAATTAAGACTGACCGAAGTGAGCACACAGAGAGGGAGCGACAGTGTGGTTTGTTCTGGTGTCGCTGCTGTGTCACTAGTGCCATCACCTCCAAAGGATACTGAAAAATGCAGACAAGCAATGAGTGCTTGTCTAGACCTTTAATTTGTCTTTCTTATTGGTGAACAGCACAACCAGGACTTTATATTGAGGTTATCGGTCCAAATATTGTTTATTTAATCATTAAAATAAAATATTATATCATCAGTATAGCAGCTTTCCTACCCAGAGCTAAATAAGACACTCTCATGTCTCTCGACTAGAATTAGCTTTTTTTTAAATCAGTCTAAAGTTAAAAAATACACTCTAATGCTCACAAATTAAAATGCTGAATCTTGATTGTTTTAGTCAGTAATCCTTTAGACAGAGTCTCTGTTTCCAGCCTTAATGCTAAAATAAACCAGTCTACTATAGCTAAGATAATCTCCAGAGTTAAAGCACAGATGTGAGAAAGTAAAACACTCTTTTAACTGATTTTTTGTTGTTTTAAGTTTTATCTACTTATGTGTTAGTTAAATGTTGTTTCAAAGCCTCTCTACACTGCCTGCCAAAAAACTGTAACTCTGGAAGAGAGTTGATGAATGCCTTTGTTTTATTTTTATGTATTATTCATTTTTTTGCCTAAACCAGTAACATTTAGCAATGTTTGGTGCGGAAAAAGATCAAAATCAGACTTTAAAAACCTTGAAAATAATATAAACTCATTCTCAGGTTGTTCCCAGAAACTATGAGGAAGCTGTGTGTCTGTCCTCTATGACAGCTCAAGCCCTGTGGATGAGGTTTTCTGTTCTTTTGTTCATCTGCGCACAAAATGAACCACAAAATAGACCAACAGATGGAGCTCGGAGCGCGGCGAATGTTAAACCGCTCATTAACGGTGTTTGGGCTGACTCGCGCCGGCGTTACAGTTCATCACTGGACTTTTCCAGTGTGAAAGTATCATCGGTTGCTTGGTTCATGAGAACGGACTAATTCTCACACCCGTCCTGCTGCTTATTTATTTGTCGGGAGGTTGTTGTTGTTGCTGCTGCGTCGCCAGAGGTCTGTCTCTGCAGCTGTTACTCACTTAGGCAGACGTTGTCGTGGAAGAACGTGAGGAAGTCATTGCACTGTTCCCTGTGGTTGCCGCTGGCTGCGCAGGAGCACCACGGCCCCACGTTGGATGTGGAGTTGTCAAGGTAGTTGGGAGTTATTGTGCTTCCTGCAGAGGGGAAAGGAGGGAGAAACAAAAGTTCTGCATGTTTACAGGTGTATCGCAGTAATACAGCTTCTCACATTGCTAAGTTTGCAACACAATGATTGAATCTGAGCATAAAATAACATGATCAGGAAGTAGTTTCTCTTACTTAGTGTAACTGAAGTGAATATCTATTGTCTTTTTGCTGTCATTTGCTATTCAAGCTACTCCACCGGCTGCTCTGTTTTTCATAAAAAGAGTAGTTTTAAAACAAAAGCAAAAGACTGTCTGTCTGTTCCAACAAACTGAACATTTGAGCAGAAATTTCGACCGATTTGATCTCGTTCTGCTTAGCCTGATTATGAACATGCCCCAATTCTGATGATTGGTGACTGATGCTACGCTAACTGTGATCAAATAAAGGCGGTTTCTATCATCGCAGCATTTCTCTAATCAGGTTAAGACTGAGTCATGAGTGTGCATGCAAAAGTGTTCATTAAGAGAGACACTAGGAGGAATTTCAAAAGAAGAATAGATGAAAGTGGAGTGAACAGAGACACAAACTGGCAGGTTAGTTTATTAGGGAAGCCCGGTGATGATCAAATGTTGACTGGTTCAATAACTGCTGACAGCGCTCACCATCGCTGTGCAGAGAAAGTTGTATGTGCATTTCCTATTTCAAAAAAGCAGCTAACATTTGCTAAAAAAAAATTATTTGGACTTGTGATTTTTTTTCTCTTTGTGGATGTATTTATCATGTCTTTGCATAAAAAAATGGACAGTTGCTTGTACAGCATCCTTCTCCTGATCTCTCAGTGAGTCTTCTTTGATGCTACTGTGCAGCAGATCAAGTCCAAACAACAAGTACAGGACCACTTGTTAAAGCTTCTCTAGTTTTCTGACCTTCTAACATGCGTATCCGCTGGGACAGGCAGCTTGCTGGACTTTGATAAGTGCAGCGGCCTGCAGTGCAAAGTCCAGGCGCCATCACGGAGGTCTCTCTGACGTATTCTTTTTATTCTTTCCTGCCTTTGGAGCTTTTCAGCGGGAAATGATTGGGAAGTCATTCTCCGGGAAGGGTAATATAGCCTTGTAGCTTGTATTTTTAACGGAGGTGGGAAATAGAATTGCTGCACTTTGAGGCAGTGTGGCGAAAAAAGTTCTCATTTACCTCCATCGATTTTCTGGGTCCCAGACTTCCAAACAACAACACCTCCGTGTCTCACTTCTACTTCAGCTGTCTAGAACAGCCACAGCTTTCTGTCTCTGTCTTCCTTAATCTGCCTCCTTCAGTCCCTCACAAACTAAACAGCCTTTTTTTTTTTTTTGCTTGCGCTTTTTGCAGAAGTTCAGTGCGGTATTGTTATCCCGTAATGACATGTTTAGACTGAGTGCTTTTTAACAACCCTTTGTGCATTGTGTGGTCCTTTGTTAAGTTTTTATTTAAAGTACAATAAGCCGTGTTCTATGCTTCTGCCTGCTCCCACTCATCATCACATCAGGGATAATTCTCTCAAAACAGCGGTCAATAGTTGTAATTGCACTACTTATAATGCCAACGACTTGGCCAGGCAGGCTGCAGCCAAATTAATCAGCGCGCCATCGATCGCTGAGCCGCACTTCTCATCACATCTTTGATTCATTCTTTTGAGTCCCGTTCAGTGCACTTGTCTGCTCTCTGCCTTCCTCCCTCTAAAACCTTTCTCGTTCCCGATCTATCACGGGAGGTGGGTGAGTCGGGAGCTGGCACAGAAAGATTTAGTTCTTACCTATCAGGCCGGTGTACGCAAGCAGACACGCTCCGTAGTTCTCCTGCTCGCAGCCACTGGCGCTCTGATCCGAAGGTTGGCAATCATACTGGAACTGCGCCCAGCGAGACCTGTGGGAGCAATAACATGCCATCCATCATTTACTCGTGCTTGGCTGCTGCGCGCGTCGTGCCACTGAAGTTGCAGCGGGCACCGGTGCTTTTTCTCTGCGACAGGATGTGGATCCAAAACCCAGAGCGCTCATCTACCCGCCTATACTCCTACATCAACTCCCTCCACCCTTCAAGATCTCTCCCGCTCTGCAGCACTTCGAGCCCCTATTCCAGTCACCCTGGGTGACATTCATCCCTCTTTTTCTTCCTCCCCACTTTCCCCAGCAAGTTTTCTGGAGGGCTGCCAGGCTGTAAAGAGTCAATGAGGGGCAAAGATAGGCCTTGGCTCTGCTCTCTAAATACTGTGAGCTCTGTCTGGCAGGGCGGGCTGTGAGAAGATTAGACAAATATGAATCTTCCATATAAATACTTCCTCCCACAGCCGCTCTGCCTTCCTCCCTCCTTCACCTTTCCTGCCAGCCACCCAGACATCTAGCCCCATCATCATCACTGTACAAGGCTATCGCGGCCATCATGTCGCATCATCGCCCGGCCCCCGTCGATTGGCATTTGCGACGGGATCCCCTCAGGGCGGCACAACTCCAACCTCGCTCTCCCCTCGTTTGTCATGTCACCCTAATGATGTGCGTAAGACTCATAGGCCGCGCGCTAAGTGAAGGCGTCCTCCGCAGGCCGCCGCTTAATGCCAGCCGACTAGTGCGGGATTGGCGGGCCGCGCGGGGGGCCTTGAGATAGTCCATCCATCGGGGGTGGGTGGTGGAGAATAATGCCTGATCGATCGCCGTGACAGATAAAGCCCTTTGTCTTCCTGACATTTGAAGAGGAACTAGATTAAACGCCGGCGACCATTTGCTGTCAGAGAGAGGACGGCTGACTGGATGGGTATGAGAACTCCATGTTTTCAGTCTACAGTGAAATAGAAAGAAATACACCCTCTGAATCTGAATGACTTCTTAAGACACTGTTAGCTTTCTGATTGGGTGTTTACAATCAATTCAAATTTGAATGAAATCGCCGTTTCCATCACAGTCTCACATACACAGGGATTTAACGCAGAATAAATATGCTTATTGAGATAAGATCTTGTACAGAGGATCAGTTTTCTGGAAACTACTTACTTATCTTGATGATGTCTCGGCTGTACAGTCATAAATATTTTCTGAACGCTTTGGCAGGAAAGTCATGTGTGAATCCCAAATGATAATGGCCGCTCTAATAATGACTATTTCACATGGCTGCTTTTTGCCTGGCTGCTTCCATCAGAAAATGAATGCAGAATTTAACTGAACTAATTAAACACAGTTAATGAGTATAACAATTGAATTAATTAAACACAGCTGACTAATTAAATCTAAATGAACATATCATGGCAGCCAGACCTATCTTCCAAGGAACACAATGCCATTTATTGTCCTGAAGGAAAGTATGCGTGCAAGGCTACCACATTAACAAAGCACTTCATAGTGAACACAACAGAGGTGAATATACCACCACATTAGTCATGAAAATCAACATGAAGTAACTTGTTTCCATAGGTAATCTATTTTCGTAAAAAACTCCAAGTTACAGTTGGACGCACATACTGTTTTGCAGTATTTGGGTAGTCGCATTCATGCTTTGTGTGATAATTAAGAATAAAGGTGACACAGCAAAATGAATCTGGATATCTTTGTGAAAGAAGTTGTTGACATGTGAGACATGTTATTAAAGCCACATTTATCCTTATTTTTATATATATGAACACTGGATCATTTGTTTGCTATAGCTATAATAAAATGACTATAAATTACTTTCTCTCCAGGTTCAACCAATCAGAGTTAATGATCAGCTGGTAAAGAAAAGATGCTTGATGTATAAGTAGGCAATAATAAGCTAACACACTACCCATGACTGTTTTTGTTTGTCTGTCGGCCAGTGGTCCAAAATCAATTAATGCAACTTTATTTTAAGAAACTGCAAATCACATTTATATTTTGATCGTTCAAGAATTTCCTATAATTTCAAATGTGTTCTAGTCTGTATAGTTGAGTTGCTCCAGCTCTCACAGACTCCTCAAGCTTGTGTAAGTCCAGAGTGGACCACCTGTCCAGTGTGAAGCAGCAGAGAGCCAAAGTTAACAAGTGGCTGGTGAGACTGGTCAAACATCTAACAAGAAAAAAAAAGATTTAGCGACCCAGAGAGTTTTCTCAGGAGTTGGCAGATCAAACAAGATGCTGAATGCATCCGGTGTTTGCAGAGCTTAAGAACCCGATAGGCTGATATGATGTATCAGAGCTTGTTTCTCCATTTATGTGGGAGTCCACTTTCCACCTCTAACCATCAAAAGAGTGATTTCAGCTTTAAATCTCAAACATCAGAGCTTCAGAGCAGCATTTGGACAGACCAAGACTTTAAAATCAGTCTGTGTCACGGATTAAGTCACTATGAATTCTATTTTATACAATACTACAACAGAACAAGAATACAAAACGTGGCAAAGTAACATCCAATCACTCTGGTAAGCTTTGAAAATGGTTTAGCATCACTATAATGTGTGCATAATATGCAGAAACTGAGCTAAAACATATAAAAACACCTTTGTAATCATTTAACAGAAGTCGGAGTCGCTGCATTATCACTCCAGTGAGTCAAACGACGCCAACACAAGAAATGAAGTGTGAAATGTTCTTTGCAGCAGAGAGCATGTAAGACAATGTGTCTGATTTCTACCTGCACACGTAGTCGGCTTTGCAGATGCGCAGCTGAGCCAGGCAGTTGGGCTTGTCCTTCTCTTCGTAGGAGCAGGACGGCACGATGGTTTGCCGGCGGCGCTCTGCGCAGGCCGTGTCGGTGCAGGGACAGAACAGCAGCTCGTGGGTGTAGTCAGGGGGAACACGGTCAAAGAACTTCCTCAGCGCCTTGTTGCACTTTGGTCGGTTACACGGCCCCGAGCGGGCCGACGGCTGGATGCAGCTCGAGACGTATTCTGTACGAAGCTTCTGACACGTCTCATCTATGTTACACGCCTTGGCAGCATCCAGGCAGCGGTTCACCGTCGTTACTTCAGACTCTAAGAAGGAGAATAAGACACACATATGAGGCAGAAAGCATTTCATCCTTCTGTGTGGTTTGAGAAAATCAAATCCCATGCAATGTTTACCAATAATTTCAAGGCCTAATTGGACTCAGTATTGACTTGCCACTCTCACCTCTATACTCAGATGCAGTGTTGCATTTACAAGAATAAAGTGTGTGTGTGTGTGTGTGTGTCTTGGAGTACAAACTAAACCAAAATGATGATTATATGTAATAGGCCCCCTTGTAATGAATAGAACATGAATGGTGTTTAAATGTTGTATGAGCTCAGGCGCTGGATGTGTTTCAGCCGAGGCCTAATGGCTGAATATTTCATTCTGCTGGGTTAATGCAGAGTGGCAGTGCTGAAAAAGCGTCTCCTCCATCTCTCCAACCGCACAACAAGGCCTGTAATTACTGTTCCTTCCCCTTCATCCATTTATCCATCTCTCCAACACTCCCTCCCTACATCTGGACCCTCTCACTCACCTGACTCCCTCCCTCCCCCGCCATCTTCCTCCGCCGCTGTGAGCCTGCCACTCTCAGAGCTGCCGTCACCCCCTGCTCCATCTGTCTTTTTCCTTCCTCCATTCAGCCCGCTCTCCCCTCTTCATCCATTCTTCCTCAACTTTGTCCATCTCTGCCTCCCTCAGTGCCCATGCTCCCTCTGACTTCAGCGGTAATGAGCCACCTCTGTGGAGGCAGCGGAAAGCCCCCTTTCATAATCATCTTTTTCTGGCCGAATTATTTCCCAATCCATCATCATGTGTATTTTTTTTTCCCAAGTGACCTCCCAGTCAATGCAGCCATGATGACGCTCAGCTCCTCTGGCAGATAGCTCTGCTCATTAGTTTGTAAACTGCCTGTAGTTGTGTCTCCTGGTGAGTTCGGCTCTCACCAGGCTGTCATATAAAATATGAATGGCCTTGGAGAGCAAGCTAACAACCCATCACAAAGCATAGGTTATTCCCAACTTAACTGCTAAGCAGTCGAGGGGGGAGGCGGGGGAGAGGATAGGAGGACCTGATGAAGCTGGAGGGTGGGATGACAAATTGCATCCAGTGGCCACAAGTGAGGAAACGGAATATGCACATACGTTTTCATGAGAAATCCTTGTCATTGTGTCTTTTTCAATCCATTATTTATTCAGAGGAGACTTGCTGAGCATGCATGCTCTTATCCAGGAACATTCTGCTTCACATTCATGCCTTACACACATTTACACCTCAGAGATGCCCGGTGCAACCACAGTCCTGAGCTGTTCCTCCCTGAAGCCACCGGGGGCCGAATGTACTCATGCTCTCGCTTGTTTTCCAGTCGCAGGCCTGGTTCTGTAATATTCATCGTTGCATATCTAAATTTTAAATCTACAGCCAGTGTGCATTCTGCGCATTCTGTTGTTTTGGCTCCGTATCACCAACACAGTGGATTTAAAATTACAGAGGTTGAAGCGCTGACTTTAAGCTTTAAAGGAAATTTCGACATTTGTCAACCTGTGACAATGCCTGGTGAACTGTGAGGAGCCGTGTTCCTGGAGTTCATCCAATATGAAGTGAAAATACACAGGACACAGGACCTGTAGGATTCAAAGCCAGAGTCAAACCCAGCGGTGTTGCGGTTATGTGACGTGCAACATTTTCAATCTTTAATGGTACTGCTGTGTTTTTCATTTTGTTTAAAACTGCTCCCCTGAGACTCAGATGTGAAGGTCACTGATCAGATGCTTCTACATGGGGTGAGTATTTTAATACTCAAAGATTTCAGTGGAGTACTCCTTCAAGGGTCCCTGAGTTGGTCACATGCATAAGGGATGACTGATGCAGAAACTGTAGTCTTTTTTTTTATGCACAGTCCCCTGAAGTTTAGCACTTTGCAGCAGCATAATGACAAGGCTAGAAGTGCTGCACCGTTCCCTTAATCTGGATATAAACACCCTCAAATTAAAGCTCTGCACTTTACCCTGCAGTCATTTAGGATCTAAAGTATACAAAGCCTGTGGACCAATCTGCTGCATTAGAGACCCAAAGAAAACAAAACTGTTACAACTGAGGTGCGTGAAGTAGAAAACCCTGGTAAAGGAAAACAATTTCTCCCACATCTAGAGGCCAATGGTGCATTAAAAAGCCTCTTTTTTGGTGCAGAACGTCTAATGTGTTTAAATAGAGGCACTTCCTTAATCCCACTGACTTCACTTTAGTTAACTGATCAATTGGCAAAGGGTGAAGTACTCTGTTGTTTGAGCACTCCTCAAACTATGATGAGCTGCGGCTGCAGCTCACGCCTTTGAGAAGGGTCATTACTCTGTTTGAGGGAGAGACGCTATAAGGGCGCAAAAACACCCATTAATCACATCTCCGCTGTTTTGGCAGCCCACTCGTTGAGATGCATGGCACGGATGTCAACTCCGACCTCCCGTGGAGTCGCTGGAGTGAAATTTACGAGGAGGCCGCACCGCGCAGGTCCGCTGCCGCTGTAATTCAAAGCAGCCCAAAACAAGCGGTGTCATTTTAATAAGCAGCTTATGTATGAGGTCACAAACGTATGATCACGCTTGTTAAAGGGGACGTCCACTAAATCTGAATTGTTCTGTTATTTCCTTGTGTTTTTTATGCACGTTTCACTCATATATGCATAAATCCTACTACAGTTTAGGACACTTTATCTCTTGGGCTCATTTAAACAACTTTTGCGATTGTTTTTGTCCATTATGACGCCACCTTACTCACTACGTCGCTGTGAGGGACACAACAACAACTCTATGATGAAATCTGAAGGGGGAAGAAACCTGAGCTGTAGGACAAATTTGTAATTAAAACTTATGTAAACTTACTGAAATGTTGAATATTTTTAGCTCCTACGGGTTAAAAAACATCTTTTGTAAGTCCTATCAGTCCTATCATCTCGACTGCTTGCGTTTCTTGTCCTGTTAGTCTTTATTTTAGGGAAGTCACTGCATTCCCAGACCTCAATAATTACAGCGATGATGGTTTAATCAACGAAAATCAGATCTGAGCTGTAATAAACCAGAATCCCTCTTTAACTGGCTCGAGTGCACATGCAGTTTTAATTGGCGGTGGGCAAATATAATGAACACGTCAGAAGCGTTCAGACTGCCTTAGTTTAGTTTAATGGACTCTATTGTAAAGCAGAGTTTAGCAGGGTGCCTGCTGATCTCTTCCATCTCCTGCCGAGTAGGAAAAAGTATAACTGCTGCACAACCTGAACAAAAACCTGAATTTACCTTTAAGGCTATTATGCAAACTGTCTCCTGAGCCGGACTCGCTCCTCTGTTAAATCATTTGCCTTTCTTATCCCCTGCGGTACGAAAAAGCATGCGCAGTTTGCTAATGCCACCTTGCATTACCTCCGGTTTGAAATCATTAAATTTGCATTTGACACTGATCCCTTATTGCCATGAGGAGCTACCAACATACAAAACTACCTAGTGCAACATTAATACCAAGAGGGTGCCCGTGATCCCCGAGATAAATATAGCGAGCGTCGCTGTGGATGTCGTTTTGAAAAATATATAAACGCTGTTTGACAGTCAGCTTCTACTCATTGTCTCCTGAGTGGCTCGGTGTTCTGCGTCAAAATAACACCATATATCACAGACAGCTCTGACTCCATTTTCAGGAAACACATGCAATAATTACCCAGTGGTATAAAACTAGGAGGATTTCATAAGTATTTCCAATACTGCTTATCCCTTTTCAGTATTCATGCAGTGAAGGCGTCACTTTTTTAACAAACTAATTTGACTTTTGCTTCTCATGTAGGTTTTGGTGACTTTTGATCTTTTTCTCAAACAACACCTGTGCTGCTTTATGTATAAAAACACTGTATTTAAATGTTCAAATTGAGCAGTGTCTCACTGCCCTTTGAGCTTTCCTTATCCACTTTTCTTAACTTTTTTTTTTTGTGTAAGACATTTATCATTATACTGTTACGGCATGCATGAACGCCTTCCATACTAATCACTTCATGTAAGCAATAATTCAAGTTTCACAGACTCTCTGTCTCAGCGTTACTCATCCCGAGTATAATTGCTGTCGGAGAAAACAAAACACTTGACTTTATGTCCTCTCCAATGGAAGAAAAAAAAAAAAAAAAAAGCAACTCCTCATTTGTGCGCAGTCTCTTTTCTAAACATCCAAAAGGAAAAAATGTAGTTTGTTTGAGCACACAAAACCAGCTTTGTCTACCTTCCTTTTTTTTCTGGCTTCATCTGTCTCCCTCTCACCTCTTACCGTGACTTTTCTCTCTGTTCTTCACGTTCTCCATCTTTCTCCCCTCCTGCCACCCCACCCAGCTACTTCCAGCTGCATTAAAGTAAATAGGTAATTAATCTGTGCCTCAGGGGCTAACAGCAGCACATATCAGCCCCGTGGCCTGCCCACAGGCTCACAGGCAAGACAGAGGCAAAGTGCGGGTTGTTACTCATCAAACAAACCCACCTGCATCTCCACCCGTCAACTTTGTCAAAATGATGCAGAATAACATCTCGATTTGCTCTCTCTTTGACACATAACTTGGTTGGGCTTCACTTTTTTTTAATGTGTGTGTGTGTGTGTGTGTGTGAAAGATACATGCATTTGATGATCTAAATAACCTTTCTCCCTCAGTGAGAGTAAGTGAGGGGATAAAAAAGCAGAGAAACACTTGTAGCAGTGGCAGCTTGCCAGTCACCTGCAGCAATGGATGCCAGACGAACGTAGTCGGAGCCCCTCTCCTCTGGTTCGTACGGGTAGCTCTCCACCAGGCTGAGTCCTGCCAACACGGAGGAGAGAGCTTAGCCTGTGTTGTCATGACAACCCAAAGCACATCGTGTCTACAATTGCACATGGTCGCTATAATGAAATAGTATAAAATACAAGCAAAGCAATTTAAAAAGGATGGAATAATACAACTATTCCCCATTGTTTCAGGGTCTCAGGTAGTTTGTGTTGATGTTAATAAACCCAATTTTATTTCGAAGTGTACACCATGTAAACACAATACAAAGTTAAATAATTGAAGACCCATAACTAGATTTTGAAACATGGTCGCTCTATAACCACAGGGACAAAATTAAAACCAATTAACATGCAGCGTCAGTAACTTCGGTGCCACTTTGGGGCATCTGGGGCCCCGGTGCATTTGCCAGCATAGAAATCTAAGCCTCAGCTTTACTGAAAACAAGTTAAACTCTGAAGTAAATTAACTACAATCACAAAAGCGGGCCATGTGAGGCTCAGAACCAATTAGCTCCGTTTTAAGTCTGGTGATCAGCACTTTAATATGTCGGGTCTCCAAGCAGCATGAGGCTGAAGGAGTAAACAGGCCACATAATCTTTGTCCAAACTGCAGCATGCATGAGATAATAAATACATGTATCAGAGTGAAATGTCTTGAAAGACCTAAAAATTTGATGGTCAAACAATATTTATGCTATTATTGTTGAAATGTGTTTGTTTTGCAGCCAAATTAAAGACAATTTTAAACTTGAAACCTGGATGTCTTGAGGGCTACAGATCACAAATCAATCAATGGTTGCTGCAGAGGAGTTAGTGCCACAGCTAAATGACTGACTAATTCTGCTAAACAACCCGGATCTTAATAATATCTATCTATCCATCTATGAGGAGTGTTTCCTTCGCTTGTTTCAGACATTTTAAATGAAGTGTTTATATTATGTAGTCTCCTCTAAGTATGTATTGTACCTCACTCCAGTCTGGAAATAGTGACGGCTGATGTATGAAACTCGGGCAGCTTGTCAACTTTGTTCTACTGCTGCGCCAATTTTCAGTCGTTCTGAATATAAAGGTGTATGCTAAATGCCGAAATCTGAATGTAAATGCACCACAAATAATGGGGTTTAATGTAGGAAATGACTAAGTGTTTGAAATAAGCACAAAAGTGATAAAACACAATGAGTGTGGGTGGAATAAAAAGAACCAGAGCCTCAGTTTGAACTATTCTGGACACAATAATCACTCTTTTCATTTCAGCCTGGAATTTAGCGTTGAGCTGTCTGGAGGCGGAAACCTAATTCATGTTTAATGGGCGGCACACACTTGATAATCCCAATAACATACTGTACCTGCTGCCGCCCACCTCTCGGGCACAGAGGCATCAGATTGCGCGAGTGTGTTAAAGCCTGTCTTACCGTGCAGCACAGACTGATGCAGGCTCCAGTAGATGCTCAGGCAGTTCTTCTCCTTCTTCATGCCTCGTTTGCATTGGCAGCCGTGTAGAGGGGTGGACAGCAGCGCCGTCATGGCGTTCTCACACTGGTTTCGCGCCCCGGGCCCGAGCTTCACGCTGCCGTCCCCCGCCACACACTGCCTGAGGGTGCGCAGTCGCGGGCTGCAGGTGTCGTCGCTGGAGCAGGTGTCTCCGGCGCGCAGGCAGTCCCTCCCGCCCGCAGAGAGCGCCAAACGTGGGACTCCTGTAAGACGAGGCAGACAGAGGATGGGTTAATTTCTTGTTGTGGTCCCCCATGAGGAGCTCTGAGGAGGAGGCTGGTCTGTGGATCAGCTCTTTTTAAACTTTCAGATGCTGTTTTATAATACCACCTATTAATTCAACTATTAATTCAACACACTGAGCATCCAAATGAAACAAACAAACAAACATATGGGACAGTCTTTCAGGCTGCAAACTCCACAATGCTAAGAAACTAATGAAACACATCAAATATTACTTCTTTTTAATTGATTTAATCATGATTATCCATGTTAGATTAAAAAAAAAAACGACAGCTTGGAGAAACAGCTGAGCTATTTTATTTCAAGTACGTCTTATTTGTACTGTGCTTTATAGTTGGTACACCAGGGATTTTCAAAAATAATACCAATTGGCAGTTCTCTTAAAGTCATTCAAAAGACCTGTAATTTCTCAGTGTAAATGTAATAGTAGGCAACAGATACTGGGTCCAAAACAATACAACCAATGGCAAGTAATTGTTATGAAAACTTCACAGATAAACTGGCACATATCTTGAGTATACAAGGAAGGAAATGGGGCAAAAGGACAAAGAAATATGGAAAAATTGACATATATTAATATAACAGGTTTCTTTTTATTTAAAAACTGTGCAAATTACAGTTCAACTGTTCTCATTTCTCCCTCCTGTACCAGTACCACATATTGAGCTGTTGGATAAAGCCCATGTGCGAACTACAAAAGTACAGTGGTTTTTGCAATTTGTTTATTACCTTTGTGAAAGTACCAAAATCCAACTTAAAGGCATACAATAGAAAATTACAGTGCACTTCTAAAAAGGTTGCACACAGCTGTGGGACTCATGAGAGATACATTTAGAAAACAACAAATGTGAGATTCAAATGACATTAAATTTAGTGATTGGATTACATTTCTACTTCCTTCGTCAGTAGCGATCAAACCTGGCCAACCACGTGTCTCTGCTGTATTCCAGCATTAAAAATGATATTCACAAAGCCGAGGGGCGCGCTCTGTTATTCATGAATTCATACAGATGTCACACAGAATACATCTGACACCGCTGACTGGATTTTGATGAAACTTTGGGGGGGGGTTGATGCATCTTGCCAATACATCCTGACGTGTTCAAAATTACACTGAAGTGTTTCAGCTCCAGTCAAAACAAAGTGTCATATCTGTTGCAGATTGGCCCAGAGAGAGGCTGCATCATTTGTGTTTACTGTTGTCTTGTTTCATGTGGCACTAATAACATGCAAGCTTCAGTCCCCTACGGACAGTCAGTGTTTATTCCCAGCTGCCAAGGAGCTCTTACACTCAATCTTAACAGTGATGTAGTGTTTTTTTTTATCCATCCATATATCTAGCTGGGGATAATTTGCATGAATATTCATACCAAATTGTGTGGTAATCCAAAAAGTCATTCAAAACCATGAGTGCTAACCTGATGCTTGCTAGAGGAAAGGTCAGAGGGTCACAAATGTAATTCAGATTTATTGTCTGTGCACAATTCATTTTTTCCCCCCAAATTCTTGGCAATCCATCCAAAAGTTGTTGAAGTATTTCAGTCTGGACGAAAGTGCTGACATGCCGCTAGCTTGGCTAAAAAACTTAATGGTGGGTCAGCTGGTACAAACTTAAATTGTGCAGACAAACTTTATTTTCTACTCCAGTGGAAATCCAAAAGTTTCTAAATAGCGAATATGTCAGGTTGAATTTCGGTGGAAAGACGTTTTCATTTGAGGAAGTATGCAGCCAAAAAATATGGAGGTTTGAATATTTCACCAAGCGTAAATATCATGTATGTTCAACAAAAAAAGCCAGAACAAACTGAGCCTGAATGTATTTGAAATACTGTCAAACAGGCTGGAACAAGATGATTTTTACAACTTTAAAGCTACTTAAAGGGGGGAAAAGGGGGAAAAAAACTATATGGATAAAAGGTAAATAAATGAAATATCCAGTGTGGCAGTGAAGATGTAGAAAGAGTACCACCACTTAAAACAATCTGAAATTATAATAATTAGTTTTACACAAATTAGAAGAATTGCTTATCCACTGTGAGACAGATTCCCAGAAATCATGTCCAAAAGCGTTTCTGCGTCACTGACAACTTTGTGTGCAGCGAGTTGGTTCACTAATTAAATCTTAATCAAATCTGATTCCATCACAGCCAAGTGAAGGGATAAGGAGCGAAAGTAGTAACCCGATGAAGGAAGAAGCTCGCTCGTTTTCCACCGGAAGACTCGACAAAACTGTCCCAATTCTTCAGTTTGCTCCAACTTCAGCTCAGAGCGACTCTCGCTGGCTTACGTGACTCCAAAGACGATCGGATAAAACAGGAAGGGGTGCGAGGGATCTGAATCGAGTCTCCATCTTCAGCTGAATCCTGCTGTGCTTGTGTAGGGAAAGAAAAAGAGGGTTAACTGCCACGTGCCCAGCAGGAGACTCCTCAACCTTTCCAAGGAGTCAGCTAATCTGGTGCTAAGCTGTCAATAAAAGTCTAGACAGACAGCGAGAGGCAAGACGCTTGTTGCTGTGGGTTCGGGATGTTTGGGGATGCTATTGCGAGAAAGCATCTGCCACTCAAGTGAAGAGCTCATCTTCACCGAGGTCCTGACAGGCGGCACTTAGTGTGCAAAACAAGTAATTTATTCCACTATAGAGTCTGGAAGTCTGATTTATTGTGTGTGAAGCAAAAGGAGGGGAAGAAAAGTGCGTGGTGGATAACGTCATTCGTTTTTAATGCAAATCACACCCCCTCCCCCCAACACTCAAGTTTCCTTGGATCAAGTGATGGTACCTTGAAAGAAGCGGAGGAAGCAGCCTTGTGTCAAGATACTTCACTCGCTCTGAGAAAACTCTCAAAATACAGATTTGCATTGGAGACAGACAATTACTATCTCACCCCTGTGGTAGGGTCCTTTACTCGGAGTAAGGAAAAAAAAAAACACATTTAAACATATTAAGTGGGATTTCTTTTGCTCGCAAGTGTGGTGAAGGGCAGAGGGGAGCAGATGCGTGGATGGCATGTGTGGGTGTTCTGATGGAGAAGGTGGAACACGGAAGAACCTTAAAGCCAGGTTCTGCTTCCCCGCGGCTCCCAGGCAGAAAGAAAAAGCCCCCGGTAATCAGCAACGGTGCAAATCTTATTAAAATGCAACTAATCCGGCGCAGGGAGAGGTTTGATATTTGTCTAAGAAATTAAGCAGCACTCCAGATTGCAAGAGATAGCTGTTTGCCTGGAAACGGAGCCGCGGCGCACCGGCAGTTCAAAGAGAGACAGTCAAAACCAATTAGGAGAAATCAGCCGCCTTGTCATTCAAATTTGTTCCATCCTATATGCCTCCCTGTTTATCCCACTGAGGTAAATAATCTGTTTGAGCTCTCGCTTTTTCTTTGTTTCTTTTTTCCTCTTTGTTTCTGTCACTCTCAGCTTTCGCGTCATCCCTTTCCACTTATCTCTCCCCCTCTTTCTCTCTTAAGTTTTTTTTTTATTTCCCCCTCTTCCTCTCATCCCTTCGCTCGCACACAAACACACCTGGTGCACTTCGAGGAGCACGTTCATGAAATTAAAGAAATATCTTAAAGGAAATGGGATACCCCCCTCCCAAAAAAACCCAAAACTGAATCCACGGTTTGTTCCTGTGATCTGCAGCTTAAAAAACGAACAAAACAGCCAAGGCGTGTTGCGACGTTTTTGACAGACAAAGCGTGGGACGGTCCAAATTAGCATTAACCGAAGAATTATTGATTCTTTGGGGGACGCCGTAATCAATCGAAAGCAAGCGTGTAAACATGTTGACTTGCAGCTGCAAACTGCTAAAATTGAACTTTGCAAACATCTGAGGGCGAGATAAACGAGGACGCTGCGCGACAAAACACCAAACTAAACTTTCTCATCCTCCTCCCTCTGTTCTCCGACTCAAAGGATGACTCAAAGGGTGGAAGATAGAAGTCGAGCTCCCCTCGTCTCATCGGGTGGCGCCTCACGTCTCTCTGCCTCCCACCTAAAAAACCCCCAGGATCCTCTACAGCCACCGGGCATCAGTCACTGCCATCAGCCGCCAGCTATCAGCCCCAGCAAGGGGAAAGCTTCCCCTTAAAATCTATAAGAGACGCCGCGCAGAAAAGCACTGCGGCACAGAAAGGAGGCTCAATAAGATTCAATTCTCGATAACTGCTGCTCGTCACTGTACGGAGTTCGTAAAATGAAGGATGATGGTGAGGGCGGGACGGGGACAGAGATAGTGATGACAGCGATTAAATGAATTATGTGTTCGCATACAGTAAGACTGACTCAGCGTTTTTTGGGAGTCAGAAAACAACGACAGTAAAAACTTTACTGCTCATTCATCTGGAAAGTTGCGTCCCTAAAGTGCAGGATCATAAACTCCCTCTGTTGTTAATTTCTGTGATTTTTAACCTTCTGTTCATTATTTATACGTCTTTTTACACAAACACACATCACTGACTGTCCAAAAAGAGGGTATACTTTTTAAAATATATTTTCCCTCCAAGGTTTTTTTTATTTTCATTTTACTTTTGGAGGTTTTTGACTTAAATTTACTTACTTTCTCTTAGAGAGAAACAGCTGGATTGGAAACAATTTCACTCAGTGGCCACTTTATTAGGTAAACCTGTAAAATCTAATGCAATCCAGTTCAACAGCTCACAAATTCTACCTTTGCAAATATCATTATGTTCAGTTTTGA
The DNA here is from genome assembly GCA_023238725.1 of Scortum barcoo. Lineage (NCBI taxonomy): Eukaryota > Metazoa > Chordata > Actinopteri > Centrarchiformes > Terapontidae > Scortum > Scortum barcoo. Next base: position 3,872,383 of record CM041539.1, read on the forward strand.
TTGACAGAGGTTTGCAGTGGTGTTTGACTGGACATGATGCAGTCCTTTATTGCAGCACCAACTAAGATTTAGGTAATAAACCAAAATAACAAAATTTGAGCCTTTTGGAAAGTTTGAACAAAAACATTATAACTAGCAAAGGTTGAATATGTGACAGAGCTTTTTGTACTGATTTGTGTTAGATTGTGTAGGTATACCTCATTAAAGGGGCCAGGTAGTGTATCTGACCGACAATCTTTCAAATAATTCATCAAATTGCTGATTTTTCCATTTAACATTATAGTATCTTTGGATTGTGGACCATATGTTGATCAGCCGTTCTGTAATTTTTAATTATATTTGGACATATTAAGCACTGTGTCTTCGAGACATTAAATATACTGTACACTACACAGTGTACTGCTTACAAAAAGACTTTAACTCTGAAAACCGCAGCTTGCGTCCTGAGCGTGGACAGATTAACGTTCCTAAAATCTTTGGTTTTGGGAAAGATTGTGGTTTTGGTAAAATGATTGATTGCTACAAACTTTTGCTACTTCTCATAATATTATTAGGGAACACAAATGACAAATACAGTGTCAGTCCGTGTTTGGCAGCTCATTAAAAACATTTCTTTGCAGTGCAAATTTCTTGCAAACAATTTCTAGAATACATGAAAATGAATGAAGTGAAAATAAGGATTTGGCCTGTTAAGTCGACTGAGACGCTGTATGTTTGCGATATTGAGCCATTCAGATAAACTTGACTTGAAATACATAATAGGCAGTGGAACAACTTACTTTACAAAGATTTTATAGGGGCTATTCCCAAGACGATCCGAAGACGACGCAGCATTTGACTAAATCCTTTCAGCTCTGTCTCGTGTCTCATGTCTTTGCAGCGACTCTTAAACTTTTAGTTCCAAGTTGCAAAGTTCACAACATTCACTGAACTAAACCTCTATGCTCGTGAGCAATGAATGAAGTTTGTTCAGCCAGTCTGAGCTGATGCTGTGTGCATGTTGATGTTTTTTTTTTTATGTTTATGATTTCTTGACTTGATCTCGCACAAAAACATGCTTCTCTTCATCAGCAGCTGCTCGGCTGAGTGACTTGCCTTAGACGGCGTGATGAATCCTATTAGAGATAACAAGCTCTCCGATTGTTTGTTAAATCTTTGACAGCGCTACCGAGGGAGCGTGCTTTTGTTACTATAGTGGTTCCTTATTAGCTAACCGCGCCTCCCCGAACACTTTTTAACCGAGATGACTCAGTGTGTCTGCTGGGGCTTCTCCTGCTACGTCGCCTCTGTTTTTACAGCTACTAATAATGCCCTCTCTCCTCCCCGCCAGTGGTGCCAAAACAAAACAAAACAAACAAAAAAAAAAAGCAATATTCTCCCCATAAATACACACAGAAACACACACATCAGTGTTAAGAGAGCAAACATGCTTGTGTAAATGCTCTCTCTCTCTCACACACACACATACACACAACTATTTAGACAGTTAACCATAAATTTAGTTTGCAGTAAGACTTATTGGGACAATAATTGGTCCTCAAAATGCTCCGTGATAAGGTCCTTTAGCTGTGTATCATTGATTCAGCAGAACATGATGAAATTTAGAGGAGAACCAAGAGAGCACTCGGGGCATGATGCAGAATACTAATTTCCTTCCCGGATTCCTCGGTGACTAATCCATCCCGAGGAAAGTCAATATCATTCGGCAGCTGTTCCAGAATAACCACAAACTGCAATTTGGGCATTTTTCTTTGTCTTTTTAGAAGTGAAAGTGTGTGTGGGCATGTATATCTCGAGACCTGAAAGCTTGATGAAGAACTATTTTTACAATTTCAAAAAGGCCATTGTGCCAGTGAGAAAATAATTCTCCTCTTTTGAAGTGGAGATCATTCTTTCTGCAGACACATTTACGTCGGGCTTGATAATAATAAATTGATTTTAGACTGAGCTCCTCAGTGGTGTGAATGATAGGGGAATGAAATGATTATTACGCTGAGGTTAGATTATTAAATCAGTATTTGAAAAGAAATAAAAGACAAAGCCTCAAGAACCAGATATTGTGATAATGAAGACACTTTTTATGTGGAAATAAATTAGATGTACTGCATGATGCTATGATAATACTTCAGTGCTTTGTTTGAGTATAAATTTGAGATGCTGGTACTTTGATTTCCATTCTTGGAAACTTTCTTCTTCTCTTTAACTACATTTTGGAGTGAAATGCTGTACTTTTTATCATTACATTTATAGTTCCTATTGATGAGGAGGGCCGTGTGACACAGTTACATCAAGACTGAATCTATAAAGCTTCCTCTGATCCTTTTTGTCCTCCTTCAACAACCTCCTTTTGTCCTTTCTTATACTTTGTTTTTGTTCCTTTTCTTTCTTTAACTGATCTAAAAGCATGACAGTCCCCAAATATTTAAATATATGTGTACTACTTTTGATATATTAATATATTATACAGCACTGACAACATGTTTGCTCTTAATTACAGCAAATATCAAATATTTTACTTTTACTTTTTAAATATTTTACTACTTAAATAAAAGTTAGAGCTGTTTTTCTATAACTTTCCATCCTCATAATGGCTGTTCTTTTATGTGAAATGGAGTAATGCACCCAAGCTAAACTTAACTTAGGATAAAAACGGTTAAGTTATTTTCACGCCACCTTTCACAGCTTTTGTTTTTAAGGGCCATTGTAGAGTGAAGGTGATTCTTAAAAGAGGTAAGATGGTCAAAGTGAGGCTGAGGAGAACCGAGAGTCTGCGGTAAGGTCCAACAATGAAAACACCTTCAAGCGGGCTGAAGAGCAAAAACAGCTTCCTCTTCCTCCATTTGTCCACAGTTATGTTAAGAGTTAAAAGTTAAGACGCCACTTCTTTCTGTTGAGCTGAAGAAAAGACTCCTCGGGCGACTGAAGGTTTGCTCCAGACAGGCTGGTTGACCATCGGAGAGGTGAAGTCTTCTACAAAAGACTCATCCTTGATCCTTCTTATATCATGATAACCAGCTCATAACATCACGGAGGCAGATTAGTCCCGATTCTTTAGGGATTTTAAATTAGCATCAGGCCTCTTGTTATAGTCGAAACAAAAGAGTAGATTTGTGCAATTTTAGTATGAAGATGAAACCATCTTTGAGTCTGGAAAAACATAATACTTGAGGATGGAAGCTATTTGGTGTGCCTTTGTGTGATGTTTTTGTGTGATATATGTTGTTCTGTCACTGGCCAAAAAATACTTTTCCATAAAAAAGAGCAATGCTTTGCGTTAAATGTTAATGTCAGCACACTAAAATGCTCACGAGTGTTAACATAGTGATGTTTAGCTGGTGCATTATAATGTTTATCATGCTCACCATCTTAGTTTAGCATGTTAGTATGCTAATCTTTGGTAATTAACACTAAATGACTTTCCTTAAGTCTCACCAATGCTTTGTGTACAGGTGAGGCTTAAAGGAAATGCCATTAGATTTGTGGGTATTTGGTCATAAGCAAAGTATAAACTATAAATTAGCTATAGGAAAATTAGATTCCCACAAAAGTTATTACAGTTCACAAATAAACCACTACATGAATTTCTGTACCAAATTTCACAACAATACATTCAATAGCTGTCATCATTTTCTCTCACAAATGTTAATCTCACGGTGGCACATGAAGAAAAGTCAGAGGGACAAAGTACGCCATTAAAACCGACTCCATGAACGTCTCTGCAGTTTCTGTGCCAACCTATCAGGTAGATGTTGAGCTAATTCATTGGCTAATTTAATCTTTCCACTGATTGCCAAAGTAATGTGGACTATGAGACCATTAGACCATTATTAGACAGCAAAGCTCTCCAAATGAACCAATGAAGCTGATGAAGGGTTGGTAGCTTTTTTAGATATTAGACTTACATGGCACTTTTACAACACTGATTAAAATGATGATAATAATAAAGAATATAACTGAGGAGCTAAATAACCTATTAAGTGACTTTTTAGACTTTTATATGACTGCGTGCTGAGGAATTAATTGAGGCTCAGTCACATAAGCGCGATCCACCTGGCCCTGATGAAGTCGCCCATCCTGAAGCGTGGCCTCCGAGCCCATTAGAGGGCATAGCTGACAGCACACTGAACCACGTCCACCCTGCCAGCTGCAGCCGTGCTGTACCGTGCCAAGAGGCGAGGGGAGGGTGTCGTACAAGATGACAATGATCCTGACCACAGAACAACTGGTTGTCAACAAGACGTCCTATTATCCCCTGCGCTCATTATGGTATTCCTGTCTTTAGTTATATTAATGCGCCGTTCAAGAGCACAAAGCGGAACAGGTGTTTACATCTCTTATCTGTCAATGTTGAGATGGTCCGGGACAAAAAAAGGGGCTTAATAACTGTTATAGATCACAATGTTGGTGGAGAAATACACTTGAAATGTCATCGGTTTGGGAGCAAAAACCTCATTTGGGAGGAGAAATACCGGGGAGAGGATGTTTTCTTGAATGTGATTTTTTTTTTGTTTTTGTTTTCTTGTGCCAGTAAATCCAGGGACTTGATAAAAGAGTCCAGTGTCAGTCCAGATGTAATTGTTGCCAATTTTCTCAGTTAGAGAGCAATCCGGGGGAACGAGGCTATTTGTTTTATCTATTGTCTGGTGCTGTCATTCTGACCTTTAAAATCCTTACTCTTGTTTGAGCACAGTGGATTTGACACTTGCCGTCTTTAGTGTTGATTGCCCGTAATGTCTGGGATGTTGGAACTGTGCCTTATTCCCACTGCAGGCCTGCGAATACGAGCGCCAGCTAAAATGTAAAATACAGAAAACACTACTGGGATGGAAGTAAATAGTGGGCTGACATTTACTTTCATTGGATACTGCTCAGGAATAATTATTGCTATAAATATTATGCCTTTTGGGTCTAAAATACTACAAAAAGAGTCAAAGAACAGTGGACAGTCAAGCAATGTAACCATCCATCTATCCAGTTCGGCATCTGGGAAAACTGAGACATCCTTTTTTTTCTAGCTACATACTTGTGGGCTCTTGGACCTGCAGGGACATGTAATCACACCAGGGGTCCTGGTTCTGCACAGTGTCTCCTCCCAGTAGACCAGAGGAGGCCTGTGGGACGTCCTTTCCAAGTACCCGAATCCCTTATAATGGCTTCTCTCAATATAATGAAGCAGTGGGTCAACACCGATCTCCTCCTGAATTTGCTGAACTCCTCACTTACTCACCTAAAGGAGCACAAGCCGCTGCGCAGGCAAATATTATCTTGATATCATGTGGCTGTGATCCCACTTTCACAGCTTCAAAGCTTGCAACAGGGGCGAGTGTCAAGGCTGAAGTTGCCCGGTAAATTGAGAGCATCGCACTTTCTGATGCAAAGCCAACATCGGTCCGGTCGGTAAATCACACGAGCACGCTTCTAAGATTGTACTGCAATTAAACCAAATTAAACTGACAAATGTGCCAACAAACTGGGCATTGCTGGTGTCTTAATGTCTTTTTCATAAACATCTTAATAGGGAAAGCAGCGAGGCACACTTGTGGTGTCATGCTGCAGACATCCTTGCATGCGAAATGTAGACACAGGGAACAATCAACATCAACATCTTTTTACTCATACAGCATCTCCCACAGGACACCTTGGAAAGATTTTTCAGATCCAGGGGCAGTAAAATACAAAGAAAGTGGGACGCTATGAAAAAGTTTAGTGTCTGGTCTGGTGTTCCAAAATCTGAACTAAATATGTGGTTCAATACTCATCTGCAATCTCATTTTCATTTACCGCGGCACAGATTTTCAAAGGAAGACAAAGTAGTGCGACTCTCCATGACCTGACTTCCACTTTCCCTTTGTAAAAAAAAGCTGTGCCATACTCATATTTTCAACTTATATAGACTTTCTAACCTGCCTGACCTGCTGCTAACAGAGTCGTCTGTGCACACCAGGCTTGGAAAACATCTTTCTGCAGCCTCTGTGTGGGAATTCATGAGCAGAGGTGTACACCGGGCTGGTGTTGTATTCCCTCTTAGCTTCCCCATCTCAGTGCTTTCACATTGTCGCTGTTACTACTGACATTTGGCACATTTTACTGGCATATACAGAGTTCTGCCATATTACTCAATAATATTTTTCTTTTGTTGCATCGCTCTTTCCTAATTGTCCCCTGAAGACAAATAGTTATAAAATCTTATTGGAGCACAGTTGGAGCCTCCATCAAAAAAAAAAAAAAAAAAAAAAATTGGGGGATTTAAGCTCCTTATTCCTCCATGTCTTTCTAAATTCAAATGCTAAAATAGCTCTCTCTCTCCTGCATCATCTCCTATCTCCTCTTTTTTTCTCTTACAAAAACACACTGAGGGATAAATAGACACATACACCAAATGCAAAAAGAGCCACAGTTTCTCCATTTGCAATGCACAACGTGTGGGCATTGTATATTGGTATCAAACACACATGTGGAGTGTCTCGTTTCTCTCATACGACCACGCAGTCCGCTCTCATTTTGCTTTTTTTCACTCTCTGGTGCATGCACAAATGGTATGAGCATCAACGGCAAGATGCACAAATATGCCACGTTCTCCATCACGCGCCCCGAGCAGGCTTTCTCTGGTGAAGACTCACCTCCTCACTTCAGCTCCCCGGGGTGCCCTTTCATACGACGAGCACTGTGTGTATATGAATGTGCAAGCGTGAGTTTCCACCTGTCTGTGTTTACTAGTGTCAGCTGAGAATTGCATTCTTCAACAATAAATGTGCGCGGGTCTCCCTGTCAGCGTCGCCCTCGTGTTTGTCTATTTACAGCGTTTGTGAGCGAGCGCACTCTTACACAAATATTTGTGTACACATATTTTTTCCGAGGGTGGAAATAATCGTATTGTTGAGTTAATCCCAAGTGGGCAGAGCTACAGAAACAAAGCTTCTCTGAACACAAAACTTTAGTGACAAAGAGGGAACTTATTCAAAATTCCTTTTTCATCATCATAGGCTTGATATTCATTATTTTGTAAGGTCATTAAGTTAGTTTACTAAGCTTCCACAGACAGCTCGAGGCTACTGTGGTTTAATTTACACAGAAGTTCGACTAGACTAAGCAGCTAATCTAAATAATTTCATATTTTAGATTTCATATGTGTTAGTGGTGTAAAAACCATGTAAATCTATTGATCTGAGTAACTACAATGTCTTTTTTTGGATTGAGGTGGAATTATATCATGGCGGTATTTCAAACGCTGTTTCCAAATGTCAGAGGCCTTACTGGAAATGGTACTCCCACAGCTTGGGAGGCAGCGTAGCAAATATCATCACCCGGCGAACCCAAATACTCACTTTAAGCACACTTGGCTGTGGCATTTCCATCTAATGTGTTACTTATCAGCTCACTGTGACACCAGTGATGTCGGCTCAAGGCTCACTCTCTACGTCTCCATGGGTTTATCCAGTGCTGTCAGACTGAAACCAATGTCATCCAAGCTCAAACACAGAAAAAAATGTCTGTATTGAATATCAGGTATTGATATGTATTGAGAGTTCAGCAACAGTCCTGACTCTGCGCTCTCCTTCCTTCATGCTCTGTCCATGGTGCTGAATCTGGAGCTGACAGAGAGTCTCTTTACAAATTGGTTGTACAACATAAGCTTGAACATATAATGTTGGAATGGAAAAATGTAATGAACTAGGTATTACACATGAATAATTACATGCCTTTATTAATTACTCAGCTTTCCGACACTCACTCCAGCACCATCAAAGTTTGCAGACTGAATGTAAAATTATAAAATGGACTACGTTATTAAACTACGCTGCTTTATAATTTTCCTCTCATTCCCCCATCCTGACTCTAAAGCACCAATAGCACCGATGTTTAGCTCTCCGTCTGTTTTTTGAAGTGCGTGTCTGCCTCCGCTCGTACATGTGGCCGGGTCGGGTGAGGTGACGGGACGAGGACACGCTGATTGCAAGCCCGGGCTGTGAACGCATCACTGACCCCCAATTATAACTTTTACAAAGAGCTCTCCAAATGTATGTTTTAACCTGGAGGGCACAGGTCAGCAGACAATTAGGGAAAAAAAAAAAACAAAAAACTTTTCAATGAGAGTGAAAAACTAACCTTGAAACTGGCAAATGGGACTCTTTGTTCAGTGAGATGGATTGAAGCCTTCGTGACGGCGGCGTCATTACAGAGTCATGTTATCGTTTTTGTTCTCCGCTGTAGATGCCCTCGCTGGCCAAGAATCTACTCTGCATTAATTACTGATTGTGGACGCATGCTAATTAACGGCGTCGTTCCGAAAGATAAAAATAGGCAGGGCTTTGATGTTGGCGCTCGGCAAAGCTCTGCGGTCACATGCTCCTCGGGAGATGACCCGCGATGAGCAAGGAGGTGAGTTGATGTTTCATTATGTAAGGCGGGAGATTAGAAGACGCATCACTGCTCTTCAGCGTCCCCTTATCTAAGTTAGGAGAGCATAGGGCTCCATATGAGATCAGGATGAAATGATAATGTGTATTGACAGATTCGCCCCTGTCTCTTTCTACCTCTCTCCCCAGCTACCTTGCGCTCTGTCACACTCTCTTGGCCACATCCAGTAAGTTTGGTTTTGGGTTTGATGCCGCTGTGCAAGGGTGACTTTGAAATTGAATTTTAACCATTTTCGACTCAATTGTTTCACCACTGCCGGTGCTGTTTGTGTCAGTATTCTCCTGCTAATACGACCTAGTGAGCGGAAGGCATCGCAGTATTAATATGGTCCTTGTCACTTCGAGGAGAGCTTTCTCAGTTTAGCTCTCTGGTCATGAGTTTGGAGCCAGAGGCATCTTTTTAATGAGGAAAAGGGACACTGTGACAGGGGAGAGCTGACCTGCCAGCCGAGCCGGGGCCGAGCCAGTACTCAGTCCTACTGCTCTGTATGTGCACACTCTGTGACACATAGACACTGAAACCCACAAACGAAAACTACACGGCCCCTGCAGAGACAGATCAAGTCAGACACAAATGACTAGCTAGGCTCTCTTTGTGTCAGAAGCTATTTGAAGTGTCTACTGTAGACTGCCAACACACAGAGAGAGCTTCTCCGTGTTCACTCGTACGAACACGCCGAGAGCCTCCATCTGCACCAGCGTTTCACCCGCAAATCGTTTGTTGCCAGGGTGGAAAAGACCTTGAAATGGCATTTTAGTTCACTGGGAAAAAAGCTGATAGAGCTGTGTGAACCAAAGTACTATTTAGAGTATATGACGCTAACTCTTGACAAAACACCTAAATGTTTTCCAAAATGTATTCCATTAGTTGTTACTTTAATTATCCTTAAAGAAAATGTCCCCTTCACTTGCTACAGGAAATTATTATACTCCAAGCTGACCTGTAAGAATCAATCAATAAACAATTCTGATAAATGATTTGTCAATTCAGTCATTAATCGAGCAAAAACTTCACCAGTTCTAAGATTTTGGGAAATTTCGACTGTGACGTCACAATTTTGTAAAATTTTAAACAATAAACAAATCATTTATAAGACAGATGACCAAATAATCAGCGTGATCTTTGCGGCCTTTGCTTTTGCCACTGCCACTTTGGTACATTTCAAAAACTGAGTTGATTTGACAGATGTAGTTATTAATTACTTTGCAGATTGAGATTTTTCATAGAAAACATATAAGATTATAAAACATGATGCATTGTTACAGATGCTGTTTACACATGAATGCATTCAGTGTTGCAGTGTTTCGCAAAGATCAAATCGAATATTGGCAAGTTACTAGAAGTCTGCTCAAGTATAGTGTGCGCTGAAAGCATCACAGTTGCAGGTGTGATGGCACCCCTGTTGCATTAACAAACAAACTTCTCCAAAGCGTCTGTGAACTTACGTGTCAGCGAAACTTTAAACTGACAAGAGCACTAACGATATTCACGTAACCGGCGTTTGTGACAAGAAACTCTTTTATGGATCCAATAATAATGAACCTGTCAGGTGAGGCAACAGCTCCCCTGGACTGAGTGGCATACTCTAAGTATTCGCGAGCTGGAGAGAAACCGGGCTGCACTCACTCGACACAGAGCACAGGAGAGGAATTGGAAGTGAACTCTCCCTTGGCGTGGATGTGAGTGTGTGAGCGGTGCTGCTGCAGCTGAAGCCAGGCAGGGCAGAGCATGCAGTGCCACCTTACTGCTGCTGCTGAGAGAGTATGAGGAGTTTAGTTTCCAAATCAAATGTGTGCTGGTGAAGTACTTTTAATTAACTGCTGGAAACAAGCCACATTCAAGCTGCATTTTGGCTTTTATTTTATTTTTTCCAATATCAATGTACTATAAAGCAATTTAGAGCAGCACTGTTATCTGCAGAGTTTTATATTTTCTGCCATCCTTTGCATGTTCTGTTGGCCCATACCTAAGGTCCCCTGTGTATTTTTACTACTGTGCATGAAAATATGTTGTTTCTACAAATCACAACCTGTTCAGTTTGCTCAGTATATAAACACGTTGTCAAGCATTATAAATATTAAGTCTAGTATTTCTGTGAAAATATCATAAATAATTTATCAGCATTTATAATAAATTAATTTATAATTTACACTTTTGGTTCTAATTTTTAGCTTTTATTTGAAACTATAAAACAAACATACAGTGCACTTAATCACCAGCCTCGATCTATTATCTATTAATGAAAGCATATGTTAAACTGCTCGCCTCAAGAGGATCTGATTAACTGAATATTAATATGAACAGTGTCTTTTTACAGCAGCAAACAATAACTGCTGGGTATGTGGAGACATAAAACAAAATCTCCTGTTTTAATAAAATGTGTGAATGTTTCTGTGAACTTTATTTTTATCTTACTGGCTCAAATGTGCTGTATAAGTTGTCATGTGGATTCATTATAAAAATATGTGTTTCTCTGTTGAGGAGAACTTTGCTCTGAAATGCTAAAGTTTGTTATACTAACTTCGCTATATTGAACTAAAGCAGCAGCAGCTGTGTGTGAATCGGTCTTGCTGTAACTGACGGTGGCAACCTCTCGCAGCTCGAGTGTGTTTTCAAGCACAGTTTGGTGTTTGTCAGGGTCTGGTTTGACTCATCGATACTCTTGATGCTGAGTGTGGTGTCGCGCACCTCAGAAGCACTTTCAATCAAGTGATTACCACCCACCTTTTGATTACACACTGCAAACTTTTTTTTAAATTATTTTTTTACATTTATGCTTTAACTTAAACCCCCTGAACACCGACGCATAAGTTTTCGACTTCTGGCTGATTAACTTTTGTTTGGGTTGAAGTTGCGGGGATTTGGGACTCATTAAGCACGCCGCAGCACTCTGGCTCCACATTTGACGTTAGTCACCAAAATAAAAGGGCAGAGGTGATGTTGGCAGATCAGGTGATCCACAACAACCAGAGGAAACAACAGGAAATGCAGAAAATAATATAGATATGCATCAAGCATGGCTGAAAAATGTCAGATTTGCTTGGACAGGTGACAACAATAATCATTAAGTCATTGTTTTGCAAATCACAAGTGCGTCTCGAAGTCCTCAAGAAGTCATTATGTGGTCATTTTACAGAAGGAGTACCTTGGTATGTAATTTCTGTGATACAATTCGAATCATTTGCCATTTCTGATTCATTTCTGACCTGATGTTTCACATATTGCTGTACATTTTTGGTTGAAGATATCTTTTCTGTGTATCAGTTAGTATGCACTGCAACCACGACCCAACCTCTCTTTTTTCTGTTTTGAACATAGTTTATCATTGTTGGGGAGGATGTTAAGTCACCAAATCAAGTGACTGAATTCCCAGTAAAGCTATGAATGATTGGTCACAGTTTTATGCAAATGTAAAGTCATCAGGTTTATGATGCAAGTCCACAACTCTGATAAATGTTGTGAGCAGCTACAGTATGTATGTGGCGTACTCTGGTTTCCTATTCAGACGAGGTTTGACTGGGGGAACGGAATTGAAAATGCCCCGGCAGATGCAACAAGGGCAACAGGAGAACAAATAAACAGGACGAGAAATCAATACTTGACTAGACACATTTTGGTTGATATATCTGAAGTTTTTGGAGTTTGATACTCTGCCCTTGTGTCTGCGCTGGAGCTTAGGCGATGATAAAAATCCTCTCACCAAAAAAATGCTCTATATCCAGCACAGATTGGGAGCAATTGGCCCAAATGGTAAAAGAGAAAACACCTGTTATTTGCTGATTTAAGGTTGCTGGCAAAGGCCGAGATGAGACAACCAATTTGGACCAGAGTCACGCAGGAGCACAGGGTCTGATTTTCAACTCTTTGTGATGCAGATCTGATCCTCTCACGGACAAATACAGAAGGACAAACCACATGGAAAGTGCCTTTTTTATTTTAAATCTGCAACCCAAATCTGACCCACAGCTCTCGGTGCTGAAAAGCCTCACAGAATCAGATTTCCTGGTGTTTAAACAGCAAAGACAGCCTTCTGTGTGCCACCATGAGATAAAACTTTGATTATCCTTTCCATTGTGGATGCAGCTTTACTTTATGTGTGCAGATGCCTCATGGAACTAATTCAGGAGCCTCGAATTATGAGGTCCCATCTGCATGCCGAGTGGTTTTACCATTATCAGAAAAAAAATGTTTTTGCATGTGCATGTTTTAATCATAACCGGATATTTTCAACACGGGCCTCTCTTTGCTCGTGTTTTGCCAGCAGACGCAGAAGGCCACAACTCGCCCCAAAAATAAAACACGCTCTAGCTTTTTTAGATAATTATTTTAATTGGTGAAAGCAAAAACTGGGAAACTTAGACCCAGATTGGAAATAATAAACAAAAATTAAAATTATGGCTTTAAAATATTCCTATTTGAGAGCCTGTTTTTACAGCCGTATCATAGCGGGTCACTAATTTCAACAAAAATGTCGGCTTATGCCTTGTAGTGTCATCGGAGCTGTGGGAATCACAGAGTGAGTCAAGCACCAGCTGTGAGATAAAGTGAGGAAATTGAACCCTGGTCACCCTTCCCCGGCATGGACTCTTCGGTATTGTGTGTCAGCAGTGAGGGGTGACTGGAGGTGATCATTGAATCCCCCAGATCCAAGCTGTGATTCTACGGTTGTATTAATCTGACTCAACAAGGTCAGAATTTTATTTTTTTTTGTTGGCTATGCATGCCCTGCTGGGACATTATAAAAAAAAATGTTAAAAAGGTTGTAAAAAGTCTGAATGCTGCCATTAGATAGCATGTAAAATGTCTCTAAAGGGCACAAAACAAACACAAATACAACGAAAAATGCATGCATGCTCTTTGAAGATGCTCCCTGACTTCATTTTCCTGTTGACTTAACCACGCCAAATGTCTGAATATCAAACTTGAACCTGTTCATATCTGTTTTTCTCCTCTCTCTTTCTCCGTCTCCGTTTCTCTCGTCCTCTGTTTACATTTTGTAAAACCTTCCAAATGTGTCCAGCTGCAGCAATCCTTGTTTGATACTGAACAGAAAAAGTCTGAATCTCATGACTATGCAGCAGGAGCTAAAGCTATAACAAGAGCTTTTTTTATGATTTCAAACTGATAAATAGATGTTTATTGTCGACATCAGACACCAGAGATTTGGATGTCTCCGGAGAAAGTGAGCTCTGCCGATTGTGTGCTTTATATCTGTGTGTTTCGATTTAACTGAGCCACGACTGAGAGGAGGGAATGTGGCGTTTGTGTCAAGCGGGTAACAGGTCCACATCCCAAAAGACATTTCTGCTAAAATTCAATGCGCATTATCTGTTCATCTCCGAATAATGTGTCCGTATTCAGTTACAGCCCTAATACGTCCATAAAACATAGTGAGGAGGTTTCTGGGAGCTGCTATCCTGTTTCGCCGCGCCTCGAGTGAGCCACTGTGTAAGAATTAGGTTTTGTTTCATGAAAAGGAAAATAAGACTTCACCATATTGGACCGTTCACCGTGACAAATGTTCTCCATTTATTGTGGGAAATACTTGAAGAACAGTGGGTCTTCGTAAGAGTTTATCTTTGAGTCTGGCAAAACATTTTCTGCAATAATAGAGCCACACTTTCTGGGGGTAAAAAAAAGGAGACAAAAGGTTTTACGTCTGCACCATTTTTATTTATTTATTTATTTATTTATTTTATTATTATTCTGCTATAAGGATATTAGCACTTTGCACTTTCAGCTCCAAAAGAAAATAAGTGATTTAATGCACTCAATTTAGAGGAGTTAGCAAGGAAGTCTGATAAAATGCTCCCAAAAGACTTAACAGAAATAAGCTCTTAAATGTGCTCCCTGCTTATTTATTTATTTCCCCTCTAAAAAAAAAAAAAAAAAAAAAAAAAAAGGATGTTGTCTGCCGTTGACCCGGATAAAGCTGAAAGTTAATATTTTTACTATGAGGCCTCGCCACAGGCTCACTCAAAGGAGTCCCACGGGCAAGCAGAAGGGTTATATAATTCAGGGATATGTAACTTTGATGTAAGTGGGCAGAAGAAAACTTTGTGGTCAGATAGTGCTCAGTGGGGAAAGTGTGTGTGTGTGTTTTCACAGACTTTAAATGACATATGCATTTAACTGCTGCAGAGTCATATATAATGTTACGTGGTTATATTAAGGACGAGCTGCAGTAAGGTGGCGCTCTGTAAGGTAGTTGGGATAATTATATATCGGGTGTTGAAATATTGAGAAGATCGGGGAATTTAAGCAAGGTGTCTCTGTCATGGAGGCTACCATTCCAGATGATTGGGCATGTTGTACCCTTTGCCGCTGGGGACTCTGTCAGTACGGTTTTGTTTGGCTGTAACTGTCTGCGCAATTTGTAACAGAGAGAGGCACTTCATTAAATTATCATTATGCTTTTTTTTTTTTTTTTTTTTTTTTTTTGTAATGTCGGAAAAAGTAGAACAGGATGTTCCAGAGTCATGCCTTCCTCCTTCAAATTATCCTCGAGACTTTTAAAAACACCTTTAGGTATTGTTCATTGTTCAGTGACATGCAGTTAGGGACGGTTAGAAAGGATGAACTTGTTGTTTTCAACCTCAGCTCGCTTTATGAGTAAGACTTCCTGCTTTTAATTCATTTTGTGAATTTGCTTTGTTTGTATGCATTGGATAGTAGAAATCACACAAACAACTACTACTGCTGCTGCTGTAGTACTACTTCTATTACTTCCACTTAGAGGTGAGGGAAAAACATTGTAAACATTTATATATCCTCCACCTATAAAGTTATGGCTAATAAATGAATATACAGCCGCCCTTTTAAACATTTAGGAGATGTGGAAGCAGCATTAGCATTAATTTGGATTTATACTGACCATATGATTATTCAAGTGCAATATTCACTCTCCTTTTAGCTCTGTTTTGGTCAACACCAACTGGCTCTTCGGCTGCTAAATGCTCCACTATTATGTTGACCAGCTAGCGGCTAATTTAGTCTGTTTGCAGCTCGGTGCTGGACAGATCATATATGTAGGAGGTCTATTCGAGCTTTCCTGTTGAACACAGCCTCCTGCTGCAGCTGGAAACTGGGTTAACGAGAGCACTGAGATTGGAGCAAAAACAGTGAAGTCAGAGGCCGTGAAACCAAAGCAGTGAGCTGAAGGATGCTGAATATCTCTGCAGAGCAGATGGAGGGGGGGCTGCAGAGTTGGGCGATAACTCTCGTGTGGGTTCATCGCTTTGAGTGATGCCTTTCACATTACACATGGACGACTGACCCATTGTTGATGTCAACATTGATTACTGCAGCTTGAGAGGCAACTTAGATTAAGATCCGCTCAAGAAAGCAACCCCAACAATAAAAACAGATCGAAATACCAAGGACATTATTTAGTCAAGGTGTGCATAAAACACATTTAAATTCATAGGTCAGCCGAAATTTATAAAAACAAGCCAACAAAAAACTGAAAATAACCCCCTTTACATCTGACTTGGATTCATCAATAGTTTGAGGTCCTTCTCCACAGTATATTAATCAGAGGAAGGAGGATATCTAACAGTTCATATTACTACGACTGACTCTAAAAATACTCCACAGGCATCAACATGGAACAAATACACTTCAGTCTTTGGCATCAGCAGGACAAATGAAAAACAAAAAGATTAATTGTAAAAGTAAATTAATACACTACAATCAATTTTTTCCCTCTTCATTAATCTTAAACAGTCTTTGAATGTGTATAAATCTCTGCATAAAAACACCCCTCTTAATAAAAAGATGCAGTTTGTGCAGTTGTATCAGTGCAACTCCTTTTTCAGCAGCTTAAAGCAACTTTGAAAGTAGAATAAGATTAAATTCCTCGATGGTCAAAGTTTCCATCAGCCGGTTATAAGCAGCCTTGACAATACAGCTGCAAGCGCAGAAAGATCATCATCCGAGAGAGGAGCGGGGGAAAAGAAATCAGCTCTGGATTTATTTTTTCAAGGCAAGAACAAATATGAGCAGGGATGTTCTGCACAGACACATTTTCAGCCTGCTTGAGCTTCATTATGATTTCAAATACCTGAGTGTTGACGGTTCAGAAACCTAAATCTTTTCTGTTGTTCTTCAAATTTCGAGGGGAAAGAATTGAAGCAAGTCCCCTGAATTTTGAGGAGCGCAGCACATTTTGAAATACTCAGTGAACTGTATGCAGAAAATGTGATCAGTTTCGCCGCTGTGTTTTTTTTTTAGTGAGGCTCAAAATAAATGTGATACAGGGAGACTCCATTGACCGCAGCCTGCAGCCAAACAGGCGTTTACAGCGAGCAGGAAGTCAACTGACATCACTTTCTGTTCCTGATATAGCTGGAATAAAAGCGCCCCATTACGAATGCACGGCTGTTCGATATCAACAATCATTCTGCCGTTTAAAATCCTTTTCCAATATGGGCTCGTAAATACCGACACTGTCATCCCCCCCATTCTCTACTTGACACAAAACAATATCGACCGTGGGCTATCGACCCTGAATGGCCCCAAATCTGAGCGGGAGACAGACTTGCGCTCCTGCCAAAGCAAACCCCGGCGAGACCTTCGATGGTTTGTCTTTACAGGGAGGGGTATCAATACAAGCAGCAGAAAGAGAAAAAGTTCATTAAAAAGATGCGGCAGGACAGTGAGAGCAAAGGGCCTAAATCACACACCGACATGAGAGAGAGTGTTATCCTTTCTTGAGAACATGCCAAGCTCGCGCCGCGGGGCACTTGAGTTTAAAGGCACGCACTGAGGCGCTGCACTTTGAGTTTCTCATCAAACAATCAACAGCATATGTCGGCTGCCCCCCTTGAGATGCACAATCTCAACTGCTGTTTCAACTTTGGGCTGAGTCACGGTGCTTACAGTATGTCTGAGCCGATGATATAACGTTTCAGTCACCTGGCGTCTCCGACAAACCTACAGCGGCCGCGAACCGGGTGCTCCGGAGCGAGGTTTCATGATTTCATTGTGTATTGATCTCCGTTGTCCCCGTGAGGGGGAGTCATGGGAGCCTGGGGCTCATTAATCAAGCTGACACTCAGAGTGACACGTGGGGCTGAGGCAGCAGGATTGTGGCACCGGGACGCCGCGATGAACACCTTTTCTTCTTCTGTCCCCCTGTCTTCACTCTCCCAGGATGCCTGTGAGCCATAAGAAATGACGAGGCCCTAAGCGGGTGATGTCAGTATATAACGCACTGCACCCCTCTGCTCAATCCCCTAAGTCCCTCTACCCATTCATTTTCCTCAAAGGCATCTCACAAAACCCAGATACAGAATTTAAGCTTTGCCCAGGACCGTGAGCTTTTGACAAGACTCAGAAAACAAATAACAGTCGAAAAAGGCAAATCTACAAACCTGTGTATCCATTTCTTTCAGAGCATTTCACACTCTAAATGATTGGGGAGGTTTATCTGGACCAAATGTCGTTGTCAGTGTGAAAGCTTGCTGTCGAACTCAGATGCAGTCGAAAACAGTGACACTGCATCCACCTTAAATCTTTGGTCTTCATGCTGCAGTGCTCCATTCATAGACGCCCCAAATGTCAAAGCAACCCAGTCTGCACACCGGAGGCTTCATGATGTGATGCACTGACACATACTGCATTTTACTGTATGTACTGTAGTGAAACATTAACAACATTATTATGAAAACACACATTTGCGGTGCTAATCTCTGCACCAAAAACACATCTTATGAATGCTTCCTTTATTTTGAACTCTCTAAAACAAGAAATGAGTTTCGGTTGAAGGCGCTATACAACAACACGACACACTCGCAGCTAAAACTGTAGCATGATCGCTTAAAATAAATGAGGCACTGCACTTTGTGTTTCACATCAAACAATCAGCAGCATATGTCTCCTGCCTCCTGAGATCCGCAATCACAATTGATGTGTTAACTTTGGACTGAGACGAGGCGCTCAGAGTACGTCTGAGCCGGCATGGCTTCCCGTGTTGTCAAACATACCACATGTCACAGTGACGCAGGAAGTAGAGACGTAGATACAGACATAGCAGCTCAGCAGATTTAGACTCAGTTAGTATTGTTTAGTGCCAAAGCAGTGAACAGAATATGCATCCTGCCACCGACCTGCAGCTAACATTTTCCTTTATCATAACTGTTACCAAGATCCCTAAACTTTCCCTAAACTCAGCAAAGTGTTGTAGTTGCCAAATAATTTCGCATTAGGTCTAAAAAATTACATGATAGAATATAATCTGAGATTTTGCAGGACTGTCTGATATTGGTATTCTTTGGTTAGAAGGGGATACAGTGCAGAAACCCCCTCCCAAACAACTCACAACATTAGCCTGACCCTGAAGTACTTGGACAAAGTGTTAACATGTCCTAAGACAGCAGCGGGGTTACTAAGATAAAGAGACATTAATGCGACTGGAAGATCTCTAGTTTGATTCCTCAGACTCAGAAATCAGGATGAAGGAGGAGAAAGGATTTTTGTGCCTATTGTAAATGTGTACAGCTGTGACCTTGAAGAAAAGAAGTTATTTTTTCAATTATCAGTGGTGTGGTGTTTTCAAAGTACAATGTTGGGTAGTGGACTGGCAAGCTAAATCACATCTTGTTTCTCCCATTGTAGCAGTGGAAGTATAAAAAAACAAAAACAAATGCTATTTACATGCTCACAATACAGGAAAATTCCCCTTGTATATAATGAAAAGTCTGTCCTAAGATGGTGCTATGTCATGCAGTGTGTTAAAAATATTATATTGGAATCATACAGTTCATGCTTGCATTTCTCAGAAAACCACTGAAGTAAACAGGAGTGAAGCAGAGCTGCAGGTGAAGATGGCGGTGAAGATGACCTCTCCTCCAAGATGGAGGTAGTTGTGGTTGCTAGGAGATTTGCAATGCACCTCTGCATGCACCGTATGAATTTTCCTTACGTTACCCGTTCTGCTAGTGATCTACAAACACACACACACACACAGTACAGACAACGTGCTGTTGTTGGCTGATGCCACTACGCGCCACCCTAAATCTCCCGCCGTCCCATCATCCTTTTCGTGATGCATTTGTTCTTTTTCTTGCCATTTTTTATTCTCTGTTATTTCTCTGCATCTGCGATGCACTTTGTGACAAACCTGGTTGTAAAAGCACTTTATAAATAGATTTGACTTGACTCTGTGAGGGAGTCACCGACGCACAGGAACATTGTTGGCTGTCACCAACGACGGCAGCCAGAGAGGTTTGGAAAGCAGCCACATACTTTCTGTAACTATCTAAAGCCTAAGAGGCAGCAACAAAACAATGTCAAGTGCACTGCTGCTAAAATCCCTGCAGCATCCCGGGTCACACGGGAGAGGAAAATATAAGCAAAGATTCGGGGCTAAAGAGTTCGTCACTTGCGGTAAACTTTGATGCACACTCTGATGAATAAATGATGAAGGTAAATGGCTTTCTAGTGGCTATTTTTCTGAGGCCACATTAGCTCAGTGCTAACAGATGGAGGAGTAAAGTGTAAATAAAGAATCCTTACGTGAAATAGATACACAACTGCAAAATCATGGATCTTTATTGAGACAGGCCAACAAACTGTTGAACCATACAAAGATAATTAGTGATGGAAAATTCATGGGAAAAGGCATGGAGTTTCATGCTGCGCTAATTATGTTTATCTTGCTGGTATAATTACTTTTAATACCTCTTGGTTAAAAAAAAACACAGGCATATCTAATTCCCCAGTAGAAAAGCTTTTCTTAACATAGCACCACAGTGGAGTGTCTCCGTTCATAATCTCCAGAGAGAAAAGTCATTATAAAGAGCCGTGGTCCTTCTTGTTTATTTCCACACATCCGCAGCACAATGGAGTCCTGCAATGCGGAGACCATGCTGAGACGCAAGAATGCAAAGACAAAAATAGGCTGTTTTGTGCTTATTGATGCCTTGTCATGTTTCATTCCCTTTTCCCATCTGTTTACAATATGACAATGAGAAGATTGTGTTCTGCCGCGGTATCCGGCGCACCGCGTTCCACTGAGTCACAATCCGACAGAAGAAGGAGCCCAAATCTTACCCTCCAGAAATGTACAGATTTAATGCATCACAAGACACAGCGGAGGGTTTTTTTGTGATTCAGGCTAGAATAGTACTGTTACCTACCTGAGATCTTTCAGTGCAAATTCACTGCACCATAAATAAACACATAAGATTGGTGGGCAGGTATGAACTGGTAGTTAGTGTGGGATCTTTACATTAAGTCTGGTGATATTTTTTAATCTTCGTACTGTCAAAAAATGCCACGAAAAGGCCGAAAACAACAACAAATTGATGCTACGAACGTGTATTTCCTGTCCATCTGAAGATGTATCCTACTCCTCTGTGCCATTGAGCTCCATTGTTCAAGAAAACTATTAAAAACGCATCAATGAGAAGCACTATTGCCCTGGGTGACATGTTTCTTCATTATTTATTGAACACACAGTTTATTTTGACTGAATCCCACACACACTGCCCGGCTGCTCGAAAGACCCGAGCACCTCACGTGTATTAATCCACCTCTGAAAATAGTCCCCAAAAAATTCACCCTTTGCTCTTCCTGTTTGAGTTATGGGATTCACGCCTTCACGTCAGCACTGCAACACTGTCAGGCAGCACTGAAACTTTAAAGGCCCACTCGGTTTATATTGACCATGTAGAAATGAGCTTTATTCACATCCAGAAGAGTTTAAGTTACAGATGGAAAAACAGCATTTATGTTTCTCAGCTGATCATACATAAAAGTAGGACTGTTTTAATACGTTTGTGTCACATTACAGATGTCAACATGCTTTTAACAGCACATTAAACCATTAATTACAACCTATCAATGAATTTAGGAATGATAGTATGTTTGATTTTTGTTTAGCTTTCCTTTACTCCCCACACACTTTAAGTGAAGAAATGTTGCTGCCAAATCTTTTAAAATATTGTGACACCTTTTACAAAATAGTTTAAACCCCAGTGTCTGCTTTCCAAATCCTCTTTGACGGGGCAAAATAAAAAGTGCATTTCTTTGCCAACAAAACATTGGCTTCTCCAACCACTAGCCACCAAAATGAAATATAGTACAGATTTAAAGGATGCTACTGTGCCCAGAAGAAGGAGAAACTCTGTTGTGTTCAATGTCCAAAAAACAATTTCAATTTTTCATCAAAATATGAAGTTAGATGTTTAGTTATTGTGCAGTCCTGATTTGTTGGGCTGCTTTTGCTCCGCTGACAGTGCCAAAATCATGAAGAGCTTTACATATGAAATGTGTTGAAGGTTAGATATCAAATGTAAGTACAAATGTAATTTTGATGCTGTCATTTTCAAAAGAAATGCTTTTCCTTGGGTGATATATAGAGTGTAAGTCCCATTTTTTTAAATTAATATAGTGTTATAGCTTGAAAAGGAATAAATTACATCCATATCAGGTGAGGCTATTAACCATTCTGACTTCGAGTTAAAAGATTAGGTACTGCGCTCGAGGAAATCTTTGACCTTTCAGCAACGTGACAGCCTCTATGATCTACTGACCATCATTTAAGTTCATCATTTTAGACAAGAGTATCCGCGTTGGGCGATTTTTTTTGAAGAGACAGCACTTTGTTTTTTCGGAGTTGCAAGCAAAAAAGTTTCTCCTAGCAGGAACTCCTTGGGAAGCCTCTCCCATGGGCTCCAAACAAACACAGGGGCTTCCCACAGCAAGTTTGCAAAGTCCTGATGAATAATGCAAAATCAGAGGGCCTATGCGTCACACCACCTTTTCTTAGAATACTAATCATTCTGACAGCGAGATATTAGATGCCTGCGTACCTCGTGTGAACTCTTATCTTAACCCCGGCACACCATATGGCTGTAAACATGAACTAGCTGTTTATTCAAATTTCACATCACCCTCAGCGCTCTGAAAATGCCACTCTGAGGGGTCCCCGGTGCCAACTTGCCGAGACGCCCAGGGTCCCTGATGCCTTCCATGACGTCGCGGGACAAACCCTTATCAGTCCGGCGCAAACAGCTCTTTGGAGTAAACATGTTTACAAAGTTATGATCTCTGATGAAATATGCTCTCCTGATTTCCCACTAGTGGTAAACATGTTTTCTCACCTAAGACACTTCCTCCTCGGCTCCCCCGCTATACGTAAACACATCCAGTTCATTTTTCGGTGAGTGAAAATTTACCCGCCACCGACCCGGTATCGCCCCAAACTTGCCTGGCAGCGTGGCCACAATGTTATATCAACAGATGTCAGATTGCGTAGGCATCATAGTTAGGGTGGGAGAAAAACACACTCTGCTCTCTTCAAAACTGGGAGTGCCGCACTTGACCTTGTCCGTTCCAATTACAGCAGCCCTGCAGCCACCATCATGCAGTGTGTCTATTGTCATTGGCTTGATAAGACCATAATGTTCACTGTGTAAACCTGCAGCTACACTGCGGGGAGGGCAGGAGTATGGGATACATACAGTCACGCACACAGCTATTGCATCCAATGTGAACAGCAGCACTGCAAGCCAGCACTCAAAAAGGAGGCAGTTTGGAGTACTACATTTGGCACCAGACGCCCTGAGGGGGTTTTTAAATTCGGCGGATTACATTTGTTGTTCTCAAAAACATGAATTTTTTGAGAATATTATGAATTTCACTTAATGCAGCTGTACCGAGGTCAACTGCAGATTTACATTAAATTAGTTAGGGCTATGTAAATAGATGGAGCACGTTTGGGTATTCTGTGTTTTTAAAAGAAATTAGGTTAAATGAGCTGGGAGTTAGCACTAAAAAAACACAAGATTTAACCTTTTTTTTTATCCATTGATGGGTTAAAGTAAAAGATAAGGCTGAAAACTTTTTTTTTTGCTATTATCAGAGAGTCCCATGAAAAGACCAAAACCAACAATGTGTCTGTCTCTCGGTACTTTCAGACTTCCCCGTCAGCTCTGAGCTCCTCGCTTCAAACAGAAGTCCTCAACAATGGGTCACAGGTATACGTAGTTCTGTGCAAGTCACCCAGTGCAAAAGTTTGGCTCGTTATGTTTAATACTTTGAGGACAAAAGTGGAGCTTTGTGGTGCAGAAAAATAAACTATAACCTTTGGATGCACAGAGAGTATTTGTTAGTAGGATCAATTAGTGTTTTAATTTAATTTGAGTTATCCTATAAAAATCTATATTATGTAATGTTGTAACTGTGTGAATGCTATAAAAGGAGAACCATGCTGGTCTGGGGGTTTACCACACTGGCAATGTAAACTCAGCATTCACAGTTCAAGTCCATCTGGTGGTCTTTGCTGCATGTTAACCCTAATCTCTCCCTCCCACTTCATTTCCTGTCGGCTATCTTCTGTGTCCTCCTAAATAAAGGCCAAAAAATCCCAAAATACCCCCCAAAAATGTTAGAAATAACAGTAGCTTTCCACACGCTTCTGCAGAATTTCATACAAACAATGTTAAGGTCACGAAATGTGGAGGCTGGAGAAAATCTCTCTGTGGTCGGTCACACTATCAATCTCACTATCATGGCGGCAATCAAGAGGTGTAGTGTCCCAGAGGAAATGGCAGTAATGACGGACAGAGCCCCGAGCTGGAGCGAACTGTGGAGGGTCTGGGTTAATAGCCTTTTTTTTATGGTTTAAGGTGCTCTGTTCCCATGGGGACATTTTATTAGAGAAGCCACAGTTCGCAGCAACACCTCTGTACAATCTGATTAACAGCAGACAGTCACCAGGAACACCTAATAAACATCTGCACTTCATCCCTGAAATCGCACTCCACTTGGTTTTTCCTGATTTTAATTACATTGGACGTCGGCTTCACCAGCTTCATGAACAGATTGTACTGTGCAAATTAATGTGTGCTAAATTTTTTATTACAAAAAAGCCACTTAAAGAACATTTTGAATAATAAATACAGGTTACACGCTGCATATGTAGTTTATGTATTTAGCAGCAGGTAAGCTATGTGAATGTTTAAACAATCAGGAGCTTAAATAATTACAGGTGTTTAAATGCACTGTGACTAGCATAGCTAATGCTAAAGGTACAGGTACAACTCTCATGTTTACAGATCTGTTTTCCTTTCTTACTTTGTTGAATTTAATTTTCTAGTAAAGAACAGACATGACACCTGTAGTTGTAGTAAACTATGGTAAACTAAATCTACATTCAACAACATTCATTTAGGGCTGAAAAACATTGTATTGTTATTATGAAGTTGGACTGAAGTTGTGTTAACGTGCAGTGATTTTTTCAGCCACCATGCTTCATTTTAAAGCCGCTGATTGATTGATTGATTGATTGATTGATTGATTAAACGACTGTATGATGTTAAAGGGGGTCGTAGCGATGAACTGCTGTTCCCCTCAGCTTTACTGAGCTTCACAGCATCTTTCAGCTCATCATGCTGAAACCTCGCTGTTTTAGTTCACTCTTACAGCTCTCATTAATGTTGTTTTCTAAAATAGCAAGAAGCAAAAAAAATCTTTCTTTAAATCGACTGTGTGCGAACTGCCTGGGTAAAAAACAGCACACAGAAAGAGTCTGCAAGTTTCTGGTAAAAATACAGTGTTTCCCTCAGGAGCTGGTGAAGACCAAAAAAGAGCAGAAAGGAGATCGAATGCTGGACTTGCAAGGCAGACACAAACATGACTCAGAATGAATGCTAATATCATCTCAAATCTACTCGAATATATTAGCCATATCAAGGTGAAAATATGTCAAAGTAGTATTTATAGTTTACTTCTGCAAACACAAGGTGGAAAAGAAATCAATGAATCCTGTATAAATATAAGATCTTGTTTACATTTTATGTTGTTGAGGTTCAGGTTTTGAGTTCACATATACACAT
Organism: Scortum barcoo; assembly: GCA_023238725.1. Lineage (NCBI taxonomy): Eukaryota > Metazoa > Chordata > Actinopteri > Centrarchiformes > Terapontidae > Scortum > Scortum barcoo. Next base: position 3,897,645 of record CM041539.1, read on the forward strand.
CCCTCATTCTTCAGAAGTTCACATATGTGTTGAATGTGCTCTTTCTACTTACACTGCTACTTTCCTACAGCTTCAGACAAGTAAAAACAGCGCCGACTGTTCATTCTGTTCATTTCCTAAATGTGGAATTGGTCACATTTTATCAGCCTTTCCATTTAAGGGAATACATCACCCAAATGAGAGAATTCTTTTGGTCTTGGAGGATGAATTTTAATTAAGGTGCACGGGGGAAACTCAAAAAAGGTCATCATTCGCTCTCATCTAATCACACGCCTTTCAGACTCCTTTAAAAAGGTGAAAACATTCCTCCCATTCTGACAAACTCACTTTTTCAACTCTGCATTTCAATTAAATGTCTGCGGTTCAGTGGACAAATGCATGTAATTAATTAAGCCTGAGCGAATACAAACGGAGCATTTAATAGCCTAACTCATAATTAACTGCAGAAGAGATCAAATGCTTTACCGACACCTTCCTTATCTCCGCCAACCCGGCGGGAGAAGGCGATATGATCGATAGTGCTTCTTGTTTGGGACTCCCCAAAGTATCAAAAGATCATTTTAAGCCGAATTCTGTCCGTTGTTTTTTTAACCTTTATTCATCCAGGGAAATTTCGCCGAGCAGACACACTCATTTTAATCAACAACCTACTTTACATTCTTATAGTTACTAGCAAAAAATTCATAACAGAGCTGCAAGAGGCCCCATGAAAATGGTTGTTGAAGGAGAGGAGAAAGTGTTAATGATTTAATCTGTGGTGTCTTTTAAAATACTGTTGAACATTAAACTCAGGTATTTTCATAATTAAACGCAGCTTCATATTCCCATGAACTCCAGTTTTCTTGCCTCAGTGAGATAACTCTAAAAAGAGGAGAACGCATTTTGGTTTATCGCTCGTCCTTAGTTTTCAGACTGGAGATGAGTGAGTCTATTTGGGCCTGAGATGAGAAGCATCTGGATGTCTGAGTCAAAGCGTAATCGTATCTGTTATCAGACTACGCTGAGCTTTCGGCGGCTTCGGAAAAAGTGACGGCTCAATCTGCGGCGAGCTCCGACACCATCGGCCTCATCAAAGTGCTCGGTGTGTATTGTCAAGAGTTAAGATAAAAGACAGAAATGATTCCATGATGCATTCGACTTAGACTGACATAAAAGAGAGAAATTGTGGATAAATCCAACATTTCTCATGAAAGTCCGGACAGCTCGGTTGGATTTATGGCCATATTTCAAACATATTACCCCATCTCCTAGGCGGAGAGATCTTTACATGTGCATTTGACAAATAAAAGATACCCTTTCAGCTCAGGTCTAATGCAGCTCTGCAGGACTATTGGATCTGATTTATAGTAATACATCTGCGGTCGCTTCATCATCCACCCTGCAACGCCATCATTCAGCGTCAGATGTATCCAAAGAGCAGAGGGATTTAAAACACAATTACAACAGATTTTCGACACCTCAAGTGGACTCAGGGTCTCCGATGTTTTACACATGAATTACACGGTTATACCATGCTGCGAGGCGTCATGCATCTGAAAAAACGCACACGACATTTTCCAGCAGATGCCCATGCCTAGTCTGGTGGAGGCCAGTGGGGAATAAAGTGCACAGGATTGCTGGGAAAAATACAAAGAATCCAAGGAGACAGGCACTCCGTTACAGAGCACAATGACAGTGACTCTCTCCTCACGGCGGAGGAACAAAAAGCGGGTTGGATGCAGCTGTCTGCTGCTTTGTTGCAGCAGTCGGAGGGCTCATCCCTCACAGACACAGACAGAGGGACAGACCGACGCTGCTCAGCTGAGCGGAATTCAATTGTGGACTTTGGTTCGACTGAAGCGGATTGTTCCTCCTCTCTTTCCTCTCTGCCTTGGAGCTCGTCAGCCTAAAAATCGAGCGCTGTGAGGGGCTCAGGCTCCGTGGCCTCTCATCTTCCTTCGATGGGCAGACACATTTTTCAATTATGCACACGAGGGAAGGGAATTAGAGGCCTAATCCTGGCCTAATCCCCAAACAAACAGATCTATGGCCTCCATTTCCAACGAAGCCACCCTGGCAGCCCCCTCTACCCCCACCTCCGTCTCCTTCTGTTAAATCTCTGCCCCTCCACTAACCCGGTCAGGGGCGGAAGTCCTTTCAGCTCTGATAGTTCCTTAAATTGAGCTCTGCAAGCATTAGCGGTATTTGAATGATACTTAGAACTGGTTCAAACTACCACTCGCGACTGTTCTTAGTTTTCCACTTGTCATTAAAAATGAAAACGCTGGGAATGTTCTTTCCCAGCGTAACTCACCCACTTACAGGTATTAATTTGATATCTGGAGAGGCACAATTCAAAAGCTTTGCCCTCTGCTGTTGAGATTACAATTTATCTTAGCAGGCATTCACAGCTTCCTCTCCTCCACTGTTCACAGGAATCATCCCACAACTACAGATTTTTTTGAGCCTCTTCTATAGAATAAAGTTTCTGCTAAATGGGTGTCCATCTACAGGAATGATGATAAATTATCAGCTGTTTGTTTGTAAGAGTTCAGCACATCTACAAAGTAGTCTTTGACACAGTCCTTGAGTCCTTGAGCTGCACTGAATCATCACTGCCAGTGACCTCTAAACTGTTTAATGGAGAGCATGTTATTTCCAGGTTTGAGCTTACAAAAGACAGCAAAAGACACAGAAACCATGGTGATGTAATGACTATTACAAAAAGAGAACATGGAAGGAGGACTGATGAGCCATTAACCTTTCAACAACTGTTAAGGGCTTTATCTTTTGTGAATCACTTCAACCCTGCAACAAACTAAACTTTGAATCCAACACAGAAATGAGGACAGTCAAAGAAGTTGTCATAGAAAATAACTCATATGACCGTTACAATAAGTGTTTTTGTCTTCTACTACCTTTGTGTTTGGTTCAGTTTAGTGAACAAATAGAGTTACAGTGAGGAAAATATCATGGTCAGGGTTAAAAGAAAGCACCACCAAGGGAGGAGGAAGGATGCAAACTGCGATCAGGAAGCAGAGATCAGCTAATTTTCACCTCTAAAAAAAAAAAAAAAAAAAAGACGAGAGAGAAGGTTTCTGAAACACAAACTCAGTAAATGCATAAAAAGGCTGCATCTGACCATCGTCAGTCACTCCGGCTCTAAGATCTCTCTCTTGTTATGATTCTGTCCATGAATGATTCAAGCCAATCCGAGGGTGGTCAGATCTCTCTCATTTCCCTCAACTTGTACAAGCAATCGATTCCACTCAAAGGCGAAGGCAGCGGCTCATTCCCCCTGCCAGCCTGCTCCTAACTTCACTCGCCATATCTCTCCATCGCCTTCTGAATGCAGATGTGTTCAGGGGGTTAGTTAGAAGTGAAAAGAGAGAAATGTTTTATCTGTAAAAGGTTCCACCAATACACATCATACAAGTATGAGAGCCCCTGAGAAGATTTGTCTCCAATTAAGGAACACGCTTTATGTGATGTCACCTTGTGAGTGGATGATTTTTTTAGATCCATCTATTTCATCCTGTTCTGCATTAGAGGTAGTTAGTTGGTGCAACGTAAATTCATTAAAAGGCCGAACCGTTTGAGTTCATTAAGGACACATCACGCATATTTTACAGTAATGCTGACCTACAATGTTTCGCGTTCTCCTGCTGTGTCGTAATGCAGCTGCAAGCTGCGATTGTTTTGGAAACTTGGCTGGTTTTCTTTCAGGTGCGTCCAAGGACACTCATTTGCAGCAAGAAACAACCAAAGTCATGTTATCCTTTTCACAAAATCCATCTATACAGGTTTGATGTTTGGACATAATGGTTACTGACACCTTTCAATGTCAGAGCACAATTGAATCTACCACCAAGGTCAAGAAAATAAATGTACAATATATACAGAAGTTTTAAAAGCCACGTCGCATGCTGTGAAAAGATTGCCAGTAAACTTAAATTCTCCATGTGAGCTGAGAGAGAACTTTGGGGCAAAGAACATGATTCTCAGGATTTTATGCACCCAACTGTACTTTTACTGCCAAAGTGTCTAGTTGACGCAGTACTGTAAGAAGATATAACTATTTTTTTTATATAGATAATTCTGCAGAGCCAAAAATATCAAGGGAGCTTAAGATACATGGATTTTTCATCAGGTTAAATGAAGTTTGAGGCATATAAGTTCACATTTGGCACCGTGGGCTCAGCTCTCTGTGGGTTGTGATGTTGGTGAGTAACAAATCAGCTACTGCAACGTTCAAGAAGGATTTCTTCACCGGTTTCACACCGATGATAAAGCCTTTATTACCCCTAAAACCTGCAGTGAGTTCCAACACAATCAGTGTCATCACAGTGTGCAGTGTGTGCATTCTCCAAGTTTAGATAAAAGACGGAGATCGCTCCTGACTTTGCAGATAAACCCGACATTCCTCATAAAGCTCCAGTGCCTAGCTGGATTTATGACCACATTTCAAGCAAATTACTTCCACCCAGTAGTTGGAGAGACCTTTACATGCCTTTGAATTTGGCAGAAGGGTAAATGAAGTTGGGGGCTACGAGGTCAGAGTTCAGTGGGTAGTATATGCCATCACTGTCGGGTGATAACCTTGAATCTCGGTGACGTCAGATTTTCAAAAGCAGAGCTTTGACCACAGCGCAATTTTGACTTTATGAAGGGTGATTTGAAACGTACATGTAATCCTTCCCCCAAATCACCAGAACTGGAGATGCAAGGTGGTCGCAAGAAAGCAACGTGTTATTTAGCAATGACAGCAGACCATCTTGTTGTAAGAAACACCACTGGACGCTGTCAGTGAGTTATGGCTCTTTGTCTCTGCCAGCGCAACTTAGAACCACATAAATCCTCTAAAGCCTTGAAAACACTGACACCGCATTAGGCTTTTCAATACCCAGCCTGTTAAAAGACACTACCTCGACACCTGTAAATCTCAACAACGTAGGCAGGTTTCCGTTTAATTTGTTTCAAAGGGACTAATAAGAGATGGGTCTGGAATGAGCTCGGGCGTGAGCGAGGCCTTCTTCTCCACGTTGTGAGCATCTAATGTACTGCTGTGTCCTCCAGGCGGCATTGTGCCGATGTATACAGTAACGTCAAGAAAAAAAAGATGAAGAGGAAGAAGAAGAAGAAAAAGTTGTTTCATGCCATGGCTTTATGTGAACCATAATTACTGCCTGAGGTTCTCATCGCCTCACCGCTGCTGACACAGGATTTTCTTGTGGGAATGCTGAAGATGAAAGGATGTGTGCTGTCAATAAAGAGATGGATTTTTATATACAGAGTAGTGCGGGTGTTGTATAATATTTGTTTCATCTGCTGTCAAAGGCTGTAGCCTGAACGCTGAAAGATTGAAAAGGCTGTAGCTTTGACCTATACACGTCAGCTTCTTATAATACCGGTAATCTAAGAACTGAGGCTCTATAATAAGTAATGCTCATTGTAAGCTGCTTTCCATTGAAGGGTAAGTTAAGTGCCTATTCCCCAATTTTCCAATGCTCTTGCAAAGTGATACTTAATGTAAACGATTCTGACTTGAACCTAAATCAACTTACGTGTTTGAACTACTGAACTATTTCTTTGATATTACCTAATTCCATTTTATGTTCACGCAGATTAAGTCTACTACAACATCATACAGAGTGCATGTACTCTGATTCTGAATTAATAGCAGCTACTGTACTCCATGTGGCGTAATGTGTAATCTTAGTAATATAAATGTACTGTTGTAAATGAGCAATATCCACGTTCTAATTACATTCCTATGAACATGCATAACTGTGAGTGGAAGGAGAAATCATTCCTGTTCATTTCAGCTATTGCCTCCATATTAGTTCTACTTAATATCCCCAAGGTCATAACATTTGATAGATCATAATGTCAGCCGGGCTGGTCATAAACCTCCACCACCGCCCTCCTCCTCCCATCTCTGGCAACTACAGTCTGCTCACATCACACCTTAATTGACGGCGAGAGAGGCAGACAGCATGCTCGGGCCAAGGCAATCGATTGTGACAAACAAATTAGAGACAAGTTTGAATGATTAAGTTATGTATTGATTTTGATTTAAACATTAACGGCTCTTGTACTCTGCGGGATAAGGGGGAAAGGCAAAATGTAATCAATGCTTCCTTGTACATATCAATGGGATTTAGCTTGAGAAGAGTAGGGTCAGTGGGGTAATAATAAGGGGCCGTGCAGGCCATTCATGCTGCTTTTGCATTGTGGTTGGTGGGTAATGGAACGACTGCAATTGGCAGGATAAAATGTAATGTGGTTGCAACCATTTTAATTTGATAAACAGGGTCATTTTTTTCAGCTACAGTCGATTGGGGGCAATTTTGTCCACTGCATTTCCTTCATAGTTTAATTTCAGCTGCTACTTAACATGTGAGGCATTTTTATCTGGTGTAGCCTGAGACAGAATAGGATCTTAAAGAGCAAATCAAAGAGGGTTTTACTTATGTTTTACTTTAGTTGTACTACAACAGGTCCCCTCTTAGGTCGTACAAAGAAACTGTAGTTCCTATGAACTTACAGGTCTCAAGTGGGCTATCTACCTCATTTTAACTCAAAGAAACTGTAGTCTTCCACAAATGTGCTATTTCAGAAACTTTTAGATTTATTTCACAGCTGCGTTAAAATCCAATCAATTTTCGTCTATCTCACCTCATTTTAACTCATTACTTCCACAAATGTGAACTTTCAGCCGCCGACCTTTTAGATTTAGTTACAGCTGCATGTTAAATGTCCAATCAATTTTCGTCTCTCTCATGATGGCCTTGCCGTTTATACGGCCAAACTTGTCTGTTGATTAAAACCCATCAGTAGCCGCCGCTTTCTGTGAATACAGATTTCCCATGTTGTTCTGTTTGTTCCTTTTTCTGAACCCTTCGCCTGTTTTGAAACCACAACACTTTCATTTGATGTGTTTGTTGAGTACGTGAACTGCTGCACCAGGGACAACAAAACTTTATGCTGTATGCAAACACAGCAGGACCTACACGGTGTTGATTAAAACCCATCATTTGTTGTGTTTGTTGAGTACTTCTGTGAATACACCTGCTGATTTCTTGTTCTGTTTGTTCCTTTTTCTGAACCCTTCGCCTGTTTTGAAACCACAACACTTTCAACCATTTGTTGTGTTTGTTGAGTACGTGAACTGCTGCACCAGGGACAACAAAACTCTGGACCTGCTGTATGCAAACACAGCAGCAAACTACAGCTCATCACTCCCCCCGCTGGCAGCCGCTCAGCTCAGATCACAACCTGGTCCATCTGCGCCCTGCCCTGTTTACACACCTCAGATCACAACCTGGCCGCTGTTTCATGGTGAAGAGACAGCCCCCCAACAAAAGGCGTGTGAAGCAGTGGTCTGAGGAGGCCAGAGATGCACTGAGGGACTGTTTTGACTGACTGTTTTTGACACACGGACTGGGAGGTGTTTAACGGACTGCCACGGACTGGGCTCAGGTGCTCTGTGGGAACAGGACAGGACATCGACAGTTTAACGGACTGCATCACAGATTACATAAACTTAGAAACCACTGTGTAGAAACCACCGTGCCCACCAAGAGGGTACAGTGTTTCTCAAACAACAAGCCCTGGGTGAGCCCTGGGTGACTCCTGATCTGAGAGCCTTGCTGCAGGCTGCAGGAGAAAAGGACGGCTTTCCAGGTAGTCAGGAGAGACAGAGATGAACTGAGGAGGGTGCAGAGGGATCTGAAACGGAAGATCAAAGAGTGCAAGGCCAGCTACAGGAGGAAAATGGAGGACCACCAACCCGGAACCCGGCATTGGGGTGGATGATGCCGTCATCTACCTGCTGGCAGAGATCCCTGTCACCTCTGGAAACACTGTGAGGATTACCTTTTTTGATTTGGATGATCCAGTGCTTTCAACACATCCACACCTCACTGCTCAGGGTGAAGCTACCTGCTGCAGAGATCCCTGTCACCTCACCTGGAGGACGCTGGAAACACTGTGAGGATTACCTTGCTTGGGGGACAGATGATTTCTCCAGATTACCTTTTTCCAGTGCTTTCAACACAATCCACACCTCAGCTCAGGGCTTTCAACCATCCCCCTCACTGCTCACTGCTCAGGGTGAGAGCTGGAGAGAGTGGGGGCCAGTGACCAGCTGGCTGCATGGGTCACCAACTACCTCACTGAGAGGCTGCAGGACTGTGTGTCCGATGTGGTGGTCTGCAGCACATTGGGTGCCCCCCAGGGAACAGTCCTCTCACCTTTCCTCTTCACCCTGTACACATCGGACTTCACATACTCCACGGACAGTTGCCACCTCCAGAAGTTCTCCGATGACACTGCCATTGTGGGATGTGTGTCAGAGGGGAACGACTGTGAGTACAGGAAGGTCATCATGGACTTTGTCGACTGGTGTGAGCTGAATCACCTTCAAGTCAATGCCAGCAAGACAAAGGAGATGGTGATCGACTTCAGCAGGAAACCCTCAGCTGACATTGCACCAGCTGAACATCCAGGGACTTGACATCGAGAGAGTGAGGACGTACAAGTACCTGGGTGTTCATTTAAATAACAAACTGGACTGGACTGACAACACTGACTGACTCGCTCTACAAGAGGGGTCAGAGTTGTCTTGTACATGCTGAGGAGGCTGGGATCTTTTGGTGTGTGCAGGCCACTGCTGAGGACCTTTTATGAGACTGTGGTGGCGTCTGTGGTCTCCTATGCAGTGGTCTGCTGGGGAGGGGGGCTGTTCTGAGCGGGACAAGAAGAGGCTCAACAGACTGATTAAAAGAGCCAGCTCAGTCTGTGGCTGCCCCCTGGACTCCATCGAGGTGATGGGGGAGAGGAGGGCTCTGGCCAAACTGTCCACCATCATGGACAACACCTCCCACCCTCTGCATCAGACTGTGGGGCCTTAAGCCTTAAGCAGCTCCTTCAGCAACAGACTCAAGACACCCAAGGTGTAGGAAGGAGCGCTTCCATGCAGGTCCTTCATCCCAAACACCATCAGACTGTTTAATGCTGCTCTATGAATCTTTGTCATTGTAACAAACACTTCCATACCACAGTAGGACTGATGTTTACTGATGTTTCATCATTGCACTGATGTTTACTGATGTTTACTGATGTCCTAGCCATGCACTTTATGGTCTTTTTTGCATTCCACTCATTTACTCTACTGTTCAGTCATAGTCATATCTGCTACATATCCATATTCACCTGTGCAATAACACCTCACCACAGCACATCTAACTGGGTGAGGCTGTGTATATAAATACTGTTTGTTTCTTTCTTTTTTTTTCTGTTATTATTATTACTATTTTCACTATTTATTGTAAATACTGTTTTTTATGTCTTGTGTGTTTTTTCATCTACTATTTAATGTCTCTTTTACTTGTTTTTTGAGCTGCTGTGACAGTGGAATTTCCCCACTGTGGGATCAATAAAAGATCTTATCTTATCTTATCTTCATCCGACACTGCTTTCATAGCTTCTTCTTCCGGGAAAAACTTCAAAGGCAAACCCCCATCTTTAACCTTTATTGTGAAAGTGCATGGATGTGCACCTACATCACCCACTGAGGGCAGAAAAATCACAGAGCTAACACAAAAACACTCACACCTTGGGGTAATTTACACTCTCCTGTGCACCTGACCTAAGTGTCTTTGGAAAGCAGGAGGAAACTGGAGCACCAGGAGTAAAACCATCCCCAAACAAAGAGAAAATGCAAACAATAAAAAGACCCAACTGTTGAATGAATCGTACCGCACACCATGCAGGTCCCTGTACCTCATGACAAACCACTGAACAGACACACAACAGCGACACATTAACACAATAAACATATTTCACTAGGACAACATGAAAGAGAAATGTTTTGGAGACACATAATCTGACATGAGTGACAGTGTGTCATCACATCCCAACAAATGGAAACGTAGAAAAGGACGGTTTTGGCACTCCTTCCTGTTTATTTCACTTTATATTTCAAAATCTGGTAGGGCTGGATCGCAGTCTGAGTTTCTACTGATTCTAGTGATAAGTAATCAGTGACAGATGTTTGATAATCGATTAGCGTCTGAAAAGCAGCCCACGAACATCCCTGCTTTGAAAGGATGATAAAGGAATCCTTCTGTTGAGACTCAGATATGACAGCTGGTTACTACCGCAGAGTCGCTTCCAATAAAGTGACTGTCCTGCACTAAAAATAGGTGCTCAATGAATTCCCATTAAAATAGACTCAACCAAAGTGTGTGTGTGTGTGTGTGTGTTTTCCACAGAGAAATCAGTGACCTGGTTTCCATTAAACATCGGAGCATTGACGCCATCTTAGCTCATCGTCTCACAATAAAATAAAGATGGTTTGCATAGAGGCTTCTGGAAGAAGTGGACTGAGGAAGGCTGAGAAAGCACCAGAGGAGGCGATGAAGGCAATGAAACGGAAGCATGAAAACAAAAAACAAGTGCTGCTAGGTCTGGGGTACCTTTGCATAGGCAGTCCCTAAGGTCCATCGCATGCTTTTAAATGCATCAATACAAGCTATTTTCGTCCGCCTCGCCACACCTTTATACCAAGTTTCATAGTAATCTATCCAATAGCTTTTTAGATATTGTAGTCTGGACCAATATGTTAGACAGACTGAGTGACTAAGCTGAGCTGTGCCACGAAAACAGATGATATCCACTGATATTATTAAAAAAAAAATTGACATCTTAATGCTTTAAATAGCAGGACTGATGTGCTCTCTGTTTATGAGCGAGTGTTTACACATGTGTCATTACTCAGTCGATGCCGTCACGAGTTTGTTGGACATGTCAATGGAGCGCAGCAAACTTTCCGAGCAAGTGTTGTTTTTTGTGAGAAAACTATTTGGAGCTGACAGGTGTTGATTGGAGAGTTGTTTGTCCAGTCGGAGAGCCAATTTAGCTTTGGGGCAAATGTTCAAAACTATCTAAAAGTGTTAAATTGACTCGGATGGGTGTGAATCCATAACTCATGAGCAATGGCAAAGTGTTGATTGTTACTTTCTTGGAGCGCCATAAATTAACAATGCTATTTTGATGCTATGTGGTATCTGATGACTTCAAATGAGGGTGAATATGTCAAAGCTGCAGCTTTTTTTTTTATACCCAAGTCATTTTGACAGTTAAAAGCATCACATGAATTAAGCGCTGATTTTGAAGTAAAATGAAAAAATAGTGCAGATTTGTCCAGAGCAGGTCCTGAGTATGAACATGCTGACAAAAGTGATTCAAGCGGAGTCATTAAAGCTAGTTACTTGCCGCTTTACCCGGACGACAACACAGGGAGGTCAGACTCCAAGCGGCCAGGAGGTCTGTGATGGGCAGCGGGACGAGGGGGAGTGGTGAGCTGTCGGTCCAGAGGAGGAGATGAGGAGTAACATGGCGTGCCGGCGGCAGCAGGCCTGCGAGACGAGTCAGTGCTGATGCAGGATTTACATTCATCACACAGCGAAGTGGTCCTGTCATGGACTGCAATGATGACAACGACACAGTCGGTGGGTCTGTCAACTGCGGCTGTGCAGTAACAGAGTGTGTGTGTGTGTGATAGCAGTGTGTGTACAGTAGCTAATGGCAGATTGTGGACAAATGAAATGTCTGTGGCAGGAAATATGTGTTTTGAGGGTTGGTGGAAAGTAACAAAAGACATGTTTGTGCTGAAATTCAAAGCAGGATACGCATTACTAGGATCATCTTTTATCTTCCTTCTCCAACCTTTTGTTTTTATTTTCTGTTTCTTTCTTTGGTGTTTTCATTCTTTGTTTCTTCTCCCATTCTTCTGTCCTTCCTGCTTTCCATCAAACTTCCTTTTCTTTATTTTGTCTCTCTTTCTTTCATTGTGTAATTTCCCTCTTCTCTTCATTCTACCTTTCTTTCTTTGGCCTTCTTATTTTCTGTCTCTCCTTATTTCATAATCTGTTTTCTTGTTTTCTTTCCTCAGAAGGTCTGAAAAAATCAGAATCCCACAAAACTGACAGAGAAGCTAAATGATTTTTATTATAAGTAAGTACTTTTATTTTGGATACTAGAATTTTACTGCCATGTAGAGTGTGTAATTTGCAATAGCTTTATTTTCAGTTGATCTGTGGATTACCTTTTGGATTAATTGATTAATTAAATGTGTGCAATGTCTGTAAGTAGCAACAAACAATTTCCCAAAAAATAAAAAGGTGACGTCTTCAAATGTCGTTCTGCGCAACTAACAGTACGAAACATCTGAACAGTTCATACCTTTATATGTTTGGCATTTGTGATCGGTAACTTTGATGATGATTCATTTTCTGTCGATTGACTAATTATTTAACACACAAATTGCTTTTGCGCTGCTGCTCCTTGCTTATTTGTTTTGGTGTGTGCAGTATGTGCGGAAGTATGTGTGTCAATGTGAGCCTCTTCACCTGTGCACACGCAGCTTCTTACTCACGGCGTCATTCGGAGAGACTCCTTCTTTTGTGAGCCGTATTGAAGTGCATGTAGAAGAATTCAGAGCGTTGGCTTTCACCAGCTCATAACTATGGGCAGATTCTTACAGCTTAAACAGGGTAATACCTCATAAATGATGGCTTGTAAGGCCAGTGTAATGATGAGGAATAAGAAATACCCACAGGCATGTATCACCATAAACATCAACTGGCTCGAGTGGCTGTGATAAATTATCCTGCAGGTCAGGACCGACTTATCAGATCTTGATTTGGGGGGAGGACATGTCTTGTAAACAATGATAAATGGCATCATGTGGCTTCATACATTATCCTCAGTTTCTGTCTGAAACTGGGAAAAACATTTATTGTTCTCAAATTTTCATTTTTTTAAAAAATATTTTCTTCCAGGGTGAGTTTGCTGAGCGCGCTCATTTGCAACAACAGCCTGCTTCGTATTCACGGAGCTGCACAAGCTGAGGTGCCACAGAGTACAATCACAACAAGTACAACTGCAAGTTAAATTCTGCTCAAAGGCACATTTGATGGGAGGTCTACCAAAAGAGCTGAGCATTTCTTATTCATTTTGTAGATTTTCTGAGCATGTGTAGGCTTACACATCAGTTCATAACTTAGCAGCATTTCATAGGTTCATCCAGCATTTAAAGTGCTAACAGATGTAATTTAAAGAGGTAAGAATCAGATTGTCATTACTTGCCATTAAGGTGTTTCTTTCTCTACCATTCAAATTCATTCTTCAGTGCACCATTAATTGATTGTTTTGACTACTCAGGGGTGGAGAACAAGCTCTATACACAATACTGAGGAGTTATTATCTAATTGCATTATATGAATAACACTTGCCCATTGACACATCCAGGAGATAGAGAGCAGCATTAGCATTACTAAAACAAAAAAAAGACCAATATTCACTCTCCACTAACTCTTTCAGCTAAATGCTCCACAATGTTCATCAGATAGTTGCTAACTTTTTCAGTCTGATGGTAGTGTTCAGTGACTTTTCAGTTTTTACAGAAAACAGCCATCTGCAACAGGTGGAAAAAGGAGTGGATGAGAGCTGGGAACCAGGAAAGATACAGGCTGTGAATCTAGAATAAGTTTAAAGATGCTGAAAAGCTCCATAGAGCTAAAGAAGTGCAGAGTTGTTTGACATTACTCTTTGAGTTTGTCAGATATACATACTCATTTATATAATAAGTGATAATTATGCTTTAAAGGTACTACTTACTTGATTATTTAATTTTGTTGTGGGCAGAAATCTCCACAACAAGCTAAAAATGCCCCAATGACTCATTATTGCTTTGCTCCTGACATTCAGTTGCTTTGTATAGAAGCCAAAAAAAATTACACATATTTACACATCCAGCTGGCATGAAGCAACATCGACACTGATATAGTGTTATTTGGAGTTTTGATAAAAGTAAATCTAATATTCACTCGCCTTGGTTTAGTCTCTACACACTCCAAATAGTGTTAGACTGTCTTTGTTAAATTTTTGTCCATCTGTGGTCATGGTAGCGATGGTTATGTAGCATACAACCTGTTTTTAGACTATTTATGCTATAGACAGCTACCTGGTACTAAAACATGATGTAAATTTAAACAAAACTATATGATAAGAGGCTAAAAATCTCTTCAGAGCTGCAGACTTCATGCAACCCCTTTCAAGTGACATGTCGTCCATTGTTAATATAAAAATATTGTATAAAAGGAATAAGATCTAATTACAATAATTACTAATTGCTGAACAGCGGATTTGGCCCAAAGCATTGTTCTTTTTGCACCAGCAGCTGAAGGACTGGACCTGAGATCTTGTGCTGCTCGACCACTTTACTTCCACCAGCTCAAGGTCGAGTCAAAATCAGGTTCAGGTGAGTGGGAGGGGAATTAGCGCGAGCAGGCGGCACTGGGTCTGTTTCAATTTATTGCTACTAGTTGTTACAAATCAATAACTTCCTTGCAAGCCTGGCTTCAAAGTGCTGAGGTATATTAGACTTCACTCCTTGGGATTCAAACTGGAGCAAACAGCCCAAAGAAACGGACATTAATGGGTCTCCACGCTCAAAACGTTACAGAAAGTCACCGACCGTGCACGAGACAGTGATTTGAATTGCAAAGAGGACATAATTACAAATCCAAATGTTTCAGCATTCAAGCCATTCCCAGTCAGTGTTACTGTCACTTTCTTATTTATAATTCTTCCCTTTTTGCAATTCAAATCCTTCACCGCACATGATATTCAGCATTTAGTATTCTTTGGTTGAAGCGATCATATTTTTTGTGGGAACACTGATGACGGAACGAGAGTGGAGACGGCGCTCTGCAGTCAAAAAAAAAAAACAAGCCATCTGGACACATGCGGCACATATGCACTGATGAATACATACATTAAAGATTAAGAGAACTTCATATATTACTCAGATTGCTGTAACTTTCGTGTTCGCTAGATGTCGAGATAAGAGACACACAACACAGTTCACAAGCTGCCAGTTTCCATTTATACTTTGTAGAATGACATTGTTGATTCTTATACTACAGAAGTATGCCAGAACTGAGGTTCAGGGTTATATTCTGAATATAATGCCAAATAATTTATGCCCAATGAATGAAATATCTCCCAATAAAAGCTTCAGCAACAGCAAGAGAGGCCACAGAACTCGCCACTGAAACGCTGAAATCATTTTATAGTACAGTACTAACAACTCCTTAAGGCAGAGTGACCTGCGCTGCGTTCAGTATTTTACGGTAGAGAAGACTGTGGAATATATTACTGCATTTAGATTAAGATTTAATTTAAAGAAAATTTAATTGAACAATTAATCAATGGACACAAAGAACAGTAACTGTGACTGAGACATATTACCACTTTAAAGTGTGTCTAAAAGGTGTGTGTCTACATTCATTGCGTTATTCAGGGGAAGTAAGAAGTCCAGATTGGTTTCAATGATATTCTGAAAACGTGTGATCCAGAGAGCAGAGCGTGCACTCTGTCTTATCCCTGCCTCGGTGCCTCTCTGAGTCCATCAGCACTGACAGAACTATCTGAATGTGACTCTATAGAAAATGTGCCACGTTTTCAAACACTTAGGTTCAATGCTCAAGCACATCAGTCCCGGCCGGTGATTTTTGTGATTGACTACAGCTCCGGCTCTGTATTCACATCAGGACTGAAGCTGCTGCCCTCGTCTCCCAGAGGGCCGTGCTGCGGCAGGATATTCTGGCCCTAGGCAAGAGCCTAGAGGCTCAGTGGCCTCGCTGCTGGGAGGAATATGGAGAAACACTTATTAAGACGCTCTACATCTCTTTCCAGCTTGAATTCTCTCTCTGAGCTGTTTGTGCACCTTCTCATTCATTCACTTCTCACTCACTTTCACTCTCTTACCAAACCCAAAGTAGGCAACTCACTTGGTGGCTTGCTAACCACTTTACCTGCCAAGGCTGGAAATGTACACAGGTATAATGGCAAGTTGTGAACTAAAATAAGTGCATGTTTGGGTTTAAATGGTTGGCTAAGGTTTAGTTTTATTTGCCCAAATTGTGATGTGAACAAATGGATGTACACTGAACGTGAGGGCATCAAAGCATAAAAAAATTTAAATCCCAACAACGTCTGATTTACCTCGATCCATAAAACAAACAGATCTCACAGTTTTAAAAAGAATGACATCACTTCCAACCACAGAATATACTGTAGCTCAAACAGAATATGCCCACATCCGTCTGTCACGGTCACTAAACATTTGGGTCAAATCAAATAGACTTTACTCTTTCACTTGAAGTCTGCATGCACAGCCCTACAGCTCGTACAAATCTAGACTCAAAACATCTGTTATGCTAACTGAGGGTTCAAAATTCAAACTGAAACTGATAATCATTGCAATTTTGTTTTGTTTTGCTTCAAATGAACCCTTCAGATCTACACAGAGTCCTCTTTGATGGAGTCCATCATGTTACCGTAACCTCTTTTTTAAGGTTGGAGCGGCAGTTTGAAATGCATCTACTGGAAATGAAAAAGAGAAAAAAGGGGTGGCTGCTGGCTAAACATTTCATGTTGTGAGAAGTTTGTGAACCCAAATTTTGCAAATGCAAAATGCAAAAGAGCGTGCATCCTCGATGTTGAAGTGAAATGAAATCAGAATAGGTGGAGGCAGGTATAAACATTTTTGTGACCTTTTCCACACGGAAATTGCTGATACGGGACAAATGTCGGGACATTTAGCCAACCGATCTAAATGCAATTAGCTATTTGATAACATTAGCTAGAGCGTAGCCATGGGCATAGTTACCAACAGTAACCGTCCCCCCATGTTAGTGTTAAAAAACATCCAATTGCTACCAAAACCTGAAGGCCAATGTAGGTTCTTCTACATGCTTAGAAAGTGAGGGGTGAGGGGTATTCAGTAGGTTGCAATCTGCGTCCTCGCTGCTTGATGCAACAAAATCCTTAACACCTTGAAATATACTGTATATACTGAGAGAATATCAGCAGACAATTTTATGGAGGCTTGGAGTGGCCATAGAAAGAAAATAAATATTTCAAGGTCATCTTTTTTCACTTTGAGCGATCAAAATGCTCTTGAATGTGCACCAGATACAATTCGTTTGCACATTTTTTCTTGTTCCAGATTTCTGTTTTCTTGTGCTATTATTGGTATTAAATTGCCATCACAGAAAATCGATACCTGCTCATCCTCCTGCAAACATTACAAGATGAAAAAATTGTGTCGCGGCAATGAAAATAAAAGCTTTCGAGTCCTTGGCAGGATGTTTAAGGAAGAAAAGTTGTTTACCGGCAGACTATCTGCGCATAAGATCTCAGGCTTAGTCCTTCGCGAGGGAAACTTCACCACGTCAAGGGCGCTCAATTCATGCGCTGCTCGCCTTTATCGGCTCTTCTTTTCACACGGATCTATCACGATGTTTCTAAGTAAACTGCTCTCGTTGCTAATCTGAGCTGCCTGGAGCCATCCGCGGGGAGGTGGCTGGTTGTTCAGTATGCACCTCTGACAGTGATGCCGGGATTTATAGGGGCAGAAAGACGTGGAAACACCATAAACAGAAGGTCAGGTCAGGTGTGTGTGGGTTCTCTGCTAGGTTTGCCTCTCTCGCGGGAGTACAGTTTCATTTGCGGCTGTGAATAATGCAGCCCGGTTCCCTTGTTCCACCAAAGGTCTGTCGATGGGGCAAGCCTTGAGATAGGGTCTGCGGATATTTACATTCACAGCGACGCTTTCTTTCTGTACATGACCAGACGTGCTGGAGGAGGATAAGAATGATAAAGACACGAAGACTGGAAACGTCCCGGTGGCCTCTAAGTGTTGATATGTTCCTACTGCAGTGTTATCTTATGTGTAACCATCTGGTGGGAAAACACTCAACTTGTCTTTTCAATTTGAAAGTAAAAAAAAGGGCAAAATGCCTTTGAGGTTGAATCGCATTTTGCTGCCGCTTCCATCTGTGACATCTCTGCAAGCATAGTCTAAGGAAGTGATGCTTGTCCTTGTCTCTGTTGTTGAAGTTGTGATTAATTACTAAATTCTGGATCATCGCTATGCACATCCAGCTTAAATCTGTTGGGTACAACTTTTTTTTTTTCATTAATTTGTGGCAGCATGGAAAATTAAAGCTTGTGGTTTTATCTGACAGGTGGAATAAAGCACACATTGTTTGCAGTGTCATTAGCTTGACTTTAAGCTTACAGTTCGGATTATTTTATTGCAGTCTTGCTGCTCATCATAGAAAAGGTTAAGAGATAAATAATACATATAGTTTTTCATTGTTATCTGAGAAGTCTAAAATATATTCGCCGTTGCAAAACATCACTTTATTTATCTCCCACATGAGATACCCCGAGGTTGACCACATCTTGGGTATCAGATAATGTCACAGCACCTAGAAAGCCTTTCAGTTTTGTTTTTAATCTGCAGTAGCCAATTCAACTGAATTTGGCGAGCTAACCAAACCACAAGATAGTAATAATCTTTGGTTGGCATCTGGTGGTAAACATGTATCACAAGCTCGTTTCTGTCTATTTCTGGCATCCAAATACCACTTTCTATTTAAATGTAAGCTGTAACTCAGCAAGTGGATCCGGTCTTTTTGATGTGTAACGACTCCAACAGAGCGGTATATGATTTTCCAGCCCTGATGGGGCAAGATAGCAGATGAATACTGACCAATAGCTAATGCCTGTAGACATCAAATCATGGCTGGAATACCTCAGTTATATCAGCATTTTAGTCATCTCAAATCTTCAGACTCAGGATTTTTTATCTTCTCATATCAGTTTAGCTGTTTGTCATTATTAACATAGCATAATAGTCATTTTAAGTATAGCAGAAACTACTATCGTACAATAATGGAAGTGTTTGTATTACAGTTGCACAGTTTAGCCCTGGTGAAACAAAGGTCTGCACTTCCATGAGTACACTGCCTTTCATCCAGATAATTTCGTTGTCTTGTATTATATTAACAGCATTTTGTAGAACTATATGGGTGTACAATACTGTTTCTTGCTGTTAATAGAGTCATAAAAACCTTAAATCCCATTGTCGCCTTTAGTCATATCACCATTCAACCTTTAAATGGAAAATAAGGCACATTAATTACAATAAAAACAGGGATGTCTGTATAATACAATAATGTGGTTTGGACATTGGAAAGTTCTGTAAATCACACCGCTCTTAATAATCTTATCATGTTATGTGATAATAGCAGGTTCATTCTTTAAGAGGCGCCTCTGACAAAATGACAACATCGCAGTCGTCAGTGACACATCACGACTTGATCTCACTTAGAAGTTCATAACAGTCGCTGCTAATGTGATTATAATTGGAGAGCCAAATTCATTGTCTCTGCTAACTACCTAATCATATCTCAGTATTTTAAACACACACAAGTTATCTGCTTCATGAATATGTACTTATGATTTTATTGGTTTTCATAAGCACGGGAGAAGGGCTCTGAAACTTTTGGATTCTTGAAACTATTTCTTTCTTATTTAATGTCGTACTTGCATTGCTGTCCCTAATTTATGACAGTCTAATTCCTCGTGCATGCGACTGTGGTCAGCGATGACCTAAGATGCCTTTCTGCCCACGAAAAAGCCCAAAGACAAATTCCAACACAGCATTTAACGTATTTGGCCGATAAATTGATATACTCATATCTGGTCCCATATCATGCGATCCTTATCTAATCTTTGAAATCTAATCGAATTGGCAGGTGTAACCGCACGGTCTGTCTCTCAGTGACAGCGAGGAACAGGCAGGTAAGGGATGGGACGGTCGGAGCCCCGCGGGAAGGCAGGCAGGGAGACCGTTTTATCTGAAAGAGATTACTGAAGGCAGCCGTGCCCTCTCTCCTCGGCTGCCAGGGCGCCCTCGCTTTGATCCTAACTCCCTCTGAATGGTAATCACTTGGGAAAAGGTCCCAATTATCTCCCCGAAACTCTCAGAGGTACAGTGTCCCTGTCGCTCTCCCACAGCCTCGGATTAGACACAGACACACACATAAAGACAGGCGCAGAGACACCTACATACTGCATATATGTGAGTCCTAAAACACACACTTTAATGCTAAAATTCCTTCGATTATGCTCATTTTCTGATCCACAAACTCAAATCATAAAGAGATCATTTGACATTTTTTTAAATACCCTTGTTACCTGTCTTACCTGGACTTTATTTGTGAGGATAAATTTAATCTTTATGTGTTTCATAGGAGATTGGTTCTGGGTGTGTTTGGCTTAACTTAGCACAAGCAAAGGAACCAATGACATTAAGGTGAAATAAGAAGCCTGACACTAGTTGCTATGCCACTTTAGTCACAGATTTTAGCCTTTATATTTATTTTCAAAGACACACGAATAGGTATCGTACATTATCAGCCTCAATCCAGAGCAATTTTATGCATTTACCCTTAAATATGACCCCAGTTTGGACTAAATCCACCAACTGAATATGTTCAACATAAAGATGAACTAACTCTGCAAACACGCCCTCACTCTGAGAGCACACACACACCAATAAATACAAATACATACACCCAGGAAACACATACAGTGACCTGACCTCAAAACCCACAAAATCGATAATCTCAGCAAGTAAGACACACAGCACGAAAACCAAGCAGGCGCTTATTTATGAACCGTGTCCTCTCGCTTTGAAAAGTGTCTTGAACCGGACCGTTGAGCCGTGCAGTGATTACCCCGGAGGCTCAGAGGCAAAATGCATAAATACTCACTCAGCAGGTCGCTGCGAAAGATCTTCTAGCTTGACTAACCAGGAAATTACATGTTGTTTTCAAATGCAGGTATCTCGCCTCATCAAAGCGACGCGATTAAAAGCGAAGGCGCGGCCGAGCCGATGGATCAGAGCACGAGTCGGTTGGTTGCATCGGCGGGAGGTGAAAATATACAGGATCTAATTTTATGCAGGAGGTCCAGAGATGGTGTCGGTGATAGTGAAGTGGAGAATGTTTGATTGAGATAAAAGACTGCCTTGCCTTTGAGCGCTGGCTGATTATGACTGGGCAGCAGATCAGAGGAGCGAGAGAAAGTAAAATGGATGGATGGCTGGATGGATGGATGGGTAGATAAATGGGCACGGCTGGGTAGGTGTGCGGACACTAGATGGATGGTGTGTGGGCACGGATACATCTGGGCGGTCGCACTTTACATAACAGAGGCTTTTCACTGTGGGATCTCTGGAAGAGATAAAAACACAATTCCAGCGGGCAGGGAGATGTGTAATCGGCCGGGTATTTCACCGTCGATAAACTGTTTTCCTGACAAAACATTACAAATCTCTACACAGCCAAAGGCCTCAGAAATATTCACGGAGCTTCTGCTGCACCGTTGCCTGGTACATCGGGGACAAGGCTTTTCCCTGAGTCACTTCTCATAATGTGATTTTCGCCCTTGAAAATGTAATCACACCCTTAAAATAAGGCTCGCAGTGCACTAATCCCCTCCAGTGTGCCTAAGTGCTGCAGTGAGATAAAAAAAAAAGCATTGAATCACTCATCCTTTTTTTATGACCGTATTAATTGTCCTTGCTTTTTCAACAGTATCATGATAATCCCAAATAAGTTGGAATGCATCATCATTTTCACAGAAGAAAATAACTCAGAAGCACAGATTTCCTCCTAACCTCAGTGGAGACCAGATACTTCGCCCAAAATCTGATAATTGATTCTCAAAATTCACAAACATTTCTGCTAACTTTGCACCCTAAAGAGTGCACTTTAATTCTCTCAGTTGATAGAAATGAACAGCTCCTTGTCACTTTCATGTCAGTGTACAGAAATGACAATAATACTTCTCTCTAAACCCTTAAAGGATTTCGTGGAAATGACCATTTTCTGGAGTCTCCACTACATGTGATGCAAATCTAGACAAACCCACAGAAATGTACCACTGAAACGTGAACCAAACTAAAATGAATTCATTGTAGTCGTGTACTCTTATGTGAGTTTTTATTTTCAACTAGACTGAGAGCCTATGGCCATGCTAGTGGCTCTGTGAAGGTTTAGTTGGACGCAGCCTTGAGATAACCACTAACGTCTGCATGCTAACAAGCTCAAAGCGATAATGACACAATGCTGATGCAAAGTAGGTATAATATCCACCAGGTTTACCTCTTAGTTTACCTTGTTAGACAGATGAACCAAATAATGGCATTGGGTGAAAAGTCACTGCATGAAGTCAATGTCCTGAAGTCAAATTTCATGGCTGTCCATCCAATGCTTGTGAAGACATTTGGCGAAAAGACAAAAAATACAATCTCAAGGTGGTGCTAGAGGAAAAGTCAGGGGATCTCTAAAGTCAGTGGGAGTCATTCTCTTTCATCAATTCGGCAATCCCTCAAACAGTTGATAAGATATATTTGTCTGGACCAAAGTAGTGGGCCTACTGACTGACATCAGCACCCCTAAGGCAGCAAGCAAGATATAAAAATGATCTTACACTAAAGCCACTTTATCTTCCCGACATAAATTACGATACTCAACAGAGCAGCTGGCTGGGTCTTGGTGTTTGAAGCAATCTTTACTTCAAACTGTGACTTCCTTGCAGCATGGGAGCTGCAATCTAGTTAGCATATGCTATAGCCTGCATGACTGCTGGGAACGTCAACTCCAATTAGCAAGCATATTCTCTTTTTAAATGAAGTCGTGAGAAGCAGAACTTTTCTTCCAGGATGTCAATCAAAGCTGTCAACAGAGTTGTTGACAAGTGTGTCTTCGATTTCTACACCTGTGAGTTCCTGCAGATGCATTTTGAAACACATGTCTGTTTGTACATGCACACACACCTGCAATGCTTTAAAAGTGCAGCAGGGCTTTATTTCTTTAATTTTCTTTGTTCCAAATTACACAAAGTACAGAACAAACAGAAGCAGGTGTGTGGTTCATGATCAGTGTAATCTGTACATCACCACATATTATCTGTATCCTGCTTCACATGTATGCTTTTAATAATGTCATGCATCTGATCTACCAAATCAGCAAGATGGCGCCGAGGATGGCTGCCGTGCCTGGAGCTCTCCACTCAGCTTTGCTGCACTATTTGCACTATTTTGTTATTTATTTCTTCTTTTAAGTTATGCAACCTGCTAAAGAGAGCCCTATCATACAATATGATAGAGAAAAACTTTCATCGCCACCGCCACCAGCGTACAGCGGTGAGTCTCCACAGCGGAGCCTGCCTGTTGTTGAACCTGAGTCGCGGGTCGGAGTCCGGCTGAGGCAACAAGCTGGATGAACTCCGGAGCAGGATGGCGTTTCAACGAGGACATTAAAAACTGTAACGTTTTGGTTTTCATGGAAACTTGGCTTGACAGCGCCAACCTGAGGAAAGTCCTGCCGAGATACCACCAACAAATCAGCTGTGCTAAAGCGCGTGGTGGTGAGACACACGGACGCGGTGATAAATCATCGGAAAATGCATCCATGACGTCATTGTACCGAGGATTACTGTGCGGACATTCCCAAATCAGAAGCCCTGGGTTAACGGAGAAGTCCGTGCCAAACTTAAAGCACGGACAGACGCCTACAACTCAGGTGATTTGGAGGAGTACTCAGGAAGTCCAGGTATGCGCTCCGGAGAGCCATCAGCAGCCCAAAGAGACAGTACAGGGACAAAGTGTGACAAAGGTGATGTTTGCATCTCTGCCTGACGAGCTGAACACTTTTTATGCCCGCTTTGAGAGCACCTCTCCAGCTCTGTGGAGGTGCAAAAGGCTCAGGAGGACCTACTGCCCACCTGTGATATCCAGGGCAGACGTGTGCAGAACTTTAAAACGGATTCAACACACGTAAGGCTCCTGGACCTGATGGCACCGGCGACGACGAGACGGCCTACAGAGAGGAGGTCAGAGCCCTGACATCTTGGTGCAGAACAACAACCTCCATCTCACATGTCAGCAAAACTAAGGAGCTGATCGTGGACTTCAGGAGGAGGCAGAGAGAGGAACACGCCCCCCTCTCCATCAACGGGACTATGGTGGAGAGAGTCAGCAGCTTCAGGTTCCTCGGGGTTCACATCAGTGAGGACCTCACCTGGACTCATCACACTGACTTTATCACAAAGTCAAGCCAGACAGCGGCTCTTCTTCCTCCGCAGGCTGCGGAGGCTCAACATGGACTCCAGGATACTCTGCAGCTTCTACAGGTGACCCATAGAGAGTATCCTGACTGGTGTACAGCAGCTGCATCGCCCTCAACCGTAAGGCTCTACAGAGGGTGGTGAAAGCTGCTCAGCACATCACCAGGACGGAGCTGCCATCCATGGAGGACCTCCTCTACAACCCAGCGGTGTTAGGAGGAAGGCCACCAAAATCATTAAGGACCCCAGTCACCCAGCTACAAACTGTTCTGCCTGCTGCCGTCATCTGGCCGACGGTTCTGCAGCATTCGAGTCTGTTCCCGAACCACCAGGCTCAGGGAAGCTTCATCCCCGCAGGCCATAAGACTTTTGAACTCTGTCCACAACACCACCACTTTTTAAATAACACCTTTCTTCTTGTTGTTGTAATATATTTTTCTATTGTATATATATCTTATTGTTTATATGTTCCTTATAATACTTAGTTAAATTTACAGTTTATATTTTATTTGTATAACTTATATTTTAAGGCTCTTTTATTTATTTATTTTATTACTCTAGTTTATTATTTATCTTAATTTTATTTTATTTTATATTTTTATTTTTTATATTATTACCTTTTTTTTTCTTGTTGAGAGCCTCTATTGTTGTTAATATTCTTTTTAGCATTGTTAGGAGAGCCTGGGATTTAAGAATTTCATTACCAACTTGATTGCTGATGTAAATTGTGTAATGACAATAAATTCTTGAAATCTTGAAATCTACCACTGATAAGTGTGTATTGATGAATGGTGAAGCCTAGTCAGGGTTGTGTTTAAGTCAAGGATCATAGTGAGCAGAACTCCCTACTTATCTATAGAATTAAAAGTTCCTCAATTCTTCTGCACATACCTTATATATACTGTAAAATGAAGAATATACTTCTCTGGTCTGCCTGTAAAGTGGGTGGTGAGATAAAAGTAAAAAGATTTCAGCCTCTGGTCAGATTAGTTATGGCATGGTATAAGTTCTTGTGAACGTATGTAACGGTGATATATGATGTAATGCATCAACATATATGGAGAACTAAAATGATTAAAATTCATCCTAAAGGGGAAATTAATATATGTTGTGAACTATTGGACAAATTAAAACTTTGACTTGATGATTGTGATGGTAATGTCAGGGGATTAACATTTTATTCATGATTATAATTCATCATGAGTGGAACATGAACGCCTGCACAAAATTTCACAGTAATCCATCCAATAGCTGTTGAGACATTCTTAGTGGTGGGAAAGTCACAAGATCATCAAAGTCATTAGTAGTCATCGTCTGGGGACCATGAGTGTGTGTTAGAAATTTCATGAAAATCCATCATATAGTTGTTGAAACATATTCTGAACTGAAGTGGTGGATTGACAGATCAACATTTCCTTCCTGAACCAGCATGGGTAAAAATCCATGAATCTATCAATACTTAATTTGAATATTTAAAAAAGCAATTGCTCAAAACAAAATATAATGAGGCATGTGGATACAAAACATAAATTCATGAATATAGTCACGATGCAAACAGACAGAAATTCAGAAATTCCCTGTTGTTGGAACTACAGTGAATCCTGAAGTGCCAGAGAGTGCACAGGTGTGGGAGATAGATATTTGTCACTGATGTAATGGACTGTCAGTTTGCTTTAAACATTCTGCCGTTGTTGTCTCGCGATGGGGCCGCTTTCCCTGCGGAGGAGGCGTGATGGAGCACATTCTGCATAGCTGGCAGCGGCTGGCCTTGTTAGCTGTACCTGATGCCTCAGCTCCTCTATTGTGAGCCCCCGCTCCCCTCCCCACCACCTCCCTTTAGATCAGCTCAGCTCGCCTGGGATTACACAGAAGGCAAATAGGAATCCTTGGACTCTTACTTGCACACACGATCATAAAAAAAATAAAATATTCATGAAGACACACATGAATATTTCTTCATGTGTTCATATGCTGATGCGTTCAGTATACAGGGGATCCGATGCCCTGCAGATTTATTTGCATGCATAGTGCATATCTACAGAGGCACACAGTTCAGCATGCATTGACACATGGATGCAATATAGACGACATTGCACACTATTGTATTCCGCTCTCATTATTTTTATCTCATGTTCAGGGCAACTGCTGGATGCTCTTTTGTTTCGATTACAACATTGATTTTCCAGTGTTACAAAACTGTGGGGAGTCGCGCTCTCAGCTCCCTGTGTTCTTTGCTTGGCACCGAGCAGATACACGTGTTTTAAGAGCACCAGGTTGCTGTTCTTGTTGTGTTACTGTTTGGCTTAACCCAGCTGTCTGAGAGCGGGGCGCCCTGCCAGAGCACACCTGCCCCCCTGAACCCCTGGACAGCAAGGCCAGCACCAATCACGGTCCCTCAATGCATCATTAGTAAATGCACCGACCTTTACATCAAAACACAAACAACAACTTATTCAGGTCAAGTCCCCTTAAAGGCGTCTGCAGTGCGTTGAATTAAAAGCGGTGACAGGATGATGGATAATCCACATACGCGAGCTGGCCCAGACTCAGTTCGCCAACCACTGCTCCTTGCCTCTGGGAAGAGATACACTGCCGGCATGGAGATGGCCTATTTCTGCAGGAAATAGAGAGGGAGGAGAAGGAACAGAAGCAAAAAAGGGAAGCCCTGGATGTGATCACCTTGATAACAGTAGGGGCTGGGAACGGGGGGGATATTAATGTGAAGAGGAGAACAGTAGTCTCCGGGTTTAACAAAGATTTACCACCCCAGTAGAACACCTGAGCCCCTCCAACAGCCCCAAATGAGCCCCTCTAATTGGACTGATTTGGCTGACCAGTGCAGCCTCTGCCAGCCTGCAGCCCTGGAGGAATGAGAAGAAAGGGAGGGAGGAAGAAATCGGAGGAGGAGCAGGAAAGCACGGAAAGAGGGGAAGAGCAGGAGATGCTGTCTGGCTGCAGATGAGCTGTAGTTACAAGAGCCATTAGCCACCCTGTTAAACTGCTCTTCTTATCTTAACACCAGGAAATAGATCGCTAAACTCCTTTGTTTAAATCCCATTCTGGAGGAAGAAATCGTTACATGAGAAATGTGTCTCAAGAAGGCCACCGCTTTATCCTTAAGTCCTAACGTGGCAAGGAACTTATCTCCAAAAGTGCTGTCGAGAGGCGCCGATGCTTGAGAGGGGAGGAATCAGAATTTTTTTAACAGATTTCTGAATGTTCGATTCATCTCGTCAGCAGAGGTGAAGGATCACGTTGCGGTGACAAAGTGTTTTTTTCTGTTTTTGTAAAACAAATGGTGTGAAATGTTGCATCTTGTTTCACAATGAAGTTTTGTTCTGTCTGTGACAGTGAGATCCTGTGAGCAGCTGTCTGCCATGTCAAGCAAAACTGAGAAATCTCAACAAAAAAGGAGGCATAATGACAATGAAGTAAAGGTAGTTTCTGTGCATTTTTCCATGGCAGTGAGTTTGAAAAGTTTGACACTGTGGAGTCTGAACACATTTTGTGTCTTTATTACTCAGCTGTGATGATAGCCGTGTTCAGTTTTTATGTATGTTGCTGTCTCGGCTGCCAGCGTACTGTAAAATGATAAGAACTAATGACTGCAAAGCTGACAGGCATCAACAGATAATAGCGTGCCCACAAGTATCTGGATGAGCCGTACGTGTCTTAAAATTCACAGCTTAAGCTGGAAACTGACACCACACAGTTAGTAAAGCACAAATATCTGTCCTGCGCTCAGTTACTAAACAATCAGATTACAGTGATTGACAAAATACAGCAGGTAAACCGTTTTTTATTGGGTGACCATGGCATATTGTGCCCCGCAGTGACAGGTGTGTCATCACAAATTCAATCAATTCCCAAATGGCACTGACCAAAAATACACACAATGCTTTATGTTTGTTTTGATGTAAGTTATGTCTGATTGTGCTCCCTTAAGTAATATTTTAAACAAACTTCAACATTCAGTTATGACAGCTATTGCTATTATGCAATTAAATTGGCTCATGAATGTCCTTTCGAACAGAGGAGCTTTACGGGGAAAGGACAGACTGTCTTCAGGTGGGCTAATAAAACAGCACGTGCGACTCAAAAGCTTAGATAGGTCGCTAATTATTCTGAATGAAGAAAGTCTAGAAAGAGTTTTGAATTAAACACTAACTCTGGCACTCTGTGATGCTCTCAATAAGGCATTTTTTATCATCTTTCTTTATTATTTAGACAAGCTAATATTTGCAAACTAGCGATAAACACAAAGCACAGCAGAAGTTAATGGGAATGTCGTTTGTTTTGCAGTTTTGACTTGATGGTGATGTTGGTTATGTCGAACACGAACGTCCGTACCAAGTTTCATGGAAATCCATCAGACAAAAAATATTTCACAAAAATAACCCAAATGTGAAGCCAATGAGTAAAGGAGGAAAAGCCAGGGGATCGCCAAAGTCTGCAGAATTCATCCTCTCGGGATCATGAAGGTCGGTACAAAATGCCACAGCAATCTATCTAATCGTTGTTATTATAGTTGTTATAATATTTCAGTCTGGAACAAAATGGTGGACCGACTGACAGCCGCTGCCGTCTACACAGCCTCGCCACTTGCATGACTAAAAAAGCCACATCAGACTCAACCAGACACTGACATGAATGCTTTATATGCTTACAGAGAGACCCTGACCTTCAAGGATCTTTGTGGATGTAGTTCATAATGTACAGAAAAATGGGGATTTGTGTGATTACAGGGTTGAAACATAGTTCAAAAGAAAAAGAAAAAGAAGACTTAAAGGGTTTTTTATGAAAGATGTCTCTGGGCGTAAGTACAGATAGACACACATTTGTTAAAATGGAGCCTTATCTGTTCCAGGAGACAGACGACTAACAATGCTTCAGAAAACAATGTCAGCGTGGGTTGGCCTTGAGGTTACAAAACCACCATCTGACTTCCATCTTTATCAGGCTCTGCAAGGCGACAGTGCCAACAAAAACCCCGTAGGAAAGCTTTTATTACGTTTATCTCCTCCTTTCCTAAAAAACAAACAAACTGTGCCTTAAAAGTTTAAAAAAAAAAAAAAGCTGAGGATGCAGCGGGAGGCAATGATGACATCCACTTTGCGAAGAAAGTCGAAAAACTTCCACATTCTTGACGTACCATTAGTGGGATGTTTTGTTTGTGTTTGTTTACTTTTAGTGGGTCATTTTTGTTGTTTTGATATCCGACACGCCAACGTTTCTTTCTTCGCCTCGGCTGTCAGTAGACTACGCGGCAAAGCTCTTAAAACTGGCTGACAGGCGGTGAGAGAGGCTGGTAGCAATGCCCACAGGTTCCTGGATGGGCCATGATTATCCGTAAAAAAAACAACAACAACAAAAAAACTCCACCAGCTACACCATCTGGAACTTTCCAGCCAGTGAACCTCTAAATGCTGTGTTGTATTCATTAGTGGGCCGTTTTGCGTAGTCTCTGGCTGGCGGCTGTGCTGGGCCGGGCCGGGCGGCTTACGAGTGACAGGTTGGTGACAAGGCCTTCATAGCCCATCACGGGCGCAGGAAGCCCGAGTCGCGGTGGCGTCCCAGTCCGCTCGGTTGTGCGTCGCGCAGCCCAGATCTGTCTCGCTGCTTCTCAGCTGTGACTGGGTAGCGAATCCGGTGCCAGACGTGATAAATATTCCATCTGCTGAGAGGCCATTTCCCTCCCCTGATCCCCTGCAGAATGAGCCATGAAAAGACCAGCTTGTCTGCTTGTCTGTCTCTAATGTGTAAGTGTGTGTGTGTGTGTGTGTGTTTTCTCCTCAGAGTCTTGTCACTTTCTCTGTCTTTAAGTTTGTCAGTCTATCTCATCCGGCTGCTCTTCTGGGCACTGTCTGTCCTTCTTTCTGTCTGTCTGTCTGCACGTCTATCTCCTCATCTGTGCGTTTGCTTGTCCATAAACCCGTCTACCTGTTTGTTTCCCGCCCCTAGGTATATCAGCCTGTCTAGATGTCTTTCTCAATATGCCACGAGCGTGCGTCCCACAGATTTTACCTGCCTCGCTGATGTGGAATAACTCATAATTTATTATCTGCTCTACTTTGTTTGGTGAAGTTTAAAAAAAAAAAAAAAGTCCCTCTGTCTTCTAACTTCACCCTAATTCCTCTCTTATTTTATTAGACGGGCATTTTGGGGGACGTGGGAATATTTATTATTATAATATCTATTCTCTGCACCGCTGCCCTGACCCTTGCGGTCCTTACTTTTGATGGCTTGATCGAAGAATTTAAGCTTATTCAGGCTGAGAAAAACCCGCCGAAAGTCGCCGTGAATAAGAATGTCAGCTCTGACGTGTCCTCTGCGTAACTCCTCGCTATTCCTCCCTTGCTAGTTTACCCGTTTGCATGCCTGGTCTGTCTATACAATGTCCAGTGTGCTCCTCACTCGTCTCTTTCACTCAGTCGCCAGCATGCCAGACCTGCTGCTGGTGACGGCGTGGCATATTTTTGGAAGAGGGCCCAGGCAGCCAACAGTGAAATCTGCAGGGAGGAGAGGGGAGGTGGACTAGAAGACAAAGCAGGTTTCCCCCGAGAGGATCGGCTCCACCTCGTGCACATCTTATAATTTAACAGTAGCAAGACAAAGTAGGGTATGCAGCGGCCCGGGGACATAGTATTCCTCCGAGGTGATGCCTCCGGGCGGGTGACCTTCAGTGCTCTCGCTGTAAATCCTTACATTCATCTGGTGCGTGCACTATCTCAATGTGACAGAGAGCCTGGGCTTTGATAGCGACTTCTATTCAAACTTTAATGATTTTCAGGGCTCAGACTAAATCCTCGGATGGAGCCGCGGCCCAAACCTGTCCTCACACTGCTGATCTTGATGTACTGGGGGGGAAATGTACCACAAAAATGGCACTTTCGGACGGGGTGAGGAGGGAAAGATTTGACTCAGTGAGCTGCAGGGGTGACAAAAGTTGATCCAGTAGCCCAGGCTGAACAGATTAGGTGTTTCCACAATCTCTGCAGTTAACTGGGTTTCACTTGACTAGTTTTATTGCAAAAGGAGATCTCTGCCATTTATAAAACGTGACAGCAATTCCTTTTTAAAGGAGCAATAGGTGGTACTTTCATTGTCCCGCAGACCAGAATGTCTATAGAAGATGCCCAGAGGTTAAAAAGGGTTGGTGGTGATGCTGCAGGATCTCAAAGATGTAAACCCCATTTAGTGAATAGATGGGTTTACTGGGGAACTGTGGCTAAAAGATGAAGCCTGTGCTGAAGAGCTTTAACACACAGAGATGAAAACTGCATACTGAACATCTCTTCTTCATTGTCCTTCATCATCAGACAACATGCAAACTTCTGAACTAAACACATTTTCACACACATTTTCTAATTTCAAAGATGACCTTGCTAATTTTATTTCAGGTAAGTGTTTTTTTTTTTTTTTTTTTTTTACTCCGTAAGACTGAAAATCCAATCCTGCATAAAGACATCAGCACGCATGAGTGACTTGCTCAATTTCAACGGTGGGAGAGCGATTGCTTAATGCACCGAGCGCTGCTGGGAGGTCTGGCGGCTTTGATTGCCTCAGAGTCGGTTACAAGACAACAAAAGGTTTCTCTAACAAGAGTGTGTCTTCAATTATTCAAAAATGACAAATAAGTACTCTTTGGTGTCCACCACGCCTGCATCCTCCACAAAAGACGTCAGGGAGATATCATTAAACTTTAAATGTGCAGTGACGTTTCTCCTCGTGCTGTGCCAGGCGATGGGAAAAAAAAATCCTTTCATCATATCGTGTCTCTGTTTCTGTCCAAGTGTCTGTTAGCCTCCATTAAACACAGAAACTAGGGATCTTGCTGGCTGGTAGCGAAAGAGGAGAGGGAAATGGGCTTCTATCTGTGTGTTGTTCTCCGTCGCCTATGCAACAGTAAAGCAAGTGAAAGCACCACTTTTAACTCTGTTTTAACTCAGTCCTCTCATGGCTGAGCAGCAAAAGAGCGTCCCTCTCGAGATGATCATACTTGGAGTAAAATCCTAGAATGTGGGTCACTTTGTTTTGAAATAAAAGGCTTTACAATAACACTTTGTTATCTATAATGTGCTTTATTTCTAGATCAATAAGCATGTATTTCAAAGGCGCAGCCATATTTCACTCCCATTAGTTGTCTTAGGGCAAGCTCTCACATTGTTTTCCTATAGGCAGAAAGCTTTGAACATTTGAGAGGACTTTGGTGTTCAAATTCCCCGGCCTGCCTATTTTCTCCTCCTATATGCATTTGGGATATTGAGGCATTATTTTGGACCTGTGTCTATCACTCCTCTCGGTTAGGATAACAGTTTACTCACACGCTTAATTGCTGTGATCCGCGAGATCGCTGAAATGGAATTTAACAAGGCAAAGAATGCAAGCTGTCAGAGGATGACACGGGCTATTAACAAACCCCTAGTTTTACCACGTTATGTAAAAACACTTTTGGAAAATTAAAGTGAAATTTGCGTTATAAGCCTTAATTACACAGAAAACTAAAATGAGGTCAAAGTTGAAGCAGAAAACTGCTCCAAAAACAGGGCTGACACTGCGGGGCCTCCGTGAGTTTCTGTTTGTGGTATCATTAGCCAGAACTTCTTTAAAAATGACGCACCGAGGCTGCGGTGAGTCACTCGAGCCGCCCCAAATAAACTCAGTCTGAGGTGCTGTTCGTCATAATTCAAGTGTTTTGGTTCAGCTCCTGTAGTTTCAGACTGCGACGCTCTCGGTATCAAAAACATCCCTTCATGTCGCCTCTCTGAGTACCTGAAGTGCCTCCACGATCCACCGCTGATGTTTTGGTAAATGACCCAATCAGCAGGACAAACAGCAGAAACGAACTTCTCTCGTTGTTCACAACACCTGCATGCACTTGTTTCTTTCAGCCTGCACAGTAACTTGTCCCCAACAAAATCACAGGCAGCAACAAAAAAGTTCACGGCTATCTAAATGTTCACAGCTTCCTGTATAAGCCATGATAGCCGCTTATCAATCACGAGGTGGACACGCCCTAAAGCTTTATCATCTATTTTACTCTAAATGGGACCATTATATACAAAATAAACATCATGCTGTATTGGAGAAGACGGGAAAGTAACGATTGAGTCCGCACATCAATTAGGAAAATGTTTATTGAGATAATAAATCAAGTGAGAAGTAGTGTCATTTTCTCATGGACTTACAATCAATACAATCAAACTACTTTTTGTAACCGGTGGAGTCGCCCACTGCTGGCCAGCAGAAATAATGCAGGTTTAGGGTTCTTCCACATTGGATTCAATATTCAGACGAGAATAAACAGATGAAGCTGCATCCACTTCTTTCATACAGTCTGTGTCCTCAACCTGCTTCACCACAGGGACACATCTCACATTTTGAAAACCTCTGCTTTAAAAAAAATGTGATGGATATTGAGTTTTTCCTCCAGATAAGTCAGGTGAACCTGCAAGTGTGTCTACAATGATGCCACCGAATCTCAGCAGCTATGTGTCTTAAATGTTGGTAAGAGACTGTAAGGATGAACAAAACTAAAACACTGGTATAAAATGAATTGAAATAAAGTATTTCTCTTTATTACAAACTCGGCAATACAGCAATTACATAAAATTAGGAACAGGAAATGTCATTTTGAAAAGTATTTTCCACCGACAGCATGAGTTTCATCTCTTTATTAGCTTTTTTTTTCCCCACACACTTGCAACAATAAGTTAATGTGCTTAAAAGCTTATTGTACCTGTTGTTATGTACTTTGAGTTAAGACTGGGTATTATTTGCAAATCCATGAAATCTGTGTAAAAATGATACAAGAGTTTCAGTGCTGAATCCGAAAGTATTGACATGACGGTACCAGCAGGGTAACAGGCAAACATTTCTGGGTACAAAGTCACTGCTGCACACCTGTGTGAATAAGACTGGACATTACCAGTCAGCTGGAGGCTGATGAAGCAGCTGATGCCAGTCAAACAGCTCTGCATGCCAACGCTATGCTCGACTCAACAAAATGCCAAACTTCTCAGTGTATCTGTTTTTAATGTTGTCTGAACAAGAAGCCAGACAAGAACTTTGCTTAGATAAAACACATAATTTTCCCCTAATTTAGCTGAAGACCAAAGAAAAAGTGATCAGGAAAACAAATCTGATGGAATATTTGATACCTGCTTCTGACATTCTGTTATCTGTGATAAAAAAAGCCTTCAAATGGGACACCCAGCACTACTTATATTCAACTTCAGTCTCATAATGATAGAACTTTTATATGCAGGCCTGCATGCCCCTGCAGTCAATAAGACGGCCTCCTTCAGTGAGACTTTCAGGGTAATAAAGAAAGAAGATAACACCCACTCTTACAAAATGACTGTTTCGCGAACAACTACAACAAATTCTATATTTTCCCCCTTTACACAAGTAGATAACGTGCTTTGGAAACAGCTGCCAAAATGCATATCTGGCACTTTGGAAATGAACTCTTCAAGCAGAATATTGTGCATCGGAGGCGAGCGGGCGGCTGAGTTGCAGTGTTGTACGTGTTTTCATACCGAAGAATAAGCAAGAAGAGGGGAAGAAGACTTCAAAGCAGCTTTTTTCTGTGCCACCAGAGTATTCCACGGATAATAGACTTAAGGGGAAGATTTATCAAACAGCACACTGGAGGACTCTAATGTGAGATGTGAATGTGAGTGAGAGAGAGTTTGGCGGAGATGCGTTTAAGAGTGTGTGATAAGAGGAGTGTGTTTGTGTTGACGGGCGTGTTTGTTGCGAGGAAACATGCCAGTGCACGTGCTTTATAGGTGCGAAAAAGGCCAAGAGGCAGGTTCACGGGTTGCCATGTTTCGTTCTGAATTTTGCAAAGTGAATATGCTAATGAGCGGCCCGTCTGCCTACGCAAGCCGTCCACCTACAAACAGAGCCGGAGCAGGCACCGCGGGCCGCGGGGGGAAAAAAATGTCTCATTTATGCAAACCTCTCCTGTTGAACCCTGCCAGCTTTGATCCACGTTGAATAATTTCCATCGACGCGCAGTCGTCATCCAATCCAGAGCCCTATCGGTCACAGTGAACCATATTGAAAAAGAATTAGGCGCGCACTCATGCCCCATCATCAGGCTGCAAACATAAACATTTGAATTGATATGATGATTAAGCATGACCGAGTGGTTGTGCTCGGTAGAATAATGGCCTAATACTTATCAATATTAAGCAAGGGGTCTTTCCTATTACAGCCTCGCGGCAAAGTCATTAATTGTGTCGTGTTCATGAAAAATATGCATGAAAAATATGCAAATATGCCGTTGACATTCTGATATGTAAATGATGTTGCTTTTTTTTTTTTTAATAATGGAGAGTGGAGATTATGCACTTATTTGTAGATGGAGCTACATGAGAGCTGTGCAAAGGGGGAATCCGAACTCCCAATTTTTATTACAAACTCATTATTGTTTTTTTTGTATTTTGCCATTAAAGTCTGCATATATGACAAGAGAACAAAAATACAGAAGCCAAAAAACCATTTAATGCTGCCCAGTGCTTCACTTTAATCTGCTCCTCACACAAACCTACGAGCGTGTTTTAGTCGACGGCGTTACAGGACATTTCAAAATGTCTCCAGCCATGGCGTGTTATGTCTCGGCCTTGTTGCCAGACGACACCTCGCTGCTGCCCGGGCACACACAGACACGGCATGTAAAACTCACTGCTGATCTCAACGCGAGCACAAATTGTGACAAACAAACGGTGCGGCCGCTGTGTGAGTATTGATTGAAGTTTGTGAAGCCTGCTGGCGGGGTATGATGACAGGTGGGGTCGGCGGGACCTTGGTCCTGTGATGACACCAACACCACTGAGACCGAGAGAGAGATGATGTGACATCAGGGAGAAAAAAAAGACAGAGGTACATACTGCAGCCCTGGAAATCACATAAAAACTTAACTTAAATGTTTTGATTTGTCTATTACATTAAATATTTGTATTTTGCAATATATCGTATTTTATACCCTTTATCAAAACTGCAATAAGCACGTGTGATGGTTATTTTAAGTGGATGAAGTTTCGCTCAGTGAATTGCTAAGTGTGCAGCTTGAAGGCCATAACAAGAAGTCAAAACTTGCTCAGTGCGAGAAGCTAAGAAGCTTTCAAGGAGATTTACCAGCTTGAATCCTTGGACTTGAAAGAAAAACTCAGAAACTAAAACTGAAGTGAACTTGAGCAAAGTACAATGTCCTAAACTGCTCAGTACGCTGCTCGATGGGTGACAATAGAAAAAGAAAATTATACCGGAAGTTCTTGTGGATAAATAAAGCTCAGAAAAATATTAATCTGGAGGGTCCTGGGGGTCTACTGGTGGAGCGGATGTGTATCATGTAAAGCTAAAACTGCTGGAGGTTTTATGTTCTGCTGACAGTGATTGTTTTCTGTAGGAGGAGTTCAACATTTGTTCCCCATATTTTGTAATATGCTTTATTTTTTGTTATGTAGCTTTTCCTTTTCCTCCTTTTACAAATGTCAGGATTGTTTTCGTCTGTTTTGTCTGAGCTCAGTTTGTCACAGGATCGTTGTTCATTGTAAAATATGGAGAAATTAGAATCACCTGGTTTGATGCAACAGATCTTCCTGCTAATGCAAAATGACAATCTCAGACTGCAAAAAGGGATGAATCAAAATCAATAACATTCATCCAGTCTGAATTCCTTCTCTGTGGCCATTCAGAGTGAGGATGGCATTAAAAAGAATCTCCTGCCAGTGACCAACACTTCAATTTTATCTGAGAAAACAGGATGAATACACACACACAATAAAACCTACAAATCCTGTATTCGTACCTAAAAACAAATCCAGGAGAGGATTTAAGAAACAGGACAGGAAAGGGAAAAGTGATTTGACAGGGAAAAAAAAAAACAGTCTAAGGGCAAACGGAGAGAAAGGTCATATATACAGACAGAAAGTGAGGAGGGGAGAGAGCGTTAC
Source organism: Scortum barcoo (assembly GCA_023238725.1). Lineage (NCBI taxonomy): Eukaryota > Metazoa > Chordata > Actinopteri > Centrarchiformes > Terapontidae > Scortum > Scortum barcoo. The sequence continues at coordinate 3,934,652 of CM041539.1, forward strand.
AAAGAAGTGTAAAGTGGAGGAGAGTAAAGGTGAGAAGAGGAATGATAGCGCTGAGGCTTAATTACAGGTCTGTCCCCTGTTCTCCAGGTCAGACCATAATTCACAGCCAATGGACGAGCAGTGTGTGTGTGTGTGTGTGTGTGGGATTTAAGGAGGGGTGGGCAAGCAGCCACCAGCTGCACAGAAAGTCCATAACCTTATCACAGCTCGGAGGGTCAAAGATATGGACTCAAACTACTGTAAATAATATCCTCATTGTGAGGGGACAGAGGGAGCGACGGAGGGGGAAAAAATGAGGAGTGAGAGCGGAATAAAAATAGATGGACAGAGAGGTCAAGAGACAGAAAGGGCAGGAAAGGGGAAAAGTTACAGGTGACGAGTGAATATAACTTTATATCTGTCTGAAAGTGAAAGAGAAAAAAAATATAGATTTCCATCATTTAAATGCATTATGGTGCATTTCATTTTCAGAACATTTTCTCCAAACAAAAACAAATAAATAGAAAAGCGAGTCCTCGACTTACGTTGGAGTTCCGTTCCTCACGGACGCGACGTAACGCGATTTTCGCCGCAAGTCAGAACTCACACACATGTGACAGACACACACATACTTTCACATGATGTGTAACAAACTTATTGAGGCGTTGCCGAACAAACAGCCAAATAATGAAAGTCAAAACGCTGTGTAGCATGCGCACACGCACACACCGTTAATACACCCATTCTATATATTCACTCACCTACGCTAACACAGTGGTAAAATCATAATCTAGGACATAAAAACACTGTACAGTATTTGTTTTAACGTTGCAGACGGCGGAATGATGGAACAAGACTTTCTTAATGAATTTATGGGAGGTGGCGATGTAACCACGAAACGCTGTAGGTCGAGGATGTCGTAAACCGAGGACTCCTTGTATTCTTGTTTTTTTTTCAACCTTGCACACCTGCTCCTTTTGCCACACTTAGCGGAGGTGTGATATTTTGTATCAACACTCACAAAAGAGGAAAATCACCTTCAGCTGAGCCGTGTCTGCACTTCGCTGTTTGGCTCAACATAAAAGGTGCTGCAGGTGACTGGAGGGCGATGACGCCATTTTAAAACGCTAGATTTTTGCGTACTTGGGAATTGTCTTCCACTTTGACCTCGATGGCGGCCTTAAATATGTTTAGATGCACTTAGGTAAGTAACAGAAATATTAAAATTAAATTAATTAAAAGTCGCTTGCTTGATTGAAAATTGTTCACAGCAATAAAGGAACAAATTCTGGTGCTGGAGCTGCATGTAACAGGTGCTACTTATCACTGTTTTGGCAAACATCAAACCTCAAACTTGTCCTCGAGGTGTGAAACAGCTTTTTTATGGTGCCATATGGACGACAACTCGGGCCTCGTCCACGTCACTCTAATCACTTCAATCAGCTTCCAATCACCCCACTCCTCTTCATCTCTCCTTCCTGGACGCCCCCTCAGGAAACAGTTTTTCTGCATATTTACACATCGAACGCATGGCTGAGGGAAGGTGTTGCTTCTTTTGGGGTTGACAGAAAGACGGTGCTAATATCCTGCAACTTCGTGATTTGATTTGTTTGCCGCATCTAAGATGAGAAAGAAGGATGGAGAGATAGATACAGGGAGTTCTTATAAAACCTCAGGGACAGAAATAGGAGGATGAATAAACTATATAACACCACACATGCAAAAAGCTCTGAAAAAGAGACACAGGGAGCGAATAAAATCTTAACATGGGCTCGGAGAGAGTAATAAGTTCACTCCGAATGCCACAGTTTCATATTTACCGCAGTAATTTTAAGCACGGTGATGAATAGATATCTTTAAACACAGACAGGAAGAAGTAATGCAACTGAGGGAAGTTTGGGGAGGGAGATGAAGGGAAACACTGCACAGAGTAGAAAGAGACACAGAGGGCTTTAACTTCCAGAGCAGGAGCTTTGGTCATGTATTCTTATATGGGAAGGGTAATCCCCATCATGAAACACACTCTGCAGGCTTTAAGCTCCGGCGGTGCTTTTGGGGTTTCAACCCCCCCCCCCTTTCTCCCGTCCTTTAGGTGACTCAACTTCCCCGCCATCTGACGAGCAAATTCATAAAGTTTTGCTCTCTCATGATGGAGTCCAGCTCGTGAAAGTCACTCTCGCTCCTTTTCGTTTGTTCTTCTGACTCTTCAGGCTGAGTCGGTCACCGTACGACAAATAATAAAATAATATAACAACACATAATATTATTGTTGTGTGTATGAATAAGCAGATCAATTACCAGACTTTATCAGATCACAGAATCATAAATTTTTGTCGCAACTCATGAGAGGAACGTATCAGACCACACCATGGACGCCAGCCAATCACAGCTTGCCGTCTTTCACACCTTCATCATGCGAACAGGTGACTGGGATGGAAATAGGTCAGCTGATCTGCTCCAGCTTCATCATTCCTCTTTTGCCAATGAGGCAGTGACATCCTACATGGGACAAGATTCGATATCATGTAATCTGATTACAGCGTTTGTCGGTTTTGGAAGTTAACTATGATATTGGCTGTTAGTATTTGTCAAAGTTATTTAGAAAATTATCTTGTTATTGTTCAGGTTATGTGTTTCTCCTTCATTCATAATATAAAAAACGTGATATATTTTATTTCTGGGACTTACTTTCAAACCACATCTACATTCAGTCTGGCCGGCGTGCACACTGATAATGGATGAGCACTTTAATGATAGCTTTGCGACTTGTTTCTTTCCTCGACAGAGACCTTGCACGGCAGGGCGGCTCCTGGGTATAGCCTTGAGAAATCATTTCCTACTTTTCAAAATTTGAATTTTAATCAACAAAGTTCATCGTTTATTTAATCGTCTCTCTCTTTTCGAAAAATAATTCCTCCCCCCCCTTTGTTTTCTCGCAAATTTGAATTTGAATCACCTAAGTTCATCATACAATTAATCATCTCTCTTTCAGCTGAATGTCAGGCTATATTAACAAACACAATCAAGTAAATTCAACAAAATATAATGAGTGAGTAAAATCAGTTTGACACTTTCTGATGGCTTTAATTCAGAAACATGCTTTGTTAATTAATGAGTGTATTCAATGTTCACTTGTTTGCACAAATCACTAAATTATACTTGCAAAATAATGAAAAAACAACAAAAACAAGGAGGCAAACTGTTTCTTGTTGACTTAAATGAATCAAAATGGAAGCATTAGTTTGACTTCATGTGTAAGTGATGACATCTTGTGCTTTTTTGCAGACTAAAGCAGGCCCCAAAAATAATTATTATGTGCAGAAACTCCATACCTCAAATAGAAACATGAATATATTAAGTTTACGCAGGTTTACCCCCCACTGCCACCACTGCTGCAACCACCTACAGCACTTACACTTTCCCTCACAGAAAATACGGTCTCATTAAAATGGTTATTTGCCTTTTAACAGCTGTGTATCTGAGAACTCTAAATTAAGGCACTGAATGGGTTTCACAGGTCCTACACCACCGTGACATTTTCTCTACCATGGATACATGACCATGTACACTTGCAGCAAAAGGAGAAATGATAATCACCAAGGTTGCACCTGTTAGACTTTCTGTAGTTCTGGGAATTATGTGCTGAAGGTACATGTGGGAGTGAAACCAGCGGGGAAGCTCTGTCACCTGGATCCGAGCAAAATACTTGTTTCTGAAATAAACACATTATGTCAGAATATCAGACAAGAAACATGCTTTTTTTTGTAACAGAAGGACAAAAGAAACTCATAACTCGCCGAACAAGTGAATCTGAAATTTTCCATTCATGCGACAAAAAGAAAAAAACACCAAAACTGCAGTTCTGGCACAGCAGTGAACATTATGAACAATGGCGGATGTCCTGTTAGTCTGGGAAATGAGTACAGCATGTGTGATGCTTATGCGGAGTGTAAATGAAAAAGCATTTTCTTGCCAGTGTCACACCATCACTCCTTTTGGCAGCTATTTAAGAGTGTGTCTGCGTGCTTCTTTCGGTATTTTCTCTCAGAGCTTGTTGTATGTATGCATACACGGCAAGTGTGTGTGTGGGTCCACGACTGCATGCTACCGTGAATGTGTGTGATTATGTACCTTTAGGGGTGGTGTCCGTATGTCCACACACATATTTGCTTGCTGGAATGAACTTTACATCCTCATTTCAGTGTTCAAATAGGATTGTGTGTGACCAAGCATGTGTGGCATGAAATAAGAAGTAAGAAAATAAACCTTTTTAAAACTGTACAGCAAATACTGTATGTATTTGTGCATGTTTAGTGTCACAATTGTAGGGAGTGAAATCTTTATTGCATTGAAATTGTATTGTGCTGGATGCCCGTTGATGCTTAGCAATTTCCCGTATCAGCCGCAGCCTCAGTGCGTGTACACAAGATATGATTTCACAATGCAAATAGTTCACTGTCACATGAGAGGCAAACAATATGTAACTAGGCCTGCCTGCAATTAAGGGAAATAATTTGGATATAATGTGAATCCGCTCAGTTTAAAAGCTTGATTTTGATGTGTTTAATGCAATTTTCATGTTATGCTTACTATCAGACTTTTTCTTTGCTGTGATCAAGCTGGTACAAACTTTACCGAGATCTGTAGGTGTTACGGATCATGAATACCTTCCCCTCACCAAATATGGCAAAACTATGAAATGAAAATTAGCTCCACATGAGCACATAACGAGACACACTTAAAAGCAAATTTCCTATGATTCCACAGGTGGTGCAGCTGTTAATGGACCTTGCGTCTCTGCATTCATTAGTTTTATTTCTTCTTTATATAGGTTTTATTTCTCTTTTTTTTGGCATAAACACGTCTAAAATGTAGAAAACAGGATACCACACTGATATGGAGGAGAGTAAAGACACTTAGATGAGGGTATCGACTATTTATAGCAAACGGTCATATGCTTTGTCCAAACAGGAGCTGCTGTTTGAGGAAGCTCTCAAAGAATCTGAAGAGCAGCGAGGAGTCTGCTGGAGGACTAATCAATAAACACATGCATGAACATTAAATCTTAAGCACATGAGCGGGGGCGGTGGTGGGATGAGTTCATGCGGCGAACAGTGGTGGCGTGAGCGTGTGTCATCAGAGCGATAGGTTGTAATAGTGGCGTTGCACACCTGTGCGAATCTGATTGGATGTCACCTGTCAGCTAAATGGCTAGTGAAAGAGCCTGCGATCATGAAGCATGCATGAAGCAGCTGATGCCAATCTGCTGATGCGAGCGCCACCTGAATCAGCACGACGCTTTGATAAAAAATTCACCAACCTCTAACAAAAATCAGCGGGGTTGTATGGAATCGCAATCTGAGGTCACGTTAAACAGTCGTGCATGCAAATATCTATTACGATCCAGCATACACTGTATAGGGATATGCTGTAATGCTGTCACTTCACTTCAGCTGCAGAAACTCGCGCCGCTGTTGATTATAGCGTTATTGCCGCCATTATCGTTATCACAGCTGGACGCAACAAGTGCAGACTGGTTCACTGGAGGATGCTGAAATGTGTTGTGGCAGCTGAGTAAAATGGCGAAAGAGGATTCAGGTTGAGAGAAAAAAGTGGAATGCGAGAGCAGAAAAGGTTATCACAGTTTGTCAGAAAGTAATTCCTTGATTCTCCTGGAAAATCGCAGATGATTTTTTTTCAGCAGCATAAAAGTGTCGGAGGGGTAATTTTCCTGGAAGTGCTTTGATTAAGGGCACCTTGACGGCCCTTAAGGGAAGGTAGAGAGTTCTTAATTTATGGTCCACCTCCACGTTCAAAGTTCTAATCACAGAAAACTTGCCGCTGTAACCAGTCCCTGTGTTAACGGCCCTTTCCTGCTATGCTATACATTTCATGAAATCCATTTTTTGAAGCAGAAACTCTTTTTCTTTCCCCTCGAAGGCCCATAGAGGACATAATGGGAAGTGAAAAACACTGTGCAGAATGACACACAGCCCCAATTAAGGTGTTTACATTCAGTTAAATGGAATTGAGAGGGAAATCAATTATGAGAAAATTAGCACTTTATTGCTAACCACCCTGCTCGCTGTTAGGAATGCATGTGAGAGCTGAACACCAGAGATGCCTTTTTAAGTGTCAGAAAGGCTTTGTCATGGTGGGATCAAACCTCGCGTGGTTTTACCCGAGCTGCTGTGTATGTGTGTGTGTTGGGTAGGGAATGGAGAAAGATGTAAAAGATCAAATGGCGCTGCGGTAAATATCAGGGAAGGTGAAGATGAACGCCCAGAGGCATTATTGCCGTTGTTTGATGATACTGACAGACATAATGGAGTTCTACAAATGTCTAAAAAGCCTCGGCGGGGCCGCGGATGCTCTGAATGTAAAAAATAAAAAGGAAAAAGAGAAAAGCGGGAGCGGGTAGGCGGGGGTGGGGTAACCACTCACTAAAATATTCCGCGGGGAGCAAAATGTTTGAAAAACTGCTGTGGGAAAGCATTAGAGCGTTAGTATTGTCCACCAGGGAAAGAAAACAGACAACGGCTCACTCCCCTAATCTGAGACTTCCTGCTGCCTCAGCTCAGCTTCATTCTCCTCTCCGACATGGTTCTCCCTCCCAGAGCACCGAAAAGGGAAGAAAATGAAAAAAAAAAAAAACAGGAGTCGAAAGCTGAAGTGAGGAGGTGAGAAGGTGAGGATGAGGTCCCTCCCTCCCTCAGAACTGAGATCTCACCTTGAAAAGGCAGCAGCCTCCTTGATCAATCTTTCATCGCTGTCTCCTGGCTGCCGGCCTCTCACCCCACACACCCCCCTCCCCATCCTCCCCATCCTCCTCCTCCTCCATCGCTCTTTGGTGTTATAGACCTGGAGAAACGCCTGCTGCACTGAATCACTCAGACGTTGCATTTACAGCCCCACCTGCCATTTCACTATCTTCCGCTCTGTGTAACAGCATACCAGCAGACACCTGACCCGCAACAATGAGAAAAAAACACAACAGCAACACGGCACGCGCTCGACATGCAGCCCCCGGATACGTACAGATATTTATATAACCTGAACACATATGGCAGGGCTCTAAAAACAAAGCTCATAAAGTATTCAGTTTAAGTCACTGCGAGTCAGCGAGCAGTTCACTGCTGCTGACAGCGACTTTAATAGGATCTGTTGTTGGAAATAAGTTAATTAATCTTGTCTACTTTTGCTCAACTCTCTCTTTCTTCATCTCCAGTCGCTCTGTCTCCTGATCACCCCGAGCGTCACCTTTTAATCCCTCTCACAGTCAACTCTCTCATTTCATCCCATCTTCTCCGATGTTGAACTCTCCCTCTGAGTGTCCCCTCTCTTATCTATTTCCGTCTCTCTGTATTTCTCGGAGGCAAGGGCATTAAGACCGAGGGCCAGCGGGGATATTTCTCAAGGGGCCCTGAGAGGAGAAACACGACGTCTTTCGCCGCGCCACACTGGGGCTGACACCTTCTGCTCGGCTGCTCGATCGGTTGGTTGATTTGCTGTTGTCTCCTTAAGATCTCACTGGTGGTAAAATGGCAGGTGTTACTTTCATGAGCGAGAAAAAAGCTTCTTAACCGATTATTTTTAAGAGCAGGATGGACACATGCACATCTTTATTATATTAAATATTATACACCATGTTAGAAATAACAGCGATGACTAAAAATAATATTCAAATATCATATTTATCATAAAATTATTAGAACACAAGAAGTTAAAACACCTATTTTTACAACTTTGAACCTGCCAATGAGGCAACTCTGCCAAACTAACTTCACTCAGCTCCAAACTAACTGACACCGTGTCAAAGAAGTCGTCGGTGTGGAAGCGTTGTTGTTGAACAGCATGACAGAAAACTGGAATACACTCTTTGCTCACAGCGGTTTTCTTATCGCAACTCAACAACCAACACGGCATGTCATCTCACAACGGTAGGCATACAAGTGTGAACATACTAGAGCTGGTATATTTAAATATGTTTGGTATATTAAACAGCTGCCGGTGTGCCCCCTGTGACAGTTTGACGTCTTGGTCCTGTTACAGTGTCTTATTATTATTATTATTATTATTATTATTAGAAAATAAGACAAAAACATTAAATCATTTTGCATATTTCTCAATAGTTCTTGTGTTGGGCTCACCAGCGAAGCTTTAATTGGTTGACTACAACTCATCGCCACACTAAGTGTTTAAATCCGCCGTGTTGCTTGACTTATCGCAGGAGCTTTTTTTTTTTTTTTTTAATTTACACCGGCTATTTTCAGACCAGGTGTGGGTGAGGGGTGTGTTTTCCGTTTGCGAGAGCACTGGCGGGGGGACGGGACGAGGGAATAAACACAGGAAGCTGTCGCCGCGTCCGCAAACATTACTTGCCATTAACGAAAGTCGCTGAGCAAAGAGATAGACAAAACCGTGCAAAGCTACAGGTAACTACAGGCCCATTCGGTGGGGAAGAGGCGGCCAAATCACACACACAGTTTGCTAATAAGAAGCTTTATCAGAGGGGTAACAAATAAAGTGAAGAGAGGAGCGGCTCATGAATAAATATGAAAAACATACTAAATACTAAAAACTAAAAACACACTAATATACTAAAAACTAAAGAATTAACACGTCTACCTCGTGTTTAAAGGCTCATTAAGTGCAAAACATGTGTAACGTGCACTGGCCTTGCGCTCTTATCAAACAGGACCATCCACCATTAGTAATTGATGGTGTTGATCCTCTAGCGGCTCAGATACACCTTCATCTCCTCAGGTAGATTGTTTTTTTTTGTTTTTTTTTCCCCAGCGTTTTTGTCTGGTAAACATCACCAACAAAAACTGATTCCATGAGGGGTAATTACAGCAACCGCAGGAAACAAATCAGTGTAGCCAGCAGTGAAATGTACTGATTTAACAAACCAGGATATTAAAACCAGCAGACCTGTGTCCAATAAACTGCTACTAGAGGACAAAGGGAGATTACAGGGCTGAGAAGCAGTAGCAGTTCATTGCTTTTACTGAGCAATATAGACATAGACCATTACTTTGGGGTCATTACACAGAATGATTCAGATGCAATCCAATATTGTAAATGAAAGAGGAGACCGAGCATCTGCCTGCATGTGGAAGTCAGCTTTTAAAATCCAAAAGGCAGCACGCAAAATGTGAGGAAATGCTGATTTGTTGATCTATTTTGGGGTTGCTAACCGCTCGGTTTTTGCTAACAGCATCGGGTAATGAGTGTATCCGCGGTTTGAGGGGGATGTTGGGCTTTCAGCCACTCGTCGGACAGCTGTGTAAAGCCCTGCTCCGCTAATACCTCTCCACCTTTGCACAGGTTTATGGCCACGGATCAGCAGGCTCAGTAACAAGGCTGACAGAGGCTTCTAACAAGTCAGGAGACAGGCAAACAGATGAACCTGGCAGCTCCTGTCTCTGAAGAGAGCTGCGAGGGAGGGGTGGGGTGGGGGGGTTAAGGATAAATGGGAATCATCCAGTCAAGCGTAGCCGAACATACTAGCCAATCTCAATGGGCCCTAATGACTGGGGAGGGATCAGCGTGACATGACTCTGGTCGGAGGATTTAGCAGCAGGGAGGGGAAATTTCAGAAGTCCCGCTCAGGATACATGGCAGAAGGGCAACACGGAGAGCGGAGGAACAACCGAGGCGGATCACCGGGTCGACCGCTTCAAAACATAAATGTCAGACGTGAACAAGAAAGTGGTTCCACGCATGCAAGTCTACGTGTGCACCAACACGGACAGCAGAAAACCATTACAGGGCCTGAGTCCAACTACATCAGACAAAAACAGCGAAGGCAGTTCATCTAAATAAACTCTGGGATTTTCACTATCACTGACTGGCAGAACGTTTAACTGATTCAGAGTCGATGCGAGCGTCTCCGTTCGCTGTTTGAAAACAGCCAGAGTCAAGCAGCTGTTTCCCGCTGTCTGTCAAAATTAGTTTTCCTAAAAAAATTAGTTTCCCCTGGCGGAAAAGCTTCTGACACAATTTCATTCCAGGCCAGAAAATAACATAATTTTAGTGTGTGCGTGTACTGTTTTCATCACCAAACCATTTCACGCAGTAAACTGGGTGGTTGCTGTGGACGGAGACGACCACCATGGTGATACAGACACTCAGGAGGAGGAGGTTTGAATCTTTTTAGTAAAAAGAATGAATGTCATTCTACCCGTGACTCCTCCACCCCATGATAGGAAATACGTGGAAAATGCAGGGACAATGATGGAAAGTAACCAAAAACATTGACTCATGCATAATTTTGAGAAATCTTTACTTTAATCGAGTATTTCCATTTTATGTTACTTTGCATTTCTACTTCACTACATTTCCAAAGGATATATTGTACTTTTTACGCCATTACCACTTTTCAAGAAAAAAAATTACATTAAAAACATGAAGTATACAGATAAGCTTATAAAACACATACTCAGAGCCCTTTGTCATGTCTCAGATATCTATGAGTTGTTAGCCGGCAAGTCCCGTTTAAACTTCTCACATGGTTTTTATCTAATATTTCACCAAAATAAAAAAAATAAAAACAAAAAAATGTGTAGTATTAGTGTTTTTTTATTCTTCCTCATTATCTTATTCATCATCTAACAACTCCTCAGACTTGTGTATATGTGTTCTACATTGTTGAACTGGTACATTTCCTCAAGGCAGCTTTGATTTTTGTGTTACTATAACAAATCTAAAAACCCACTGTACACTACCTACTCAGCATTTAGAGAAAAGCTGGCATTTAGCAGCTGCAGAGGCAGGTATTTACCTCAGGAGTTGTTAAGAGACCAAAGGTGGACTTTAAAAAAGAGTGAATATTAAATTGGAAACACGACTCCAACAGCAACAGGGATTGAGATGAAACATTAAAAAAAAAGTGGAATCACCTTGCTTGGAAACAGCATCGACATCAAATGCCATCCTTAAAATGACGCAACATTAAGATAATTACCACAAATAATAACACTTAAGAAATGCTACTACATAGGGGAGGGAAGGGAGGACAAAATTAGGCGATTACTTGTATGTCTGCATACCCTTCACATACCACATGGGGTGGTGTGAATATAAACTCTGGCATCCACTGAGGAATTATGCTATAGACAAACAGACCACACCATAATGACATATTTTCCTGCCCTACAATCATCGAATCTTGCAGACTATCGCTTTAAAATCAGCCATAAACAGACACAGCGTGGTTGATATCACAATGAGTGAAGAAAAAAAACCCCTAATTACTAGATGCAAATATCATCAAACTGTGAATAGCAGGAGGATGGATTTATCATTTAGCTAATCAAGAGGACCGGCAGAGAAATGCTACAGTCAAGACGTGCGTTCACATATTTCCATAGGCTTCCTTTCAACGGCAAGTGCAGAAGTCTTCCAGGGAGCCGAGGAAGGCTGTAAATATCCTCGGCATAGTGTTGATTAGCCGCCATCCTTTTTTTTAAGTATTGCATAATTCACAGTTTAACAGCCAAGTTTGCAAATTGATAGCAGAAGAAATTGAACCAACATTATTGCAGTGCGTGAATAAGTAATAATAAAAAAATGGGACCAGAGGGTGACAGCGCCCACAGATGCCAAGGATCTCATTCATTCTGGTTGTCACGACAAGCCGCTCTACAGCTTCAATAAAACCTTCGCCGCGCCTCATCATCTATCATGGCTCCGGCCTTGGCAGATTCTTGGCTCGCTGTCTGAGGCCAGCCTCTTGGTCTTATAATGCGTTTTAGGCCCTTAACCCCCCTCCGCTCAGGAGTGTACTACAACACAGCTCCCCGAACGCTGGAGTACCAGTACACTGTGTAAGTCCTTAAATGATATTGATGGGGGCTGAAGCCTCGTGAACCCAATGAAAGCTGGGGTGGCACACTGAGGATCGTTCTTCTGTGGCTCGAAGGCTTTCATCCAATCTAGCGGTTATCAAGATCGGATGCCGTCTTGTTCCACGGCTTGAACACGTAACCCTGGGTTTGTTCAAGTTGCTGATCAGACGAGAGGTCACAGCGGCTGACGGGGAGGTGGGGCTTTCACTTTATCTGCTGCCTTGTAGGATGAGCCCATGATAGCCAATCTGTGGCAGCTAAAGCTCTACTTTACCTCCTCTCCTGTCTTTTAGGGAGACCGTGTCCATTACCGTACTTTGATACCATCTGAGTAAGTCAAGTGGCTCTGACCTCGGAGGCTATCTGCTCATAATCCTTCATCTCAACAACAGCAGCGCTATTAAGGAGCAGCGAAAAGAGCCAAAAAAAAAAAGAAAAAAGAAAGTGCCGGAGCTTTGATAGTGTTTGAAGCTGAGAAAACCCCAAAAGCTGTGTTTCATGAAGCTACGTGAGTGCCGGTGAAAAATGTAACACCCTACCATCTGGGGGATAGATGTGGCGGACTATCAATTAATTGAAATCTGTGAAAGGTCACCGGCGTGATGGCGAGTGACCTTAGATCAATGGCAGTGGGTTGGGTCACACTTCAGTAGCAAGGCCTAAAGCCACGGAGGGCGAGGATCCAGGATCACACGGAAAGGGTGGAAGGGCGATGGACGGAGTTAAAAGCAGCAAATTAAACCTAAAGATGAGACGCGCGGCGACCGAAGGGATGAAGACAAGCCGGCGGTCATCTGAAAAGGACTTCCAATATTTTCCCTCACTCTCTATGGTTTTCCTCCTCTCTTGGCATCCATCTCTCAGTTCCTTTTCCCCCCCTCACTCTGTCGTTTGATCTCGCCATGGCCCAAAGTCACTCGGCAGACGGGTTTTATATCTTATATTCACTGTTCCACATGAGGGAGCGTGTCTTTAAAAAAAAAAAAAAAAAAAAAAGTCTTCTCAAAATAAATGAGGTTTTCTGAAGGCAAACTCAGGCGATGATGGGGGCCACGCCGACGCCGGCCATCGCAACAGGCATCAGTAATTCGATTTGAAGAAAATATCTAAGTGCGTGTGTGTGTGTGTGTGCATTCGTGGTCTGAAGCGGCGACACTGTGTAACCGCGGTCTACTTTCCCCTTCACTCCACTTCCAACGGCCCAATCGGATTAAGACAGGTGTAGGTGTCGACTGTCCTCCTCCACACCGGCATTTGCTTTTCTTGCTTCTACCTTTTTGTCAATTTCGGCGCTGCTTACAAGTCGTACTAAAAAAAGAAAAGCGAGGGCTTGGCAGACAGTAATACTGCAATGATCTGTAATGGATAACACCAGGGGAAAATATTTTCAATTTTCAACAAAGATGAAAATCACTTTAGCAGTGGATGCCAGTGTTAATTGGCTAGTGAAGCTGCTATAGTAAAAAGAAGAAAAAAAAAAAGCTGCGTGAATCAATATTTTCCAGAAACCCTCGGAGCGATGAACGCTGTGTGGTTGCAAGTGGCCAGTTTCTAAATGAACCGGCAGTCCGACTCAACGATCATATAAAGAAAAATCAATATCTCTGTTAACTGTCTATTGTTCCAAATGAGAGGCACGGAAAGGGCTTCAGTCAATATATTGCCACTGTCATCATCTTTAGGCCGCAACTGTGATTGACTGGCACACCAACACATGCCCACCACCTAATTGGAATTTACTCAGAGGAAGACAAAGAGAGCCGCCTCTCTTTGTCACTGACAGGAATGCCATGAGGCTCGGGGAAATTGAATTCACATCAAGAGGGATTTAATTAGACCACTTTGTACCTTTCATTGCGGCTGGATCCTATTTACATTCGCTCATGTCACTAAGCTTCCTCACCTTAGTTTTATTGGCTCGACTATTCTTCAGGTCTGTCGTCTAAAACAAATAAATAAATAAAGAGCGCACGACGCGTTCGGAGGAGCGAGATCGCGCTTTCATCTGTTTGATCGCTTGGTTTAAGAGGAGAGTTTCGTCTAATCCATACCTACACATATCATACAGAAAGGCTGGTTGACCCCAATGTTTAACACAAAAACTAAGGCGAGAAAGTCACACATTGAAACCTCATGATATCTAATGCGTCCATTCCCACGTCCATACAAAAGACACAGCAGCGTCGTCTGTGCTCCCACTGGCGAAATGCAAACATGTACCGGATGAAACGGGAAAGAAAAGCTGCTAATTCCTTATTACACTGTGTGTAGCACGTCAATCACGACACTCTGAAATCCCCTTTGAAATAAATCTTTATAAAAAACTGTATATAGATGTGCCAAAAAAAAAAAGACCTTGAAGGCAGGATTTATCAGCTTAGTTAAAGGGAGATGATCCACTGAGCGGAGATAGGAAGGGGATGCCCTGTCTTATTCTGAGCTTAACTGGAGACCCGCAAAAACCTGCGTATGATATTCACATGGATTCCATCCCAACGCCTGCAGGACATAAATGTACTGATAGTTAAAAAAAAAAAAAAAAACAGCGGTTTTACTTGATAAAACCAACATTAAAGCCGCTCTCACCCAACTCCCTCACCGCTAACATCTATGACAGGTTTCTCCATTAGCATTCGCCTCTATTTAAAGCTTCAACATGCTACTTTTTGGCCCGAGGCTCGGCTGTTTGCTGGTGGATCCGCCCTCCTGCCACTCATCAGATGCAGTCACTGTCATCTGTCATTCATCCTAATGAGTCTGATGAGTGATATCTCTGCGGTCTGAATATTAAAGAGGCAGTAAATCAGGAAAAAAAGATCTTCAGTTTAGCTGGGGCTGTTCGTATTGTGAGTGTAGTGAGTTATCATGAACTTTGTCAGCTCTAACGTCCACGTTTGCAGCTAAAAGACTTTGATAAACCGACTTTATGTAACACCAAACAACAGACAGCCAAAGCTGATGATGAGCTGTTGGACATAGTGAACATTTAGCCTGTGCAGAACCAGATATTTTTCTTAAGAGTTGGTGGAAACGTTAATCCACAAAATAAAATGAATGCTGGTTGCTAATATGTTTGCTAAAGAGACTTTAGGAGGTGGTAATATATCGATGTTGTATTTACATCTTGTTTTGCTCGCCCCAAGTGACTCAAAAAAAGATCTATTAATACTGTTTCTTAGTGCTTTATACTTGAGTTGTGGTATGATTATTGGACTGACCTCTCATTTAATTTTGCTAGTTAGCTGATTTCTGTTTTCAGCATTTTGCCCTATCATTTTAATTCAACAGAGAAAAATTTTAAAAACTGAAAAACTTTTTCTCTTTCCATAGCTGTGTCAGTCTCATCGACACTTTTTACGGCCATTTGTCTGTCGCTAGCTTGATTTGACGACTTCCGCGCACTCGTTCCCACTGACGAAGCCCGGATTAATCAGCCGTTTCTCCTATCAGGGTAATCAGCTGATTAGTTGAAGGACACAACAGTGATCACGGAGCAAATTGCAGATGTGGCAGGGTGAGTAAGAGGCCTGGAACGAGACTTGCCAAACGCTTTCCGTACGCGGTGATCCCATCCTTTGTCGACCATCTGCAAAAACAATCTGATCTACAGTAAAGCTGCAAGTCTTTTACTGATAAGTTTATGTGAACAACACTGGTTATAAATACTTCAGCGCTGTGTTTCTGAGAAGTTTTGTGTCAATTTGGAATGACAAATAGTTTTTAAAACTAGACGCCAAGAAGAGGAGTGACTCAGAGCTGTGACTCCACAAACAGAACGACAAACTCAGCTATTTGTCAGATGTGAAAACACACCGAGCCGCACAGTTGCTGAACGCAGCCAAAATGTACCAAGAATCCAAAAGTGAATTGATTTCAGCTGGGGGAGGTTTTATCAGGTTTCTCCAAAGTGGCATTTCTAACTTCGGGCTGCGGAGCACAACTCGGGAGTCCTTTAGTAGATGTTGTTCACTTCTCTTCTTAAACTTTAATGAACTGACTTTACCAATGATTTTTTTTTTTTTTCATTGGAGTTTCTCATTATTTGTCCCGATGATCATCTACAGTAATGGCGTCTATTTTGAGAAGAGCAGGACTTTTATATTTGGCACCGCGCTACCTGAAATAACTCGTCCCCACTCCATATGGTTTCAAATGTCCCGAACATTGCTGGAAGGCTGTTTTCAGCAGGATGGTGTGATTTGGTTGAGTAAACAAGAGGTCACAGAAAAATACAAATATATAACATATGACATATGCTCCTTGTCTAATATTATTTTAACTCCAACACATTGCATAGTGCAGCGTAGTAGTTAAATCAGACTTTGTGTGATAAATATTCTGGGAAGAGAGACAAGACACAAAGTGCCCTATCATTATTGCCAATTTTTTTTTTTTTTGCCTCGTGTATCCATAACATTTTCCATTTCTTGTTGTTGTTTTTTTTCCCATCTGCCTGGGTGATGACGTGGAACATGTAAGACACAGAGATATAATCAGCTGAGCGGGCCACGACAGACTCCAGAGTACGAACCATGTAAGAGTGTTGAGCCGCAAACTCTTTCATTAGCCCTCATAAATGTTATCTGGCACATATCTGAGACAGGCTGGGTGGATTGCCTGCTGCGATTTGGCCCGTTCTCCGCATCCCCATCCTCCTCCACCTCCCGTTGGCTTAGTCAGTTGACAGCCTGGCACCAAATCTGATTCCTGAGTCCCGATTTCACACTCTTCCTCTATTTCTATCTCAACAGGCTGAGCAGAGCGCCACGGCAGAAAACTGCAGCTCTGATTAGAAACCAATTAGCTGCCCAGATCTAGGGGCCTCTGCAGAAGAGGCTGCAAGATGTCATCTTGACTCGGCTGCTTGCTCCGGTTGGGGATCTCTGCTCCTCTGATTTGCTGGGAGTTCTCAGGGAAAAGTAAGACAGCAAGAGCCACTCCTTCAATATGACCTAACCTATATGCGAGCAGTGGCAGAGATTGATAACTGCAGGACCAGGTTGTGTCTCTGATGTAATTATGTTTCTCATATGTTCGGCTTTTGCATCGATAATTACCTTTGAGTCGACAAAATAAGCCTGTGGTTTTCATGAAAATAAACAGAAAGTCTGACAAAAGCTATAATTTGTTTGGGGTTTTTTTCAGATTTTTTTTTTTGTGTGTGGTGGCAGTGGATTCAGTTGTATTTGCAAAACTTTCAACAAAATAATAATTCCGGTAATAGACTTTCTTTTATTCTCTTTTTTATTTTTGTTGCCCACGCCAACTAAACAAGTTACACGAGCCAGCAATGCACAAAGGAAATGGATGACGGCACAAAAAGAGCTATTGCAGAATGTACAGAGTTAGTATGCAGTATGTCAAACTAAGAGACACGCCTTATAAGATGCTTTTTCCCCTAACAATGTGCACCTGATCTGCATGGTGGGAGATAAACGGGACTCCTAGTGTTGCTCAGGAAAAAAATTCACAAACTCAAGGAACAAACAGATTCATCTACATCCCAGCAAGATGAGTATCTTTGGTATTTAGCAGCAAAAAATATTGCAGGATGATGTGTTTGACTTACTTGACTTTGCCCATCCTGCGACATGTGACTACTGCATATGTGCACATCACAGTGTCGCTGTTGAAACGATATATCATATAGTATTACCTGTAGTTTTGGGCAAAATGGAAGTTACTGTGTCATTATATTTTAATGTGCGATTCCAGTGAATAATTACCAGTGAGAAACATGAAGAGGGTGGACTCATACATACAAGTAATTTGGGGGGTCAAAATCAATAAAATAACTGTCCAAGTTAACATATTAATTCTTGAGTTGTGGAAGAAAATGTGTTTTTTGAGGTCACAGTGACCTTTGACCACTAAATTCTTATCAGTGCATCCAGACGTAATGAAGTTTCCTCCAGGTGTTCCTAAGATATTGCATTTATGGCAACTGAATGGGCGTAAGGTCACAGTGACCTCTAACCTTTGACCACCAACATCTAATCGGATCATCCTTGAGTCCAAGTGGACGTTTGTGCCAGATTTGAAAACACTTCCTCCATCTTCCTGAGATTTCTCGAGAATGGGATGGACTGATGGAAACATACCGCCTCTGGCCACGGCTATCAACCACACAGAGGCACAGGAAGATACTTCACTGTACACCTGAGGGCTTATCTTTTAGCAACAGGGCAGAAAAGTCTTTGAGGATTATAGACATAATCATGTGAATTCAAGCCGGGGCCTTGTGATTATCAGCAATATTTTTATGTCGGCTTCATCAGTGTGAGATGAGAAAACGATTGTCACCTCCAGCACCTCTCTCAATAAAACGGTGGAGTAATAAGAACCTTTATTGTATGGGTCTGGATAATGGTTGCACCAGTCGCAATGAGACACTTCAAAGTTCCTTACACTTAAATAGGTACTGACAGACACACTTACAGGTTTTATGTACTGTGAACACTTGATGAGGGGCCTTGAAGCCTTTGCAAGCCTGTTTCATTACCACTTGTCGTTCTCTCTGCCAAGCTGGCTCTGTGCTACCTTTTCCCCCCACTCACAAAACTTTTTCTTCTGATTAATTGCAGCCTTTTAGGCTTCACAATCAGCCTGGACCATTTTGCAGCCTTTTCATTACAAAGTTAAACGTCTGGCTATGGAATACAGTGGCAGTAAATGCCATATCCTTTCAGCATGGCAAGGGCAGGGTAATTGTCTCTGTGGCATAATTGTCCCTCAACAAAAGCCAGTGAAAATGACAGGGTTTTAACATAATAAGGAACACTGTCACTTTGGTTTCACCCTACAAAATCCTCCCTACCAGCATCAGTGCTGCAGTTTGATTCCCTGTATTCCAGCGAATGTTTATCTCCATCTTAGGGCCTCCATTTTGTTCTTTTCTTCACTGCCGATGGCCTGTAATTGCTTCCATCTGCTCTTTATACATACAGTGTAACTTGTCCTGTCAGAGATAACACTGAGCCACGAGAGAGCCAGAAAGACAGCAAAGAACAAGAACGGCTATAAATGTCATCTAGTCACCAATGCAACACACCCGCTATCCGACTTTGTTTCAACTCTTTTGTTGAGTCATGACAACAGTTAGACAGGCAATGTTCCCAAAAATGGATTTTTTTTTTTTTGCTAAGGCATTATCTAAATGAGGAGACAGTTGACAAATTGCATCAATAAATCTATCAGTAAAGATGGATTAAGTGTCAAAAATGATATCTGCAAATGTGAAGCCCGTGTGCAGGTTGGGTTCAGCCATCTCTCCGATCTCGACTTTGGGGATAAGAAGCAACAGGTGTGCATAAACAATGATTGGGAGAGCATAAATGAAATTCAAAAGGGGCCAACGCGCTAAATTTGAGGCTCCAAACCGAGCCGACGCACAGGGGATCTAAAGAGCAGCTCAGCTCTGGTGAGGATCCGCAGAGGATACATATCTCCTCTCTGTTAGATGCCCAACGACAGCTCCAGCCTCATGGAGAAATAAATCCCCTCTCTTCGCTGTCACACATGGCTTATTCGCATTCACGTCCTCCTCTCCCTGCTATGTTTGCTCCTGTAATTCTCCGACACTATTCTCTCGCTCGTCTCCGTCTGAACTTGAAGTCGCAGGGAAAGTATCCACTATAGGAGAAATCAAGAAACTGTGCAATGCCGCGCCGGCTATGTGAGGCCGATGAGAGAGAAGGTTGAGTATGAATTATACATGTATGAGGGGGGTGGCATGGGGAGGTGGAGGGCTTCAGATTTGTCAGAATAAATGCATAAAGCGCATACTTGCAAAAACCCATAATATTATCTGTCACAATTCAAGGTTACCAAACATGCAAGGAGCAAATTATTCATTCCCATACAAAGCATAGTGATGAGGCTGAATAACTGCTGAGAGCCACAGAAGGAGTTCGGTGCAGACACACGGGAGGCCTTTCTACGTGTGCGAGTATGTGCGGGGTTGTTAATTAGGAAGCCTTTTGTGTAGAGTTAAATTTGCATCTCGCGGTCTGCGGAGTGTCTGTCAGCGTCCCCCCTGCACGGCGATATCTGTCCTATGAAACGCTCAAATACATATGATTAAATCTCCTACGCTAAACTTTGGAAATATACTGCACTTCAAAGATGCCTTAATTAATACTCTTCCATTAATGCCAATTCAAATAGATACATGGGGTTCATGGTGACAGAAAGAAACCCACATAAAACAAACTGCTGTTTTTTCTTTTTCTTTTAATCTTAGGCCACATTTACTGCATTGTCCAGCCAGTTTTCGCAGTGGGGTGCACTTTTTATGAGCAGACAGACAAAATTAGCAACTTGGAGACTGTAAAAGGTATTTTTAGCTGGTGGAAAGTTGGTGTAAATCCAAACAGCGTTACAAAGAGAGTGAATATAGGACTTATTCCTCTTCTGTGTCCACTGGGTGTGTAAAAAGTCAACACAATAACCATAACGCAAATTTTACCAGGTTTTTATGTGTCAGGGTTGTGTTTTTTTCTGGCTTGGCTGGATTTTTTTATGCCCCCTTGTGGCCAAAAATCCAGAAATGCATCTTACAGAAAAATAAAACCATGAAAAAAATACCTCTACTTTAGAAGTATTCTTTATTGCTTGGCCCATTTTGATTTGTGTCTGTGTATACATATTTTTCCAGTAAATAAGTAGTCAAGTCTTAATATTTTACAACTTTAAAACCATCACCAAGAGATGCAGTAATCTAAGTTTTTCCCTCCTGATGCAGATTCTTATACCGACAGGGCATCTGCTGATAGTGAGTACTAAAATACAGGTGCTATCTTACCCTTTAAATATAAAATCCTCACTGTATTGAAGCTATCAGATTCATGCAACCAGAGATTACTGTGCCTCTACAAACTGAGTTGGTGCCTGATAGAAAACAACATGACGACATTAACAAGGAAACTGTACTTGGATGTGGATCAGTGATGCCACGGGCGATACCTGATCAGCTAAATCCCCCTCACCATCAGAGCAAAGCTTTGATTCTTAAGTTCAGACCCACCATCTGGCGCTGACATTCAATAACCACAGAGACAGAAATCCATCTCAGAGGCAGACAGAGCAGTTTCTTTACACAGACAGCAGCCTTAATCACCAGAATGCAATGACGCCATACAACTTTTTTTTTTTCCTCAAATGGAAAATCCTGACTCGTTGTTAGTCGTCCCAGCTACTGTGCATGTAGAGCTCACGTCCAAATGCAAGAAAGTTGTGCAGATGTCAAGACTGAGAGTAAAAAGTAAGACATCACTTGTTGAGGGAAATGTAGACAAAGAGAGAAAATCAGAAAACTGCAGAGAAAACAAAACCCAAGAATTCAATGATCATGTTAGGCTTCTCCTCTAAAAATTAGATCATTCTGCCGCAGCGAATAATGATGCCATGCGCGGAAGGACTACTTAAAACATCTATTCAACTGGACTGGAAAGTTAATCAGTAAATAAGTACCTAGTGAGGAATGGTAATCAGCAGCCAGCTTATTCTCAGGGCTGCAGTCTCAACACTGTAATTACTTTGGGGTAACTTTGCTCTAGAGTCCTCAAAATATGAAATCAAAATGGCTCTTTAGTTCCAGTCAGCGATTTGAAACGCTTTTCTGACATCATCAACAGACATGATTAGCAACGGCACAAAATGATACTCTGTGTAAATAAGCGAAAGAATGACGATAATGCGCGTCATTTCTGATAACTGCTTTTAAAACCGCTTTCGAGTAACAATCAAGATATTTGCATCACATGTGACCTTTGCTTTGACATGTTCGCACTTGTTTGTTCACATCCACTTATTTTATAATCAAAATGAAATGTTTCCTTTCCTTTCACAACAAGTATCATTATCACTTGATTTTAATATGTGCAATTTGATCGTCTTTTTTTTTTCCTCGCCTCGCTGGATGGAGCTGATGACAGCTAGCGTTTTGAAACAGACTATAAGTATAATCAGCTGATCTCAAATCAGCAGCGGATGCCCTTTTTGGTCTGCTGGGCCTCTTTGTGGGAGACGATACTGCCCCCTTCCGCCTCACCTTGATGAATCTAATCTACAGCCACACAACTTCGCCTTTCTGCAGTTTAAGCATCCGCAAATTGTTCACACCTTCCCTGCACGACTCCTGCCCCTGGGAGGAACCAATCACCACAAACTCATGCTGGGAAAAATATAGATACCACCCTCAAGTAGTGAACCGTTTATGATTATTACTTCTTGCCAGCCAATTACTGGCAGCGTATACGACACTATTCGCCATATGTAAAACAGCACAAACCCTCTGCCACGTCGCAAACGGCGAGGTAGGCTGCACTCATTTATTGTCTACCACTTAGAGAAGAATAATATGCAGATGAACCTGGTCAACTAATTACGGTAATGATTGCAAAATGTTCAGAGCGGAGCGGGCAGATAATCACTGAAGCATCACAAGACTGAGCAGCAAATATGCTCATTTAAATCTGAAGTAAATAGAGGCCTGTTTTTTTTTTGTTGTTTTTTTTTCCCAGTCTTATTATTAATGCACAAGTTTACAGTCCACCCCTGCAAGTCAATGACGTGCAAAAACACAGCATGCTAATCCTGCGTACATCCACTTCGCTTCATCAGTGAGGCACATTAGATTGGACGCATATCATTGCAGTCGCAGAGCATTTTTAAAGCCTTGTGTTTTTTTTCGCCTGGCAAGTGGCAGAGGAGCGGCTTTTCATTTTGCAGCAGGAGCTCAGGGAAGAGAGCTGCATGCAAACACACAAACACAAACACACATTAACAGGAGGCATATCCTTTTACAGAGAAAGGTCCTCATAAGGAGAGTGGGCTGTCAAGTGCTGGTCCTTAAAAAAGCAAAATCGCAGCTAAAGCCGGTCTACGTGCACAAACACCTGTAAGCGAGTGCTGTTGTGAGCGCACTCGAGGGCACTTTGGCAGGGGTCGCCAAAGGAGCAGACGCCGCCTTCAGTCGCGCCACAAAAGCTTCGATTTCAACTGCAAATATGACTTTTTACACGTTTGCTTAGCTGGACATAACAGCAAAATGCAACCTATTAATCAGGGTGTGTTTTTAATGGTGTTTCTCTGACAAATGAGACAATGCAAAAAAATGCAAAACTTTAAAAGTTGTTGCAAAACTGTTGACGCTAAATGCCAAAAATCGAATGTACAATAACACATCAAACGTCTCCACCTTAACTTTCAGTATCAGCAGCTCACACTTGGGGGTAAATTCCAAACTTCCCAGTTGTATTTATCACTTTGCCCCCTGCCCCCCCTACCCCCCCTCAAGAGTCAGTCAGGTGAACTCCCTGAAAACTCCCTTTCGCTCCTCCCACTTCAATTCCCCTCCTGAGGATTGAAACAGACCACCTGCCTCTCTCTCTCTCTCTCTCTAACCTTCAGGGTGATGCAGCTTCAGTCCCTTTGATCGCCCTCCCCAACCCCCTCCACCATCCACCCCTCCATCTCCCTGAATCTGCCCCCCCTTGTGTGGCTGATGGACAGGATCATGAGGCCCTGGGTAAGAGAGACTCTGCTGTTTTGACACATCTGTTTGACAAGGTGAGAATATCTGCAGAGGAAAGACTAAACCCCCCCACCCCTGCAACCCGCACACACACACACACACACACACACAGTCCTTCCACATCCAGCTTTCCCTTATCCACATGGCTCATGCCTGGAGTGACGGCACAGCACGGTGACACTCGTTTTACATACACGATGTGAAAAGTGAAGGAAGGCCGGGGGACGTTAGAGCATCACTTCCTTTAAGGGGGTGGGTGGGGTTATGGTGGACAGGAGAGTTGCAGACGACGTGCGAGTGTGTGTGTGTGTGTGTGTGTTCAAGGGTTTGAGGTGGCTGGAACATCTTGTCTGGGAGCCCCTGAAATTTCCAGCACACTCCCAGCATGCATGAAAGGCTGCTTTCAGCGCGCCCCCCGTGAGTGGCTGAAATCACAGCTGCAGCAGAAAGGGAAATGGAGTCTGAGATGTGGGGCTATCATCATCAACGCTATAAATCTCACAAATACAAATCCTTCCTTCCGTCCGTACGCTCTGTTTCCACCCCGCATAGGCTCTGCAGGACTGTTTTTTTTTCTCTCCCCCCCCCTCCCCCCTCTCTCTCCATGGTGGGGGGGTGTGCAGAACAGAGTGCAGCAGAATCAGAAAAAGTCAGTTTGTACCTCAGATGAATTTGAAATTAGAGCAGCAGAAAACAGCACTGACATTAGAGATGACTTGCAGCAGCTGGCACAATGAGAGGTGTACAGGTAACATGATGAATGGATTTGGGTAGAGAAAAAGCTGTGTGTGTGTGTGTGTGTGTGTGTGTGTGTGTGTGCAGTCTTGGTGGTCGCTGCTCGTGTATTCAGTGCGCGGTTTGATCCTGAACACCACTTTGTTTGGGCAGTTTTTTAAACCTCTTACGCACAAACACATGCGCAAATGCGGGCGCGCAGCTCACACACACACACCTAAACATGCAAACACACGCACACTGGCTGTCACTCCGCCCCCACCAAACACACAAACACACACACACACACACACACACACACACACACACAGACAACACACGACATTCACCTGCAAAGGCAGGTGCACAAGCGCAAGTGCAAGCGACGAACCACACGGTCTGGTACAGACGCGCAAACACACACACACACACACACACACACATGCATTGGTATTTTCGCTGTCAAACTGGAGCCCAGCAGCAGCTTTGGTGGCGATAAAAACACATTTTGTTCTTCTCTCCTCATCAGGAGGCAGCTGTCTGCTGGGTGACACACACACACACACACACACACACACACAGGCATCTCCTGAGTCAGTCATCACACATCATTTTGCGGTCTTTCTGTGTGGTCTTTAAAAAAAGAAATAAAACAGCAGCACCCCCCCTCAGCCTGCTCTGCACGGGACCCTGAAGCGCGCCCAGCACGTTAACATTAACATTAACACCACCAGCTGGAGAGAAAAGAAAGAAAAACCTCCGTCATCATCATCATCACGCAACTTTGACAAAAAAAAAAGCCTCATCACCTCACAGCGGAGCTCAGACCGACACCAGACAAGTTCAGCGGGATCCAAGTGTTCAACTTACCGATGAGAGCCAGCTGCAGGAAGTACAGTCCGAGGAAGTCCATTATGGAGCGCGACGGTCATTCAAATGTTCAGATGGACGCAATCCGGGCGACAATAAAATAAAATTATTTTAAAAAAACCTCCTCCGTGCGTTGGGAATTTGGCACCGAGAAAAAAAATAATAAAAGAGGCAGAAGCTATTTCTCAAGTGCTGACTGGCTGCTGACGCCTGAATCCACAACACAGCATCATTTTCAACAGTCAAACTTTTCTTTTTTTTGTCGCGGAGGGGAAAAAGATGATGAAAAAAAATGCGCCAAATGAAGACAGTTGTTCCAAATCAGTGCAACGCCCAGAGAAGAGGACACAAAAAAACAGCAGTTCGCTCGTCAGCTGGAGGAAACCTCACTGAACATCCCTGACCGGCTCATCCGTCCGTCCTGAGCGGCTGCTGCCTCCTCTCCTCCTCCTCCGCGCCTCCACCTGCGCGCCGTCTGGAAACTGCGGATGAATCAGAGGTGGGAATGGAGAGAGGAGAGAGAAGAGAGGGGGGGCGCTTTGCTTTGCTTTGCGCACTCCCCCCTCCAAAAAAAGAAAAAAAACACACCGTGATCCTCTCTGTCTGCTCCCAGGGCGGCTGAAGATGCCCAGGTTGTTAAAAAAAAAAAAAATCCAATCTTGGCCAAAGTTGAAATAGGACAAGTTGAATCGATAGTCTATTTCATACTGCCATAAAATGGAAACAATAAAGCTGCGTAAAGATGGTGCACGGTCTGGATGGGTGGGTTGGTGGGTGGACCACATCCAGACTTCTCCAAAAGTAGGTTATCCTCTCTCTCTCTCTCCCCCTTCCTCCCCCTCCCCCCTCCTCAACACCACCACATCCTCTCCAAAAGAAAGTACACAGCACAGTCAACCTGCAAAAGGATCATTGATTTGGAGGCAGTTTGAGGAAATATTTCAGGGGCCCTCCAGCAGCAGCAGACAAGAGGCTGACTCAGAGTGTGTGTGCATCTTCAGGGTTAAAATAAATAAATAAATAAAATGAGGAGAGCATCTTGCAGCCAGCATGGGCTGTTTGAGGCTACCTGCTGGCTAATGTGCCCGTGCTGGCCTCCCCTCAACAACAGAAAGAAGAGGGGCAACGGGGCCCGATTGACACACTCTGCCAAACTCAGCCTACTTTGTTTTATCTGCAGGAAGATTTGTTCGCCACTGCAACCAGAATAATTGGATTAAGCCTGTGGGAGCAGCACTCCATAAATCACGGAGGATATTTTAATTCTTCATATTGACAGCTGTTGTGGATGCATCCTTTTTTTTTCAGCCATTAAATTCACACTGTGGATGAGAAATTATTTTTTGAGTTCTGTTTGGAGTTGTTTTTCCTCCTGCAGCTTATTTTGGGAATTTTTTTCTTACAGCATCTCTGGGTCACTTTCATCCCTTGTTTGTGCAGTATGTTATAAATAAATTTTAAAAAATGACCGACACTCATTGAATTGTGGGAAGGATCGTACTCTTTCAGAAGCTGCACGACCTTAATACGCTCACAAACTTCTGTGCAGCCTTTTTCTTCTTTCTGAGGAGAGTGGGCAGCCGGCTCCTCTCAGGATTTGCTGATAGTGAGGAGGTGGGAAGGTTTGGAGGAAAGATGCAGCGGGCGAAGAGGAAGAGAGTTTTCTGGGAGGATTTGTTTTCCAAGGCCAGCGAGCGTGCTGAGCTCAGAGGCCACTGCCGCGACGCTCCATGATTCTCCCTCTTTGCCTCCTTAAATGTCTTTTTAACTCGCATTACATCTGCAGCTCTGTCTTTAGCCTGAAGCCCACTTTTAATTACTTACTGATCGCAACACATGTACGCTGTCACTTTCATAACCAGGTTCTTATTCGAGTGTGTGAAGGAGAAAGAAAAGTAGAGTTTAGCACACTTTTTACTGTGTTATCGTCTTTTTTAATAAGAAATAATGCTACAACATGTTTAAACACACACTGTACTGTGCTATAGCGGTGGGTTTTCTTTGGCTTTGGTGTTTTTTTCCCTCAAAGGTAAAATATTTTGTTCCTAAAATGACTATATCATGATGATATCCTTGTTCCTGATGGAGTGAGACGCGGCTAATTTCTGGTGATTGGAGACTCCGCGCCGCAGTCTGGCTGGTTTAAAATGTCAAACTGGTTCGTCTGGTTGTACCCGCCATCTGATAATGTCAGGCTTAATGATGTCTTTTGGAGTTACCAGTCAGTAAGTGATGTTGTCACCATGGTAACGGCAGCAGCAGCAACGTCCTCCAAAAAAAGAGACGGACCGGTTGCAAAACAATTCAATCATCGGTTTGCGTTCAGGCCCTCTAGTGGTCATAGTGATGTTATAGAGCGACAGAGTCCGTGTTAATGGAGGGGGCAACAAAACATTGGACTGTTACACAGGAAGCCGCTGTTTGTTTCCTGTTTCACAACAAAGGTCAGTGTTGTTTTCCATAAGTGCTCCTTCAACCATCTTATTATAGTAACCATGATGACTAAGGTCTTGTGACTTTAACAAGAAGATCTTTTTTTGTGCTGAAACCAAACTTTACTGTCACGTCATAAAACAGATTTATTTTTCAACTGTGACTTACAAAAGTGTTTTGAATGACGTGCTCAGAAAATGTTTATTTAAAGGACTTGTTATTAAAAAAGACATGTCCAATCGTCTAAAAGTTTCCTCTACGAACAGTCAACAGTTTCTTTTAAACACAACCACAAACTTTCATTGACCTTAACAGGAAGTTAAAGTTTGGTTAGGATTAACCAAACCTGCCCACATATCCAAATATGCTAAAATATCATCCTGCCTATAGAGTGCCTGATTAGAAAACACTCATACGGGTCATTTTGGGAGGCGAAGACAAACAACCTCCTGTATTTCATCCTGTGGGTACTGAGGATTTGTTGGCATGTCAGCAACAAATCTTCGTGTCTGCTGCAGTTTAAACATGCAAACATTTCAGCCCCTCTTCATGTTTTAAGAAGCGGCTTAATAATATAATTTCCCATCTTTATTTCGAGGAGGCGAGGTACTCCTACTGTCTCCGGGGTCCCATCCAGCTGCAACTTAACAGCGTACGTTGATTTATGTGGCTCTCCACGGGTGGCTATATATGTATTATTTATCTGAACCTGATTTGAACTTAAACTGCTTAAGTTACATACATCACGCTCACTGGACACAAATTCAGCCTGTACAGACATTCACATTATGGGCTGATACAGCATTTATTTGCTACTCTGGCAATGGTTTTTTTTTCTTTGATTCGACTGTGTTGGGCAGGAAGGTTTGCTTATAGTGTTTACAGGTCTTAAAGTTTTTTGACAGAAATCCTGTCAAAAAGGATTTTAATGACCGTTACCTGCACACAGCATGCTCACAATGATCAATATCTATAGTTTGAAACACTACTTTCTCTGAACAGCGTGTTCTTTCGCAGCTCTTTAGCTGACAGGTTGGATCCCATTCTTAAATTTCCATTCCTCACTTCCTGTGAATGGAAATGTGACCGTACTCCTCTACGACAGAGATTCATTTAGGCAGTCTGGATGAATGTACGGGATGTCTTTACTTTTTTTTTTTTTTTCCACTGTCGCTGCCTCATTTTCTGCTAAAACAAGTGTACAGCTCGCTTTCTTGCCAAGTGCAGATTTAACAAGACAGAACACAAAGAAAATGTTTCTCGCAGTGACACCAGAGGGGGGAGAGAAAGTCGGAGGTTTGGATTCGTACCCTGGCTGGAGTCCAGCAGCAGGTCCACTGAGCAGCTCCACAGCAGAGGCAGCTGGTGGTAACTGCCTTGCTTAAGGGCAAACTGGCTGCAGTTGCTGAGGGGAGCTGGAGCAGCCCTTATCCATGTCTCAGAAACAGGATCTCCCAGATGGTCATGAAAGTACAACCTAGCCGTTACCCGTCTCCCAGCACCCCCTGAGTTACAGTGTGCCAAAAAAGATGGCGTATCGATTCCCGCCTCTATCCTTTGAATCAGACGTGCCCCTGCCTGCCTGCTTTGGATCGAAACCTTCCAGAGATCTCTCCCACTACGTCTCCCTCTCCATGACTCAAAAAGCCGCCTTGCCCTTCACATATTTGTGATGCTGATGTCAGAAGCCAGGAGAGGATGTGGGGCAGGCTCCTGCTGGGTCGGTCGGTTGGAAAACGGTGCAAAAATCCTTGCACAGGCTGATTAAGAGGTGTTAATGCATTCAAATTAACAAGTTGTTTTTTAAAAAAATGCGTGCTGATGCGTCGTCTCGCTGGGTCACACGCCAAGAGAAATTACAGGGCGAGGCAGAAAAGGAAAGAGGGAGGGGGAAATAATTGACCAGCAATGGAGCTGAATCAGACGACGGAGCAGCTTTCAAGGCCGCGGCACACAAAGACTTTCCAGGCCACAAAGATACGGTCACATGGTAATGTCACAAGGCCAGCTGCAGCATGATATTTTTTTTTTGTCTCACACCTGCGCTCACTCAGATTTGTCTCACCTTGGTTACTGCCGGATGATTATGCAAAGTGTTTTTCTACACAGATCGCTCATTTTTAAAAACTCCATTGATACAACTTACCTAGAACTGTGACAAATGCTATTTGCATGTTAATTCCTGTCGTCTTACACAAGAGTTCAGCATACAGACGAAGCAAAACTAAACTTGTTACTTCTCATTTTTTACATTTTAGTGTCTGTGAACGAGTTGTAAAACAGCCTGAAATGCAGTTTTTCTGAGCTGCTCTGTGTCCAATGCTCGGTGCTTTACAGTCCGTCAGATGTAGAGGGGATATTTTTATTTAAGAAGCTGGAAACTGAATCTCAATATTTGTCATTTTCACTTGATAAATGACCTAAATTATCAATTTTCTGACAATCAACTCTCACTTTTCAGCTGATTAGTAGAAATCTGTGCCCTCATCACATTAGCTAAAGAAGAGTTTTGTATGCCGTCATGCTTGGTTCATAGTTTATTGCACATTTTGGTCTTGAACAGGATGAAAGTCTTGACTTGCTCTTGACCCCCCTTGGTGGGCAGATCATCACTCGAACTGTCCGTTTAATGGCGGCAATCACAAGCAACCCATTTTTGTTTTTGTTTTTTTACGTATGCTTCTTTAACAGCTCATTGTGCCACTCAGTTTAGTTCATAACACTTTACACTCACCCCACCCACCCTCTCTGCCCCCCTTCAGTAGAATTATAGCCAAAAGAGACGCCTGCGGTGCAACAACTGAAAGTCTGGACTGATGGCACTTTCCTGGCCGTCACACTGATTTTGTCCCATTTGCAAATTCTGTCCCTGCTGTGGGCAATATCACCGAGCCATACTGCTGCAAAACATTTCCCTGTGTGTTATAACCTTTAAAGGCTGGGGAGGCGTCGCTCGTGAGCAGCGATATGAAATCTGAGAAGAACGAAACTCAGCATGTCACAATTCATGTCCAAGCTTTAGGTGTGAGTTAAATAATCAGATCTGTGGGCAGATTTTTTTTTTTTTTAACTCTTTGCATCTGGTTATGCTATTTATATGCAGAAATGGAGAGTGTAAAACAACATTTATCATAAGTGTTCATGCATATGATTTGGAAGGCTTTGTACACTATCCTTTCAAACAATGTTAATAAGTGCTTTGTAAAGAAAAAACTATTTTAAACAAATCAGCACCACAATTAAATAAAATACAGTGTCAAAACAGTGAATAAAATATGTAAAATATAATCAAATAAGATAAATACAATAAAATTAATCTAATAAAACTCAAAATATAGTGGAACTAGAAAAATAAAATTGTGGGCTAAAATTTAGAAAAAATCTTTTTTTTAAGATGTGATTTAAAAGCCTCATAAGATCATTCAGTATAATACATAATACTTTGCTTTGGATTAATGCAACCAACACAATATAAAGTCTATAAAGTATAAATCAAATCAGAGAATGGAAATGAAGGTCCAAGTCTTTTCTACAGTGAAAATGAAAATATAATGACCTCTCCTTCATGTCAGCGCTGGAATATTTTACACTTTGACATAATGTACACTTTAAGGCTGATCACGCTATTTTCAGAATGAATTCCTTTTTAATTAGACCAATTTTCTTTTACGAAATCAACCTTAACAGATAATAGAATATATACAAAATGAAAAGGGGGGTTGGGTTTGTGGTTATCAGTGAATTTGGCTGCAAAAACAGTAAATTCTGGCAATGTTTGTTTCTATGACTCTCCACCGATGATCATGGCCTTGCTCTGTGCAGTGTTTCACCGGAGTTGCCGTGAAAGGTTTAGTACCATTTGAAAATTCTCCATACAAATCATTGAATTAATGACTTTGAAATCTGAAAGGGGCCATTTTTCATAATAAATATTTTTACATTTCACACTTTGAGCTCATTCTGTTGCTGTTCTTTTCTTCCTATTTTGAACACATCACTTTAGCCTGTGATGGACTTTTTTTTTTTACACTGTCTTATGTCAGCATCCTGCTTCAACAATGATTAGAGATTACAACTGGCAACATCTTCGTCCATGCAGCACGAAGGGGTGTCATCAAAGTGCCAACTTGTCACTTGCCTTTCCCACAAAAAATGAAAAACCCTTTGAAAATGAAGCTGAATATGAGAAGCCTCCCCTGCAGTGGTACCAAACTACTGCAGCA
This sequence comes from Scortum barcoo, assembly GCA_023238725.1. Classification (NCBI taxonomy): domain Eukaryota; kingdom Metazoa; phylum Chordata; class Actinopteri; order Centrarchiformes; family Terapontidae; genus Scortum; species Scortum barcoo. The sequence continues at coordinate 3,966,259 of CM041539.1, forward strand.
TCACTTTCTGCTCTCATTGCAGACTCGAGCTGTAACCAGAAACTGGCAGAGGGGAAAAAAAAAAAAAGAAAATGAGGTTGCCAAATGAGGCTGTAGTGTGTTGAGGCATTTCGAGGCAGGCCTGTGGTGTAATTATAATCATATCTGGCCATCGCAGTGGGCAGGTGATGAGACGGATGTGTCCAGAAAGAAGTGCGAGGCATAAAAGCTAAAAGACCCATATGCCCTTGGCAATTCGGGGCTGTTTTCATGATGTGTTTGCAGCGGCATATTTCAGATGCACAGCAAGGATGCGTGGAAATGGATAAATCAATGAGGCCATCTGGGGAGAGGAAGTCAAGATGAGAAATGGTTTAATGCTGACGTTCATTCGACAGTAGCCTCACAGACCTAATTATTCCATTCATTACAGAGATGCAAAAAAAAAAAAAAGAGAAAAAGAGAGAGCCTTGTTATTTTCATGACACAAATCAAATGATTTCCCTTTTTAATTTGCCTTTAAAGAAGTTAAAGTTCATGCAATATTTGCGTAAGCATGTGCATTTTTTTTTTCCACAGCCTACAGAGTAATTAACAACTGATGAACATAATTCTTCTTTGCTACAGGTCAGAGTTTGAATGTGATTTTTTATTGAAGGTGTTCAAAATAAAAATAAGGCAAGGTCGCGTTTTACCTGCATCCGTAAGTAAATGATGCTCACGTGCAGAGAAGAGATCTGACAAATGCATAAAAATTAAGTGCAGACAAGCAGCGTGTGAAACAAAATAGCCTTGTACTTGGTAACTGCAGCATGTCTAAATTAAGGGCCCAGTTGCCACGAGTATTACTGAATATCATCATTGTCATTGTCTGCCCTTTCCAGCTGAGTCAGTAGTCATCACACACACACACACACACACACACACACACAATGACACCTCTCACTCCTACTCTTTTACACACACACATTCAGAGTGCAGTCAGACCAGAAAGCAACAATAATTCATATAAACCATATAAAAGTATCATTCAAAAATAAAATCTCTACTTAAGGTGATAACTGGATTTACTTTTTTCAGCAAAATAATATATCAAATCCCTCATAAAAATGTACCATGACTGATCCCGTCTTTTGATGAACTGTCTCCACGGTGCGTTGATCAAACATGCAAAATGTTCTTTTACAAGTTTAATGACAGATTACGAGGTTGTGAATGAGAGACGAACATGTACAAAACCCCACAGCACAATGAGGTCGTGCATTTTTTCAACCGCATTTTTATTATTAACACTGCTGAGCAGAATCGAGCTGACCATGAATACAGGACAGCAAATTTGAAGTAAGTAATGGCCTTCATGAATAGTCTAGACAATATTCATGAAATGATTGAATAAACTACATTTTGCTGTTCAATCTGAGTCATATGCCTCATTCAGTAAAATGGATTGTGTTTTGCTGCCATCAGTTAATGGGTGTGGATGTGAGGCTGGAGTTTCTTGTCGCACAGTTGCATTTATTTCAACTTATATTAAACAAAACCAAACTAAACACTAAATTAGAGGCAGTAAAGTTCACACAAAACTTGCACTCTGCTGACTGCACATCAATGACCTATAATCAAATAAAATAATTTCAGAGTAAAACCAAAGTGTTATAATTCTGCTTTGGCATCAAATATATTATAAAAATTGTCCATGCAAATGAGTAACTTCACCCTAATTTTCACAATTTCCAATCCTAATTTTTACACTGAAGCTTTTACCGCAATGTGCATAAATTGGGACGATTGCTGCTTTCGTGCTGGTGAGACACGAAGGCTTTTCCTGTGAAGAAACATAATATATTTATCACTGCTCTTTCTGACTGTCCATCCAAACTGCATCAACAAAACAAGACAACTTCCCAGCAAGATAACAAACTTTGCCGTGACTTGTGTGGAAAACTACTCGCATGTCGTGTTGCATGAAATCAGGTCGTAGCATCTACAACCAACTGGATTCTTTACTAAAACATGAGTTTGTTTGGCTGCGCTGTAAACAAATGCACCAGTTTTTCTTCTGTTTTACTGACTGACTATTTGCTGCCCCTTAGATTGTAGGATTTGAACTTCAGTATCAAACCACACTTGACCAAATCAACAAGGACTGAAAACATAAGGAAAACAACTTTAAAAGGCACAACGTTACACTCAGTCAAGATAAAAGTTCCTGAGCTGCCTCTTGCACGCTTAGTTAAACATGTCACCGTATATTCTGCATGAAAACACGAACACTGACCTGCTTTTCCTGCTTTCATTAAACTGAAACAACCTGCTGCAACACTTACTGCTTTAGTCACTTTTCACCTCCAATTTTCCTTCTCCGGGACAAACTGGCACGATAATGAGCAATCACTCTTTTGGAGTGTGTGAGGGACAAAGGACATGCTGGGGAAGGTCGCAAGTTGAAGTTGGTGACCTGCAGTCATCCGTTTATTGCCATAATGTGAGTGTTTTCCTCTCTCACAGGTGATTGTTGCTCTGTTGAGTCAGTGCAGTTTGTGCTGATGATGCTGTGCTGAAAAATAAAAAAAATAAAAAACCTGGACAGTATCCACAGAAGGAACAGAAAAGTTACCACATCAAGCCACAAAACAGCCACTGTGTCAGAACATTTCTACTTTTTTAACACCAACACCTCCAAAAAAGCAGCCGACTGTGCAGCCAGGGGAACTGATGTCATTTCAAGCAATAAAGCTTTCCTTTCCTGCTGTTGATATTAATAATTACTAATTGGCAGCATTACCTCTCAAACTGGAAGAGCACAAAACTCAGCTGGCTCTGCATCAACAAGCTTTTCTTATTACATAACCTTTACTAAAGAGTGCTGAACTCCTGAAGAGGCAGACGCGGTAAAACAGAAACATCTGATGCTTCCTTTCAGTCGAGTTCTTGGTTACAGCGTTTGTTTGTTCCACTGCCGCTAAAAAAAGCCAAAGTTTTATCCGGGGCGAGTCCAGGCAGCAAGAAAAAGAGTCCTTCCTTATGTAAGCAACAGAAATGTAAGAAATGAAGAATATCATAGGGTGGAGAAGGTGACAGATATCTGTATAGCTATTAGTTTAAAATGCATCAGTATTTATTTTTCACATTGTTCGCTACACTGTGTTTTTAAACCGCATATTCATCCTTTATTTCGGCTTGTCAGCTTTGAGCCAAAAGACAACACGGTGCATGTATTTTCATCTCACTTGAATAAGAACTGAATCATTTAAATAACTGGTTTGCTGCCTGGAAAACTATTAATACACGTACAACCTTTATTTTGTGGCGAAAGATTAAGCGAGCTATTTATTTGAGTTTGCTGTGCTCATGTTAAAGACAGACTCGAGGAAGAAATTAAACTTCCTCTTAGAAATGAAAAGTTGAACTGAATGAGTGATAAATAATGGTAAATAAATACAGAAAAATGTACTTAAAGTATCAAAAGTTAAAGTAACTGAACTTGTCTTGTAGCTTGTTAGATTGTGTAAGTTTCATTTTTAGGAGCTTGTCACAGCGGAGCTAATTATTACTTTCTGCTATTTTATACAGTCAGGTAGCTGAGTCCCAACCAAGGGGTCGAGCCCTTCAAGAGGGTTGTGAGATAATTATCAGGTACAGGAAGATGAAAAGAAAAAGTTCTGCAACACAAATTTTTTAGAGTTGTCTCAAATCTTTGCTTTTAAAAAAGAAATAATGAATAATCTGACCTCTTTGAGACTGTTAAAACAACCTGAAACATGAAGAGGGGGCGGCAGGTTGGGACTCACTCATTTAACCAGTGCAAATTCTCAATTTTCTGTTAAATACTGAAAATGAAGTAAAATCCAGATACACCAAATGTTCCCACCCATCCAGATCTTCTTTTACCCAGATGTGCTTAATGATGAATCCCATTTGACCATAAATTGGAGGTGCTTGCCCCTCTAAACACTATATAAGGGTCGGTGTTATGCTGTGTGCAAATGCATCTAATTGTTTCACTGTTTTTCTGTGCTGATTTGCTTGGATGCTTTTGTATGCTTTCTTTTAATTTTATATATATATATATATATATATATGCCATCAATCCAGAGTCTGCAGATGAAAATGAGCCTGTGTGACTAAATCTGGCACGTTTGCATGATGGATCCAAGTGTTACATAATGTGCATTGGCCCTTTTTAAATGAAATAAACATGAACAAAGAGTAAACGTGACTTTCTAGAGCGTCAGTACTGGTGTTAGAGGAAAATCAAAAACCCAGTGATTTGAAAAACATTTGTAATGTATCTCAGACTACTATGTAAGCCATTTTGTTTTCTTGGTAAGAGTGCTCTCGACCCCTCTTAAAATGTTCTCTTCCCGAAGAGGAGAGCTAAAATAAGAAAAATCTCACAAATGAATGGGTACTACCAAAATCAAAACAATTGTTGTTACGAACAAAAAAAAAGAGGAAATGTCTTTGTTTCCTCCCGTATGATCCCGGTGTGTTCACAGTGTTCAGCTAAAGTTACATCATCTAAGTTTGAAAGGCTATAAAGTCATAAACACATTCTTTGAATCAATATAATTTTTTAAATTTTAACTACTAACTTAATTTCTTATTTCCAGACTGGTGTTTCTATATATTGACTTTCTAAATTTTGAAGACTTGGACTTAAAAGACAACATACAGAAGACAAGAAACTGAGACTGATCATTCATGCACGTTAGTTTAAATTAAACGCACTCAGAGCCGACATAAAGCCACTGCCTTTAATTTCCCTTCAAATTCAATTTTAGAATTCATTTATTCAACAAAGGCTTTTTTTTTTTTTTTTTTTTTTTTAAATCAACTGCTTAATATGAGGGTGACAAATTCAAATTTATGCAATACAAATACAATCTCTGCTGGCACTAATCTCTTTCCCGAATTATTTATCCAGGGAAAGTTGATTGAGCATTCATGCTTCGTTCCCGCAGCTCCCTGATTCGCATGCACACAATTACATTCACAGCTAGGAGCTCCCCAGTATGGCCACAGCGGCGTACTGGTGAACACTGAGCAGCTGTATTGGAGCGGTGTGAGGTTAAGGGCATGTCGACGCTCGATGTTGAATTACTCATTAACTTTCCTCTCATATGTCTACCTTCCCTGATGGTCGAAGGATTTCTCTAACTTTCTCCTCTAGTAAAGATCCTTTTTTTAATTTTCTCACCTGCAGCCTTGTCATCGTCAATTTCTTTTAAATTTTCACACAATTTCTTATCCTTGCAACAACATCTCAATATCAATAACTCCTAAATAATAAAACCTGATTGAATATTAAACCTAAATAACTAGTGGCCTTTAGGTTTTGTCTGTGTTGCTGTTTGTCAGTGTAAAATTTGCAGGAATAAAAAGACGCCTCGAAGCTCTGTGAAAGTGTGAGAGTACACAATTACATATCTCAAGTTGTTTCTAACCAGTTTCGGGGATTACCGCAGTTGAGTGCATTCTGAAGTGCCAGACAAAATAGTCTTAAAACATTCATACTGTTTTAAGGGCGCGCGGAGCCACTGGGGAAATATTTTCATTATGAAATGCCTTATTGCCTTGGGATGTATTTTAATCACCAATTTGTGGACAAAACATTTTTTTTATCTGAGGAATGTCAGGTGAGCTTAATTAGGTGAACATCTCCCCAATATTTGAGAGGAAATGAGGTGCTCTTTTAGCGACACAGCAGGATGCGGCAATGAGATCAGGATACAGTGGATAAAAGCGTTTTATAAATGCAGACATTTTCCAAAGCGCTCTGTAAGGTCGATCATCCATTCACTCACACACCGATGGCAGCGAGTTTCCACCAATGGTTAAAAGGTTGAAAGAGATGTAGGAATAAAGGTGGTACTGTAGTTACAGTGCAGCACATTTAGAGGTGGCTCATGTGTACCGAGTGAACAGTCTGCACGTACAAACATGTCCAGCCAGCCATTAACAAAGAAGTCAGGAACTTATTTAAGAATGGCCGAACAACAATGCAACGAGAAAGCAACAGTTTACAGGAAAGGTAAGCAAACTGAAGAAGAGTAATGAAGAAAAGTAGCTAAAAAGACATAATCAGATTGAGTGAAGCTGTGGGGAGGACTTTTCCCTCTTCTCTCTTCTATGTAATGTACTCTCTTCTACCCAGACTGTCACCTTTAAGACAAGAAAAAGGGAGCATGAAATTATTTATTCTCTGATAAGCTTCATTGATCTTTTTGTTGTGGAGTCTGATTTTCTGTTTCACAGTGAGCGGTAAATAGACTCATTTTAATGTCAGTCCTGTGTTGGCACATTACAGAGGAGGTATTTATGAGCGAAACTGTCTATACACTGTGTCTGAAGTCTATTTTTTTAGCTGCAAAATGTTTATGTGGATAGGCGATAGCGGCTCATCACAAAATTTGAAAGAACATCAATGGTTCCTTGAACTTCATCCAACAATGTCATAAAAATAGAATAGAAATATTCAATCAGATGCCCTTCTAGTTTCCTCTGGCGGTGGGTCTGGTTCTTGGCAAAGTCAGTTACCTGGACACAGTCCAGCCTCCCTTTCTGAAGCACAGACTGAAGGCAAAACGCCCTGAAAAAGAAGTGAGGATGGCTACAGTGCAGACCTGGCAGAGCATCAGCAAAGAAGATACCAGGTGTCCACAGTTGTCGGAGACTTCAGACACTGACTAGCTAGAATGGATTTGCAACCGCATATGAAACATGAAGACTGTTCATATAAATCAATATACTCATATACTCTGTGCAGCTCAGGATCAAAACACTAAAACAATTTATTCAGGACTTATTCAGGATAGTGTGCTATAATAGTCCATGCAGTATCATAAGTCATCATTGTATGTGTTACGTGAAGAACATATGATACATTTATAATTAAGAATTCTTCGTCATTATTGTCTGTGGTGTGTAAAGTGTGATGATATTAATGCATTCAAAAGAATCTATGCTGCATTGTAAGTGACGAATGCAGCAAAGTTTGTAACCAGACAATTGGTAGGCCTCCGGTATTCCTATTTTAGCACACTATTTGTCAGTATTATAGTTGACTGTTGACTGAGGTAAGTAAAGGCAGTCATAATGTATGTTAAGCCCCATCAGTCAACCTCTAGTTTATAACCAGTCAAGAGCATCCGTAAGACACCTAAACTTACAATTCATTATAAGTCACATCTATAATATTTTATCACTGTTGATATAGTGCATCATAAAGCATTACATGTTTATGAGTATAGTCATAAAATGTTATGAATGCATTATAATTCACAATGAATGCCCTCTTAATGCGCTATAGATGTGGTCTTCATTGAAACGCGTCACAGTTTATTCCTAAAATGACTACAGATAAAATGAGCTGACAAAGCGCTGCTGTCCGAATACTGCCAGCTGCCTCAAATAGTTACCTGGAAGCAGGAGGAACAAAGGCCACTCCCTCTCTTACTTTTGGCCTTTACACTCTTTAAATAGATGTGCAGCTTCCAGGTCGTCATTGTGTCTATATGAGGAAAGCGTGCACTATAAATGTGTCATCAATTACACCACAGTTGTAAATGACAGAGGTTATAATGAGCACATGTTCCTGTTCTCAAACCACGCTGATGATCCAAGCATGACGCAGAAACGTGAGAAAGCCTTTAAAGGTTATGGACTGCAACTGCAGATGAAGATATTCTTATTCTAGCTTCACACGGTGCACCATCATCATGCCAAGGTTAGCCATGAAGTGTCATCACACTGTGTGTGGGACAAACATCACACTGAAAAACTGACTGAAAGCCCCTGAATCTAATGCTAATTCCTCCAAAAAAATATTTCAACATCAAACAGCATCAGCATTAGCTCTCACCCAATTAATAAACACTGCCTATGTCATTATCCTATTTATTAAAAAACTTTAATAAGTAAACAAAGCATCTGTGTGGGAGAGAAGTTCAATAAGTGGTGTAGATTGTAGTAGTTCAGAGGTTGATCAGAGCCGGAGTGTGAAGTGTGCAGGAGAGGAGGAGTGCAAACACAGTAAGTAGGCAGAAAGGGAAGAATAGGGAGAAAAGATGCTAAATAATAAATATGTCGTATAGCTGTGGTGTGCAGCTTTCAGCAGCACACTAATGAGCCCATTGGGGTAGAAGATGTGTGGATGAGGAATGGTTTAGTGCTGACGTTCATTCGACAGCAGCCTCACTGAGCTGATTACTCCATTCATTATAGAGATGGGGAAAAGAACCTTGTTATCAGTGTCGCCACACTGATCTCACCTATTTGTTTTTATAATGAACTTCTGACCATAATCATTCTGAATTATGTCCGGAGTCGTGCTCGCAAAAGTGCAACTATACGATCATTTGTCAGAAATCGCACTGAAATTAAAGTGGCTTTATTTTCATTAGGTATGTTGCTGTGTAGGTCAACAGCATTAAGGCATGAAGGCTGCGATTTTCACACCGAGCAGCAGCGAGCACAGCTTTAAGTTGAAGCCAGCAGGAAAACGCATGAGGATGCAGCTCCTCTAAAGGCTGCACATCCAATGACAGCGTTCAGGAAGTAGTGGCCTGTAGAGTATGTAGTGAAAACAAGTAAGAACATATAAGTTTGGGTGGTGACCTGCAATTAACATTCGACTTTTTAGGAATTGTTGACTACAATTAATCACCAACAAGGTTTTACTTTTAGTTTCCTCACCCTCGCCATACCGTAACAGTATTGTTTTTGCCATAACCACGATCTTTACCCAACCCTGAAAGAGTACTATACCAAATTACCATTGCAATCCCATAGATTAGAGTAGATTAGAGGAAATTTGCTGTGTGCATTCGTGAGAACACAACTGTTCAGTTGATGTTAAGGCAAACTACAATTAGCATCAATATCACACAGAGATCTGTAAAGACCAGAGCATACACACCAAGAATATTGCACATCCCCCCAACAGACACACACACTTCATTCCTCAGTTGTTTTATCGATAGAGGTACTAAGAAATATTTGTACCTGTTTGACTTACAGATTGTTAACCCGAAGGCATCAGCCCACATTCTTCATGTAGGACACGGTTTAGGTTACCTGTGATCTTAAGGCCCTGCTTCCTCAAACATCTCCTGGAGAGAAGATGGGGGCAGCATGCCGCTTAGCGATGTAAACACACACAGAGGCTGAATTATGGCAGGTTTCTGTTTCAAATTCTAGCGGAGATCCCTCGGATATCGAGGGATACAAATATGTCAGGTCAGATTCCAGGAGAAAGTGCATAACATTAAAGACAAGACATCTAAAATATTTCAATTTGATGCAAGGCAGCAGCAATAAAAACACAGTACATCAGGTGTGAATACTTAACACGCTGTCAGCATTATTTACAGGAGTTTCGATTAAGTGCTGTAACAAGCAGATACAGAATATACTGTAGAGGTTTTGTTCTGTTCTTGGAAATGCTTTTTTTTATTCTTTATAGGAAGCATAAGGGGAATTCAGAGAAAATGGTGAGTTGAAGAGGTTAAGAACACATGAAGAAACGGTTGAATGTGAACATCCCTCCACGCTGCCCTTGGTCCATTTCTTTCTTTTTCCAGGATCTGTTTGCTGCGAGGTATTAACACGTGTCCTCCAACCGAGTGCACTTTGGCACCGCTCCCTGCTGCTGGTTTGTATTACACTGTCAGGGCCGGCCTGCGCCTTTTGAACGGCGCTCCTCTCACCTGTCTGGCGGATCCAGACTGAAAATGCACCAGACTTAAAGAGTAAATCGTCCAAACATACCCGAAGTGAATGTGGACTTCTTTTACCACCACTGCTTGAGCACAGTTGGTAGAAATCATCATCCAAATGGCAATTTAACAGCATTTGGTCATAGTCAGGCTGCTGGAAAAAATCATCCCTGTGCACTTTGGACATTTTGGCGTTCAAGCGTCATCGCCGCATAAAAAGGAGAACCGTGAAGACTAAAGGCTTTTTCTGTCAATGTCGCCGAAGTACATCTCAAGGCGGCGAAGTGACAGCGTAAAATATCAAGTCCACTCCGCTAATATGACACTCCCCCTCTCCTCCTCCCGATGTGCACGGACCATTTCATTTGTAATGAAGCCTGTGCCTCCCACACTTAAATGGATTATGGACTTGTGAACCATGAACAGCACAAGAAATGAAAGGTGGGAAGGGCGGCTTATAGTGGCCACAAAGACGTCCCTGTTATTAAAAGATCGCAGGTTAGATCCCCCAGAAGATGCATGCAAGGGAGAGTGTCCTTGAGAAACACTGCAAACTGTTAAGTCACTCAAAGTTTCTGGTTACGAGGCTAAGCTAAAGGTCTCGCAGGACGACACTTCAGCAAAGGGCGCCTACATGTTATCTAAATTCTCTAAAATGTTAAAGTAAAAAGATGCTGTATTAGATCTGGTATGTCTCACCTAATTTGCAGTTGAAATGAGCACAGATTTCACAGTCCTCGCCTTCTCCGACATTTCTCCGTCATTTTCACGCAGTCTCTCTCTTTTAGTCATCCATCATCAGTGTTTTCTGTGCAGATGTGAAACATTTGGGGGGGCATCGCAGTGTTTCTCAACAGACCCAAAGGTGGAATTTGAGCCCTTCAGAAAAGATTCTACTCTAATGCTCAAAATATTGTTTTATTTTACACGACAACCTCTCTAATAAATTATTAGAGAGGTTGTCTCTAATATAAGTGTCATCCTCTTCATTGTAGAGCAGTAATTCTGTCTTGTTAGTTAAGATGGTGACAATTTTTTAGATGTCTGTTTAACAGACTTATATGCTTTATTTTGTATCAGTTTATTAAATTAGCCTGTTATCGTGTTAATCTTAAATAGACAGTTTTTTTTGTTTGTTTATCCCTAACCAGGGCAGAGTGCTCTACCAGTCCAGTTTTGCAAACCTGCACCCACCCGCACCGTCAACCGACCTGTTACTTACTAATGTTACTCACATTTAATAATATTAATTAATAATAATGAATTAATTTAATAATATAATGTCACCCATCCCACGTTGCTGTCGGACCAGTGACGTCCAATTATTTGGCTGGATGTAAATTTAGCGGCCAAAGGTTGTGTTGTAAGCGTTCTCATTTAAAAGAAATCCTCGCAGCTGACAAGTCTTGATAATATTTGCTGATTTCGATGTTAAAAATACTCCACAATCATCTTCATTTCTGACTTGTTCAGGCAAAAAACACTTTTTTGTTCTCACTCACTGTGCATTTATTTCATTTTAATCCCCACCCTTGACTTGATATAAATATAATTTTTACCCATTACACAGCTTTTTTTTGGACTCTGAACTACGCTGGGTTGTATCCGTCCTGCTAACATCATTTGTAGTCAAGACAGAAGTGAAGCTAGCTGTTTTTCACCAACTAGCAGAAACAGTCAATGAGCATGACCACATATTTGAATGGCTATTTAAATTGCTAAAATGTGTGCAGTCATTCAAAGGTTTGCAACCAGCAAACCAGTAATATCTACTGACTGTTTTGTCATTTCTTTCTGCAGCTGCTTTTTCAAAAACAAATTTCTCTCTCCCCGTCTGTTTGTGCAGGCCTAGGTGAATGCAAGTGTGTCCTCATTAGCAAAATATACTCCCCCAACCTTACAACCCCTGCCCACTCCACCTGAACCCCTCTCACCCTCCGCAGACACCCTTGAGAAGATGAGGCGGTCAGTTTCCTGTTTCATTTGCCTCCGGTCACGCAAGGCTGCGTCAGTGTCTCGGGCCGTCTCCCCGCACTAAATCAAAGACGGAGCCGAGTACCCAGCCGTGGCGGTGACTCCCTTTATGATATACTATAGGATCTCAGTCATCGGGAGGAGTGAAATGTATGGCCACCAAGGCTTACAGATCCTCGCAGGGCTCACAGGAGCCGGCTTGCCCTGTGAATCACGTTCGCAACTGCCAGTCACTTCACCTCCATCTCACTGAATTGTATCACTGAAAACCTCATTAAGCAGCAACATTAGAGAGCTTAGTGTTTATTCTGCTCAACCTCTTCTAGGTTTGTTATCAAGCTGTGACAGTTTCCATTTGCAGGTGTTAGATACTGTTTCTGCTTCCTCTCTCCTTCCCTTCAACTCCCCTCCTGCTCTCTCTCTCTCTCTCTCCTCATTGCAAAACATGACAGAGAGTGTCACCAGCCGCTGATTTGCAATTTCGTGCAACCCCAGCAAACGGCTGATGTTAAAAAGAGCGAGTTAGCTCGACGGCTTTAACCGCATTGCAGTAAAATCATTTTAAGAAGTGTCCTAAACCACAAAACAGACAGTCACGCGGGAGAGTTTCAGCATTTGCATGAAAGCCAGTCGAGATTCTTAAAATGACATCAGAAAGACTTTAATGCAAATCTGAGGTGCTGTCAGGTTACTCTGTGGTCATGTATATCTCAATGGGCAGAGTGTGACTCTAACACTTTTCCATCGGTAGAAATGAAATTTTCTGTGGAGCTCAGTAAGCAGCAGGAGACTGAGATAAACCCTGTGTTGACACCGCAAGTAATGCAATCAACAAGTCAGTGAAAGACAATTTATTTATGGAGATGAACACAGCCTGAAATTCAGAAACTGAATAGATGCTCAAAAAGCTTCATATCAAAGAAAAGTCCAAAGAACTTTTCACTGTCCCCAGTTGTCAGGAGTCCGTCAAACCTCCTTGCTATCCTATTTACCTTTCTTTGAAAAACAGCGGTTCCATCTGGTAAGTGCAAAATGCATGAAAACAGCTATTTATAATTCACATGCTACACAGCTCTGCAGGATTATTAATCAAGAGGTTTGACCAGGCAATGATCCTGGAGGAATCACCAAAATGATAAGGTTTCATCTTCTGGAGAACGTGAACATCCACAGCAGATTTAGTGGACAGTGGTTTTTGAGATTTATTGCTCACTACAGTACAGTTTAGATGTGGATTTTTAGGTGTTTATTTTGGATAAATGCTATCTAATTGGCTGTAACCATAGCAGATTATGAAAAGCAAAGGAAAACATACAATCTCTCTGTTCATACCTGTGTCCTCTCACACAGCACAATGGAGGCTGTGGTTTGTGTGACCGTCTACAGTGCTCACCCTCACTATCTATCAGCCTTTAGGGATTAATCCCAGTACGATGGATAAAATACAGAACACAAAGCTACACGACCGGCATGTTAAGTCCATTATATACTGTAAAGTACCAGGTATTGCCCACAGGAGACTAATGGCTTTTTATCAAGGATCCCTGGAGGGCTGCAGCCCTCCACCTCCAACAGCAACAGCTTCCATTAACGCAAGGCAGGTTCAGTTCAAGAGCACATTTTCCAAAATGCACCTGCTTTAAAAGTAAAATGAGTGACATTAGTGAGACAAACAACCCACGCTTTCGGTCTTTTATTTTCACAGAGAGCCACCTTCAAGACTGCGGTTCTGGTTGCAATAAAAGCCTTCTCTCTGTTGTGGTTCTAATTGACGTGGTTGACACGGTTGCTTTTTGTGTCTTGACAGTAAAGCTGTTAAATGTCACACAGCAGCACGAATTAGTTTTTTTTTTAAAAGAGGGATCCGAAAAAAACGTGTTGAAATGCTAAGATACAAAATTGGCAGTGTTGAAAAGGGAAATTATGTCCAACAGAATACGCGGCTCTGGGTTCCAACACGCCGGCTTGATAAAAGGTCACTTAATTCGATGTCCTTGTTAAAGCAGTAGTAGAAACAGGCTCATCGTTAAACAGCTGCTTTTAAGTGAGTCGCATTTACATTTAAATCTCGTTAATTAAGCGCAGACACTGTAATCCACATCATGTTTAACAGAGACGCTCAGACATCAACCGTACCACCCAGGCTTCAAAATAAAAGCTTTAACATTTGCACTCAGCTGCCAGACAAAACTTACCACAACACAACAAAGCTGTCGTCAGGCCGCGGGTGTGGTAAGGCACCTTGAACACTGAACTTGTGAAAAACTTAGCAGCGGTGGAAAAAAAAAAAAAAAAAAAGACTACATGTGGTTGAGCGCAGGCAGGTTCAATGTGATCTCAGCAGGCTTTATTATTTTAGTTATAATTAGACTAAAAGTTTCGTATGCTCAAAATCAGAGAAAATGAGCAAACTACATGTGTTCATTATTATTTTCACTTCTGACTGTTAAATAACATGTTTTTATCCCTAATCTATCCCTTATCTCTTTATGCTTTGGAGCCATTGAAACAGTCTGTAAAGTGAATTGATGCTAAAAGTTGCTTGACTGAATTTAAAACAACTGCAGGTTTTATGGCAAACTGCATCTGCTCTTAGCTAATTTTATGTAATAAGATTATACAACAATTGTGCCTTTCTTGCATCCTCCATCTGAAATAGCGTTGTTGGTCTGTTATATTGTTTTGTCTGTCATATTTTATTTATTCGTTGGTTGTCACATCGTCGTTTGTCCAAGTGTCTGACCTCGATGGGATTCACCTTCTCATTTATAAACAAACAGATACAAGTCCTACGGTACCACGAGTCGCTGTCTCACTGTTACGATGGACGTCAGTGCACGCCAACACTCCTCCCTCTCTTTAAGCACCATTTTCCCCCCAGCCACCATTACTGAGAGGGACCTCTATTTTGTTCTCAGCGGTGTGTGAGCCCGGCCCCAGCAGTGTCCAATCTATCCTCCACTTTACCTCCTACCTCTGTCAGCACCTCTCTGCCTTTATTGTGCTGGCTGTGCTCTCGCAATTAAGCCCCAATTTAACAACCAAAAAAAAAAAGAAAGAAAGAAAGAAAGAAACAGGAGAAAGAAAAAAGTGGTGGCGGATGATGAAGCTTCTCCTATGGAAATGACCATTAAAAACTCCGGCTGTGTGGGAGGTGTCCAATCACAAGGGTCCTGAATATGATCAGTATTATTTCATTTTTAAAGATGATTAGATGATTACTAAGTTACTGTAGTTAATAGCAGCTAATGATTGCAGTAATATTTCCACAGTCTGGTTATTAGTTGAACACCACCACAAAGAGATCTCACTTTTTTTTTTCTTCTTCCAAATATCCATATCTCATTTTTGAAAAGAAACATTTATTCGACTGTCAACCTTTCCGTCAGAACTTGCGTGAATCAGCGTTATCTTCATAAATGTCAGCATGAACCAGCGTCTGCCCGAAATCACATTCGGTCCGTTCTTGTGCAGATGATATTCAAATTTGAGTATTTCTAGAAGTTACACTTTTTCGAGCCACAAAGTCCATCATTTAACACCTGAAAAAGACAAATTGTTCATTTTTAAGAATCGTTTTTGTCATCCAAGGTCATCAGTTACCTACTATCTCGTAAAGAGCACTGTAATTTCTCCTAATATTCAACTATCAGTCATTCTGTAAGGAATTATGCCAATTTATAAACAGCAGTTTCACAGACAAAGTAACAACAGTAGAAGTGGACATGATATTATTTGCTTATGTCCACCTGTTTCTGGCCAATTAATCATAAGAAATTATTGAGTTTTTAGTTGCATTCAGGGTCTCGCGTTGTTAATTTGTGCATCTGCGTTCAAACCAAGTGGAAAGGTGTCCCCGAAGGATGTCATCTGAGTATAATAATTTTTCCTCACTAATTAGCAAAGCATCAGAATTACAGCTAATTGAATGAACCTCTGTACTGCCTGAGTGACGGAAACTGCTTTGAATACATTACAGCTGCGCGTCACAGCTGCAACAAACAGCAAATACACACAGACAGAAAAAAAGGTCTGTTTTTGTATCGTAAAATGTGTGTCTGCACTTTTTTTTGGGGTAAATTCTGATTTTGTTTTGGTTCCTTTTACATGTTGTCCTCAGAGGAATCACTTAACATGTGCTTCAGATGCCCAGCATGTTCTGAAAACACTGAAATTGCTTTATCAAAGAGATTTCTTCATCACTGCCCGAGGAAAAGAAAAAAAAAGCATGCATTTCTAAAAGATAAAACTTTCATCAAGACAAAACCATCTTCGTTGAGTATTCACTGCCTGATCTGAAGTTTAAAAGGAGTCTGAGCTAAATTTGGTGAAAAATAAAAGTAAAGTGTAATAAAAGTGTTTTGGACGTCTCGGTCACAAAGATCATTATTCTGAGAGCGACGTGTGGAAATATATGTTATTGAAATGCTCTTAACTGTGGTTATTTGCAACCTAGATATCCAGAAAACATTATTTAGTTCACGCTTGATTTTGAGTCTTTTTTACCTGTATAATGCATATATCCTGAGCCGTGCAAGCAGCTCTGTGAGGCTCCGCTGCTAACGTCTGCCACATTCAGCATCTTTGGTTGGTTTGGTGCAGCAATAAAATGTCAACCTCACAGTGGTGCTGGATGAAAAGTCAAGATAAGTCCTTAGAATGAATTCTTTTTAGAAATACGAATATCTGCACCAGATTTCATCCAATAGTTGTCCAGATATTTTAATCTGCACCTTATTTTTCAACCTTTTGCCGACACTAGAGGGAAAGTCAGGGGATTACTAAAGTCATTTCCTCAAGAAACCTTTACTATATATGACCAAATTCATCATTCATAGACAGATTTAATTAAGGCATATTTCAATCTGGACCAAAGTTGTGGACTGACCAGTCGACAGACCAGCATTACTAAAAATGGCAAAACTTTGGAAATACTTGCTTTTCATTAACGACCTAACACACACACACGCACATCCACTCTTACATCAGCAGTTGAATTATGAGAGTTGTGCATACTGTAATGAATAACCATTTTATTTCAAAGAACTTTAATAGCTATCGACAAAAGCCGTGGTTAGCTCACTCTGTGCTCAGCCAACAATTACCAAACAAATTAGACTCTGCGATTCCGAGCGGCACAGATGTTTGTTGTCTATTAAAAGCACAAATGACTCTTATTGGAAAAATGTTGCAGAAATTGAGGGAAAGCCTCATTATCAGGTTGGTTTATTTGTTTTCAGATCGCTTCCATTATGTGAAACAGCATTTTAGATGAGCCAAGGACTCTGCCATGGCTCCGCGGTCGGCAGAACAGTGTCCTTGGTATTGTCATGGGAAGCGGCGTATTTGGCCTTCATGCTCTATGAAATTCCCTCCCCACCCCACCTGCGCGAAACTTTCCTCTCCGAACTCACTAATGAGTTGAGCTGAGCCAGGAGTCAATCAGCTGTGAGGGCTAAAGTGTGCTTCTGAGGGGTTGCAGGCAAACCCGCGCTGCCTGCCAATTTAACATTCTCGCGTCTTTGTGTACCCGTCAGCTCGTCTATTCTCGACTTCATTCAGGCTTCGGCAGCCATATGTGGCGGTGTGTGTGCATCAGGTTCTGGCTGGTAACACTAGAAACAGCCCTCCAAGTCGAGCTCTCGCAGCAGGTGACTCTCGCACCTTGAGAATAATTCCTTGACATCTTAAGAAAAAAAAAAAATCCCCTTACTTCTTTTGAAAGTAAAACCACACAGCAATTAAATGACGACGTGTGACTCGAACACAATGAGCGGCTGAATTCTGACTCTGAATTTGAACTCATCACTCATTTCATAGCGTTAATTATTCTCCTCCAACATACGACTACCCAAGTTTCCTGCCTGCATTTATGGGGTCCTCTATGGGGAGCTGGGGGGCTTTAAGGTGACTATAATAACGCCACTGACACTCCTATTTCAGTGGTTCACTATTCTACCTATAAACTGAGCCCCATTAAGTCCAATAAACGAAATGCTTTACGATCAATCATCAAACCCTTTCTATTTTTGGCCTCTGCAGACAAATATACCCGAGCACCATCCCAGTAAAACTGTGCAAGTGCATCAGCAGGCAGAACAGCAGCTAATGACGCTGTTTAATGTATGGAGGGGTCAGAGCGGACTCAGAAATGTCACAGTGTTGATAGTAGTGTGGGGGAGAGAGAGGTGGCGGAGTTGCCGGCGCTTCATATCAGAGGAATAATTCATGTGGAGTAAAAAAAAACAAAACAAAAAAAATCTGTGACATCTGTCTCTGGTAGTGATTATTGTAGATATTTTCACCGGTGCCACTTCCACTGAGCAGAATGGTGTCTCACTCAAAACACATCTCCGAGACATAAGAATAACAGCTCTTGATTGATATTCTGGTTGTGGTGGTGCTCACTGCCAAAATTGCAAGTCTAAACAAAAATGTACTCTATTGAAATTCTGATTCAGGCTTGCCCTAGTTTTCCCTCATATACATTTATATTGTTTGGGGCGGGGCCTGGGAATGGGGACTTATCGTAAAAGATATTATCTTATAAACAAGTGTGTGCGAGGCAAGTACCTCACTCTGTTCTTTGGTGCTATGATATCTCTGGATGTTAAGAGAGACAGGCAATCTAGATAATTCTGCCCTATAATCAGCTTTTTGTTTGCACTGCTGACAGCGGCATCACTGGTGAAGAAGCTCCACTACATGGCAAAGATGAACTGATGCATTTTCTGCAGAAAACCTGCGATAGGAAAATCTGTGTGATCATGCAGAGAAAATGACACTGCAGGTAATTCTCTGTGCTGGATTCATTTTGTGGGGAAATTGTGGCGTTATCATGAAGGCAATGGAGGCCGGCTCAACGCTGTGTTCACTACTTTAACTGCATATCTGCTGCTTTAATTTTAGTGATGTGATTTTGCAAAAGATGCCAAAATTAATTGAAGAGCTCAGCGGGCGGCGGTGCATAACAGGCTTATGAGTTCATGTCTTGAGATTGAATGTGACTCTTGATGTGTAGTGAACACATTATGGAGATGAAATACTGAGAAAATTATTACTCTGTTTGCTTTTTCTGAACTAAAAAAAGACTTTTTTTTTTTTTATTAAACCTGAAATGTTTTCAAGTGCTGGTTACTGATTCATTAGAGGTAAAATATATGTTGAACCACCTCAGTTCAACATGTGGTCATACAGTAAAAGCCAATCAACACCACCGCTCTCTCCTGAAGGCAGCAGTATACTAGAAATGAAATTGAGCTTGCACAGAATTAAACTGCTGTTGAACTGGTTTCAAACACAGTGCTGCAAGCAAATATCTGTATACTCACTGCGACTTGACGTCTGTTCATTTAGTGACACTCTACGACTCCTTTGCCAGATGGGGCTGCTTCAAAACTGCAGCTATGAGACAGAAAGAGAGATTACATTTGGGCAAATAACAGTGAAACAGATTGAAATGCAAAATATCTGGGTGATTTAAACCTGTAAAATAAAAGTTAAATATTAAGTTGAGATATTGAAAATGAGTAGTATGAATGCCAACAAATTAAATGAACGTTTTATCAAAGATCTTTTCAAACAAACACTGAAACAAAGAACTGCAAGTACCGCTGATCCCACTGGAAATCAACGACCCATTTTCATTTGTTTAGTCTACCAGCCTAACAAGGAAGAACCAAAGTTCATAAGTCAATGAGTCAGTTGTACAGCGGTCCTGTACGTGCAAAAAGTCAAATGAGGTTAGCTAACCAAACATGGGCTAGCTAAAAGTGAATACTTGGCTCATTTCAGACCACTTGTATAACATATTACTCTGATGTAGGATGCTCATTTCCTGCTGGATGTGTAAGTTGACAGCTGATAGTAGAGATTGTAGAGAAAAAAATCTGCAGACAAGGCCTTCAATAATCACTTGACAGCGTTTGATATGATGTGATATAAAAGAGTGTGGCACAATGCTGGTCTGCACTGTTTAGAAGATACGAACCTTTTCAACTCAGTGTTCGAGCAATTATGGGTAAAAAGTCTTTAAACGTGTATGCAAATTAACAAACACCACCTCCTAATGGAACCACCAGTTTAGCAGCTCTATGGTGATATGTTGTATTAAGGGACAACAGTGTCAGTGTCACAAAAGTGTCAAAAGTTTAGCTGGCTTTGTCAGGATAATATGTGATCAAAGCCAGGGTGAAAGTTGTGTGAAAGTTTGCAAACCAGAAATTTCTATTTCACTCCCCGTTGCTGCCTTTAGTTTTCCATTAACTCCACTCTCATCAAAACAGCATCAAAATATAAAGCTATATATAACTGAGGCTGTTAACTCCAGGCGCACAAAGCTTTTACATAAACGTATACTGATGTGTGCACTGTGAACCATAATATCCTATTAACTTATTGCACTTCATTATGTCGGATTTATGAAGTGATACGAGCCGAACTATTAGCGTTACATAACAAAACTGGTGCAATGGTAATATCTTTGCCAATGTGCTCAAATTAAAATCCTTTTTCTGGAAGAAGCCATGCTGCTATAAATGTTCTACAAAAAATCTTTAGAGAATTTAAATATTAACTACTATAAAAAATATCAAGGCTCCAAAAAAGAATTCCCTCTTTGATGGTTTGGCCTCATTGCTGATTCACACTCAGCCTGGTTGGCTTATGAAAGTGTGCTCCTCATGTAAAGCATGCATCTCACTGCATGTGTTTTTTATAATCACTAATGTGGGAAATTTATACATCTGGCCCCTGATGGAGTAATGACTGAGTAAATAGTATCAATGAATAACCTTATCAAACCCCCACTGATACACTATGAGCATTTAGTGCTACAGGCAGTAAGTGAAAGTGAAAAGAACCAATTAAATTTCTTTCAGCTTGTAATAAAAGCTCTCGATACTTATTCGTCTTTTTTTTATGAGTTTCTATAAGGGCACACTGACACAAATATTGACCACAGCTCAAATTCCGGTTCATTTAAAATGAGAGAATGCATTTCCACCTCACATAGGAGTGCTCAAAGTTCAGCTGATTTGCAGGTCAAGGATAATCTCTGTTGAATTCTGACCTGTGAAAACATCCTATAATGTCTTGCATAGCTGAGAGAAAAGGTGGGATGAAAGAGGCTTCAGGAAACACTTATCTTTATATAAGTGCAGTCTGAAAAGCAGCAGTACCGTCGGGATCCTGCGTAGCTGCCAACAGGGACAGAAAGGCAACAACAATAAAGCATCTGAAAGCAAAGTTACTGCCTGCAGTTTGACCTGTAACGCTGCAGCCCGGTCGAGCCTCAAAACACAAACACACTTCTCCTCACCAGCCGTCTGTTTGCCTCTAAACAGCGACCATCCAATAGTAGCTTAGCAACCGTAACTAGGCATGGCAAGGCTGTCAAGCTTTGGATTTCAGAACACGCTGAAGAGATGTGCAGCAGCTCTCTACTCTATCAGGAGAAACTCCCCATGTTCAGTTTGTTTAGAGATCGGTGCATTATTTTTAGTTTTTTCCAAATAACACAAGAGCAAAACTTTAAGTCATCAATTAAACTGAACTCATCTAATACAAGAGAAAGTTTTGCAGACATGACAAATTAAAGGAAACACCTTGATGAATGAGGGAGAAAATATAAGAAATGCAGATGCTTCAGTTAAGGTGAGAAGCATCTGCATGGGGGAAAGGTTGATGCAAATCAATAGAAAGTCATTCTGAGTGATCATCTTTATACTTAAATGAAATACCTGGGACCATGCCAAGCTACTGAATGGCTTGATGAGGATGAAGATGGGGTGAATCAGATGCTATGGCCTTCACAGTCACAACATGGGAGATTTTGGAGCAACGTGAGGGAATATCTTTTGGAAGAATGGTGTTCATCCCTCCAGGAGAGTTCAGAGACTTGGAGGATCAATGCCAAGGAGCTCTGAAGTTCTGGCAGCACATTCGCTGGTTGGGAGCCGGGACAGTAATATATCAGAGATTTAAGTAACATATGCAGCTCTGCTCTGCTGTTCTGCTCAGCTGGAGACATTTTCAACCAACTCAAGAAGCCAACTTTAGTTTAATTAGCTAGCTAGCTGCAGGTGATAAAATCTGCCAGTGACGGTTGTCATTTCAGATGGAAAAAAAAAAAAAAAAAAATAGTATTGGCCTGGCTCCGAAGGGACACAAAGAGAACAGGATGATGACAAAACAGGTGCTTTTTTGTGTGAATCAGGAATACAAGTTTGGTAAAGCTGGGAATATTTTTACAGATTCAAACTTCCCACATCAATAACTCAAAAGCTTGATGTTATTTTAACTCGAATGATAGCTAAGAGTGAGGCAGACAATGAGTTACAACTTTTCATTTTCATCCAAACGAGCCGTCAGTCAACCTGGACGAATGAGGGGGCGTCTAAAAAGTGCACCAACACCAAATAAAGATGTTTCAAGAATATTCAATGTCTTCACTCTCAGTGTGGTGTCACCAAAATCACTTCACACATCAATGATCTCCTGTTGGTTATAGTCCAAAGGCTTTTACATAATTTTAGAGAATAATTTTAGTAAAAATACTCAGTAACATAATACTCAGTGAATCTTATGTGCCTAAAATTCACAGTTAAAACAGAATTTGGGAAAATATATAACACTATATACTATAAGTATTTTTTATTTTTATTTTTGTTTTATTTTTAGAGGCCTACACTATGTTGTGAAAGATCTCCAAGTAGGCTGTCTTTTATTCATATTATATTATAATATTATAACACTTCATGAAACTTCCTGATACTGGCCTGTGCACTATATATACACCATATACACCAACATGTGAAGAAGGGAAGTGCTGCCACTTATTTTCTTCCACTTGAGCAGGTCGCTCCTGCAGTTGTCTAAGAGGCGGGCGGATTGAGCGATCAGCTGACCAGAGTGATGTGGCAGACAGTCGCAGGGATAATTTGAAAGCAATCCTCTTCCTTGTGGAGACAAACATCCCCGTCTGCCTCACCCATTAAGGTGCCAGGTACGTTTAGTGCTGAAGGTCATCCTGAGGCACGCTAGGACGCGCCGGCTTGACCCAGCGATGTAGGTAGATTCAATTGAAAAGCCACAAAATGAAACTCCTCATGAGCTGCCCCGTCTCTTCCCATTCCTTGTCCTGCTCAACCGCCCGCTAAATGCATCACAAAAGAAGCGCGCCTGAATCTACCAAAAAAAGAAAAATAAAAAACTGCTCATTTTACCATTGGCACCTGCTGTAGGAGCTGTATTTTAGATTACCCAATAGATTTTATAGCAGGTCCCTGAGCCAAAAAAAACTCACTCACTTAATTTACTGTGTAATAACTGCTATGTGGTCGCTTTTATGACTGCAGGAAAATTGTACGTGACCCAAAAAAAGAAAAGCTCACCACCTCACCTATACTCTCCGACACTTTATTCTGGGAGAAATGAGACGGGGCTACAATGTACAGAGTGGTGAAAACCATGTAAGGCCAAATAAATCAATCTATCGTTCCCCCAGCTTCAGAGCTCACATCACTACCTCGGCTCGGGTATAACCTAGATGTTTCAGGGACGCGAGCGAAGAGGGAATTCAAATGCGCACCAGCGGTTCAGCATTTAAAAATAGCCGTCTTGATCTTAAGTCCCAATTAACATGTTAATAATGAAACAAACCATAAAAGACGTGACTACTGCACGGATAAGTGAAACACATGAGATGAGGTCTGGATGATGAAATGAAACCAAATCGATCAATCCATCCATCTGTCCGTGTGTCCATCCAGTCGGACAATCCACCGCCTTCATGCTGCTCATAACCACACTGCTCTGCTACTGTCCGAAGGCCACTTTGAGACGGATGATTGCCGGTTGTGGCATCTCTGGCGCCGGCGTGATTGGCAGGACAACTAGCAGCTCTGCTACATGACTGGCAGCTGATATAGCTGACGGCAGACGGGCGATGTATGTGTTTTTTCTGAAAGATGGAGCTCAAATGGGTCGAAAGGTGACGAGGTAACGCCTCCTGTGGTTTCGCTTTTGTCTGGTTTCCCTCGAGGACTGGATGTGGAAAGGCCGGAGGTGTCCGAACGTGAACCTAAACATTGCGTTCATCTTCTGTGGAAGTTACAAAAGGTGATGGACTTGACTGAAGACACTGTTAGATGATGCAGATTTTTCAGCTATCACAGATTTTGCCACGCTGTTAAAATTGATAGTATTGTAGCTATCCCATCAATTATCATCTCCATCAATTTCACACATCAAAATTATGTTTACAGGACTTGGGTAGTGCTACTGCAAATTTTTGACAGTCAAGCTGCACTGTGGGTAATGTAGGCATGGATTACTGTAGGTTTTGACAAGGAGGAAAAAGACAATAGAGGATTTAAGATTTTATCACCATGTGCACAACAATTACATAGAGTAGTCGCTGGTAATGAAATTCTTGAGTCTCCGGCTCCCTTAAAAAATGCTCAAATATATTTTGAAAAGAGAGACCACACAAGGTGCAAAAAGAAAAATAGATATAGAACTAAGATTAATAATAAACTTAGTAATAAAATAAAACATCGACCTAAAATATAAATAATAAAACTAAATAAAATATATAACTAAAGATAATACACAATAGAAATGGAAAACACTGTCGTATTTACAAGGTGCAAAGTATTGAATAGTGAGCAATAGAAAGAAAGAAGAATATGTGCAATAACAAAAGAGGACGTCTCTGGTTCTGCTGCATTATTGTCGCAAGGTACACGCAGTGTTTAATTGGTGGAGGCTATTAATCACTGAACAGAAATGTTTATGAAAATACTAGATTGATTTATGCTTTTTGCATAATGAGATATAGTACTCTGATTTGTCAGGTATTTCATTGGATTGCTGTCTGGTTAGTTTATTAATAAACATGTTTAAGTGATTTTCCAGACCTGTAATAGAGGATTTTATCTAAACCCTAAATTGCAATATCAGAAATATAAATGCTGTCCAGCAGCATCAGTGCTTGAAAGCTGGATCCATTGACATCTCTCCATTACTACTATTTATCCAACATGAGGTGGAGAACAAATAACAACCTGACATATATCACATATATCATGTGCATGCATATCATGCTGTCTCTCTCATCCCCACCTCTTAATTTTAACTCTTTCCAATAAAGATGAAAAATGCCCCCAAAACACCTTTTTTTAAAATAAATAAATGAATGAAAAATACATAGATAAATGGTAAATGAATAACACTGACTACTTTTAGTAATACAGTATTTTTTAACTCAGACTTGAAAGGTTACGAAGCAAAAGTTATGGCACTTTTAAGCTTGTTTATCATGCTTGCTAATGTTTGGTCGCACGGGTTGCTTAGCAACTTTGAGTCAAGCCTATCACAGTGGTACAGTGGTTAAATTTAAAGGATAATCCGCAACAAGCCATATGATTTGGAGTGGATTATACCGCCTTTCTCATAACCACCTGGCAGCAATCAAAATATAACAACTGTTGAATAAAAAGTATTTGTTGGAAACATCTTTGTTAACCGTGGAAAAAAAAACAAAAAAACAAAACAGGCATGACTTTAACGATTAGCAGAGCCAAAGCCTTCCAGTTACAGCTCCAAGTATTAATTTACAATGATGAGTCTGTGCAGTTGTCTGTGAAAAAGCGTACTGCCGTTCCAATCAGACTAAAAGTGTTCTCCATGGCCATGGTAAAAACAGTTTTAATGGACATCTTCCAGCCGGCGAAGAAAAGGGACTCACGGCGACCCTGATACAACAGAAAATTACTTATTTAGTCGAGAGTCGAGAGTTGGTAGCAGACTGCCTGCGCTGGCCAGCTGCCAGGTTTCAATGAGTGCAGAGTAGGATTTTGTAAAACTTCACCGGCTTTAAAAGAAGCATCTGACCTCGAGTACTCTCATATTGTTAGATCTGTGATGTGTGGTGCCTTCTGGGAGGCGCTGATTTTGTGATGAAGTGCTGTAGTCAAGTCATGCGGTCCACCAAGTGTCCTTCAACCTGCCTCGCCTGCTTCAGTCTGACGGCCTCCGGAGATCCAGTGTGAGCCTGTTTGGCTCAGCTGTGGGTTGCGTGTGGAGGCGGAGAAAGTGATAACAATACAGAAAAAAATTGAAAGCCAGATTTTTTTTCCCCCTCTCATTTCTTGTGGCTGCATTGCATCATGGTTTTTACTGGGGCTACAGTGGGAGCTGAAATTAATTCCTTTGTTGCTCCAACAACGGATTCCTCCCTGCACAGCTGCCGAAACATCTTGAAAACATCGGCTCCCAAAAGAGGCGCTTGATGTTGAACTCTTTAGGGCAGATCGCACCGTAAAGTGCTGCACGGCAAAAAATCCTCCTTGAATCTTCATGAAACATGCAGGGCTTGTTGGTGAGCTACTCTAACCGCTAATGATGCGATTAAACCAGGAACATGCAAGAGCTCATCCGTCACAATGGCTCTCTAGGCTACTTTTCCATTTACATCCCCCCGTGGCTTTTTGTCTCCTGTCTCACATCTGCCCAAAAAAAAAAAAAAAAACCTCTTCTGTGCAGGGGTTTATACTGAGAGAGAGAAAGTTCAACAACACGCGGCTAATAAGCTACAGTAAAGTTGTCTGGGGTGCCATATCGGTGGGGGAAGCTTCAATAATTCAGAGGGCCCAGAGTTGCAGAGGAACCCTGGTATTTCAAGTTGGTGTGGAGGACTCAAAGCAAAGTCTGACATCTTCTGTAGATTTATTGAAGAGATGTGCTGGAAATATTTTGACATGACCCGCCGTTATCAGCCTTGCGTGGGAACAAAATAAAAACACACAATGCGACGTATTTTCGACGAGCGTGAATGCAAATCACCACACTCTGTCATGTCTTTTAGAAGATAAGAGCACTGTTCCTGTTTTGTCTCTAAACACCATCTTATGAAGCAGAAACGCCATAAAAACGGTCTTAAAAACAGAAAGAGCAGTATTCCCTGGGACTCTCTTCAAGGGTTGAGTGAAACGTCACCCAAAATGAACAATGGCAGCGATATCCAGCCAGAGGACAGCTTCCTCACTCTCCCTGTTTTTCTGAGCTCGATAAATCAGCTCAAGGTTCCTCAGTGATCCTCTGTGTGGCGGTGGAGGGTGGATTTATCATTCTCAGATAAAGGCTCGGTCCCCGTCAACGCTCGCTTTCACCCTCGGCCGGGAATTTATGAGAACGCGTGGCATTGTGCGCACCGCCTACCTAGTTACACAACAGAGTGCAAAGGGCTGCACAACAAGACAATCCATTGTGCTCATGCTATCAATTTCCACCCTGAGGACGTCGTTCAGACACCAGACAAATGGCGCTTTAGGTAGTCATTTGCAACAATGCAAAGGAATCTGCAGCAAAGGCACAACCGGTGTCACCGCAGCCTGTAGCAGCTCTCAGCGGTGTAATTCATAAAGTTTACATCTTTGAATGAGCAACAGGTTCTGAATAAATTTACCAGGAATAAGCCAGAAATATTCCCTTTCATATTCACTTTATTTTTTTAGTGTAAATGATAAGTCACATTTTACCCTGACTTCTCATCACAGTGACAAGAGATGTAAAGAATTACTGCTGTTGAATTACCGTCGCAAATTTCTGTCCTTTATTTTATTAAAAGCAATGAAGTTCTGACTGGTTTCCCATCCAGATGTCCACATCGCTGGTAAACACATGAATCATTACTACTATCACAATTTCAAACCGTCTAACCTTGCCTTTCAAGCTTCACCTCGTCTGCCAGTTACCTGTTATCTGTAGTACGAACAAATGCCATCTGTACGACTGCCTATGTAATTACCTAATTACAGCTGTTAGACCGAGTGAATTAACCTCTGCTAATGCTATTAGAGTGTACAGGCAAATACAGAAAGATTGAATTTCAAAGAAATTTATGAAGGAAATCTTGTTTTGTTCGAGCCTGTGAACTGAAAAGAGGAACATTAGTTTGAGATTCTGTGATTCAGAATTGATTCACAGTCTCAGAAAGTCTGTTTTTCTCTGGGTAATGTTGTGGTTTCTACTTTATAAAGGTGAAAAGAAGAAGACAGAACAATGGGGTGTAGCTGCCAACTATGATGCTATAACAATAAGGAAACTTGTTGGTTTTGGTCTTTTCATTTGATCTGTTGACAGCAATAATAATAATTTTAATCATATATTGTCGGTGCATTGAAGAAAGTTTAATTTGGACGAGATGAGGAATCCTTGCATCACCTTGTGTTTGCTGTTACTGGCGTAGAAGTGAAGCACATTGGGCATTACTCAAATTGGACAAACTGCTTTGGATGCTGGAATCAATTTGTGCTCTTTTTTAAAGCAATGATTGATGAATTTCAGCAAGTTAAACATCCTCAAAATACATCCCAGACATCTGGCACGTAACCCCTCATTTACAGAATTATTTGATTTTCCTTTATCTTGTTTTGTCCCCCCCATTTTCCGATAATGACGATCGTTTGCCACGGACCATCAACTGTACGCTCCTACAGCCTCGTTGTCATACCATGTGCTTTCGGATTCTTGAAAAGACAGACATTCCCTGCTCATTAGCTGATATCCTGAGGCACAGCTGTCTCTATTTTTTGCTTGTGAAGCTTTTGTTGTTGACCTCTGGGTTTCTTTAGCCACCCCTCTCTTTCTACTCTCCTCTCATTCTCTCTCTCTCTCTCCGTTTCACACTCTCCATCCCCCCCGATTCCCTCCCATCGCCTCTAGGCGGGCGGTGGATCTTTTCATATCTCTCATAAATGTCTGTTTATGGTGCCGCGTATTGAAGGTTTGAAGCTGTGTCCTTATTAGGTAATGCTGGTAATAATGAGAGTGGCTGCGAAAAACCACGTAGGTGTTTGGTTTCCAGGCTGTAGACACGTATTAGCTTCCCGGGTTTGGTGCATTTTACCAACGTGACAAAACCGATCATGTTTCTCCAGAAGACCAAAGGGGGGGAATAAACTCAATCTCCGAGCCTTTCATCCGAGATGCGGGGTCGCTGCCGTGATCACAGTCCCTCCTCCGAGTTTTGGTCAGCTAAAACGCTTCATTTTCCACCCTGCTCTTATTGTTATGACAGCGGGGTTTTTGTTTTCAGCTGACTCAGGTTACTCTCTGCCTCATTGAGTCATATCTGCTGAGTCACAGGAGGGCCCCGGGACCTTGCATCATGTCTCCTGATCAAAGGGGCTTGACCATCAGCAAAACAGCAGCGCTGGCCGACTCCGGCGGGCTGACATAAGGCGGCGAGATCGATTTAAACTCGTACTGACACTCCAGCGGGCGAGGATACAGTAGGCGAAGTCCGACTCGCTCGTTTGATTTTTCAGACGAGGCTTTTCGAGATCCGTCAAATCTCTCTGTCACCACCCCGGCCCCTCTGAGGTTTTGCTTTGTATGCCGCTCACTCTCTTAATTAACTTTAGTTTTAATGCTACATGACAGATCAGTCAAATTTACTCTCGAGTCGGCCGCAAATGCTCCAGGGCGGAATAAAAAATGCCTGCTCGACAGGTACAGCAGTCAACATAAAAACGTCCAAACATCCGTATTAGCTTCTGGCAGAAAGCTCTTGTCCACCTTGTTCATGCAAAGTCATATTAACCCCAAGGCATGAAACATAACTGATGATGCTACAGTATATGTGCAAGTATTTAACCTGGCAAAACTCAATTTCAACACCTGCTCCTCTTGATGTCTATAAATATAAATGCATTTTATTATGTATATATGTAGTATGCATGTTACAGCGTGCTTGTGTGCGACATCTTTAGCATCTTTATATAATTATGGATGACTCGCTGTCATTAAGAATTATAATAATAATATAAGAAATAAATAAAGAATATAGTAATTTCTGCCATAATGGCATCAAAATAAAATATACTGTTTCACACAATTTTCTTAAAAAAAAAAAAAAAAAAAAAAAAAATATTGCTTTTCTGTTCAGTTCAGGTTGAGAGATGTGGAAGTGTGCTCTCTCTACTTTATCTACTCCGAGATTTGAACCAGCAACCTTTGTGCAAACAGCCCACTGTTCTCACCTTCCTCTGCCCTCATTAAATGACCCGCTGCTATTTGTAGCTCCGTACATTCCCACTGCCAGCCTCGGTAAATGGGAATATATCGGCCTGGGGATGATGAGGGCATATAAAAGGGATGGTGAGGAAGGGAGTAGCTCGAAGAGAAGGAAGGTGTGTCAAGTGTGTGTGTGTGTGTGTGTGTGTGTGTGTGTGTGTGTGTGTGTGTGTGTGTGTGTGTGTGTGTGTGTGTGTGTGGGAGGGGGGGTGCAGACCTGACTCAGCCATGAATGAACTGTCGGTGACACAGACTGCTGGAAGTGGGTCAAGAATGCGCACGTCCACCTCGAACCACGCAGACAATCAGAGCCTATTAATTCAAAACCCTAAATGAGCCGAGCGCCACATGACTCGCAAATTATCATAATATGTAAATTGAAATCAAGTAATTATGGTAGGCCGTAGAGGTACAGCACTTTAAGCCAGTTTTGCCTTAAGTATTGACATTAGCTCAGTACGGGGTGCCCCCCAGCACACGATAATAATGATGATAAATAATTCTGCCCCCGGTAGAGCCGAAAATACTCCTCCTACGGTAATTCTAAAACAGGTAACAGACTCAGCTGTTAATCCTTTAAATGTGAGGAAGAGATGCTTATACATATTCATGCATTTTAATGCACTGCTGCAACCCAACCTGACAGGGGAGCTTATTAAATTCTGGTTCTTTAAAACCACCATGACATTCAGGAGTCTAAATCCTGTCCTAACCTTGTTAGCTTGTGTAAATAACAACGATGTGGGGGAATCGCAACGCTGCGCCCCTCGACACAGCCGGCCAAATTAAGATGTGTTTTGGCATTTTCACCCGGGACAATCAGTCAAAACACAACTGGGAGGGCGCGCATGAGAATCAGCCGGCAAATCCTAATAATGAAAGCACCGCCGGCTCCTTTCAGCAGAGCAGTAAACAGCAAAAAACGGTGATGTAACAGCAACACTGTGATAGCAATACAAATTCACATTAAGAAGTCCTATACGACGGACGCAACGAGCAGCTTTGATCTACAGTCTGAACAGGACTACAGAATCTGCCCTCTCTCTCCTGAAGCAGAGGCGACCGAGTTTTGTCGGCAATCAAAGTTTTAAGGACCTGTATGAGTCACAGATGTTCAAACTCAACGGAAGACATTAAAGTGCAGCGTCCCATCGGTTGGTTTTGTGTAAACTATGTTATCAGGCAGCACGCACAAAGGCCCCGATTTGGAGCGTAATAAAGTATAATAACATGCTTTGTAATCAGGAGGCACTTCCTGAGGGCACTTCATAAATAATGCAAATCTGCAGGCGAATAAAAGTGCCAAAGCTTAATTGAGATAGTGTGAGGTCGAGAGCGACCGGGGAACATCGTGGCCCCCTTTTTACTTTCATCCCCCAGATACTGCAGTGGAGCTTCTTTATGCGTCTCTAAAGCAAAATAATGATGAAGGAACCGGAGCTGGTCTCATTTTTATTTCAAGTGTTTGCCTTTGACAAGTTGCTCGTGTTTATTTCTTCATTAATTTACGGTTTGGTCGGGTCAGCAGGTCGAAAAAGTGCAAAGACAGCTGATGGCGGCATGCTGAGACCAGTCAAAAGCAGTGCCCTTTACACAAATAAATGCACGCCAGTCTGAAGCGAGCGCTCAGAGAAAAGTAATAAACACCGTACTTTTCCTCTGCTCTTCAAGGTCAAAAGGCTTTGCCGAGCCTGTAAGGGATCTTCAGATTGCAACTGTACATATTCAAAAAGTCGAAACAGAGTCAATGAGCACTTGCGGGTCCCTCACAAGTGGGAAGTGCAAGATACTGTTTATTTAAGGGTTCCTCATTTTGCCGTGTGAAGTGTGGGGAAACTATAGAGTCGAGCGCAATCAAAATATATTTCAAGAGCAATTATGTCAGAGGGCCACAAGAGAAACGTGGAAACTTGAGGGTATAACAGTACATTAGAAATTAGAGCTCCTCAAATTAGACTTCTTCAGAACAGAGACCCGACCCCAGGCTGCGACTTTTCTACCCTCTCTCAGCCCAAACCCCACTGCTTCCTACTGAAGATGGTCAATTTTAACAACCAGTAAGACCTTAAATATTGAAATTAAAAGCTAAATAATTTACTTAAACATCTGGGAACTTTAATTTTCAGAAAAGGGACTCAAAAAAGGAGTACATAGCGTCTTTGTGGCTTATTTTCACATTTGGTGCACTAGTGAGTATGTAAGATATATCAAGCTTTGGATATAGAGACAGTGTTGTTAGTGGGATCAAGTCAACGTTGGTTTTGGTCTTTTCATGGCATTTGTTGAAAATAAAAAAATACAGGATATCAGACTTAACCTTTAAAAGCAGATTGTGCGGCACTGTTGACCTAAAAATCACTTTGAGTTGTTCTTGCCATTGTAATCCCCGGGGACACATGTTTCTTTGAGAGGCCCTTTTGCAAAGGCTTCATGAACTCTGACTGAACTCCCATGAACCCTCTTTCATGCAGAAGTTTATCGCTGTACCTTTTATTTTTTCCTCGGAGGCGTCCTTGGGCATTTGCTTGCTCCTCTCGCTTTGAAAATAGATGAACCCTTCGCTTTGAAAATGTCAAATCAAGACATATCTGCAGCGATGGTATCTACAAATGAAATGCAATAATTGTCGCGCTGGTGCGAGAATCATTACGGGGGGTTTAAATGTACATAATTCACACACTATAATTGCATTTTGCAGGGGGGCTTTGCTTTCATTACTCCTGTTAAAGCCACATTCGACATGCCTGTGGAACAGAGAGGGATTTGTACAACTTCACAATGAGACGGATATTAACTATTCTGTGGATTTGATGGCTATTATGCTGTAATGAGCCCAATTTTAGTGGGCAAATTGACAGCCGAGGCGTTACATCTGTCCTGGGCCGGTGTAATTCATACTGACGGTTCTCAGGACATTTGTAATATACTGTTGAATGATGCTTTGTTGAGCTGTGAATCAGCAACTCACCAAGAATCTCACCACCAATTCTGTTAAGATATTCAGCTGCACAGACCCTCGTTTGTGAGAGATAATCTGTTGTTTATTTATTGAGGCTCGCAAACAAAGAAAATAGTGGTGTTGAAGCGTCCGAGAAGCAAAAGCATTTCTACCTTCGGGGCCCCACTTGAAGTCGTGTATAGTGGTTTACATCAAAGCTAATCTAGGAAACAGCCCGTCTGTGACAGCTAACCAGAGCTGCGAGCTGTCAGCAAAAATCCCTGCTGCGGAGTCTGAAAAACGCTGACTTACACTACATTTAACTGTTATTTAGCTCGGCGAGTTGACTAAGAACACAGCCTAATTTACTGCATTATGTCCTGGAGGAAAAACACACTCATTCACACACACACACACACACACACTTACAGCTGTGTAGTATTACAAACATTTTGCACAGTTCGCCACAGAGAGGGCAGGATCTTTGTGTTTTCCTTGTTGCTGGCTTCGTGGGTAGATGTTTGGAGGGGGAAGGCTGGAAGATGCGTAAGAGCTTTTGTTCAGACACAATCCAGTTTTTTTGAAAACAGAAATTTGTGGTGACCCAACACTGAACAGAAAGTGTTCAATCAAGATCCCATCAAGCTTGTCCAACTTGGACTCATCCTGCTTGGTTCAAACTGGTCACAATGAAGAATTAAAGGAAAACACACACCTCTTTGGAGAGGTGAACTGCAGACAGACATCAAAAACAGGAACAATGATCCTCAAGAAGGCAAAGGGGGAACAGCTTCTCCATAAATTGCTTCAAATGGTGAAAAAGGAGCCCTCTGGATTCCTCATTGTAGGTAGGTGCATGAGGATCTACTTCTGGGGAAACTTTCTGGCTGACCAAACTCATTCCCTGTTGAAAATACTCAAATTTCCCTTTAAAAAGCAAAGCATCCTTGGCATGAACTTTATGGAACAAGACTAAGAATCAACAGAAAGCTGTCATAATGGGTGGATGGGAATAAAAAAAATATAGACTTGCAACCCTTTTAAATATTCAAATTAAAACTACATAAAAATCAAACTACCATAATCAAATATTCATCTCTAATCAGGTTGTGTGTAAAACTCATTTTGAACAAAAACATACAACTGATTAACTGATTAAAAAAGAGTAGCATCTTATTCTATATAATTAAACTGGTGCAGGGGTGAGGAAAATTAACTGTAAAAATATAAAAAAATAAAAACTCTACACTGAAAAATAAAAAAAAAGAGAAAAACTGTCTATTTAAATATTTATTCACAACACTGGTAAATAATAGAATACAGAATAAAAAATCTGCTCCGAAGAGAACAAATTGATTTTGTCTAATCAATTAAAATCCTAATAAAACCTATTTTAGATATATTAGTCAACTATAACATACCACAGTAGTTAACGTTAGCGTGAGAAAACATCATTCGCTGTGCCGCTCAAAGGCAACACCCGCAGATACAAGCAATTTTAGCAATTTTAAGGTTTAACGTTTTCTTGCGTGTCAGTCAATGCATGAGGTGACATTGTGGCTCAGTCGACACACCTCAAACATCAACACAACAACTACTTTGACCATTCCTTTCATTGTTTTATTGGCTCTCTTGCACTTCCAATAACCTGGGTTAGATTATTGAAAGTGGCAGAGCGCCGTTCTGGTCTGCTCCATCAACCTTTTTCTTGCCCACCGTAATCTGACGGATGATGTTTTTATATATCAGGTGTATTTTATTGAATTTGCTGAATTCAGACACATACAGCTGGACGTTAAAGCTGTGAAAGCTGCGATTGGATGTATGCAGATCCCCGCAGTGTGACCCAGACAAGTGCAGCCGTGTGATGAAATAAGAGCTTTTGCTGGGAGCTGAGGCGCCGTTCATTCATATATTTCCTTCATTTGCGCTTCTTTGTATAAACTGTAGAGCAGAGTAATTGCTGGAGTCTTGAAAATATACTCCTCGGAAGTATTATCACCTGCTGTACCTGGAGAATAAAAGAAAACGGTGATATACTGTGAAAGAGGATGTTCGCATTAAACACTTTTCCTCTCATTTTTTGTATACTCATTTATGTATACGGCAATATGCCTTCTTCCTGGTTCAGTATGGAGCAGGGTTTGGTTCCTTATAGGACTATGCAAAAAGACAACGTAATGTTAATTTGACTTAACAGTATTGTGTTTAGGCTTCTGTTTTTTCTAGAAGTAGTGTGTATATTTTAACTTTTGGCCCAATTTCTCGATGAAAGACGTCAAAATGTTTTTATCTCAGCTTTCAGTCCTTTATCGTTTCTGTACAACACCCTCAGAAGCTTAACTCGGTTACTCGCAACGTCTTTCAACACTCCTTGTGCGCTGGAGACAAAGACCCATGAAAACGTTGTAGCTGGCAAACTACAAAGCCTGACTGTTTCTCAGATACATTAGACACCTCATTAGGCACAAACAGCTGTGGGTCGCCTCAGCCTCGCGATGCTGCTGAGGCAAATTCATACATTTATAACAGTAAACAAGGACCTCTTGGTAAAGTGTTGTTCTAGGAGCATATTATTATTGAATTAGGCACGTCGCTACTTCATCACAGCGGCAACCAGGCCAGCGCTCAACAGGTCGGCGCTGAAACCTCTTACAGTTGAGTTCAAGATCCTGAGAAGTAAAAACAGACCTGTGGAGGAGATTAAAGGGGTATTTCACTGATTTTACACATCGAGATCAGTGAATCTTTCATGAGGAGGACGCTCAGTCTGTGTTAAACTTAAAGAATAAAGTCATCTGTGACTCTAGAGGAGCTTTTGAAGGTCTGAGAAAATAACCCAGCATGACGTCATCTGGGTTCTCTCAGTTTGGGCTTGGACACTACAAATTTATTGTTGTCATGCTTTTATTGATTGTTTTTATACCTCTGTAAAGCATCTTTGAGTTTTTAGAAAAGTCCTGTGTAACCTGGGGTTGGAGTTTAACAAAGATACACTATTTAGTTGCATTATTAAACGTTTAAGGTCGAAGGTTTTTCAACCTATAGCAGGGACTGAAATGCAAAGTATTTATCTGCCTCTGTGTTATTAAATTTGACTGTTTTTTCTGGTTTTAGTCTGATTCTTGAGTCACTCAAACTTACAAAAGCGTTCACCTTTGTTTTCTCTTCCAAATAAAGTTTGTACTAATCTGACAAGTCGTTTACTTCATGTATGATTGCCTGTTGACATGTTGGACTTATTTTCAGTGATGCTGCTGCTTTCAGCTACTTCAGCGAGTACAACAGTGAAAGAACTGATGACTGGAGCTACAAAAATAAAAAAACAGTTGTAAGAAATGATTTTGCTTAAGAAGATGAACAAGTCAAAATACTGACAAGCAGTGAGAAAGATGACTGATCTGAAGAATTGTCTCTTTCAAAAGCACTGTGTGGTTTGAATGTTTTCTCTCTATCTAAAAAAAAAGTAAATTGCTATATTGTGGTTATGTTGCATTGTTTGCCTCTCCTCGATCTGCTGTGAACTGGATTGTACCCTCATTTGTGCATTACTTTGGATGAAAGCGAATTGATCTTTAAAATCTTTACATACACACTGTTACAGGCGAGTCGTAATGAATGTGCCGTGAGCAGTTTCACATCAAATTATCTAGATTGACAGTTATTTAAGTTTAAAGTTAAAAGAATCATCCCCCAGCAGCCACCTCAGGCTGTCAATTACAGAGTTTGCCTGATATCATCTGAAGGTTCATTCACGCAGACATGCAGCGCTCATGGAAACGCTGTTAAACTTCATGTATTTTAATGGATAAATGTGCTACTTGCTGTTCAAACGAGGTGGAAAAAACTGCACGAACAAAGGTAAAGTTATAAAAGTTAAAGTTAAAGTCAAGCAAATATTAGCAAATACAGGTGCATTCTTTGTTTGTTCAGCTGTAGTTACCGTTTTCTCGCGGACTGGAAAAAACAGCACACCACTGCACACACAAGTGAATTGAAGAGCGAGTCTGTTGCATTAAAAGTTGGTTAAAAGCTGTTAAAGTGACAGTTTGTAATATAAGGAGTGTCTTACTTACAAAATCTGAACAAGTACTTCCCCTGTCTATCTACGCTGCACTATGATCAGCTCCAAAACTTCTCTAAACCTTCTTCTTTTTACTCTTCTTTAATGTAAACGGTTGTTTAGGGACTGAAGCTCCATCAGATACTCTGTTCTGACTGGTTGTTTTTTAATCTTTTTAGTATTATTAGCAAAGTGCTCAAAGACAAAACTATATCTTTCACCTGATATTAGTAAAGTTTCCCATCTGTCTCTCCAATCAGTCTAAAATACCCTCAGTCTAAGTCCCTAAGTCTTACAAATCTGCCTTTACCTCGGCCTGTTGTTCCACAGAAAATTGTAACCCCCCGCCGCCTGCTTTGAATCTTTCTCCTTTGGTGTGTGTTAAGGTGATAGCTCAGATTTAGTGCGACATGGTCTGCCAGCCCATCAAGAAGCCCGATAAGCAAATCAGCGGCACTCCTTCAAGCTGTGCGCTGCTCTCAGATGAAATCCTCCTGTCTTTTTTAAAAAAAAGTCTATTTTTTAGGGGATTTTGCAGAAGAGACTGACATTTTTTATAAAGTCATAGAACAGGTCATGATGCTTTTTCATCCTATAAATAACCAAATAAAGCTTCACTTCCTGTGTAAACATGGAAATTCCCAGAACTGAAGTTTGAGGTTCTCACTTTTGAAATTGCAGCAGGTTTCTTGTCATAAAGCAGCGTTGCGTTAAAGGCCCCGACCCCTGCTGGGACGCCACATCAAGACGGCTGTGTTCATTGTTGGTGGGCAAGACGATGAAGATGAATAAATCAATCAGGTGTCACAAACATCTGTGGAACGCCCACATATGCATCCAGCAGCAGTCAGCATCCTTTTCCACACAGAAAGTTAGCTCCAGAGGTTTGTTAGTTTGTGCATTTAGCCTCTTTTTTAGGGCTTGAAAATGACATACCCAAACTGAATAGATTATATCTACTCTGCATCTGCATGTACAAGGTCTATTTGAATAATTTTGGTGTCATAATGAAGGGAACACTGAACTGAAATTTGTTCAGATGTGTAAATATCAGTATTTATGTCACCGGCTCACAGTAAAGTTAAGATGGCACACAGCATAAATGAAAGATTTAATTTCCGCCTAATAAAAATTCACACTTTTACAATGAATATCTCTTTGAAATGATGCAGTTGCAAAATTATGGAGGATTTTGTACAGACTATTTAGGCGGAATCTCCTAAATGGTCATTTTGGCACCATCTATGCCATTTTTAACTATATATTTCACTTGAATCTCACTAATGATGTTCACTGCATACAGTTTTTAACTTGTTTTGAAAAATCAACAAGATTTGAAGAAGTGAAACAGATTTATTTATCATGAAAATAAAAACAAACTATAAACTGCAAACTGTAAAAAGAACTATTTACATAATCTAACCTTCTAAATCTACTGTTTGTCATGCCACAGAAACAGAAAAATATGATTAGTGCAGTGTTTTATGCTTTTTGTTGTGGAGCGACCTCAAAGTCTTCTAACTGGGGGACTCTGGAGCTTAACAGGTTAAAAGAAAAATGATTTTGCAATTGAAAAAAATGAATTTTCTGAACTATTCACTACATTTTAAGGAACTTAGGGCCATGACATATACTTAACATAAAACTAATCATCTAATCCAGACATATAGCACTTGGTTAAGGTTAAGAAAAGATCATTGTTTAATAAAAAAAAAAAAAGTCCACAGAGCCTTGCAGCAGGAGACACAGTGTGTTATCAATATTTGACTGAAATCATAATCTTTCCTGACCTTACATGCTTCTTGTTGCCTGGATCAGCCTAATGTACTGTGTTTTGTGCTTCTTTCACTCCAGGCAGCAATTAAAATTTCCACCACAACTTAATTAGAAAAACATTTGGGTTTCTTGTTCTTCCCCAAATTTACTTTAAGTGCTTTTACATAGTTAGGCTGGAGCAGAAAACAGCTGCACTTCAGTTTCCCCGAGGGCACAAAAACAAGAGCGATTGGTTTCCTCCAGCCTTCTTCCTGACCTGGGTGAGTTTAGTGTTTCGACAAATATTTTTTCCAAGGTCAGGAAAGAACACGTAGGACAAGGTCGAGAGGTTCTCTGAGACACGTAGATTTGACCATCTGCAAATACTGCGACAACTGGACGTTTTCCTCCATTTCATCACAAACAAACTATTTCAGATATAAAAAGATAAAAGACAGATACATTCATGGTTTATCTGGGCTCACATGTTGCGTGGTAGCCCTGTAAGACCTTTAGATAACTGCTGTTAAGTCCTGGCTGCTTTAAGTGGCAACATACAATGATCTTCTCATGTAATGTTTTTTTTTTTTTTTTTAATTTTATACATTTAATTCAGAAAACAACATGAAAACACCTTTCAGGATTTGTGCCCACGCCATGCATTCAAAAGATCTTGTCTCTCTTTGTGCAGCTGTTAGCAGACAAACACTGCACCATCATTACCGGGCCACATTTGTTTGTGCTTGTTTGGCCTTCCCTTAGATATTCAAACTCAAATAATCACCTGCAGTGTCACAACCGTGAGAGCGGACGCTCCTCTGGTTTGCTCAAGGCTCCTGAAGGACCAGCTTTCATTTAGCAGGATTGCTGTGACCTGAAGTGGAGGGCTGATTTGGGTTATTGTCAGGCAGCAAATTCCACGTAATGCTGTTTTCTACTTCACAAAGAGCTGCTCGGGTAGATTAACGCATAGAAGTCTCTTTCCTTTTGTGGTTACACAGGTTTTCATAGCAGAGGTGAAATCCTGAATATGTAAGAATAACTTACACATTTGTTCTTTCCTCCAACAATTAAAAAAAAAAATCACAATCAGTTTACAATACTCAGTGATCAATACTCGACGACACATCACATTTAAAATCTGTAAACATGAGCTTTGAACTCAACATCACATTTGATGTGACATGATCATATGCAAAAGTCTGAAACCTGGAAAATCACAGCAGCCAGCTCCTGCAGCAATGTCAGATCTAAAAATGAAAAGTGTTGACTAGCAGGTGCTGCCAGGTGTGCTGTGGGTGTATGAGCATAGTTGTGAAACCTTTAAATTAGAATCAAAGATCAACATATGATGGCTTTTTCATCACGTACGCTGCAAAAGACTGATGCCACTCAGGCATTATGATGGGAATTTATTGCTCTCCCATGGTGGGTGTTGCATGTAGTCAGGGAAATTTAGAAATGATCATGATTAGGTTTCATCCTCTGGGAACAATCCAAATCAAATTTACAACCCAGAACAAAGTGGAATGGAAATCTGACCATCACATCAAAGACTTAGTCAATAGGAGATTGCGAGTTAACAGGGAGGCTATAAATCAGTGATTCCCAAACCCATCCAAAGGACGAGTGCCACCAAGTCGAGAGGAAACGATGCAATTCAGCAAAAACAAAAAGCTGAACAGTAATTATGTGATATTGTAAACTATATGTCAGTCATCAGTAGGAAAGGTAATCATTCAGTCAATCCCAAATAAATCCAGTCATTTAAATGTTAATAAAGCAACTGCCTGTCGTAGTAATGTGTCATTATATAATTCAAGGTACTATATAGATTTTATGGTAGCAAAAGGAGGCTAAATGTGTGATATAATGTCCTAACCTTTGACCTCCATAAGCTCAAACCCTGGTCATTTTTATTGAGTCAACACAATAATGTTGACTTGATAAAAATGATATGAGGACCCCTGTTAGAAGATGAAAGTTTAGATGGCCACTAAAGTTATTATTATTATTATTATTACTATTATTATTATATCAGATTTATTAAAAATAGATAGTAAAAATAGAAAGCATCCAAAAATACTCCCACACTACTAGGAAATACTCAGCATCAGCTCGGCCAAAGGCTTCAATTCTTCAATATCACTTTAAGCGATCTCTTATACACAAACACACACATGCTACTAAGAGGTAAATTTATTATCAGCCTTAAACATAACCAGGGCAACCAACATTCATGCCCACAAATACGATTACAGAAACGAAAACCATGAGCAGCCAGTACATTAGAGCCAAGATAAGTGATCCTGCAGCACATAAGTATGAAGATTCACAGCCTACCTTTCTTTGAACTTTGTTGCTTGGAGCGCAAATATTCACATAAAATCTCAGATTTTCCAGAAGCATGAGGAAAATGACATTAACTACCCTAACCCTCCAACTTCTCTGTGATGCGATGAGCTAACGTGTGCGTGAATTAAATGTGTATGTAGGCTGTAACATTTATAATATAATCAACAACAATAGTTTATACTTTGGCATACGTGCTTTGGTTTTATATGGGCACAATGAAAGAAGAAAATCTGACCCTGACCCTGGACTGGTCTGTTAAAAAAAAAAAAAAAAAAAAAAAGGGAGGAAACCCAAATAGACAGGTCCTGATGGGTCCCGATGGGGTTGCAGACCGGTTGCAGAGATTTGGAGGCTTTACCTTTACCCCGCTGGTCTATCACAGGAAAGTAAAGTAAAAGTTTACTTTTCGGTCTCTGACAGCTTGACTGATGCTATCTGATTTGACTTGACGCGGCGAACCGAACCCATCCGGGACCAAAAGATTAAAGGAAATGTTAAAGTATTTGTCACAAGCCGAGCTTCACGCTCACATGTGCTTTTCTGAATCCATTTTCCCTTCCTCTCTAATAAACTCTCAGAGGAACACACTGCCCCGGTCACCATCGCTAATAATTTGGGATAAGATAATCCATCAGGACACAGCTCCTTCAATATCAGCACACAACATCCTAAAAATAGCACTGATTTCCACCAAACATTTACTCACCATATGTGTGAATAATCTATGGAACTGCTCCGGGTGATAGTTGGAGATATAGAGGCAATTACACAGTAATAGATTCAATCTCAGGCCAAGAGAAACATAATTGGAGAGGGAGCCCTCGCCTACAGGCCAGAATATAGTATATTGTCACTGTGATTATAGACACTTGGCACAGCGTGGTGCTGTTAGCAATTTAAAATCAACACACTGACATTAAATAGAAGGCTTTAGATCATGGTTGTGATTGTGCTGTAATGTTTGTCTGTGTCAATTTCAAAACACCCTATTTGTCTTCCCGCCTGGCTATTTGAGCGTGATCAAAAGGAAATAACAATCCACATTACGGCCTCATGTTTTCTACCAAATGCAAATGTGACAGAAGAGGTGGACACCCAAAAGAAAATGAGCTATTCAAAGGAAACAGTGACGGCTTTGGGCAGCAGCATCAGTAAGAAAGAACAAGATTCAATTGTGAAATCATTGATAGTAACAACAAGGAGTTAAGAAAAAGACTCGTACTAAAGGCTTCTCGTCTCTGGAGGGGTCAAGGTATGGTGAAGTAACGAGGATGAAAGTGCAAAATGTACCGCCGCTGCATAACACGTCGAGACACTCCTGTTATTTTCCAACACCAGGAGTCTTGGGCTTTGCGCCACTTGTGGATTCTTCCCTTCATTTCCTCTTATTCCTCGTCTCTGTGGGACGTGTAGTGTAAACAGCATGTCGACAGCAGTCTCTCTTCCTACAATGGATCAGTTTCAGCCAAAGTTCTCAGGTGCATTCAGGAGCATTTTGATTGAGTTCACAGCCCTGCACACCACTTGTATAGTTAAGCAGATGAAGAAAAATGACTTCAAGCTTAAAAATTCACCTCAGTTGCATTTGCTATTTGAGCTTTGAAACATAACTAACCATGAAAGGCTAACTGAACTAGCTTTTCACAAGGCCTCAGTTGTTATTTAAAGGGAAGCCTCTTTATCACAACATGACTTCAATACCATACAATACGTGGAGAAGACTGTAGACTTCAAGAGGAGGGCCACCCTCACCACCTGATACGCCGATGCCTCTGTCAAGGACGATGCAGGCTGCAGCGTATCAGCCACTCTGCAGAGAAGCTGATTGGCTGCAATCTGCCATCTCTCCAGGAACTATCTCCACGTCCAGGGAAACTGCAAAGCCTCAACAACAGAGCCAACGATCCCCA
Source organism: Scortum barcoo (assembly GCA_023238725.1). NCBI lineage: Eukaryota > Metazoa > Chordata > Actinopteri > Centrarchiformes > Terapontidae > Scortum > Scortum barcoo. Next base: position 4,009,033 of record CM041539.1, read on the forward strand.
CTGACACTAACTAACATAAAGTCTGCATACCTGACGCACATCTTTGGACTGTATCTTGCACATCCACTTTTTGCAAGTCCTTTCACAAAACTGTATAGTTCTCTTATTAAATTTAAATCACAGTGACATTAAACACTTACAAAGATGCACAATTTATGTGTTTACTCTTATGCGCCAACATACCAAGTCAAATTCCTTGTGTGTGAAAGCTTAATTGGCAGTAAAACAGATCCTGATTCATTATTGGAAATACGTCCAACAGGGCAAGAGTGGTCAGAAAATCAGATGCGGTGTAAATAAGCAAAAAAACATGTCAAGTTGATGCAGGAAGTGATCTGTAAGCAGGATTGAATGTGTACAGTGGAAACACTGGGTATTCATTTTACTGTTTGCTCTCTCGTTTTCTCTTCCAAATAAATTTGACAAACCTGAGGGTTTATTTACAACACGTACAACTCTCTGACCACACGTGCACGATTCTCCATTGGACCCATTATCTGTGCTGCAGCCACGCTTCGAGATCTCAGCAGTTACTTTGGAGAGCACGGTGTTATCATAACCGATGGAAATGATAGCCAGAGCTGTGAAAAACAAACCCAAGTTAAACCTCTGTACAGTAGACATGTCATTTTACATCCCTTAAAGCTTAAAAGATAACATTTTATAGCGTAGGTAGATAAAAGCTGTATAACATGCAGAAAATGTTGAATTACAACAGAGGATCGTGTTGATAGGCTTCAACATTGGTTGTAAATATGTGTCTGGATCAGCAGTAGTAGTTACTATAAGCAGGCATCCAGAGCAAAAACAGCCCTGGGTTAAAACAGCGTAGGGCTGTGTTGGTGGGGGCATGTGGATTTAAGGTACCAGTGAGATGATGGAGATGATTCAGGAAATCAATTTTATTGCAGCGTAAACAGCAAAAAACAGCGCCTGTGTTACAAAGAAATCCACCAGGAATGGGCCCTGGCATGTGTGTGATTGCAGAACTTGCAATATTGTGATGTCAAGTTGACAAAAGTTGAGTTTTGCCGACGACCCCGCGTCGTTTTGCCGGAGTGCTCTGTGTTGGCACACCCGCTGTGCTGACAGACTGCACCCATTCAAATGAATGAGAGCGCAGCGTTTTTCCACTGTGTGAGTGTGGCCTAAGGCCCATATGGTACAGCTGCATCTCTCAATTTCAGTGACTAACAGAGAGCTGCTGAAAAATATGAAGAGGTTTGGCTGTCCACTGCTCCCTTTCTGCAAATAAGAGAAACTCTCATCCTTTTTCAAAACACAGCCGGAGATAACAAGGTGCAATACAGCGCAAGTTAAGACAGGATCTGTTCTTCTAGTACAAAAAAAAATAGAAGTAAATCACATACTTTCATGCTCACATTTTTCTGCAATGAAAAGAGACGGCGGGCCACGCAGTGTGCAACATCGCCTATTGTGAGAAAGCAGCGGTGTGACAATCAGCGAGCAGTGTGCAGGCATCATTGCCACAGGACCGGTATACACACAGCTGCAGGACACTTGTTTTCCAGAGTTCACGGCGGCAGCGCGCGGCACAGAGGGGACAGACTTGACAGACTGCAGAGGAGGAGAAAGCGAACAGATGGATGTTCGGTGTCCTTGTGTTTGAGGTTGTCTTTCCTCACGGCTATGCAGTATATTCAGACATGTACAGTATGCACACACACATACATACACACACACACACACTTAGAGCCTGAGTGGGGGTCATTAACCTAAATTACAAACTTTTTTTTTAGCATTGATTGGCCAGCAGCAATGTAATGCTAATACTAAACATGTGTTCAAGTGAACGTAAGGGCGCCTTGAAGCAGCAGCACAATACGAACAAACAAAACACACAATCTCTTCTCAGGTTGATCTGTCTTTTGTTCATTTTAGGTGTCTGTGTGTGTGTTGAAATGGGAAGGTGGGGGTGTAGTTTATGCATTTTACCTGATTGTTAGTTGCAGAGTGCCAGAATACTGTGGTGTGGAAAAAAAAAATTACCTTGTGATAAAATTGCAGCCTTATTGAAGGCAAAGTGGTAAATATTACATTTCATTATACTTTCCTTTTATATATTTGTTATATTTGTGAAGCCTTGATTTCAGCATTATGTTTCAAAAGAGTTACATTAACAACAAAAGATGAAGCCGTCACTGCAATAAACACCAACAAATGTTCAGTACTGAAATCTAATTTTCTTTGTAGATTAGTTCTTTGGCACTAAATCAAAACAAGATCCAGTTAGATGTTAGGTGTGTTAAATTTGGTGTTAATTGTCTATGTATCACATTTACACACACATTTATTTTTCCACATAAATATGAGGTGCCTGGACGTTGGAGATCTTCCAACACTTGGAAGTGCTGAGTAGATGGTGTTTCCTTAAAACATACAGGAGGGACGAGACCGCCCCCACACAGAGAAAAACACCAGAGGAAATGTAAGTGAGCCTAAAAATCAGTTCATTGTGCCTGAAGGTGGCATAATAAGTGGATAATTTCAGCAATACATTTTTAATTCAATTTTATTCAAATTTTTTACATTTATAACTGACTGGCCACAACATAATAATACACACCTACACAAATGTTTTCAGAATCTAAAATCAGGTTTATGTCAGGCATGAACAGTCAAACATATATTGTACAATGATATGCTAACTTCACTGTATACTGTTGAATACTAACTATTAATTATGATTTGCCAATGATTCTTTAAATGTCAGAAAATGACTTTTTCCAGTTGTCCCAAAGCAGCTTGTTTAGTCCGGCAAACTTAAAGATATTCTGTCTACTATCATAAGCTCACACCTGTTTGTTAAAACTAAAACAGTCTGGTATAAAAATAAATATTTTACAGAGGTGCTGATTCAACTGTTTGATCATTTTGGAGGATCCAGATTGTGGTGCTGTTTCCTTTATTTCACATTACCCAGATTCAAAACCTTTCTAAAAACAGTGTCAATACAAAAATGCACATGATAATCCTCATGAGGGGAGACTGCAGGACTGTTGAATTAGGCTGTAGTAGTTTTGGCTGAACGTAGAAAGTAAAAAATTCTCACGTTTTAATAAGTTATTGTCAAAACAGCTGTCGATCGACTAATCGACCAGTTGTTTCAGCCCTAATAATTCTATATTTCTGTTGTTTAGTCGTGCATGCACCACTCTGAATCTGCCAGTTTATATTCAGTATTATTAAGAGTTAAAGGAAATATCCAGCAGCAGGAAAAATACTCTGCTTACATCTTAATGCCCTTCACGCTCTATTTTCTTTTTACAGTGTCCATTAAGAATCAATGAAGAAAGCCAAACTTTCTGTGACTGGAGCAGTTGTTCACTCTTCTTAAGAAAGAGAGTTTTTACCTTGTCTAGCAGAGTTTACATGTGATAATTAAGCTATTTTTGAATACTGAGATGTCCTTGGTATCACACTTACATTGCAGCTTCTGATGCAGCTGATGTAATTTTGAGGTGTTATGTTATGCTTACATTTACTTGACTTCTTGGAAAACAAAATTGCTGCAAAACAAGTGAAATGCTGCTTCTTTAACTGGCGGTGTTTAAACAAAATGAGTCAACACAACTGGATCCTGTATTAAAAGTGTTTTTTAAGACGAACGTGTTTACAGTGAAGCTATTTCCATGGGGGGAGGGGGTTGTCAGCCTGTCTGTCTGTCTAGATGGAGATAAATGCCCAGTGCTGCCCAGAGAGAGGCGGGCTGCTGACTGATAAAGGCTGTGTTTGGGACGAAGCTCAGCTGTTAGTGTTTACATTAATTGTCCCGTAATCACCAGGTTTCCGGGGGAGGGAGAGGTCTCCCACTGAGCTGCACCTGGACCGTGTTCCGGACCGATTACGCCGGTGGCAGAGGAGATTCCCGTCCCAAACTGAGTCCGATCAAAACACACCAGGAAGCGGGATAAAGAGGGCAACAACGGAGGACAGTGGTAAAAGGTGCGATATATCAAAATGCTGACAAATTGAATGTTCACAGAGTATATTGTCGGTACAGATGAAGAGACTGTGTGTTGGAGAGAAAAAGAAATGTAGAAATAAAAAAGAAAACTGTGAGCTTATTTTAGGCAAAGAAAGAAATATTTAAATGTGTTTATGTATGAGGCAGAAAACAGGGGCAAAGAAAGAACGCCATAAAAATAAATTGACTGGATAATTGGAGGTCTACATGTAGCAATTTCACATCAATAAATCACTACAAGAATAATTTGAGGTGTCACTATAATTACAGTAAATAAACAGGTCCATCATGAGAAGAATTAGCGGCATTTAACAGCCTCAGTTTTACACCAGGGGTAGATTACATAGGAAAACGTGAAGGACTGTTTTCCAGCAAAAACAAAGTGGTGCCATTCACAGCTGTTCTTCTCAGTAAAGCCAACAATCATTTGCTGTCTTGAAAATGGAATTTGTTGAAATTTCTACCTTTTCTGTGACACGAAACATGCCAACATTATGTCTGGCATTTAAGCTGGAGGTTAAAGGTTAAATAAGATTAAACAGTACCCAAAGTTTGCAATTATCCTCTGAAATATCTCAATATATACCCGATAAAATTTTGGACATTCATAGCTCACTGAAAATCAATCTCTTTTTTCCTAAAAATATACATTCATCACTTCCTGTGTTGCAAATATTTGCACATTTAACAAGACCAAGACAGACTCCTGCTGTTGAACTCAGATAAAACTGAAGTGATCCTATTAGGTCCGAAACACCTGAGGAACACATTTTCTCCTAAGATAGCCTTGCTGGATGGCATTAACTGCCGGCCTCCAGCACCACTGTAAGACACCCATATTAAGCATATTTCAAGGTCTGCCTTTTACCATCTGTACCGCAACATCGCAAAAATTAGGCACTTTCTGTCCCAAAGCGATGCTCAGAAAAATTAGTCCATGCATTTGTCTCTTCCAGGCTGGATTATTGTAATTCACTTTTATCAGGCTGCCCAAACAAGTCGTTAAAGACTCTTCAGCTGGTCCAGAATGCCACTGCCAGTACTGGCTTGACTAGAACCAGGAAAAGAGACCTGCATTGCAGCAGTAGTACTGGCTTCTCTGCATTGGCTACCTGTAAAATTTAGAGTGGATTTTAAAATCCCTACTCCTCACATAAGGTTCTCTGTTCTGAAACCAGCTCCCAGTCTGGGTCCGAGAGGCAGACACAGTGTGTCAGTGTTTAAGAATAGACTTAAAACCTTCCTTTTTGATAAAGCTTATAGTTAGGGTGGGAGGGTGGGCACAGGCTCGCCCTTAGTTATGCTGCTATAGGCTGCTAAAACTGCCGGGGGGCTCCCATGATGCATCGGGCACCTCTCCCTCTTCCTCTGTCTCTGCTTCAACTTCCTCTTTCTCTGCTTCCTCTACTCTTATTTCAAAGCCAAAGTCAAAGCCTGCATTTTTGTTAATCAATTGGCGGCATGGCATGTGCAGGACATGCTGAGGATTGAAAGTATGTTTCCTCTCAAACCCTTGGTGCTTAATTTACAACAAAATAAGCACATTGATTACAACCAATCTAAGACATGGCAATAAAACAAAGACACGGCAAAATTACAGACAGTGCAAATTGATGTGGTAGTAGTGCAAACTGGAGTCACCTTATAAACTGGTAAAAGTGGTTAAACTGGTTAAAGTGTGTAAAGTTAAAGTGGTTAATGTGAATACTTTTATGTCCCTGTAAAGTGCATGTTACTGCCGGAGCCCCGGTCCTCTTTGTTCTCTCCAGTCTTGCAGGTTCCTCACTGATTCTGGTTGTGGTCCATCTGTCTGAGGTTCACTGGCCTGGTGGGGACATGATCTGTGTCTGTGTTGTGGAGAGAAGGTCGAGTGGCCCAGAGCTCCATATGAGGACATCTAGAGATGCACCTGGACTCACAGACTCATTTCCATTACCTGTGATACCTTCACACATGGACTAAACCACATGAACTGAGGATGTATAATTCCCTATATTGATTGATGATGATGTTCTGTACATGTACGGCATCTATTGGCATCTATTGCACGTCTGTCCGTCCCAGGGAGAGGGATCCCTCATCTGTGGCTCTTCCTCAGGGTTTTTTGAAGTTTTTCCTGACTCGGTTCGAGGGTCTAAGGACAGAGGGTGTCACAACTGTACAGATTGTAAAAGCCTCCTGAGGCAAACAATGTTTGTGATTTTGATTTGGGCTTTAAATAAATAAATTTGAAATTTTGAATTTTGACTCCACAGCTTTGCTACTGGCTGGCTGTGCAGAACTTTAAACTTATTGCTAACACATCTTCGTTTAGCATTTCAGCATACTAACAATTGTTATTTAACATTTAAAACAAACACAGTGTGGTGGGAATGGCATTGATTTTGCAGGTATTTGTTCATAAATTGTATCAGACAAATTAAAATTTTGGCATGATGGTGGGGATATCAAAGAATAGTCAAAGCCAGGAGCAGGCTTTCCTTGTCTGGACAGCAACAATGTTCGTACCACCAAATGCCATCGTTATTCATCTGACAGTTGTTGAGATATTTCAGTCTGGACCAACCAACTGACCAACTCTAATGAGAGATGCTGGGATCCCTAGAGCAACGGCGCTAGCATGGCTAAAAATGCAAATGTGACGCATTTGATGAATTTGGAATATGGCGCTCAGTTAATTCATTCCATTTCTCAAAGAGGGGAAAATAGAAATTTGTATGAAAATGTCACAGATTATTAGTTTAACAAATTAACTGAGAGAGCCAGTATTTTCCAGAAATGGTGAGATGGTGAAACAGAGAGAGAGAGAAGAAAAAGGAAGAAGGATCCGGAGAGGGTGTTGTGTTACACGGTCCATAATAAAGAAGGACGGGGAGGACGGAGAAATTGAAAAACCAACAGAGAGCAGGTGTTTAGGAGATAAAAAAATGGAGTGTGGTGGAAGAGATGGGCAGAGCAAATATACTGAGTATTATGAGCCTTCAGTGTGTAGGTGGAAAGACACGACAGGAGGAGGAAGGCGAAGCACAAGGAGGGAGGATTACAAGAAAGACGGAAAGAAAATTAAGGCAGGGGGAAAAAAAAACTTTGAAAGATTATTGAAACCTTACAAAGACTGAACATGGTATAGCCTTTGTAACAAAGTCCAAAATTGAAAGTACACAGATTTTTCTCAGCAGGTAACAGCAAGACAACAACACGTTAAACTAATACATATGATTAAAGTCTTGTCACCGGGCAAGGAGACGGTACAAGGACAGTAAACTCTGAAGATGCTGTGGGAGATAAATGAACTTTGTGGGAGTGAGGGGGATTTCATTATTAAACACTACTCTTCATTGGATTTTGGATTAGTAGTTTTTTTGTTAGCAGCATAGATATAAGGATGGATGGACTGCCATGATATTCGTTAGAGACAATAATATTTTTCGCTTGTGTGTTTTTTTTTCTAAATGTTTTTGAGCATTTTTTTTTAGGGAGCCTATGACTCGAAAATTTCATTGCCAGTGATCGCTCCATGTAATTGTTGTGCACATGATAAATAAAGTCTTGAATCCTGTCAACAACAACACGTTAGACATCGTACCAGCGAGTCAACTTCAACAAGCTAGTATCGTCACTGTGAGCACGATAGTACGCTGATGTTAGCATTTAGATCAAAGTCCTGCTGTCTGCTGGACTGTAAGTGTTGTTTACCATTTTCTGACTTTTTAAATTAAATGTTTAATCGTGAAAGTGATTCATGGATCAATGCATGAAACGATTCATTACTCAGTGTGATGAGACAGGCAGACAGATCTCCTCCAGCTCTGTCCAATCAGTTGGGATGTACAAATAAGACGTACAATCGGCCCAGCAATCTTGCAATGTCCCCACCCCGTCAGCTTTGAAATGAGAAAGGTGTGAGAGGTGTGACGGGGAAAGGGAACAAAAAAAAAAAAGACAGGTTAGTTGTGTGTGAGAGACCTCAGATTTATGCATAAAGGAATACAGAGAAAGATTGTTTCAGCACCAGGCTACTCTCAGAATTGCATCTGATGTGATGGATGAGGTTGTCAATACAAAAAATTATGGCTGGAAATATAAGTGTCTGGGTGTGCGTGTGGTGTGGGAGTGGCCGTTTATTCGCCACAGTTCATCTCTGACAGGTTACATTTTTCCCCTCAGTCCTCCGTTTCATCACCATGTTCAAGCAATCACACAATCCTGGCGCCAGTCAAAGAAACAACACAAAATCTGAAGCTAATTACCTCTGATGGCACCGCTCTGACAGCGCCTGTCCTCCTAAACCTGAAGAAGCAAGGCGATTCGTGACATCTCCTAAGCCTGTGGAAAGTTCATGTAATTGTGCTCCACTCGGTAGTACACCCAGGAGATGCTCTCCATAGGGTCCTTCATAGGTCCTGACTGCTTTGGAGGCACAGGAAGGAGCAGTAAAGAGGGTAATATGGTATTTCTGCTGACGAGAAAGAGCTTTAGCAAAGAGCGAGAATAGGATGTAATTGCCGCGGTCAGACAGAAATTCAAAGGAAAAAGAAAGTGCGAGAAAGAATCAAAGAGAAGCTGTGAAAAGAGCACTGAACATAATCACGCCATAATGCTCAGGAACAGTGACTTCACATGGATATTTATGGAGGGAACGTTTATCGCAGGTCTTGTGGTAGACCTCTGCTCCCGTTGCAATCATTTTATTTTTTCCCTGTGATTTACAAAAGCATATAGGGCCATTTGAGACACTTAACTATGCAATCTTGTTGTAGCTCAGGACAAAATTTAACTTGCACTATTTAATGGCATCTTGCTTCTCTGATGGTGGGCTTTTTACCTGCACCTTCAAGTGTGACTGCTCAGAATAGGTCACTTTTAACTTTTTCCTTTGGAAGACACATGCAATGGTGTTTGTTTCAAGCATGCTGAACCCTTTTGATGGAGAGTGAGACTGATGGGGAGATTGGTGTGACATTTGCAGGACTGTCATGTGAAGGGGCAGCTAGACATGAAGCGGACACTCTTGATTTATCACAAATTAAAGTCAAAACAGTAAGCCTCTTTTTCGTCCACCATGTGCCCCCAGATCAGCTTCAGGTCTCCTTGGCATTGATTCTCCAAGTCTCTGAACTCTCCTGGAGGGATGAACACCATTCTTCAGAGAGATATTTGGTGTTTTGAGAGAGCGCTGTCTAACCTGTCGCTCCAAAATCTCCCACAGCTGTTCAGTGTTGGGTTCGAGATGTGGTGACTGTGAAGGCCATAACATATGACTCGAATAATTTCCCATCATCAAACCAGTCAGTGACCCCTGTATGGATGAAGGCACTGTCATCCTGGAAGAGACCCCTGCCATCAGGATAGAGATGTTCGCTGATGATTACTCACAACAACTTTGGATTGTGATGGTTCCCTCTGAGTGGAAAAGTGGACCCAAACCATGCCAGCAAAACTATTCTCACCTTTATAGAGGCATCTGCATTTGTCATATTTTTTTTTCTTTTAATCTGCCGCCCGTATGTAAGTTCCAATAATAATGGATAAAAAAGACAGATTAGTTTTCTTCACAGGATGGCTGGCTGTAGGGACGAGGTTAGGAGCTGAGAAATCCAGAAAAAAAGAAGAGCAGCTGCTCTGTTACCCCGAAAGGAGCTTGTGGCCTCATCCGGATGATTCCTGGAGGAATTCCAGGCACCTCCAACTGAAGATCCCAGAATAGAGCCAAAAAACTCAGGAGAGATTAAATATTCCATCTGGCTCGGGACTATCTTGGGATCACCCAGGACAAACCTGTGAAAGCGGCTCAAAACTCAAAACCACATGCCATGGATGAACAGTTAGAAATGAGGTTCAAACCTATTTTCAGCAACAAATCTATCAAAGGTTCTGCACATTTTATCTGATCCAATTGCATTTGTTTTGGTCACCAGGCTCATCTAATTAGGTTCAACTCAATATCTTGCAAGCGTGACCTGAAAACATGGACTCAGAGGGGTCCTTTGGAGGGGGCCAAGAGGGTATATGAAAATAGAAGTGAAGATGTAGAGCAGCAAGGCAAATAAAGACGAGGATGATTACGTCACTGCTGTAAGAAAGAACGAGAAAGCAGATAAAATAATCAGATTGTTTACATAAGCACCACGCTGCATGTGAATGATCACTGAATATTGACATCTTGGTGACATATCGAACAATGGTCTTGCACTCTCCTTTGCACTCCACTGCATTTGTTTTCAACACTACTGCCATCTAATTGTGCTCCACTGACTCTTTCGAGGATGCACCCATGAGACCGTCTCTTTGGGAGAGAGGAGCAGGAGGTTCTGAGCAAGGAAGTGGAACTGCTTTAGAGGGGGCAAGGAGGGAAACGAGAAGGGAGGGAAGGGTAACCGCTGAAAGGAAAGAGCTTTAGCAAAGAACTGCAAAGCATATAATTGCTGCGGCAGTCAAGACAGATAAAGAAGACGAGGAGGAGGAGGAAAGGGTGTGAGAAAGCGGAGAAAAGACAGAGGTCACATGGCCATTTGGCACACGAGATTGTTGACCGAATTTGTATTTGTAGAGTGATACATCATTAATGTGTTTTTCTTTGTCCCCTTGCACTGCATGTGAGGCCCCTCTCCATTTGTTGGTGTCACAAGCTTCATCTAATTAAGTTCCACTCGATATATCCTGCAAGTGACGGACTCCGCTGGGTCCTTTGGAGGAGGCCAAGTGGGATAACGGGTGGGAGGGGGCTCCTGCTTCCATAAAGGAAAGGCCTTTAGTTAGGAACCGGGAAGCATATAATTGCCTCGGCCAGACAGAAAGAAGTAGAAACAGACAGAAAAAGGGACAGGAGGGTGAGTAAAGGGAGGGAGGGAAGATAAAGAGATGAAGAAGAAAAAGAGCTGAGACAGAACTTAAAGAACAAGAAAATTAGAAATCCACTGCGCTTACTGAAACTGGAGGATAAAGTGATTCTGATCATGGGAAAAACGAGAGACAAGAGAGGATAGAGAGAGACAGAGATAGAGATAGAGATGGAAAGAGAAAGGGGAAAGATGACAGAAGGAGTGGGGAAGAAAAAGAGGCAAGTCTAAGACAATAGGAGCCAGACGAAAGCCAGCAAGCCAGTTCCATTACCAGGTCCTCTCTAATGCGAAGGGGAGGCCAGGCTGGAACAAATGGACTGTAATTGCACACAATCTGTCTTCAGAGCTCAATCACTTTGCCCTGCGGGGACCATTGGTGAAACACTTCTCTCACACTAATCTAATAACCTTCTCCCTCACCTTCCTCCCCACAAAGACGTTACCTTTCACCTTCAGTGCGGACATTACCCCGACGGAGAAGTGAGACGTTAATGCGACCGCTGGTCATCACTAACCGGCCACATAATAAATCATGCATATATTTGCATGCGATATCAATCACGGCACGTTGTAACTGCAAAGTGGAGCCGTTTGCTGACTCTGGAGTTCACCTTTTTTTCGAAACAGACATTTTAAGTAATCTTGTTGCTCTGTTTGTTTTGTTTCATCATTAACCCGGCGAATAATGAACATTGCATATTTTTACATGCAATTTATCAATCAAACCCAACTTCTGACTGTATGGGGGAGTTGTTTTTCGAGTCTGGAAATCACCTCCTGCAGCATATTTTTCCCACACAGGCGTTTATACATTTTTGCCTTTCAGGTGTCTTGTGTATTCTTGTTTTTTTATTATGTGTCTTATTGCTTTTTTCATTTATTAATGTTTTATTGTCTGCAGGGCGCTTTATGACTCTTTAAGTTTAATGTCAGTTTCATTATTATTGTCTCGCTGCAAATAAAAATTTCTTGAGAACTCGATAACACCCTGTTTGGAAAATGATGACACTTGTACAGAGATTGCTTATGTGAGAGGGAAACTCATTATGGAAAAACTTATTTCAAGTTCCAGTGTATTTCCAGACTTTTCTCCCCGATGATCACATTCTTAAAAAGCAGCAATACATTCTGGTCTTATAGGTTGATCAAGTTTAAGCAGGATGATTGAAAATTGTGTGTGTGTGAATTTGAAATACCATAAAATAATAAGGTGAATTTCCTTAGTTTCTACTTATAAAATTATTCTTCCATAAAAGTGTGGCTTTTTTTGTGCAGAAGCAAGAGTTGTATTTAGCTAATAAATTCACTGTATCTGATTTAGTTATATTAGTTTTTCATATATTCATGAATTGATTTTGCAGTGCACCCTACTCTGCAAAAAACGGTCCTAACACGGCATTTAGCCTTTTACTGAATCTTAAAAATGTCTTATTAAGACCCATACTTTGCAGTGTGTCAAATGTATTGAGATTTTAACTGAGTAATAAGAAAACAATGCATACATCAATATTAAAAACTTGTGTAAACATATTGCTAAAATAAGAGGAGACGACATCTGTGGCCCATCACAGCTGTTACCTGCGGCATCATTTTGGAAAACTAGTATATAATATAATATAACTTAATTTCCAGGGTATTTTTATGTAATTTATAAAGTGTTATGTTATCAGATTGTGCTGATTTTTTTGGGGGGTGTTGAGTTTGACCGCCTGCTGTGCATCACTGCCTGTCGAGTTCTTGCTGGGTGATAGCTGATAAGTGTGTGTGTGTGTGTGTGTCCCTCTCTGACTGTCTCTGAGCATGCATGCATGAACATGATTTGCATTTTCTTGTCTGTGCCTGCATCTGTGTTTGTGTGTGTTTCTAAACCTGTTTTTGGGTGTGCATGCTAGTATAATGCATGTGCCTGTTTGTATGTTCTTGTTGCTTGTGTGTGTGTGTGTGTGTGTGTCTGTGTGTGTTTTTGTGTGTTTTTGTTGGTTTCTGTCCATCTGCCTGTTGTCTGTCTATCCATTAATTTCTTTTCCCATCGTCTACCAGGGGAAAAGGTCTGAGGAGTGTCTTCTTGCATTGAGAGCAGCTACTGGAGATATTAGGAGCAGTGAACCAGCGAGGGCCACTCATGCGTGATGACTACAGAGACAAACATACACAGCGACCTAATACCAGTGTTAGTTCCTCCAATCCAGTGAAAATCCCTTGATGTTGCTTCCTTTGAGGGTCTGAACAGAGCTGTCTCTTTGGTTAAGGACCAAACTGGTCTGTGCATCAAATATGCACAGTTTTAGTGCTTGCATTGGGAGATTGTGTGGTTATATTCAGTGCAGACTGAAAATATTTGGACAGTGAGATTTTTTTCTTGGCTGTTTTCTCCAGCACATTGGATATGAGCTGACACCGTAACTATGAGATATAAGTTCTGACTTTCGGCTTTAAATTGAGGCTGTTTACATTTTGTCTACTTTCATAGACGTGCCAGAGATTTATTCCTCCTTGAGCTATTTGACGGGTTAATTATTTATTGGTAGGACTGTGGAAATTGTGGTAAATACATTAATCAACAAGACCAGCCACAGACGCGTGGTATCTGAAAGTCATTTTCAAGGATCACCAATGCACACACTTGCGTTGATTCAAAAGTACCACCCACTAACAGGAACAATCACCATTTTTTAACTTAAAAAAAAAAAAAAAATCAGCAACAACAGACATGACGGATAGAAAGAAAACAGGACCGAGGAGCAGAAATAATAGCAGGCAGATGCAGAAATAGACAGTGAACTTTGAAAATCTCTGTTATCCTGCCAATAATTTTTCAGACTTCAGAGAAACTACACATTCCACATCTCAACCAGCATTCAAGAAAGACGGGGACTGAAGAAGGAAATGCCTCAAAGATTCGCCTCTTTGGTAACAATGTCCCCGTCATGAGTCGTGCTCATACAGGGTCTTGATAAAGCTCCTTTGCGGGATGTGGGATATTTGCGGGGGGGTTTTCGGGAATCTGCCTCCTCTGGCTAACAAGCGACTAACATCACCGACAACACTGCCATGAGAGAGCAGGACTGAAATAAGTGCTGCTGCAAGTCACAGGTGGTCTCCAGCTCCACGGCTGTTAGCGCTCTCTCGACTTCACTAGTTTCTTTTCACTCCCGAAGGTGTCGTTTGATCATTAAAGTCTGTGCTCTTATCACAGTGGCAGCGTAGCAAAGTAAACTCAATAAAATCTGAGTTCTCATGTGTTGTGAGCAACGTTAACCAGCCTCACGTCAAGGGTGGGCCTAAGGTGTCCAATATATTTAAGGGGAACAAAAGTTGTTGTTAATATTACATAAACAAATGATCTCATATTTATTGTTGTGTTTTGCAAATCCTTCACTTACTGCTCTGCAAGGTGCCGCATTAACTTCACTTCTTGCCTGTTTGTGGAGCTTTCTGGCTTCACTCTGGTCTCCTTGTGAAACACACGATCGCTGGATTTAAGTTATGTGACTGACACATTACATTAGTGAAGACTCTCCAAAGAGCTAAATAATATAAAATGACATTGTTTCTAATGAGCAGCACTTTAATTTTGTCTTTGGTGAAAAGCTCACCCTCAAGACTTGTCTTTTTCATGCGTCAATAACGATGGCGTTGTTGAAACTGCACGGTGGCTCGTGATGTGTTGCTGCTCCACTTTCATTTTACGTTTTCATCATGTTAAGGTCTGCGCTGCGGCTGAGCCTCATAACAGTGTACGTAAATTTTTGAGCCCTTATTAATGTTTAACCATTTTTCCACTGTGCTATAGATCCCTTTTCAGCAATATTCATGAGGATAACCCCCACCCCCCACCACCACGACCACTGCCACCACTTCCAAACGCCACCAAAAAACACAAACACCCACGCTTCATGTACAGAACAATTGTGACTTGTGATGCATCTGCAAGCATGCACTCATTATTGGGAGAGCTGATTTATTTTCCCGAGTATTTTCATATCGATTTGAGAAATTTAAATTCCTTTTTCCTCCCCGAAGGTGGGTGTGTGAATCACAGTCGCAGCGCACGTCTCAGATGGGATGCTGATTAGAGTCACTAATCTGCAATAAGGAATATTCATGCGTCTATGTAAGTGATCGGAGGAGCGAAGCAGAGCTGCTGTTGTAGGTACAAATGAACAGCGAGGCAGCCATTGTTTCTGCTGTTACTGGTAGAAATGTACTCATTAGGATTCAGCAAGTTGCCGAGTACAGACGCCTGAGCACGCTGTGTGGAGATTGAAGACTCCTGACTGTCAAATTAAGCCCTGCTAAATACTGTTTGGGTTATTGCTTTGCAGACGTACAAGCACTTTTAAATAGTCACGCACTGCTGTAGCTTTTCCATTAGATACGAGCTAAGCGGGCGCAATGATTTTTTGCTCTTTGCAAAGCACACTGGAACTTACTTTATGCTACTGAGGAGTGGCTTTTTTTTGGCAATAAATTCAGTGTATTAAATAGTGTTTTAGGAAGAAACACACTACTATAGCACACGCATTGTACTTGATGTAGATTTAAGTTGAGTATATTTGAAAGTGAACTCGACGCAGCGAATCAAAGAGATACATGAAAAAAAACTAATAAAAGAAAGAGGAAGACAGAGGATGAAAGGACAAAGTTGAAGAGAGACAAAGATGAAGAGGGCAGATGAACGTTGGCCTCGGGCGGTGGGAATTTTAAAGTTCACCTGACTCTTTGGTCCCATCTGTCCCGACACGGCCCCTCTCCTGTTGTGTCCAAGGCTGTCTACCAGTCATGTAGTGCACACAGGCAAGTGGAGCTTAACAAACCTTTTCCATTACCGTAATGACCTTCATGACTGAACACCTCGGGAGCTGGCGGTCGGTACAGGACCGCTTCTACAGCACAGCCATTAACTCCCTCCCCATGGGTCCGCCGAGATCAGATCAGCAACAGAGGAGGCTACCGCGGTGATGTAGCCCGCCATCGATCACGGAAGGAGGAAGAATCCAATTCAGCTCGTTTCCCCACTCAACTGAAATTGGGTGCTCCAGACGCCGGCAAAGTCGTGGCGTTAGATCAGGCTGAAGTTCCATTGCTATTTTTCACCCGCTCATCATCTTACATACACTTTATTAAAGTTTTTGTAATTGCTACCATTGCTGATGCAAACACCCAGAGTCTTCAGAAATCAGGTATTCATAAAGAAGTCCGAGTGAAAAGTCCTTCTTAGGTTCTTAGTTGCTACTAGCCAGTTTAAAAGGAGCATGTTACTGAATCAGATTGCACCATTAAAACTTAAGAAATGTACTAGTAGAGGTAGTAAAGATGGTTAATCTGCAGCACCATCCAATCAAAAGCCAGCATCAGAAGCTTTGACATTTTGAGATACAACAGTTATAAGCAATATATTCAATATAATTGCCAATCCTCTACAAATCTAGGTATTGACTATTAATTTTAACATAAATGCACAGAGAAATGTGTGTTTCATGGTTAATAATATTCATCCAGTTTAGAGTTAAAAGGAAGTGTCCATCTAACAGGCGGTTTCTGGTCATTTGGTATCATGTTGTTGATTTATTGCTTTTGTTATTTGGAGGTTTGTGTGTTACTGTAGTCAAATATAATCCAGTGTCAGGTCAGATGTGTCAATAATGTCCAAAAGCTCAGTCACCTTTGCAACTCTTCCTCTTCCTCTGGCACTTAGTCATGACCTTCAAGGGGCCTCAAGGCAAAAAATCTGCTATTTGGTCCCCTGCAGACCACCAAAGTACTGGTTTATAGATTTTGAAAGAGAGCCCCTCTTCTAATCAGATAATACTGCAGGACTCAGTTCAAGTGAAATTGTGGCATTTAGCAACAAACATGTAATTAATCAAATTAACACAAGTCAAGTAATCTGGGGCTTTTGGGGCCTCTGAGTGTTAGAGGCCCCCGTGACTTGCAGTTAGCTGTGAATTAACATACCTCCACACAAGAAGCAGCTTGTGTGGTGCAACCTGTTTTAATTTGGTGATGTGTAAATCTCCATTTAGTAAACACTGTGAACTAAAGAGCTGCTGTGCAACCACAGCAGACCGACTGCCAGGTGATCTCTAAAAAGAGCAGTGCAAAACCACAACAGGCATGACTGTTTATCATCGATGAATCACATCACTGAAGTAAATGAAAGCGCTTGCATATCATCACCATACACGCGAATCACGATGTTTCATATGGTAGCAATTCAGTGGAGACAGGAAGTATATATTTAGTGCAATACGCAGCTTGACTCAGCATCTGTCTGATCAAATCAGAAAACAATTTAGGACTGGCAGTGATGCCATATTTAGCACCAACCACACAAGTCGTCCAAGGAGCTGCTGTGGGTTTTATGCTCAAGTCAATTTACCTTCCGAAGACGAGACAGAGTCTGACGCTGTGAAAGATCAGAGAGATGGCGACACATTTTTATTCCGGCTTTGTAATCCAGGAGAGGTTTGCTGAGCATGCACGCTCCTTTTCACAAACACCCTGCTTTGAATTGATAAGTTGCAGTACATTCATACCTGGTAGCTGCCAGTAAAACCACATCCTGCTGCTTTTTTCATTGTGAAGAGCAAAACATCGGGCCAGGAGCTAACATTTGTCAGGGATTCTTGTAAAAACTACAGGCCGCAATAATTATATCAAGCACAGCTAAAAACTTACATAAACCCATCTCAAGTATGTGAATGTTCATCCAATTGGACCATTTGTAAGATCTGTAAGATCTGTAAGAGGTCATCAGGGTCTTCAAGAGGTACGAGGGACACTGTTGTTCAATGTTCAGTGGGTCCAGTGGTGAACAATGGAAGATTCCAGTTCAGAAAATTTGATGAAAAATTAGAAAGGGTGTAAGAGTTTTGTTGGAAAAAATACAGTATTCAGTAGAGCACCAACAGAAAAATATAGATTTCCAAATTTTTCTTGTTGTTTTCCTAACTTAGTTTAGTTATAGGATTTGGTGGCTGAATGTACAATTATAAAATTGTAGTTGTTTTTCATTTCTGTCCAACTGTCTAACTTCAAAGACACAAGTGTAAAGACAAAGCTAAGATTGACCTGCTGGTTTGGTACTCATGACTTGGGGAGTTGAAGTGGTACCTCTATACTGACAAGCTGATAAATACTAAAACTCCCAGCGCAATAACTTAATATATCTGCTCTTTTCTAGTTCCTTAAAAAAAACTCAGAAGTTCCATTTGGGTCCACATCCTCACATCCCACATGACTGCTGAAAGAGTTATCGGTTGCTCATTTCTCCACTTCATGCTGGTTGTGAAGCGATCTCTTCCTAAAGTGACTCTCCTGTAAAAGATGGAGGACAAAATCCACGGTCCTGAAATAAAACTAATTCTTAGGTTCACTCAAAACTAATATGATGTTTCAGGAGTTTCTCTCCACCTCTCTAAATTACTGCATCAGTGCACGTCATGTGTTGCAGATACACGATGCCCACTGGGAAGTGGGACAGCGTAGCCAGCGCGTTGCATTAGACCGGCGAGATCGTGGTTAATAATGGATGAAATAATGCAAAAACCTGCAAAAGGGAAGCTTCTTTAAATCCTCAGGGATTCTGGAAAGGCCATTGCATGTTTGCATTGTGACCTTGTTGTGACAAACAATAAAAATCCCCAAACTTCCCTCACAACTTCACTCAAAGAGCATCACGATCATGTCTTGTCATGTCTGTAAAGTTCTTTTCTGGACTGTAAATGTTTGGACTGCTGTCAAGTTCAGTGGGGAAAGACGCTTTTAGCTGACAAATAGTGCAATACTGGATGTACTAACTGGTACTTGAGATGCTACAGTACCATATGCTGGTAGCTGACCGCAGTATAAAGCTAAGGGTTATCAGCCAACAGAAGCTGTATATATTTGGTGCTTGTGTGCTGCTGGGTCATACTGTGTGCTGGTCTATAGCTGTTTTAAAATTTGTTGTTTTCTATTTGTGAGAAGCTAACTTTAATTTCCTGATATACGCCTTGTCATATTTTCTAGTCTTGGATTTTGGTGGTGAATCATTGTTCACATCGGATGACATTTTCCTGTTAGTTTTGTTTTTCCATTTGGCCACTAAAAAATTTGTTCCGCCTGAAACATGTTAACCCTGAAAACAAAAAACTTCTGTTCCCCCTTTGGGAACGCGCCCCACAGTTTGAAAAATGCTGGGCTTAGAGTGAAGAATGACAAAAATATAACCTCGGTCTTGGTTCCTGTTCAGGTCTCAAATTCTGCAACACCAGGCAAATTCAGTCACATCGGGTCTAAAAGAGGTGAACAAAGACTTGTTTGTTTATAGGTTTTGGGTCTATGCAAAATTAATATATAGACAGTTATATGTATGTTCACTGCTGCTGTTGCATTCCCTGAAAAACAAACCCATATGTGATGTGGCACATCCCTCCACAGTGGGTGACCAAGTGAACACTGTAATAATAAAGACAGTGGCCACTAACTCTTTCAATATAGACTGAATACAGACATGAAGAAAATTCAGGTCAGTGACAACACAAAATGTTCTGATATGGTCCAGTGATATGAAAGACACTGGCATCTGTCTCATGGAAGAGCAAAAGTAACAACACACCAAAGATGGTAATTATTTGATGAGCCGCTGTTATCTAACAGCAGCTGTCCTACCTCACAAATCACTGTAGCGATTCGTTGTGGTGCCAAACGATCTCAGCTGCGTTTCCTGCTCAGACGAGACTGATTCATGCCCGACTTTACGGATCCTTTGCCAAATGTCAGTGCACTCCACCAGATAATACCTTGTAATTTGCACCTTTTCTGGGAACTTGGACAACTAAAGCAGTACATTACATAAAGCTTTGGTGTGAGTAAGAAGCCTTTCAGAGCCTCGCACACTGCTGCTCTCAGGGCCTCGGCCTGCTGGCCAAATACAACTGTTAGGTTGTGTTAAGAATCAGACGTTAGTTTTTTTGCGGAAAGGCTTCGTCAGCCAAGAAGCTTCTCTCCACGGTCCCCTGTGGAGCCTGATGTGCTGCTGCTCTGAAGCAACACACTCACGCCGAGATGCTCTCCGAGAGATGTTTTCCCTCTCTGCTGCTTTCTCACATACATCTCTCTCTCTCTCCCCAATTCATTTCTAGTGCTTTCCTCTCCTCCCTTGATCTCTCTCTCTCTGTCTCTCTTCCTCAATCCTCCATCCTCCACTCTCACCCTCTTGTCTTTCTCTCTCCATGACTTTCCTGCCCTCTCTCTCTTTCTTCCTGCCTCCCTCCAATTTTCCAGAACACTTACATTGCAATACACTTGCCGTCTCTCACACTCCGAGGGGAGGTGTTCAACTGGTACATTATGTCTCTTGAGTATTTCTCAGACTAATGGAAAACACTCAAAATGCCTTAGCATTCCATCATTCCACCGGTAACAGAGAAAACTCTCAGTCCACATATTGCCTCCGTAAGGGAAAGTTTCTACCAACAAGCTGCAGTAGCCAGTAGTTTCTCAGGAGGACTGTGAGTACTTTTTTGAATAGTTTTTTTTTCTTTTCCTTTTAGGTTTTTGTTCTGTGGACATTTCACATACAGTGTGTATGCTTACCACTGTATGTGAAAGGTCCACAGAGCTTACCAGGAAATCAGTCATACATTACCGTTTGTGTGATCATTGTAAACAACGTTGTGGATGGAGCACACTGGCACAAATGAAATTGTTATAGAGGTGCATTCATGGTGAACCCTGAATTTTCACCTGCTTTAATTAGTGACCTTGGCTGTTCAAAAAAATGTGTCTGCAGCTTTTATTCACCAAAAGTAAGCTCTGTACAAACGTTAGCTGTGTTTGCGTGGTGGGCTCAAAACAATCTCAATACTCTACAGAGACTTGAGCTCGTTGTTATCTCCCTCCAGCCTGTCCTCTGTGTGTCTACATCTTTTTATTGACTTCATACACAATCACTTAAGGTCTCTTTGTATTTAGTTTGAACAGACTTTAACAATCTGCATCAACCAAGTGCATCAACAACCATCGTCAGGTTTATGTGAAAGTATGTTTAAATGTTGAAAAAAAAAAAAACACTGTCTACATTAACAGTTTGCCATCAGTGACACACTAAAAAGCTAATATCACTTGGTTCAAGCCAAACTACGGTTTAAGTACATGTCTACAAAGATAAAAGGCATCATTAGGTATATCTTGAGATGAACTCAACAAACAAATGCTGGTGCACTCAAAGACAGTGGGCTGAAATCTTTAAACATGGGCAGGAGGGCAAACTTCATGTGTTGTGCAAACTTCAAGCCGTTTGACATGTTGTAAAATGACCAGCCTGCCAATGATAAACTGCTTTAGTTAGCTGGTTAGCTGATAATCCTCTCAGCCCCACTGAGGCAGAACAGTAACACAGCTGGATGTTTAGAATAAGATATTTTAATGTAGATGTTTCTTATGTTTGGTCTGGAGGCTTAAAGTATCAGCAGCATCACAAGGTCAATCATATAAACAGGACTTTTTTATGGTATCACCAGCAGGTCAGACTTTATTTTTGGTGGTTTTAAGTTTCTTACTTCTTGTGTAATTACAGTTTAAGCTGCACTGCAGTCTGGCCTGCTGGGGTTAGGGTTAGGGTTGTGTTGTTATTTGACTCTGTGTATACATGGCTTTTACATTACTGTATGTCGACTCCTGACACATACAACAGGGACAGCTGGAGGGGAAAGTGCACACATTTCAGTGAGGACACATACAAGTCAGTGATTGAAGATGGAAGTGCCCTATTAACCCAGCAGGATAATCCCCCTGCTGCTATAATTTCTCCTGCTAATTATGCCTTAATGCAGAGCCACAGCTACTGCATATAGGCCAGCACTACACCACCTCCCTATGTGGATCATTAGAGTAAATGCACACATGTAACATCAGTATTTTATAGGCAGAAGATAGTAAAGAATGAAGGAAATGTCGGGGCAAAGATTCATTTTCTTTAAGTTAAACAGGAAAAGTTGACTCAACAGGACAGAACATTGTGACATTTTTCACAAAATGTCATCTCTTCCTTGATGCATATTACTACCACTAACAAACAGATTGATTATCTGCAGTTGAAAGATAAAGAAAAAAAAACTGCCATGTGACAAAGGTCCTGTTTCAGACTGAAACAAAGCCCATCCTGGATACGCGACATGCATCTGAGCCACGAGGACGCCTCGGTGCATCGCTTTGAAGATTGCATTTGGCTTGGAGACCATTTCTACAAGGGAAAAACGGAGGCTGTTTATCAGAAAGATAAAAGTGATGCAGTGGTTGAGACTTACTTTGATAAATGAAATATGCATGTCAAAGTGTTGTGTAGATTAGGCGTGTTTAGAGATGGGAGTTTTGTACTTGCATTGGTGGTGGAGACAGAAATTTGTCTTTATTTGCACTTGGATAAACTGAAAGAGTTTTTTGTCAGTAACACTCCTAATATTACACTCCTGTATAGAATATTGACTTACAAAAACTTTTTTATTCTACAATGACATTTTATACTAATTATGCAGACAATCTAAGGAGCTGTCAAATTAATATAATCCTTTTAATGACGTCCATATTTGTGTTATGTGTCTTGTCCATTTGATTTTTTTCCCATAAAAACTGTATATGAATGCAATCTTTGTGTTAGCTGACGCTTGTATTTAAGGTTTTGTATTTTCTAAACCAGCAAATGAATGCACCATCAGCAGTTATCTCTAAATAAACCTGCAAGTTCAACTGTGTTACCACAAAGTGTCTGACATGCCACAAAACACTACATAGGTAACACATCTTATTTATAATATTCATCAAGTTCACTCACCATTAACACTTTCATCCAGCTGTTTAGCAAGCTGTCAACATTTCTTTAATAACTTCATTGAAAAGAAAGCTATTAACAATGCCTGATAATCACATTCAGTGTCGTGTGTCACTTCATTATTTTGGCCGACGCTGGCTTACACTAAGCAACAAGACGCTGACTGCAATTGACTTAAAGGCCAACGGTGTAATGGTTAACAAGCATTTTCTGAATGCTAGGTACAGAACCTTTGAATACGCAATGTCACAAACATCCCATTTAGTTAGTGGCTTTTTATTTAATACATGCATTTTATATTATTTCATTCATTTTTGTTTATCCTGCAGCTTTACACCTACAATCATAAAACTGTTTCACAAATGATTTTAGATCTATGTGAAGTGCCAAAGAGGACAAGGGATGCTGTAAAAGCAAAATAATGTACAAAAAAAAAAAAAAAACCTTGGTTCAAAAGTGCAGCACATTAAAAATCTATTTTTTCCCCACAATATGTATATAGTAAAATACCGTGTGTGCAAATTTCCCCTGATTCTCTGTCCTGATAATGAGGCCCAGTGTGTACAACAATACGCGTACGCCCTCATTGTGATTGTGCTTGCATAAGCTTTCAGTTTCACCAGGTGACTCCTCCAAAATCTTAATATATCTAAAGAAGCTGAGGACGGGCAGATAATCAGGCCAGTGCACATTAGCACTAATGATCTCTCTCAGCGAAATCACACACACACACACACATTACAGGCATACACGCATATACATAGGGACGAACACAAAGACACCCGTATCAGCACGGGCCCACAGACAAGACAGCACATAGAAACTCTGTGCAAATACATGCATGTGTGCAGACAGAAAGACACACACGCCGCTGATTAAAAAGTGTGCCATACTTCTGTGTCACCACTGCCGGAGCATTAACATCACCCTCCACGGCGGGGAGGCAGCAGCAGTGTGGAGTCAGTTTTCTCTGGATGTTAATGAGGGAGGGACTGCGTCTATGATTCAAACCCAACAGAGCTGGCTCATCACAGCCCACTTTAATAAAGACAATGCCCGACCGTAACAGAGCTCGTTTATTATGTCGGCCTGTCGCAAAATGTTTTCACAGCGATTTTTGGCGGACGAGCAACAGAGACGTAGGAGGGACCAAAATAGTAATATTAAAATGAAACAATCAAACAACAGTTTGTTTTTGTGTCACTCTATACTATTCAAACTGTGAAGCTACCGCTTTAACATTACTGGTTTTAGTGTATTAGACCATCCTAGGCAATGCTGCAAATCAATAAGCCGCTTGCCAATGTGATTTTTGCAGCAATGCCATGAAGCTGATTTTCCAAACCTTTAATTCATTGGCCTAGCAGAGAAACAGACAGAGTCACTCATTTGAATTCCTGCAAATAATAGATACTAGATCACTTTGCATATCAACATCACAAACACCACCATCACTTCTCTCTTCCTCACAACAATCCAAATGGGAAAAAAGCTCCAAAAACAAGGCCGCAGTGAAAAGTGTTGACCAGTGATGAGTGGTAAGGAAGTGATGCAGCTTGACAGTAACATTACATACCAAACATGCCACAGTGCAGCTTTAGAAAGCGTTTCACAGCATATTTTCTTTTGAACACTTGTAAATGAGCACTCCTGTGGCACCACCAGCAGGTTGTAATTACTGGACTGCTTTGATATTTCAGACAGATATTTATCTTCCCCTCAGGATGAACTGTAACACATGATGATCCCTTAAAATTTCTGATCTAACGCCATCATACAGTCAAAATTTTAAGCTATCCGATACTTTGATTTATGCCCAAATATCGAAAAACCTATCAATATTCCCATCATCCTCAGCTGTACTTTGTCTCTAGTGCCAATTATTATATGCTGCATGCTGACACATTAATCTAAGACAGTGAAAATGACAAACATTACACTTAGCTGAACCTCGGCATGTTAGCGTTGCCACTATGGGCATGTTATCTTGGCGACTTTGGCTCAAAGCTCAAAAGCATGGCTGTAAATTTGTTTTCAAATGGCCTCAAGTTAATAATGACAGCACCATTCTGGATATTTCGTCTTATCAGATGCATCATGTTTTGTCTTTTTCACTTACTTTCAGTTCACAAAACTTAAAACTTAAATAAAATAACTAAAATGTGATTTAAACTAAAGCTGTGAAAGTTGAATACATGAAAGTTTCTTGCGTATGAGGAGACATACAGTATGGTGGTATGTGAAATTAATGGAGCCGTTCCGAGCGGTAACTTTGGAAAGATGCAATAAAAAGCGAAACACGAACGAACCGAGAAGCAAAATGGACTCGAGGCAGACGACTGAATATGAACAGAAGAGAAAGAAAATTACAGCGAAGCATGCAGGAGGGTCCGTCATGCTACAGGGAGCGGAATGAAATTTGTTTCGACCACCTCGCCACCGCCTCGAATAAACTCCATATGAGTTTCGTTTAGGAGCTTTACTTCAATCCGACTCTCGCTCTTTGTTGGTGTTTTTCTTTTTTTCCACACTTTTCCACCTTTCACCACTTTGAAAAAATGTAAACCATGGACGCTATCAAACCCTAAATAGCAACAATCAATATCAGGCAATAAGACAAGATGCTCTTCTAATTAAAGCAGACTGTTGGCAGCGGCAAAGAAAAAAAAAAAAAAAAAAAAAAAAAAAACGGGGCTTGAGCAGTTAACAGATTAGCGATACAGGAAAAGCTGGCAATCAGAAGGCAAACGTACTTTCAAGCTTTCATGAGACAACAGATGTGATCAACACATAAATGAGCTCTATAGGCATCTGAATCAAAACAAGAGCCGCAATCAAGTCCATCAGCCTCTAATGATGCATCGCGGCAAGCGGGAACACGCGCGGCGGCTTGAAAGCTGCGACGACAGCCACGTGCACAGCATCTGTCTGTGAGACGGCTTCTCTCTCTCTTTCCGTCTCCGTGTTATTAAGCTGCCTGACAGCCACGAACAGAAAGACACTGAAGTGAAAAATAGAGGTGTCTTGAAGTGTTTACCAGTCTGATAAGAGCAACGATTTTGCACGATACATAAAGTTGTGCCTTTTTCTTATAAGATCCTATCTGTATCTGAGATAAAAACAGAATGTGAATAAGTCCACTGTACAACATGACGAAGGGTGTTTTTCTACTACTCTGTCTTAAATGAGCATCATATTAATTGAGTAAATTTACACCAAAGTAATTTCTCAGTATTTCCACTTGTCCAGATTTTAACACTTGCTCCACAAATACCTCTCAGTCAACAGGTAAATATCAATATTACACATGCATATTTATTTCAACTACAATGACCTACATGAGAAACAAATAAGAAGATATTTCTGACATTAGTCTCACATCCGTTAGACACGAGCTGAAATGTGTAACCGGCTTATAAATAGCGAGCGCATAATGTCTGTATCAACAATAAAGTAGTCCTGCTGTGTTTTAGCAGGCCTGCTCGGTGAGAGAAATCCTATAAAAACTTTTGAGTTCTCCCAGATGGCTCGGCTTCGGCAGCGAGGTCAGCCGCAGCTGGCGAACGATAAATAAGGAAACCCTCATTACAATGTGTTTCATTTAAAGTGGTTTTCACCACGGCGTATGCACGCCTCGAGTGTCGCCGCATTCCTTTTTTTGGGTTGAAATCACAGAGAGAGCACAGCCTCAGTACGGTGTATGAAGTTCTCTGTGACATGCACATATAAGCAACACTGGAGAGAACATGGCTGCGTTTATCATATTTCACTTCATTATGTTTCTGGTGATCTAATCAATTGAAAAGTTATTAATATCAGCGCAAAATCAAATAATATATGTCCCGAATCATCACCTAAACTTGGCCATGTCATCTGTCTCTCACATGGTACATATTCCTGAATAAAGTTGTACTTACTAAAATGTCTGACACCCAGAAAACCTAAACATGTATGTGGGTAAATGGCAGCATTAAATGTAACACCTTTATCTAAATTTTCACACACACACACACACACACTGATGGCAGCTAGCTACCCATGCAAGCTGCCGCCTGGACCACTAGGAGCAATTTGTGGTTCAGTGTGTTGCTCGAGGACTCTCCAACATGTGGCCTGCCGACCTGACGATTAGCGGTCGACCCGCTCGGAGTCCTGTATAATGAAGCTGACATTTGCTCTGCAAACTGGCAGGAGCGGGGATGAGGGGCCCAAAAGCAAATGTTTTGCCCCAGGGCCCCCTAACATGTTAATCATGCTAAGAGCATATGTTATTGTATGTGATGATGTGACTACTTTTTCTAATTGTGATTATATGAACACTATGTCGCAATAGACAACAACTTTGAAAACCTGCAAGTGTTCCACAGATTTGAGTTTTGCATTAAGTTTGTTGGGTTGGTAGTTCTGGTTGAAATAATGTTGTAAGTTTCACTCTTAACTCTCTCCAGAAGAAAGGGTGGTAAGTGTTTGTGTTACAGGAGGAAAAAAGAAAACTAGAAAAAAGAATGATTTTAGTGATGGCTGAACCCAAATATTTTATTATAATCTAAATATTCTGATCGGATATTCATTTGCATTTTTCAATTTTGGGATTACAGTTTTTCTAAATGATATTTTTAAAAGGTGTGTTAATTGATTCACAGCGTCAACTCGCTTTAACAGCCGTGCCTTACTCTTCTGTGTGATGTATGTTACATGGCAGGTTTGTTAGGGGAGGCGAGTCTCTCCTGACTGTGTGGAAAAAGTACCTGTGTGTGATGCAGACACCGTGAAGTGCATGCTCCATGAGTGTTTGCTGCACCGAGTGAATAAAGATCCTGTTTTATAAGACGTTAACATGGCATCTACTAACCGTTCTTCAAAGGCTTTTTCCAGCTAACTGACTAGGCTAAAGACACCAGAGGTCTCCCGACGACTTTTCAGAGGACAGAAGCTGGAAAGGTAGCACAAGGAAACTTTCCACCTTAAAAGTTGCCCATAACAGCAGACAGCTTTTGAGTGATTTTTTTCTCTGCTCTACAGTGAATTAAAATGGCAACACATCCTAACAACACAGCTAAAAAAGGTAAAAGACCAAAGCTTCCCCAAAAAAATGTTATTCCAGACAGCCATATTATTATCCTTATATGGTCACTATAATGCAGACTTTTAAAATAATGAGTGAGAAAATGGACTGAACACATCTTATTAAAAAAATAAATACTTAAGTCAAGAAGACAAATTGTGTTTATGCTCCTTTATGTGGTGTAAAAACAAAAAGGGGGGGCTAATGCCATGAATTACAATATGGATCAATGAGCAAAAGAAGAAATAAAAAATGATTGTATGATCAGTTGATGAAAGGCGGGACTCGACTAATCAGATTCAACAATGTAAATTTTAGCATGCACGTATGAACACTTTCATTTTTAAGAATACTTTATTTTTTCCCCAGTGTAACTCCACAATACACCCAAGACACTATTATATTATTATAGTAGGCCTTCTCCTGAGTGCACTCCCACACAGACGAGCAGTTTTTCTCTGCACTCTGAAGTGAAAAGATTTCTAATCCTGGGGCCAGGTCAAGGAATCGCAACATCACCATTACAAAAGCCAGGTCAATATGCACTGTATGAAGCTCTTTTTCTATTCTCTCCATCAAACGCAAACACACATCCTCCTTGTCTCTCCCTCTCGTCATCGCCCAGCTTCGGGCGTTCTGCCTTCGCCGCTCTGCAGACACCTCAGCATCTATGCGCCATTAGGGAAGAGCCCACAGCAGCAATACTCATAAATATTGACTCGGTTTCAACATATCCCAGAGGAAGTGTTCCAAACAGCAGGTACTGCATTAGCACACCGATGGCAAACACAACCCACGGTCAATACCGACGGGCCGCTGCAGCTAAGCTAACTCTCTCAGCGTTCGTTCTTGCAGAAGGAACGGGGCGGTGCAGTGCGGCAGGCCTGCGGGTTCGCGAGGTGTTGTTACGGAAAACATTTAATTAGCCACTGCCAAAAAAAAAACGTTTCCCAGATGAACGATCACAGTCAACAGGATTTTTTTTTTTTTTCCCCCACACACAAGTAGGAAATGAACTGCTGTGACACCTGGAGAAAATGGACTTACAGAATCAGCCCCGCTTCTGCTGAGCTTTTAATGTAATGAAACACAACCGTTCATCACAGCAGCACCTGAACACATCCAATTCACCGAATCCCATTCCCCCCCTACAGGTATGGTTAATTAAAAGTGTTTGCTCACCGAGTGCGAGGAGAGATTATATGTGACCCTCTTTTTAATCTGCCGGGGAAGTCTCTTGGTTTTGGATTGTTAATCAATCTTATTTGAGTGTTAACTAATTACATTCTTCCATTTCAGAAGATCAGGAACAGTGAATTATTCGAGGCAGAGCTGATTTCCTGAAGGTTGGGAGAGCAGTCAGGTGGAAGAATTAAGTCATTTGCTAATGAAAGAAAATGTGATTTGTTACTTCCGCTCTGGTTCATCAGCTCCTGCTGAGTGGTGGAGGCAGGTCGGCCTCGCACAGTTGATGCCTGGATGGCAGCTTCAGGGTCGCCTCTGAGACAGATAATATAGACTCGACTACTATTGTGTGTCAATGCCGCTTTCTCCACCAATTTTTCTGTGTGTGTGAGCACTTTACGACACATTCAAACATTCAAACCGTCTGATAGCTCTTACATGGAGGACAGCCACATAACCTTGTCTGTAACAAAAGATGTTTATATGCTGCTAATCTGTTTTATCGAGTACATTTGGAAGGAAATTAACTTCTGCATGGATCGTGTTGAATGCCAACATCATATACTGTACAGAAATCACAAGGAGGCCAAAGATGATGGTCATACAAAGCAATCATGGGGGGGAAAACAATCATGGTTTTGGTCAAATATTGTTAAAATAAAAAGCTGATTATTCATTTTGATTGCTTTCCTTGATTTTGGCTTCTCAAATGTGAATAATTTTCTGGTTTCTTTCAGTCCTCTGTGACAGTAAACTGAATATCTTTTGGTTGTGGTCAGAGGGGGACATTTGAGGACATCACCTCGAGCTTGGGGAAACAACGGTCAATATTTCTCCACCATTTTCTAACTAATAACTAATGAGTTAATTGAGAAAGTGATTGACAGATTAGTCTATAATAAAAATAATAACTGCAACCCTATTTGAGTGCATGAACATAACATTTTCTCAGTATCTGCTTCTGGCAAATAAAGTGACTATCAGTTAATGCTTTGCAGGTACATAAGTCTGAATATTTTGTTCAATAAAAATGTTACTTCATACCATAACGCAGGCCTTAGATTTACTACACAGCTCAATTAATGTGTAAAAAAAATGACTTTATGCCTCTCTCTATAGAGTTCCTGTTCTTTACACTGGTAAAGCACATTTTAAATCAACAGTGGACCCAAGAGCTTTCACAGGCGCAAGTCTCAGCATGTCCTCCAATCACTTTGCTCAGATCACATCTCAAAGAAAATGGCCTTTTAAAATTTAATCAGACGTGCATTTGTATCAAGTTACAAACCAGACTGATGCTGTTGATTAATCAACTTTTAATATATCTTTACAGACTGAAGTCAAAAGCATTTTCACAGCATCAGACCTTACCTCTGTCCTTCACCTGCCCATCACCACAATGCATCACTCGTCATTTGCATAAAGTCGAGCTCAGCTCAACTTTCAAGTGCTGCCAAGTCACTGATCTCTCTCCGCCAGCTGCCACTTCGCACTGTGTCACTCCTTGTATCCCTGCACTCATGAAATGAGCAAGCGCCCGTCGCTTTGTCTCACGATGTCGCCACTGGCGCAAACACACACTTAGAAACAGGGGAGGTTCAACTCCAGAGGTTTGGGGGTTGCGAGATGCTTCAAAGGTACAGAGGGCGAGAAAAGGTGAAGCAGCGTTCATTAACTGCGGCCAACAAAGAGAAAGATATCGTGAAAATGTAATAACTGTTAATACATTAAATAAAAATCAGCACCTTTCCTTGTCTAGATCTCATGGCGGTCTTTAGGGATCCTGAGTCTGACAAGTTAATTAAATCCTTGTCATTGACCGCTGGAAAAAATATTACACATTGAGCTGCAACAAAAAAATTCTGGACTTTTTTTTTTTGGCAGAAATCCCAAGAAAGAGTATGACAGCAACCCAAAAAAGAAATGAAATGTTTTAGCAACAAGCAGCCAACAGGAATGACATCAAAGTGACAGTTTAGCTATTAGTGTTTGTTCCATCCAGATGATTTGGGCGATAACGCAGCGAGTTGGGCATTTCCTCCGACTACAAGTCACGTCCTAATGGTTTCCTCTGTAGACGACAGATCATAAAAACATTATATAAAAACTTCATGTTTTGACAAGGAACAACTCACTTGAAAAGCGCCTCATTACGGGGAGGATGAGTCTCTCTCTTTGCAGTAAACTAAAGTGAATGTTTAATGATATTTCTGATTGTGTGACAGGACTCTGACTCACAAAAGAGAAGGGCGGTGGACGGCTGAAATCTACGATGACAGGCAGGGGCACCACATTGATGTAGGAATGAATTGAAATAACAAGAGGCATAATTTATTGATTGTTTGAATTTTCATTTTATTAAAATTATTCAGGGGTGGCACAGTGGTGCAGTGGTTAGCTCTGTCGCCTCACAGCAAGACGGTTCTGGGTTCAATCCCCAGTTGACATGCAGGAACTCCTTCTGTGTGAAGTTTGCATGTTCTCCCTGCGCCTGCGTGGGTTCTCTGTAGGTATAGAAGATGGATGGGATGAATTATTCAGGAATCATCTGACTTTAGCGTGTTATGGGTCTTGCAGCAACAGCAGGCCTTGTGTATTTGTACATCTCCCTCATCAATAAGTGATCCAGAGCATAGTTGAGTATTGCCCATTAAACATTTGCCTCCTCTCTGTAGTGATTTTCTGAGCACATATCGCATGGCGCAGAGAGAAGCTTAGGGCCTTCAAGGATCCCCACTCCGTTCGAAAAACAGTAAATAAGGCATTATTATTTATTACTTATTGGATTTGAGGGAAGAGCATCACACTTTGCAAGGGGGGAAAAATGGCATAATTCAAGTATATGTGATGCAACAGGCCATGGCAGGGACACAAAGGGGTAAAATAAATGCTAAAAAATGGTATCAATGGAGTTTCATGTTGTCATTACCAGCAGAGATAACTGCACTGTCCTCTCGAGCCTAATGCATAATGTCGACGTTCCTCCTCTTCCTCTCCTGAGCAGTTTCAGCTGCTGCATAATTGAATGTGAAAACAGTGTACTATTCTGTCTGCGGGGATGGAATTGAAAAACATCAGACAGCTGGGAGATGGAATAACATTTTGGGCCAGGCTGTGTTATCCTTTTTTCTTTTTTAAATGTTTTCAAGTCTGACCACATCACCGAGCAAATGTAACCCGGAGATCCAGAGGGCCGACTGCTGAACCATGACGCCGTCCTCCCGCCGTCCCCCCCTCTCTCCCGACAACTGTCCTGATTTATTGTCATTCACTGGATACGAGCAGTCAAAGACTGGTCCACACTTTTCACCCTGCGAGTGGGAGGTTAAAAGGGAGGCGACGGCATTGTTTTCGTCTCTGAGAAGCCGAGAGCAACTCCTCTGCGTCAGCTCGGAAAGGTTATGTCATCATTTAATTGATTTCAGAGCAGAGGAGTTGGGGAAAGAGACGGCGAGGGGGAGGCTGGGACTGACGAGACAAAAACCCTAAACTTGCTGAACCCGTCCGAGTGTTTTGATTGCTGCTAGTCATGTGTTTTGATTTAATATCAAAGGTAATCCATGAAACTGGGATCATCTGAACCTTTCCACCGAGCGTGAAAGGACTGCACACTTTATTGAGTGTACAGCGAGATGAGAATAAACCGTACAGTTCATTCAAGAGGACGAAGGGTGAATAAACTTCAATTCGGTTTCTAACTTTACTCAGTAAAAATGCGGGGTAATAAAATAGGTCTTCAAATGTCACAAACCAGCAGACAGTCTCATAATAGACTGAACGAAGCATATATTTAGTACTGAGCTGTCAACAAGTATGAGATCAGAATTAAGTATTAGAAAGACTTTCAATACATTTATAGTGTAGTAAACTATTTTCCATTTTGCACCCCTAGAAGACCCCTGGACGTGGATGAGGTGTTCACTGTATATACACAACAGCAAGTAGCCTAAGACCTACAAATAAAAGTCCCTAAACATAAGTGTTGCATGTTTTTAGAACTTCATGCAGTTTCATTTCCATTTTAGATATCCAGCATAACTAAGCGTGATGGCTGCACGCTGAAAATGCAGCTTGCACAAAGATTATTGAAGTTAATTCAATAGTTTGCTAACAACATAATTTGCTTGGGGAGTCATTTGTTGAATATTGATTAAATTTCTTTTTAAACAGACATTTAGAACGTAAGATTGCATTTGTTAAACTTGTTTTCACTGACCGACTTAGATCTCAAAAAAAAAAAAAAAAAAAGTTTTGGAAAAAGCCGGAAAGATGACGAGTAAGCGATAAGGAAATGCTCAAACTTCACAGGCTCTGGTTTTCATGCTCTAAAGAGCTTTTTTTTTTTTTTTTTTTTTTTTTTTTTACAGTTAAAGAATACGTCGTTGCACACAAACATCTCCTGCAGACAACAACACAGCAGCTCCGTGTTCATTTACTGTAAATGACAACGGATCGAGCGATTCTTCAAGTTTCAGAAGGTGAACGGAAAGCCGCAGCATGACTCAGAAGCACATTTATTATTCAGAGCCTGATTTCTGCTTTAAATTAAAACACATTATATATTATAATTGAAACACGAACGTGCTCCAGAAGCACATTAGTGTTGATAAACTCACAGGCGGTGGGAGTGCATACTTTTCACACGTCTTTTGTCCATTAACACGTCCATGACACACTGATGAGTGCATGATTTTTTTTTTTGAGCTCATGCCGTATCTACATACCTGGAGAACTTATGGATGTTCAGATAAGTTATTTCTGTCCAGAGCACCCAAATAAAGAAGGTGTAACTGTCACATCCTTTTTAAATCACTTTTGTTTTTCCAGAGGTACGTCGCTAAAGCGCCTGTACGTAAACCCTTTAATATGACTCTCTGTGGAGCTGTTATTTCTTAAAACAGCCAACCACTGCGCTAACAAGCCTTTACAATAACATTATGAATTATAATTTGAGAACATTATGTGCTAATTTCTCCAGGGGTAACTCAACTAGCTGTATTGTGCCGAGCTCTGTGTGAGGCCTTTTTCCGCTGCCTCCCCTCTCCGCACACACAAAGTCACAACAGAGTGAAACCACAACATTTGTCACTGCGCCACCGCAGCCTATATTTTCATGCTGTGGTGAGTGGGAGCCCAGCGGACCATGCCGGCAAGTCTGAATCATTGCAGTCATTTTTAGTCTTAAGCATTATTCCAACAAGGAAGACACTTATTACCGCAGTCGGGACGTTTCTACTCAGTCAGATCCCCTGATAGATTACTCCACGGATGCGGCTTTGAAGCTCACATTTGAACGGCCCACGAGAATGGGCAGGACGCGTAAACATACACAGGCTTGCACAAAATGAGCGCCACCATCACAAAGCTATCCCCTTTCACCACAAAGAGTCTCTCGCAGCTCGCCACGGGAGGGTGATGTATATATTCACCACCTTTAGAATGGATCAGTCACGGAGAAACGCTGCAGTGAGCACAGAGGCAGTAAAGCTAAATTACTTCAAACTGTGCTGTTCTCACACCGCTGACCACTTCTTCAACCACAGATACTCCACAATTACCTCGCATTTGCTTCAGTTACTTATGAGTTGACTCGCAGACTTAAAGCTGCATGAAGATGCAACTATACTTCATTACTGATTCGATTTCATTCTTAGCAAGTTTCACCAAAAATCACCTGGACTGTGAGTTTAACTTCAAAATGGTTCGCTCATATTCGCTCATATTTTATTGACCCATGCATCCATTATTTGTTATATGTTTTGTTGTCGTTTTATGAAAAAGACATCCCCGAGGCAGCTTTGAGAACAGAAAATGGGGAGAATTATGCACAATAGTCTATAAAAGTATTTCTAACAAATGCCCACTGTAATATCTTGCAGTATGCCATCATGTATGACAAAGAAAGGCTTTAAATCCTCATATCTGACTTTCACATAAAGGAAAACGCATTACAAAATATTGCTACCTGTTGAATGCCCCTATTGTTTTATCTCTGGTCTTTAATAAAAAAATATCTGGCTTTAAGTTGAGGAAGGCACAGTGCAGCTACCCACAATTTTGTGAGAGGAGACAAAGAGTGCGAAATCCAACAAGCCTGACAAAACAAAAATAATGAGCTCAAAATGGCAGATAACACCATAAAGCTGCAAACCAATCTTGATTCTCAAAGGGATTAGCAGCACCAGCATCTCTTTAAAAAGAGGCACTCCAGCAAATTACAGTATTGCTCTTAACAGTATTAATATTGCATAAAGCTGGGGAACTCTCAAGAGGCAGACTCTTAAAAGGTCGGTCAAAATTCCAAGCAGCAGAGGCTGAAATATCCGGACCGGTTTACTACAATTAGTATAATGGATCAGGCTCCAACACACTGGATCATACATTTGACATAGTGCAGCTCTCTCATGAAAACCCTTTGACTCCTAAATGGACTCTTAATTTAAACTCCACACTTCCAGTTTATAATACAAAACTTCTTGTTTATATGTTTAAGCCTGCAAAAGCCTGAGGGAGCTCTTATTTTTTTGAGATTTGGAGAGTTCTCATCAGAGCCACAGCCTCTATAAAAGGTGCTAAGATCTGATTGGAAGGGCCTCCGGGTCATTTATATTTTCATTTAGATTAATTTCGTGCGGTTAAATTATTCCTGCCTTGGCCCGCGTTCGCCCGCCATGCTGCCTCGAACTCACAGTCGCAGCAGAGCACCACACGGTTGCGGGCGCTGCTGTTTGATCGTCTTTGTGCCCCGAGTTTGAGTCCCCGCTGTGCTTAAACAATGTTTGTCAGCAGAGCTATTAAACGCAGCACGTAACCATCATGTTTCTGCGAGGCGTCCCTCACATTCACGCCGATCTGTGATTAAAATCTCACTCCAATTGATGACTATTGTGATGAGAACAAAAGTGGTGAATCAAAGTGCGCAGACAGCATGGACATCTTTAGACCCAAATCGCAGTGAGTGTCCTGGTATTTACAAGCAAACGCCTCATTAAATCGACTTAGTACGTCAGGCTGAATATGGAGTACACTGTGTGGTCTGTACTGTAAGTCTGAGCCGATGCAGTCTTTTATTCTTTCCTGCAAATGAGAAACAAATGAGAAAAAGCCTCTTCAGCATTTCAGAAACAGATTCTAACAGCTTGTATCTTTGCTATAATCACAGCTGACCAACTGAATGAGACCTTCTGACAGCTTGAAAGGCGTCGACCTCAGTGCAAAGAGCTCAGATCAGCAAAGATCACGGCAAGGTGATCATAGCAGGCGGGATAATCTTATGTGAACAGAGCTGCAGGTTTCACTTTAAGACCTCTTTAGTTCACAGTGAACATGGCCAAATGAACAAGGCGTTTAGCTAAATGATGTGAAAAAGAAGCTTATTCTTGCTTAAACCACATACTCCATTTGGTGCATGTGCGCTTTAACAGCTTTTTTAGCGCGCACTAAATCACAGGCTCCCGCAGAAATTTGTGACATTGGTTCCTCGGAGAGCAACATACCTTCACAACTACAGCTGCTGGATGCATAAAGCTCCGATAACAGCAGAAGCTCGCTGCAGCTTTTAAGCATGCTGGTTCAGATGGCAGATTAAAAAAAACTGCAAGCTTGCATTAAAAAGGTGGTTCTGTGGTACAAGAAACCAATTTTTTTGTTTTCCTGCAGTAAGATACGGCGGCAACATCAGTGCTGGAGTCCCCCACCTGTCCATTGTTCACTGACTCATGAGCTAAAGTGTATTATTTTCTCGCATGGAGACAGCGATACCTGAACAGTGACTCAAGAGTTCTGCATTACTCAAATACACCTGCCATTTATGTTTAGCTCTGCTCTGTACAATTTATTTCTAAAGCCAACATTCAGGGACAATGCAGGAAGTCGTGCTGCTAAGGGCCGTGTTCAGACTGCAGGCAAACAGGGCCCATTATTATTGTGAGGTGTGAACAGCACAAATCTTATAGAATCTGTTCCTATTATGATTTGAGACACTTTCATATGTGGTCCTAAATCAGATTTGGGTTTAATTTTCTGTCTCAAGTAATCACAGCTCTCTAGATCAGCACCAATATAGAGATGGGTCGCCTGAATCTGAGTGTCTTGCCACGAGAGTCTCTGGAGAGGCGATGACAGAGAGAGGTGCTGACAGACGTAGTTAAAATTAGCCCTTTGACATCCTGAAATTTTGGGTGGCATCTGTCTCCAGGGCTTTGACACACCTCCATATGGACGTAGCAGCCATTGCTCCATGAAAAACTATGATAAAAAATTAATCTGCTCACAAATACGCTGGCTTCAAGTGCAGATCAACTTATAAATTCAACTGTAAACGCTGACTTCAGTGGCCTCCATGTTTACTTTGCTGCTCATTACATCTTTGTTATTATGCTTTTTGCACACGTGGGTTAGTTCAGGATCGTGACCAGTTCACACCGGACGTTTAAAAAAATAACCGAACCGCCACATTAAAAAAATATTGTATCTGAGCAATAAATCCAAATCGAGAACCAAGGCTTGCAGTGTGAACGTAGCCTTATTTAGCCAAGCAAAGGGTTTTATCACACACCAGAGTTCATGTTGCATAACTGTCAGTCAGGTAATATCTATATATTATATAGATATAGATTCATATATATAAATATTAATATATTGGTTGATTTGATTGATTCGGCTCGCTTATCAACGTGGTTGGCAGTCGGAGATGCAGCAGCGGTTGTGACACGCAGCTCACGGTGGCGATTAAGGTCCTTTAAAGCCCTCGGTGCCCTATATGACTCTTGGAGTCATAACTGAGTGCAACAGACATGATACACATACGATGAATTTCATCACAGAATAAAGATGCTCTTGCCTTAGAATCACCACGCTTTTACTTTTTCTTAAGAATCAATGTAATCCAGTGATAGTTGTCTGTACATCTATGGATAAACTACAAACAGGAACTGCATGTTGCTTATTTGGCATACATTTAATGATGCCGATTTGCTTTCAAAACCCCTGGGACCTGGTGCATAACACTGTAGAGTCACCAATAAAACTCTGTACACCTGATTCTGTTTCATTAATCTCAATCATTATGGAACCGGGCACATTTCGCCCATTAACAGACACAGAAACATACTGAATCACTCGTTTGCATACACATACTCAAGGTTATCAGTACTCTACCACTCACCCTCCAACGCGAAGAAAACCCAAAACATGATTCATCACTAAAAAACATTTAACATTATGAACGTTCACAAGCATTTGAAGCTCTCAGGACACTTTAATTTACATTTAACCACACATACCCATTGGGTAGATTACAAATCTGATACTGATAACGACAATCCACTGGGACTTCAAACTTTACACACTTTCATGGATGTTAATCTTCAGAGCAAAGTCTTGAAACATTACACACATTCTGTTTACCAAACGCCAAGACAGTGCAGTAACCAGGTCACGGTGTGTTGTATATAAATTGAAACATAGCCATTCCAGTAGCTCAGTTAGCAGAGCATCAAACTTTATTATGCATCATGTCTGTGGTTGAGGTGCACTTGTGGCGGCTAGCACACATGATAAATTGTGATTTTGAATTTACAGAACGTGCACGGTTCATCCACAAGTCTGCACAGTTTTTTATCCACCACAAGCCTCCATGAAAGCTTCACCAGAACTTTGCATAAAATCTCTGTCTGCAGAAGTCTACTGGACGAACAGGATTCTTAAAAAAGATGTTTTTTGTCATTTGATGTTTTGATGGTGGAGGTGGAGCGCGCTGTCTGATGGCCTCCTCGCACTTAAGAAGACTAATCTAAACCATTTTGATCTTTGCATCAGATAAACCTGTTGAGCCATCCAACTTCATGGTAAAGTAAAGATTGAGCTTTACACGTGTTGTATACCTACTGCCAAAATAGTGCAGTAAAAATCAAGGTCATGGTGTTTTGGTATATAAATTGGGATTTGGAATAAGGTCAATTGTCTTTTATGTACACTTCGCGACATACATATGTTGACCAGGTCACAAATATAACTTTATATGATCTTTTTTTTTTTTGTCTCAGGTTGCCCGCAAATCAAGGTTGTGTTGTGGTTCAAGGAGGATGCATACTCACATTCATCAGTGCAACTTGAACCAACATTATTATTTTCAGCTTTTATTTGCTCTCTCGCGCCAAATTGCGAAAAAATATAACTGTGTGTATATATATAGAGGGGGAGAGAAAAAGAAAAGAAAAAAATGAATGCAACTTACACCGAGAGGTTACCTATCCTTTATCATACCGAATCATTCTGAAGCATTTTTTTCCACAGATATTATAGAAAGAAGTTTCCTTTATTTCATATTATTCTCTTTGAAAACAGAGCTGGACTGAAGTGAACTGTGTGGAAAACTGTTACACAATATTTGCTCAGAAGAACACATTAAAGCTTTTTCCAAGAATCATCTCACCATGCGTCCTTTCTTTAGCTCTTTAAGATAATATTTGACTATGATAACCAATATGTTTGCAATAACAGCAATCTGCTACAAAGCAAACTTTAATACCCCGCTGCTCCTGCTGAGAGCATTGATTTCAATATGACTGATCTGCAAACCCGATGCAAGTTGCTGTCTTCAAAAACTTAAAATAAAAAAAGGGGGTGTTTTTTTCTTCTTTTTTTTTTCCAGGAAACAAAGAAACTTTTTCTCTGTGAACGAGAAAAGCCGCACAGTTTGCAGCGACACATAATGCGGCCTAATGCATGAGGCTTTGGATTGATGATTGCCTGTATGTCAGTGGGATATCTGGTGGAGTTTCAAACTGAATCCTGCGAGCAGCACAGAGACGTGCCGCTTTTTGAAACATATATCCCATGATGTGCTTTATACATCGAGCAACATCTGATTCATCTTCATGCCTTTTGATATGCCGGAGAGTTGATACGCCGCCCGATCCCCCCCCTCCTTTTGTCGCTGATCGCGGTTAATCCATTTTTTAAAAGAAACATCTGTCTTTTTTTTCTGTTCTCTCTCCACTCATCAACCACCATACTAGGAATAAAACAAAAATAAAAAAAAAAGTTCTGCAGTTCTACAGTTTTTCATCTCCTTTGTTAGCCTTGTTAAACCATTTCCATATTAAGGCTACAGTGCCCGTAGTTTTCATTCAAACACAGCCACTAACGTGTGAGTTGAGGATTAGAATATAATCTACGACTCCTTACAACTTCTGTGCAGTGCTATCATTTCCACCCGCACAGGAAAGGTTTTTTTTTTTTTTTTTTTCTTTTTTCTGTTGGTGGCGGGCCAAATCCATTGCGTTTCCATTTTTCAACCTCTCCTGCTGCCCTTATCCAATTCAGGGCTTATGATTGTAATACTAAAACAGAGCGAGTTGTCAAACCAGAAACAGCAATGATGAATGCCCCGCTGCTCTGTGTGCTTGTTTGTTTTGGGGTGGCGTCGGAGAGGGAGCGGAGGAGGGAGTGGGGGGCAGAACTGAATTTTATGCTTACTTGTTGAGGTGCATTTTCTTGACCGCGGCTGCTCTGCTGTACTCTAGCAGGCAGCATTGATTAAATGGAATAGTTCTGTTATCTGGATAAAAAGGGGAGAAACATGAGGACGATAGTGGGCAAGGGAAAATAATGAGTTCTTTCATCTTGGCAGTGAGGGCGTCTGCGTCTTTCAGACTTCCCAGGGAGATGTACACAGCTTAAGGAAACGTTTAATTAGAAAATGTCAACCTTGTGTCTGCGCGCTGTGTGTGCGGAATAATAACATTTATGATGTGAATATGACAGCACATTTTCTTTCGGCTGCTTTTCAGACCAACTCCAAAGACACGCTATCAATTGATTCTGAAGAGGGAGAGAAAATAATTAGCCGCCCACGTTACCGCCACGGCTCTGAAGAAGACAAGGAGCGCGGATGGCACTGGATTTTTAACATATTTTATATCTTTTCAGACAAAGTGATAAGCCAAGACCTGCACCAAAACTCTCCCCCCGTGCATGAGTCTGTGGGTGAGACAGGTAGCGGGTGTGAAAGTTGGAGAAAATAAACAAAAAAACGCTAAAAAGCCATTAGTCTTAATGACTCATGGGGGTGATTTCTGAAGAGCCGAGGTCTAAAAATGCACACACTTTAGAGAAGCATGTACCCGGTGGTCATCATCCCACGTGTCTAAAATATAAAAAGCATCCAGTGCGGATCAAATCTATTATAGTTATCATTGTAGAACTCCTCCTGAAAACTCTGATTAAAAATAGGGGTAAAAACTATATTTATATGGAAAAGTAAATAGCGAAGCCCTCTGCCCCCCCCCCAGCGCTCCCCCTCATTAAGACACCAGTGGTGCATCCTGCACCTGCATTACGGTTTGATCACAACCTAACGTGGCTAATTGTGCTGACCGCTGGCAAGCTAGATGCTTTTTCCTCAACATCAAAGCTAAATCTGGATATCAAAAAAAAAGAGCAAAAATTAAAGGAAAGAAATAAAAATGAGGGGAAAACAACTCATATGTGACATATTTGTGTCAGGAGAAAGGTACGCTCGCTAATGTTTGGAGGCTGCCAGCTGCATAGAGCTAATACAGCTGAATGTGTGTGTGTGTGTGTGTGTGAGTGTGTGTGTGGGATTGACGCCTGGTTATGCATCTTGCAGTCCGCGTGGCTTAACCTGCAGATGTGTTGGTGTATTTACATAAAAGTACAGCGGTACAGAGTAAATGCAAATGATCTGTCTGTCTGCTTGGACAGAGGAGTGGAGAGGGCAGAAACTGAATATATATGTAAGTTCAGCAACAGCATAAATATTTATACAAAGTGATAGAGGAGATAATAGACGGAGATAGACTTAACGCTTGTCTACATGAACAGATGCAGACAGGGAGGCAGCACTGTATGACTGCAAAAGTGACATGTAGGCTAAATCCCAAAAGTCATTGCAATAATTATTCTTAATAACATGGACAATACAACAATTTAAGCAAATTAAGCTTATGATATAGTATAATGTAATGTTTGATATCAATTTCTTGCAAAGGAAATGCA
Source organism: Scortum barcoo (assembly GCA_023238725.1). Classification (NCBI taxonomy): domain Eukaryota; kingdom Metazoa; phylum Chordata; class Actinopteri; order Centrarchiformes; family Terapontidae; genus Scortum; species Scortum barcoo. Next base: position 4,050,951 of record CM041539.1, read on the forward strand.
TCTAAACTGCAGTCAAACTATTTAAAATTATTTTTAAGAGATGTGAAGAGCTAACAAAAACATAATAAAAATACATTATGATGTTGAAAAGACTTTGCTTCTCTTCTTTTTCTCACCTTCCTGGTTGTGGCCCTTCACTGCGGTAGCTATATTTGCCTTTCAGATCCATGAGGGCTTTAAGATGGCCGTGCAGGTAAACGCCGCTTCCTTTGTCTGCCTCGTTAATCCTCCCTAAAACACACATAGATCACAATTAATGGGAGTCGCCTCTGATCTCTCCCGATCCCTTTTCATCCACTTACCCGTAAGAACCTGTCTCTCTCAGGATCGCTCCCTAAGTTTGTTTTAGCCCGGCTTAATCTCTCAAGTTAAAGGCCTTCGAGGAACCTTCAGCGGGTTCTTTAGAGGGAACCTCCTTAAAGATTTTCTTCATTAATAATTCATGAAATCCAAAGGGACAAACCTCCAACATGTGGAAGGATTTAAAGCAACACTTTTTTTTGTCAGACAGTCAAAAAACACATTTTTGTAACTCACACTTGGAAAATGAGATTCTTTAGTACCCAAAGTCCAATGAGAATATTGAGCTTTAGTTTGGAATTGGTGCTGAAACTATTAAATGATCAATCAATTGTTCTCATTCAATGCCTACTAGATGAAGATAAGTAGTATAAATAATGCATGTATGGACAGATGTAATATTGATGGTGGCATTGCAGCTTAGAAATGAAGCTGAATGGAACTGCCATGATTTAATAATGTCATGAGTGGGCTGGTGGTTTCTTGAGTATTAGTTAGATTTCATTTCACTGCACTTATTCAGCCTAACATCAAGTTTAAGTTAAGCACTCCTCTGTTTGTCTGAGTCGCCATTTTTGCAGCTTGTCATTTCTCATGGATGGATGTCGCTAAGCAGCTTAATAGATAGGTAGATGAGTTATGTTTTGGTGAACATAGTTTCTCCTTCGCCAACCTTTTTTAGCTAAGCTGGGCCAACAGATTCCAGATTCCCTTGACAGGATACAAAGAGATCAAATCTGCATCGACCTTTTCATCTAATAAAGATAACAGGATGTGTCTATTTCCCAAAATGTCAAAGTGGCCCTTTCAGTGGCTCCTCTCCTCTCTGAAGATCTCTGATGACCCCCTGATGAACCCCAGTTTTGCAAAGTGTGGTGTTGCCAGGCGCAGGCCTGCTCCACTGGCCTCTAAAACCAAGTTAAACATGGAGACAGTGTGAGGTTATTTATTGCCTCCATAAAAGCTGGTGAGTGCGAAAGGGAAGAAGGCTGGAAGATGGAGGACGGGGTGAGAGACGGAGCAGCTGCAGGCTCGGCTTTCTGAGAGGCTGCAGTTTGTTATCAGAGCGTCGCACAAATCAAAAGCAGGAAGCTACATAGGAGGGATAAATGCGCTGACAGACACACGCGGCACAGAAACACAGTCACATGTAAGTGAAGAGTAAGAGGTGGTCACCCAAAAAGGTTTTACTTACTGATAAGCACACAGACACACGTTTGCAGTATGTGATTCATACAGTACCAGCAATTTCACACCTCGTCATTACGCCTCATCCACGAGCATGTGCACACACACACACACGGTCAAACAAACAAGTGCAAGATAACCACGAGAAACAACACACACGCATGCATGTACGCACACAAACACAATCACAATTTCCCCTTTTCATACAAACAATTTTCCACTTAGAGACTCTGCCTCAGCCAAAAAAAAAAAAAAAAAAAGAAAAACCACCCCCTGTTCAGTAGCTGATAGTGAGTGGTGCATCAAGGCTTCCAACAGCCTGGAGACAAGAAAGTTCAGCTGAGGTTACTGGATTACTCCCTCTTCCCTTTGTAGCGTCGTGTCCTTAACGTATAGGGTGCAGTGCTGGATGGATCAGAGTCTCCATAAAGGGATGGCGGGGCATCAGGTTAGCTTCAAGGTACAGTTTAGCTTGTTATATACTCAAGTCTGCTGCTGGTTCCTGCAAAGGTCAGGCGGAGGACAAAAGGTTCTGTCACTTCAGCATGAGCGGCACGCCAGCTGATGGTACGTTTTCGGTGCTTAATAAGGCTCCGTTGAGGACAACTTTTGGACTTTGAAATGAATGAGGAGTCTTAGCTCCGGCTAAGAGATGCTGCATAAACGTTGAACTTTGATTATAAGGTAAACAGTAGAAGTATAGTTACCTCGTCATAAAGTATTACAACAAATATACATGTACGTGATTGGTCATAGCAGCGTATTGCCAGACAACACTGCCTGTTTTGCCGGAGCCCCACTACCGTTGCGCTCCCTGCCGAGTTGACAGTCTGTCTCCATTCAAATGAATGACAGGGCTGTGTTTTCCTCACATGAGGCTGAAGTGGCTGTGAGCGAAGTTTAATGGCTGACAGCCTGCGTCGTGTTCGACTCCCCGACTACATCTGTGCTGCAAACCGCATGAGCAGGCGCTTCAGAGACGGAGGAGTAAATGAATGCCACTGCGGTAAGGTTGCAGACTTGTAAAATCCTTCCTTGTAGTAACTGGCGTGCAGCGTTTTTTGGCATCTGAGGAGTTTTCAGGCTCCAGTGCTTTCCCCTCAACTTCTCACTTGTATGTGTAGCAGCTACTACTGAAGCTCACTGCGTTACCTACATATTTTTTAACACTTCTTTTAAACCCCCCAATTGATTCCAATGAAGTGTTTTGCACGCTGATCATTTGATTTGCGGGCATGTGAAGCCTCTGAGCTGCTACTGTACAGCTTTTTTTTTCTCTGCTATCCAATCAACAGTGCAAGGCGACATGTGTCTCTCACTGAACAACCAAGAAAAATGAAGGAATTTATTCGTGTTGTTTATAATATATTCATCCATATGGTGGCGTACCAGAAAACACCATGTGCTCATGTTCATGTATCTAAATCAACAATATAATCTCAGCAGTATCACACTCCACTGGCTGGTTAGTTGTCCAGAGGCTGATTTAAATATCAAACAAACAATCTACACTGTAGTCTGGACATCATTTGAGTTTACTTCACATCAACAGCTGCAAAATGTAAGACAATCATCACTGAAGATACAGCAGCCGTTATCAGTAGGAGGACTGATTAAAAGAGACTGCTGCCTTAAACAATCTGCAGGTGGAGTTTTGTGAAATAATGCAAAGAGAGAGCGCCAACAACAGAAAATAAATAGCTGTTGTCAGGTATGTGCCATTCAGGAAAACAAAGGTGCTTACTGCCAAGTGTCCACACCCACGCCGCCGCCGCCGTCTGACTGTTAACTTGACGATTTGTCACAGCTCATAACGTTTTTTTCAGTTTGGAGCGACAGTTCAGGATCGAAGCGCTGCAGTGATTGGTGTGCTAATGATGTGCCTCTTGTTTACCACACTTCGACGGCCGCGTGCTTAAGTGTGTACACACACACACACACACACTCTTGATATTCACACAGAGATCCCTCTGTCAGACATCAGATCTGTTCATTTTTAATGCAGGAGGCATTTGGCTGGAGATTTAAAACTGCAACTTTCATGTCACTCTGCGATTTCCACAGTCAGCAGATGAACATCATGTTTAGCGTCCCCATTACTGTTTTTCCAAACGTTCAAAGCTTCGGTGAGAATAACCTGCCAATATTTGGAGCCAAAAAAAACAAACAAAAAAAAGGACGTTCTGCTGTCTTTTCCATCTTTACTCGTTAATATTAACCAGTTGAGAAAAATAATACTTTATTCACTAAAAAGCTACCAGCAGCAACCGGGAACTTTTAAGGTGGAATATTTTCTTACTCTGTGTATGAGTTAACATCAGTCAACACACCTTAAAGGTCTTAATCTCAACTTTACCAACACTGTTTGTTTCTGTTGGCTCCATTGCATGACATACGCTTTAGTGATAATCAGATCTTTAGGCGTTTAGAAAATGTTAATGAATTTAAATAGATTATGTGAACTGCAAACAGTCTACAAACAGTCTACTCCTCGTCATGGTACACTCAAACCGTCTGCATTTAAAATACAACATTCAATAGTGCTAAAAGAGATTTTTCAGTCAATATTCCTTATATAATAGTAACTGGAATGTTTATGTTTACTCCTATACACACTGTACACGCATTGTAGGGTCTTACTGACTCATTGCATTCAGGGATTCCTAGGATGTACATGTCAAGGACACTTTTTTTTTTTTTTTTGTTCTGTTGTGATAATCTCTGCAGGCATTATACAGTATACTGAATACATTTCACATTCAAGATACTCAAATAAAATGGTTAGAAAATACAGTGCAGATGTGATCTCCAATACAGTCGACGTTTCATTGATTGTTGGTGTTGGTTGTAGAAACAATGATCTACAAGGATTCAGAGTTTTTATTTCACTTGGAAAGAAGGGACTAAAACTTACCATTTTTTAATCTTAAGTAAAAAAAAAAAGTAATCCTGACAAACAATCCTAAAAGAAAAAAAAACTAGAAGTACATGCACCCCGATGTCCTGTAATTATGATCAAGCATTTGTTGCAACAGATGTGTCCGAGTGCTCCTTTTGATCAATACCACATACGTGAACTATAATCCTGTTCAGTGTAATCAAAGCAGTCATTGAAAAAAAACAAACCTTTCTCAGTCCTCTAAAATACACACTGCGCACTAAGCAGCCCTTACAGAGGCATATTTACCTTAAAGTGCAATGGTGTAGTACACAAAGAGCAGTTATCAGCTTTTAATTTTTACTTTTTTTTTTGAGTGATTCATGGACTCCCAGGCAGCTGTCACACTCTGAGCATCGTCTCGCCACGGGCCGTGTCTCATTAGCATGGCGGCCGCCTCCTTTCAGACAGAAGGAGCGAGCCAGCCTTAACCACTTCACAGAGAGCCAATCTCCCACTCCCGGTTCGCCACGACGGCCCGTCACCTGCTGCCAAGAGCCCTTTCAAGGGGATTTTTCCTGCTCCACTGATGCGCGGAGGGAGAACTTCCCCCCTCGTGGGTTTGCTTGCCCACTTCACGGTGGAGGATGTCGCCTTTATGGAGGAGCCTCGCTACAGAAAGTGGCCATCTTAGTGAGAAGACGCGAGCTCATTTCATAATGCTACATGGCTGTTTGGTGGGAGAGGAAAATACACCTATTTGTGATGTAAAATACCTCAGACCGTTTTTGAAAATCGTTTCCACAGTTTGAAATTGCAGCACTTGGTGGGTTCTTGGAGGAAGCATTCAAATCCTTCGCTTAAAGGCTCGAAAAAACTATTTTCTCAATCAGCTTCTTAGCATGAGTGATGTGGGTCTGCAGGTTTTTTTTTTTGGCAATTGACAGATTTCTTGTCTGTTTCTTTGCTCTTCTCTGGTTTAAAGGGGACAGCGCTCACTTGGAAAAAGGTGACATATTTCTGAGCAATTGGTGGGTCACTATGTGTGAGGTCCATTAAATATGATAAAATAATATCCTGATGAATATCCTGATGAAGCAGATTAGCTGAGTTTTTAAAAGATAAATCTGAGGGGCGGCTAACTTTAAATTTTGATGGTTGCTTAGTTAATCATTATTTAACGGTAAAACTGGACTCACTGTACTGTAGAGTGCAGTAAATGTACTTATTCCCAACAACTGTGATCTACTAACCTAAAAATGAGCCTCCAGATAACCACTGTGTAATGACTTTAAACAGAAGCACCATCCACTAAAACACCTAATATGCACAATATTATCATGAATATGTAATCCTGTTGAGAACCAAGATGTAAAGAACACTTTAAATTTTAACATTAACCTCTAATCCAATTCAGTTTCTTCTTATTTATGAGATCAGTGGTTGTTCAGGAGAAAAACTGTAAAAAAAAAAATGACCTCGTGTGTGGATGGTGAGAAATCACTGTATCATGTCATATGTGCCTGTGCTTGCGTGTGTTGGACTTTTACAGAACAATTTGTTAATTAATTCATCTTAATCAAATGAATAATAGAGCTTGTTAGAGCGAGGTGACTTTGGCCTGAAAACGAATTCCAGGATCCCATATATTTCAACTAAACTGAGAATAAATTAGGGGAGAATCGCTTTCTTGAAAAAAAAAAAAAAAAAATACAATGTTCAGTGCGCGTGTAGAAAAGCGTCTTGTTGACAGATCTATAAGTCTTCAGATTTTAGAGCCGTGGTGAGCAACACAGGACATTACACACACGTTGAAGGGATCTGAGGAAGAAGTCGACGTCTCTTACAGCACACACACATCCCTGCCCACGTGGATTCAGACAGGTGTGTGGAGACGCATGTTAGGAGGAAGAGCACTGGAGCGTACGAGCATCAGACTCTAAGCTTCATATATATGTGTGTGTGTTTGCGTGTGTGCAGGATCTGTGTGGGTTGCGCATCGGTGCGTGCTCGCGTGCCTGACTCATTCCCGAAGCCGAACATGATCAAAGCCGGGACAGACTGAGACGGACAGACAGCGGAGGACACAGCGAGCCGGTGATGGATGCAGCCCAGTCCTCGCATTAAGACGGCTGTCTGTCAGGTGGACAAATTAGCAGGCCGGCAGCTGACGAGACGCCGACTCCAGCAGGGTCACAGTCGCATCTGAGCTTGGTGACATCTTTAAGTGGCAAAAAAAAAAAAAAAAAAAAAAAAACACCTGCTCGGCCATATTTGAAAACAGAAGGCGTGCGTTTCTCCCCCCTCCTCCTCCCTTGCACTCCTTTGAACGCCACACATCTGCCTGTGCTCCGTTTGTGTAGGTATGTGGTGTTGCGTAATGTAGCTGGCGGCGTTGAGATGCAGAATAATAACCAAAACATGTTTATTTCATTCCCAGTTTTAGCAGGAGGCTTCACCCAGGCTGGCGAGTGTTGCGCCTCCCTGGCCGGTGCCATGTTCCCGTTACAGGTTTACACAAAAACGCGGTTAAATACTGAGGCAGCAGAGCGACCTCCTGCTGAGGAACTCCCGCCCTTCAAGATGGAGTCAGCTGGCAGGCACAAGTAATTACGCTCAACAAGTGCACTCAGATTCGCATTGTGTGAGGTCAGTTCGGCACCAGAGGTCTGAAATTGTGTTTCTTCTTCTTCTTTCTTTTCTCCCAAAGTAGGGTGAATAAAGAATTAACACAGCAGGTCAGAGCATCAGAGCTTCATCATGTGGTGGGTCTCGGTGAGAAGCAAAATTAGCTAAAAGAAGAGTGAAAATTGGACTCGCAATCTTCAAAATACGACTCTCCGAATGTAAATGTTGAATATGTAAAAAGGCATTTCAGCTTAATGAATACGTCACATTATTGCCTTGTTCTGATGATAGTTTAGAATAATAATTACGCTCTTTAAGTGGCAGCTTTCAGTGGCCAAATTCAGGTTTTTATAGAGGTGGTAGACTTGTGGCTGTGGACGAAAGAAATGCTATATTTTGTGATGATTTATTGGGAGAAAAAAAAAAAAAAACAGTAATTCACTGGTGTGTACATGGCATGCTGTTGTTGACCAACCTCTCTTGGTCTCTGGCTGCTGATAAAATCATTTCTAATTAGAAAACCGTGCTCTGGCAGATTAAAATGTTTGAGTTCATGAATCAAATCAAACTTTATTTTGATTTATAATTTTATTTAAAGTACCTTTCACATAACTTAGTGCATTCAAAGTGCTTCACAGGTAAGTGACTACGAAAACAATAAAATAATGGAAAATGAATGTGTCCACTGTCTGCATCAGGTGTGTGTTTGGATGAGTGAGTGCTGACAGATAGATGGACTACAGTGCACCACACTGTGCTGACCCACAGACCTCTGTGTTCATTTTTGCTGCCCTTTATGGACATGATGTACGAGATGACACAGGTTTCATCTATTTTCTTGTGTTCCCCATCTTATTTTAACATGTTTGCATATCAAATCGTTCCAGGCGGTGAAATCTGCAGCAGCATGTTGGAGCCGAGACTCGTGGTTCACACGTCAATAGAAATGTTCCTGTATGGATGTGACAATTATTTGTGGTTGCACACACACACACACACACACACACACACACGATGATGTGATGGTTTGACTCTGGCGTGAAACTTTTTCCATTCATTTAGAAACTGTCTGAATAAAGAATATGAGAGTTTGTGTGTGTGTGTGTGAGAGCGTGAGAGAGGGGGGAAATGAATTGTTGGCACTCATTGGAATAATATCTTGAGTAGGTGAAAGGAATTTATGTAAACATATTAAACTAGTGTCATTTTTTTTGTTCTAAATATATCTGCACTATGGAGCTAGTACAAGTCTGCTATTTTTTACAAAAGGACTGTTTGGATAATGATAAAAACCTCATTTAGAAACATTAATATCCCACCCAAAACATAGGACTGCTGCAGTGTGGACATTTTTGGTGAGGCTCTGTGTCTCATAGCTCCTATGCTTTCTTTATGTTTTGCTCCTGCTTTAATCTGACATCCCGTTCGTGCAGCAGACACGTATGACGCAGGTCGACTGAACATGAGACACACAGTGTGAGACAGCTGTCACAGGATTAATCTCTGCTTTAACAGCGAACTGCAGACTGGAGCCTGCTCACGATGATAACCAGAGAATTACACAGAATTACCATGAATATTTAAATTAAAAAGTTAGTTCCACCTCTCCTCTTCCATCCGTACACGTCTCTTTATACTGCATTTTAGATCTGTTCCAATTATCTGTGCGTCCACTGGGATCAGGTTTTACTGTGTAGGGGTCCCTTTCAGATCAAGTTCTCTTTTTGGAAATTAATTTATGTATGCTGGGCTCAGTTCGGGTTTCCACGGGTCAGTTTCAGATCAGACCTCCTCCTCCTCCCGCCACAGAAGCCCTCTGCACAGAAAGCACTGGGAGGATTTTAATGTAAAACAGCTACAGGAAGTGTTGACTTAGCCAGCAAGGTTAGTGCTGATCCATTGCTCGCTCCTCTTTCTATAAATATTTGAGAAGCATTTTATGCAAATTGTTTTTGCCTTTTCTGTCTCCGTTCTGTGCATCCGTTTTAAATGTTGCAAGACAGAAGATGGAAGACGAGCTAGGGCGCATTCACGTCTGAACCAGTTAGCCAAAGTGTTGCAGGCGACAGGCGCTCATTGCATTTCCCCCGCTGTTCCTGCCGCACAGACGCACAGTTGGTGTCGTGCCAACATAAGTTGCGGGCGCAGAATCCAGCCGGATGGAAACCTGCTAAAAGTCGACACACGGAAACACACGCTTAATTAAAATTAAAATTGCCTGTTCAGGCAAAAAAAAAAAAAAGCCACGGTAAAAGTTCACATTCACAGCGTCTGACTGAACAAGAGAACAAACTCGCAGTTAAAATTTGTGACCATGCCCGTTCGTGACCTGGATGACTCCTCTATATTGGGTGCTTTAATCCTGCTTAAACGTCCCTGATAGACTACCCCATTAACTCCATCTGTAGCACTTTGCATTGTTTCATTTAAATGTGCTTTGCATATCGGTACTCCATTGATTGCGATTATGTATGATGTTGTTTGTCTTGCCAGAAGCCCAATTACCCGTCAGAGACACTAAAGGCTCTAACCATCAACTCCACTGCAGAGAAAGTCTGGTAATCTGTATGCTTATCTGCTTCAAAACACCAACTAATCTGCTTAAAAACACCTTGGAGTTGGACTACGCAGTAAACCCCTACATTGTGCTCTTTCGGGCGATTTTTTTTTTTTTTGGAAGGTGAGAGCTTTTTAGCAGACTGAAAACACGGCAGCCGCTCTCATTATCTGCCCTTCACTTCTCTAAAGCACTCAGAGAATTTGTGTACGTGTTTGTGTGTCTCGTCCTATCTTCCTGTTGTTCGCGTTGGTGAGCGGTAATCTGAATGAATAATTAATTCGGCTGTGAACCAGTTATAAATGAGAGGTTTGGTTTTTCCTTTCGCTGAACTACAAATGTGCTTTGATGTTTTCGCACCAAGGCTGACTAAGAGCAAAAGGAATAAAAATAGAAGAGAGAGCTCTGTTGCAGCAGGTTCAATGACTGCGCTCCCTACAGAGGATTTTAGAGAGGGAGAGGATTTGAAGCTAATCCCACCAACAGAGTACAGTATCAATGAGGGCAACGGAGTGATCCCTCCGGCATCTCCGAAAAGTTGCTCAATGACACTGCTGTCAAAAGCTCTTAACTGATCAAACTGGTAAATTGCTATTTAAGGCGAGCCGCGTTTATGAGAGCCATACGCCGGATACACATTGATAGAAACAAGCTGGCATCACAAAGGACAGTGATTTCTTTTTGCAAATCTCTTACAGGAGTAGCATATCCCCCTCCAATCACAGTAGCAGACAATGCATTTGAATACTGCTTTTGTCAGCTGAATCCCATATAACACTATAAGTCTGGTTAGATAAAAAAGCCTGTTTATCATTCGCTCTCTGAAAAGTATTCACGATATCAAAATTGATTGTTTTTCGTGTGGAAATCTACGATATAAGTGAGTTTCAGCCTTTAACGTCAGTGTTGATAGATTGCACAGGTTTGAAAAAAAAAAAAACTCACTCAAAAACTTTTTAGCCCCTGGAAACTTTTAAAGCCACAAAGCTCAGTTTGTTTCGATAACAGCATTACATTTGTAAATACGGGGCTGAAACTTGTGCAGGTTTGTGGCCTTTTTTCAAACTCCCCTTCAAGCAAACAACCGTTTCCATCCCATATGGACGTCATCACGAGGAAAAGTGCAGTTTGATGATTATTGGGAGCAGCTGAAAGACAAACTGAAACATTTTCTGAAGGGTAATGAGTCATGCTGTTGTTGTTGACCTCGCCTCTTTCCGTCCATTCCCAAATGTTGAGCTCATTTTCTGAAACATCTGCTCTTAACAAAAAGTTCATCTTTGGGACCTTATTATAAATTAAATAAGAGCTGATTAGTTTATTCTCTGGATGTCTAATGTGGCATCAGACCACTTGTTGAACTCTCTCCGTTTAGGCGTCAGAAATTTCTCAAATAAACACTCATTTTTATTTTACATAAATCTTTAGAGAAAATAATAAATTTGGCAAAAAACAATCTCACCATAAGGTTTATTTAGTGGTCCTTCTGAAGCTTTCCATAATCATCAAATTTCACGTCTCTTAAAAACAACACTCGGATGTCAATATGTGCAATGAAAATACGTCTCAGTGGCTGTGATCATTCTTCGGCAAATGTCTCCCTTCTTAAAGCAATGCCAGTTTAAGTGATGGGGGACAAAATCCACGGTCTGTACAAAGATACATGCTTAAGTAAAGCTGGGAATTAATGTGAGGCTTCGGAAGTCTGAGTCATTCAAATCAAGCGCGTATCTCACAAAGTTGCGGTCGTTTTAGGGTAAAATTTCCTCTTTGTTTCCTGAGAAAGTATTTCCCCACTGAGCCGAGATGGAGGGGTTGTCACACAAAGAGGGAATTAAGTACGAGAGAGAGAGAGAGAGAGAGACTGTTTTGAAGATACCCAGATTGATCTGACAAAATGCTAAAGCCTCATTTTACCTTTGACTTAACAGAACGAGGTCAGTAGATTTAATCCTTTATCACTCATATTAGTCACATTAGGAAGTTTCACTTTGGGAGGTACAACAACAGTGACCATGCGAGTGTGCATGTGAGTATTATTTAAAAATAGAAAAAGTTTAACCAAAATGTACTAATCTCAAAACATACACAGTCAGGTTAGACAAATTAAAGGAAAAATCTGAATAAATGTCTGGAGAAAACTAATGAATGCAGATGCTTCCACACAGGTGCCCTACATCAGGGGTCCCAACCCCCAGGCCGCGGACTGGGAATTTATTATTTATCATGTGGTACAATGTTAATTATTAGGTCGTTTAATTTAATTATATTATATTATACCCCAAGTGCACCCCCCCGGTGACCACTGCCCTACATGGTACAATTAAACATCCCATTATAGTCTGTGGCATGTACAAACATTGTGTTGCTTGTGTGACGTCTGGATTTAGATCTGTTGGGGAGGGGAAGGGGCCTTGCTCAATCGTGGGCTGGCCTTTGGACTCTGCAGAGGATGTGGGTGAGAGGAGGATGTTGAAGATGACATCAATCATGGACAACACCTCTCCCCCTCTGCGTGAGAACTTAGTGGAGCTCAGAAAGCTCCTTCAGCCACAGACTTATGCACCAAACTGAAATTAGACACTTTAATTTAACATAATATAACACTACTGTTTATCATCAGCATCTGTCACTTTAATCACTTTATTCAACTCATGTGCAATTTATTATCCAGTACCAATGCAATATTATGCAACACCAATCTGTATATATTGAGGATGTATATAGTGTATTTTTCATATTTACCTTCTTTATTTTTAGATCTTTTAGATATTTTTTGTACTTCTTTTCTTATTTGTCTTACTATTGAGCTTGAGCCTTCACAGTCACCACATTAACTAATCTTTATCTTAGCCTTAACTAGCACACTTTGCTTAGTCCTTTGCGAGCTACACAAATAAGGCTGGGGTTGGTGGTAGGCAGTGTTCATTTTGGCACCTGATTTTGATTTTAATTTAGTCTTTTCGGCAAAATATATCAAGTTTTGTAAAGTTTTAGTCATTTTATTTTTCTACTATTAGTTGAATAGAACTCAATTTAAACCGAGAGCACTTTACTGAAGTTTTTAATTACTTGAATTTCAGTCTTTGTTGTGTTCAGTCTACGCGGATAAAGGTATCGTTCTCATTTATTGCAAGGTAAGAGAGGGGAGGTTTTATTTGCTGACAAAATTTTTTTTTTTTAAAAAAGGTATTCAAATATTTTAAAACTGGTATTGGATGCAGATAGTAGAGTGTGGTTTTTGTCTTCTACCCATCTTTTCTATTATACTGTATTTACTAAGGGGACATAAAACTATTCTGAGGTCATAATATACTTTTGGTGTTGTACAATTATAAAAAGACAAAGCCGGTGGTCCACTTTTCAGGCGACCTGTCCTATATGTAGTAGGTCCCAGGTTCGGTTTAGTCTCGTTTACAGGGCGTCGTATCCACCAGAAGCTATGTGCTCTGTCAAAGTGTCCTTGGACGAGACACTAAACTCCCCGCATGTAGGTCACTCCGGATGAAAGTGTCAGATTCCTGGTTTAATTGCAGCAGACACAAAGGAGTATTAAAAATGATACCACCCCTTTAACGGTGAATAGAGTCCACAGCTAAGCAAGAGAGACCACAGAGAGAGAGGCCACAGGCAGACTCAGTCATGATGAGGACACCATTATTGCTCTGATCCCAGACCTCCTTCCTCCCAATGCTGCTTTAGCCCTTGACACCCATCACCTTGAGCTGCTATCAAAGTCTGACACTGATGATACGTTCCCTGGGCAGAGGATCCTGGGAATAGACCTTATCCATCATCCTGCTCTCCTCCAATAAAATCCTTTGCCTGGAAAACACAACAACACGGGGCACTGGAGAAAAGAGATTTAACACCCAAGATTCAAGGATAACTAGCTCTCAGTAATCACGTACGGAGCCGGGGGGGGGCACGCTGAAGTCATTAAAAGGTCAAAAAATCCCCACAAAGGAGAAAAACACAAAGCAGGCCAACTATTTCAAGACAGCTTGGAGATACGGGAAAAACAAACAAGTAACAAAGAGGAGGAAAGAGGAAAAAATTAGCAACCGTACATGTACGAAGCAAGTAATTTTCTTCTGATGAGGACTGCTTTTCTAAAACATGCACATGAAGTTCAAAGTTTTTACTGTATGCTCACTAAACTACCCACTGCAGTTTTGATTAAATCTCAGGAGGAAACTTTGGGAAAACTTTTGAGAAGCCACATTAAAAAGACATGCAAATTTTTGAGAGGGGGTGAGAAGTTAATTGTGTTTGGAAATACATACATTTTGCTCAGCTGAATAAAGTTATATAGTACGTCTGAAGTTGGTGATAATGATCTCATTACACCTAAAAATCCAAAAGTGTTTGACAAATGAAAAACTTACATATGATTCTGTTATCATCACAGCCATACAAGTAATAGAAATGTAATGTTTCCATAAGATTCGAGTAGAGGAAAGAACAAGGGGTCACTAAAATCAGAAGTGTTCCTCTGAAGAGCATGAATGTGCTAAAAAAAAAACTTCATTGCATCTGGCAAATATGGCTTATTTTCCAAAGCTTATTTGCAGCAGTAGCAAAGCAAACAAAGCAGGCCGGACATCCTTTTCCATCGCCGCGTCCTCCAGCTTCTCCTGGAGGATCCCAGGTGTTCCCCCTGGCCAAATGGGAGATTTAATCCCTCAGCACGTTCTGGGTCCCTGAAGGAAACCTCGGAGGGCTCAACACTCAGGAGGGAGAGAAGTCAAAGGACTGACTTCATTCGATGCAACAGATGAACAGATGAGATGTACGATGCACCGACCATAAACGCAGAAAAACATGTAAACACGTCATATCATGCAGACACCCAATATGATGCAAACACGACCGTGTGCTGTCCATGACCACATTCGTTTTGGAGTATATTCAACCCCAGAGGATGAAGCCCACCAACATATTAAGTGAAGACATTTTAGCTGCTTTGATACCTAAAGCCCACAACTATTACATAAACCTAGTGGGAAATTGAGGTTAAATTTGAGTGCCCTTGGAAAAATGACTTATGCATTTTGCACTGCAGAGTAGAGATCAATGTTAAATGAATAAAAAACCTTATGACTCATTATTATGAATTGTTAGTTTATTTATTTTCCAAATAAGTTTTATTGGATATCATTTTACAGTATTTTATATCATAGTCATTTTTTTAATTTCTCAACAACTACCTGATTTAGCCAGTTAGCATCTGTTACAAGGACCAACAACGCTAAAGTTAATCTGTTTTAACCACCAAAAAAAAGAAAAAAAAAAAAAAAAGATTGCACATTACCTACATATCTGGCTAACTAGTTGGGAGTTGTGACCTTTATTACTCGGGTTCGAAATGACAACTAATTAACTGATTTGCCATCCTTTAGCTACCAGCAGCTGTCTGCAGCACCCATATACTGTGTAAGGTTTTTGTATTATTTTAGGTCTTTAAATTTTTACCCATAACTTGCTCTTTGACACTAATGAACCTTTTGTTCAGAGCAGAAAGTTACTGGGGCGTAATTGAGCTTCTAGAGCAAAGGAAAAAAAAAAAAAAAATGATTTCAGCTCTGAAAGCCCCAATTTTCAGAACACAATCTGCCATATTGGACACGCCTTGGAAACTTAATGAAATTAGTTTTTGTGTTTTTGCATCAGGCCAGCTAAAGAATGAGGGCCATCTAGGTTTAAAAGAAAATTAGATGCTTTCCCCAACAGCAGATTGAGAGGTGTGTGGCAATGCATTAGGAACACTTTCTTCCATTAGAAGCCATAAAAGATGTTTGAAAGAATCTTTTAATAATGATAACTGTGCATAATTGAGGAGGCTGGCTAATGGCTCAACTGTTAAAACTATCTGAGCTGCATTTAAATCATGTAGCCTACTTGGAAATAATATTTGAGCCCTCGAAGGACTGAACGAACAGGCCATTTCATGTTGTTAATTCTTTATAGACACATTTTCACATGTGTAAACATCACAGGGAATGAGCAGTGCTTACTTATGTTGCTGTGGGCTCATGGAAGGATGACTGAGCAGGCCTCCAAGTACAGAGTTTCTCTTTGAAGTGACGCATTTAATGTTTCTTCTTGCAAAGTCAATAAAATGACCATAAAGAGGCAGAAAACAACTACCAAGAGATGCTCTACAACAGCAAAAAGGCACAAAACAACAGTAAAGGCTGACATGCAAAACGACAGCAAGGAGATGCAAATGACAGCAAATGCAGAAAGACAGCAAAGAGATGCAGAAAGACAGCAAAGAGATGCAGAAAGACAGCAAAGAGATGCAGAAAGACAGCAAAGAGATCCAGAAAGACAGCAAAGAGATGCAGAAAGACAGCAAAGAGATGCAGAAAGACAGCAAAGAGATGCAGAAAGACAGCAAAGAGATGCAGGAAAAATTGCAAAGAGATACAAAGCAACAGCAAAGAGATGCAGAAAGACAGCAAAGAGATGCAAAACAACAGTAAAGGCTGACAAAGAAGTGGAAAATGACTGTGAAGAGATGCAAAACAACAGCAAAGATGCAGAAAAACTGCAGAGGGATGCAAAATGACAGCAAAGAGATAGAAGGTGCAAAGAGATGCAGAAAAACTGCAAAGAGATACAGGAAGAGGGTAAAGAGATGTAAAACGACAAGAAAGATGAAGAAAAACAGGGTAGAGATACAAAAAGACTCCAAAGAGAGACAAAACGATGCAAAACAGGAGCAAACCATCAGAAAGAGACACAGACACAAAACTACCACCAAGATACACAAAACAACTACAAAGAGACATGAAATGACAACAACTTGTGTGGATCTCTTGTTTCATCATCTATCCATCTGTGACAGGCTTATGAACATTATGAAGGCTTGTATAAACGTATAAAACACTACAGTTGGTGGCATTTAGGCCTGAAAGCAGCAGAGCTTCAGCACGCTCGAGGACACAGTGACAGGTGAGTGGGAGACGACCGCAGAAAGAGAGAAAAGCTGCTGCAAACTGTCTGCTGAACTCTACTACTGCAGTTTTATCCATTTAAATGCAGAGACCTTCATCAGAATGGTTATCTTTCAGTGTTTCTGGCATACATTCAGAGTTTAGTTCATCAGCTTCGATAACAGCACCAAGGCAGGAGCTTCTATAACCAATATGAGCAGTATTAAGGCATCTTATTTTTCTGATTTCTGAATACCCCACACAGATCAGCTCAGCCAGAGTTCTTCAAAGTCATTAAAAATGGCAGTAAAAAGACTGTCTGCACTACAAAAAGTAGGTCTTTAACGTAATGTTCACCTGAAATTAGTTGATTAATGATCTTTTAAGCCTGTTTTATCAGTGTATTATCATTTGAAACAAGATAAATTAAATAAAAAGTTAAAATAAGCTAGAAAAAGTATTAAATAATACAACATGATAAATGTGTGCTAAGAGACCAGTAAAACTGGGTTAGAGGTCTGATTTCCTTTGAATATTTAAATGAAACAGCATGGTGCATTAAAGGGTGATGATGGTGTGCATAAATTGTGCAGTATGTTCTAAAATCCCATTACCTGATTGGATCGCATGTTATCAGAATAAAAATAAATACTCTAATGCGTCTACCTTTTAAAAGCTCATGATCTGATTAGAGTTCATTGGCAGATTATCAAGAACCATTCAGCTTTGAGAGACTCTTAAAAAATAAAAAAAATAAAAAACAAGCTAATTTGTATTCAACTGAGGTTTCTGAGCACATTTTTATCTGTTATGTTGCCAATGAACAGGTGTCAGTGAATCCGAGAGTGCTGCAATCTGGAAGTGATCCCAAAACTTTGGATTAATAAGTCTTAATTATAGCAATCCTTTGATCTTATAATCTGAAGGTTGGCCCTAAAAGTCCCTGCAGTGTTTCTACATAACAGATTCTGTATCTTGGGATGTCGCGTTATTGCACACTACACATTTAATAGAAAAAAAAAAACATTTTAATTACACATTTCTATACTGTGAGCTCCTGTCACAACAACAGCTGAAATAATGGTGCAATAAAATAAAAAACAAACTCTCCTCTCAGACATCAGCATCAAGTTGAATATAAGCCGCTCTCAGAAGAAACCTCAACATTATTATTCTCACAAAGAGACGGTAAAGATTTCTGCAGCTACAGGCAACTTCTATATTATCCACTTGTTAACAAAAACACTTCAGACACAAATATGATAATTAAGTCATTTCTCACTTTGTCATAAGCATTTACCAAGCTTGTTTGAGGGCAGTGAGTCTTAACGAGGGATTTGTTTACCCGAAGCAAGACTTCTGCAGTTGCCACGGGTGTGTGGAAAGACTGTGGAGCGGCTCACAATCTTTTCATAAAAACTGAAATAATATTTTCAAGATTTTTATTGTCATGTGCACAACAATTACACGGAGCAGTCGTTGGCAATGAACCCTAGACCAATGCTCAAAAATATTACAAGAAATAGGTTAAAATATATATAAGAAGTAAAAATAAGCTTCTGCTACGCAAAGACAATAATAATAATAATAATAATAATACTTTTTAAAAAGGACGACAGTAGTAGTTTTGGCAGTAGTAACAGTTTTTGTGAAATTTGCATGCTTAAATCAAAAAGCTCAAATCTTACAATAATAATCCCTTTAGGAGAAAATAGCCAATATTTGTATTATTAATAAAAGATAATGATAATGACTCAGGAATATACAGAAGGAATGCAGTGTAGCGGCAAACCAAATATATGAAGGTGCATATAAATAAGAAAGCGTATACACAGAATGAAAATAACAAGCAGGACTGATGATAATACCTCATTGTTTGCACAGAGAGAAATTCCTTTATCACCAAGACGGCCCAGTTTGTGGAGCAGAAGGAGCAAAGAACAGTCAAGACAGTGCTCACACAGACAGATCTGAATACACCAGAGACACACCAACACGCTGAGTAAATACCAGCCACTGCCTGTGCTGCCTGGAAGCCACAGTAAAAAGGATGGATCAGGATCAAAAGCCTTCTGCACGAGAGCTAAAATGTGCCCATGTTTCATGGTTTTCAGACAGGAAGGCATTTCATTTCAGACGGATTCACTGGAGTAAGCTGTGGGTGACGGGGAAAAGCCTGAAGTGTAATGGTGCTGGAGGTCTGGTGCAGTGTGGTCGTGATGGGCTCCAGTGCAATAAGTCTTAAGAGCTTCCCTGCGCATGACTCATTGATTATCACTGAGCTGCCAGACAGAAAATTAATCAGCAACAAGTTTAAACATCTGCGAGTCATTTATCAAACAAAAATGACAATATCAGCTGGTTAGAGCGTCTAAAATGTGAGGACTTTCTCTGGATTAATTCATCATAAATTAAATATCTTGTTGGTTGCTGATATTAGCCTGAGCTTGGAAACTAGTGAGAGGCATTTTTCAACATCCAGTAGATAAAATGGTTATTAAAGAATCTATAAAATATCCATAGATAAACCAAAATTAAATTAATCTTCAGCTGCAGCCCCGGTATTGATGCCTACTGTTAATTTTGAAGCAGAATAAATTGATTTGACTTTGCGGCATGCAACAAGAAGTAAAAAGCATCAGTGTGCTCATCAAAGTCGATATGGTTAACATTTGGTTTTTACCGACCCCTGAAGGAAATATTTGGCTGCTAAATGCTCCACCACGTTCACCAGGTAGGTACCTTCGTTCGTTGGTGCTGGACAGGTGGGGTACAGTTGGGCTTTTACATTTTTATCTGTTGTCGGCAGAAAATGTGTGAACCAAAATAGTGACACTGAGCTGGAAAATTAAAACAATGATTTAAAAGATGCTTAAAAAAAATCTCCACAGAGCTGCAGAGCTGTGTGATAATTCTCTGAGTGCGTCACTTTGAGCTTTTAAGCTGCTCATTGCTTGAGCGGAGGGGGAAAACTAAATTTGCAGAGAAATGTGAACTTAAAGTGCAAAAATGATATGATGGGCTGAGATTTATCAACCTGGCTGCACCATAGAAAAAGGATGGAAAGGATCTGAAGCTGGTGAAACTAAAAAAAAAAAAAAAGGTTTTCACAAACTGCTGTTGAGAACATGGTGTAATTTTCACTCTCATTACTTCCTGTGAGGGAAATGTGTACACATCAACACCAGCTTCCTTTTGGGAAAAAAGTGTAGATGGGACTCTCAAATGCCAGTACCAGGAGAGATGCCAGGGACGGACACATCGCTCTCCATCTTTATGCTTTTTCCAAAATAGTCTGTTGTGTCTGGGGAACAGTGTCAGTGATGCTGCCAGACAACACTCGTATTATTGTACTCATTAAAATGGGCCACTTTTTCGTAGACCAACAGAAAAATGTTTTTATTGAAGCAATACAGGCATTTTAGTGGAAGGTGGCTAAATTACACAGAGGACCAGTAACTCTGGTGCAATAAGGCATCTCATTTCCAACCTATGGCAGCACTCGTGTTATTCTGATGAATGAATTCTTTCCACATTCACCCTGTAGTGTTTTTGTCAGCTGCCATGGCAGTAGAGAGAGGAATTACATGTGTTGTCATCTTCCTCTCCGCCATCTAAGAATCCAGCTGGATTGAAACTGGGACATTGCGTTGATGCGTGTTAGACCTCGAGGCCCACGTGTGGGTTTGAAATAAACCGAGAAGGAAAATGTGTTTATAGATTTGCCGTCTTGTGATGTAGCCTGAGACTTGCATACAATCATCGACCTTCCCCAGTAACAGCCTGCCAGTGATGACAATACGGCGCCTTCTCCCGACTATAACACGGCCAGCAGATTTAGGCAAACTGTCACTTCACAGCTTGCCATTGTCCCGGCACCCATTGGGCCTCACCTTGCTCGTAAAATTAAAAAGCAACAACAGGCGGGTCTGAGCGTGCGCCGCAGGACTTCCGCCTGTGACAACAAGCTGTCTGAGAGGGAGCGAGCAGAGAAACGTTTCGACAGAAGCCCCGTCTTCCATCCTCGTCGCCGTTTTGTTTCAGATAAATGACAGAGTTTTGATCTCGGCGGCGGGCGGGTCGACTCCACGAGCCGTCACGCTCGAGTCTGAATCGCCGCTGCTACAGGACTCGATTTGTGAGATTCCTATTCATCTCTCTTCTGCGACGTAACCTACATCTATATTTTTTTTTTTTTTATTATTATTTGCACACACATAAGACTGCATCAAATCCACATAAGGGGAAAAAGATCTGTCAACCTAGCTAAGCATAAAGACTGAAGGAAGGTGAAAATAGTGAGGCTGCACAGGTGTTTGATAAATAAAAAGGGCACCAGCTGTATGGCTGCTTTCTCCACTAAAAACATACTTTAGGGGGGGCTCTTTAGCACATTTTATCCACTAAATTGGCACTTCACCATGTTTTGTCCACTGGAAAGGAACAGAGGACATTTTCTCACATTGTCTTGCATATTGGGCCATCATGCAGTGCACCATACCATGTTTTAACAACCATAAGGGCACTTTTTCAGAGTCAAATCATCTATTGGACATCCCTAAATTGACAAGCATTCTTTGAGTCAGCGTGCATTACAACAACAAGATAAAACCGTTTCCCATACATATGCTCTACTTGGGCAGCCCGCTCGTGAAGGTTGGATGAAGACGTGTTCAGGTAGGTGAAATCCAAATTCCAATTTTCAGAGTTAGTCTGGGATCAAACCGTCAGCACTGGCCAAAATCAAGTTTAAAGAGAAATACTAGAGAGATCCTGTTAGAGATGAGAAGATATTTCAAAGCGGACAACCCCATGAATTTATTTTAAACTGTTTCATTTGTTTATTCATTAACATTTTCAAATTTGCAGGCCTTGGACCCGACCTACACTGACAATTTTCACAGCTCCCTCTTGTACCACAACAGGCTTTATGCAACTTTTTTTTTCCCCACATATGCAGTACTCCTGATTTTAACTCAATACTTTAGGTAAAAACAAGACAGACATCAGTCTTTGGAAAGAAGGAAACCAAAGAACACACCAATGCATACATGCTGGTAAGAAAACTGATGTGTCACACAGGGGGGAGAAAAAAAAAAAAAAAAAAGTGTAAATGAGGAACCTTTAAGTGTGTTTGTCTCCATCTCTCCGAGTTGAATCAGGAGGAAAACACACATTCAGGCGAGAAGAAACCAATGAAAAATGAAATCCCCAGCTGTGATGATGAAATCTGCAGTGATCAGAGATGTATAATACATAAACGCCTCTCTTCAAAAGAAATTCTGCCTCTCCCGTCTGATGTGGGCGAAGCGTCGGGGCGGGTGGGAGGGTTTCTATCGATTTATTGCTGATCGCGGCCGACTTCACAGTGCGTGAACTTATATTGTATAGGAATTCATTATCGAGCTCAGTGAGTCAGACTGCTTTGGGATAATGTGAAAGCGACAGGTCTTACTGGGATCTTACCTCATAGCCTCATCTCACTGGGATCCTGCACTACCAGTTATGTGATGTAACCGAGAAAGATACCTAGGTAACATGCTGGAACAACTGTGATAAAAAAAAAAAGCCAAAGATTGACTCACTCTGGATTAGAAAATGGGATTTCTATTGCGGCGTATACCCAGCGCAAATCACACAAATCTCTCCTGACATAACTCCCGTTTTAAATGAAGGCTTCGGCTTCGGGTCGGGAGAAGGGTGGGACCATCTTATCTTGACAGTCAAGGGCGGAGGGATTGGGAAGGAGAATCACCTTCAGTGTGAAAATGTTGTGCCGCAGTTCTCAACAACCCAACACCGAATATAAACTGTTTTTTGCATTTTGCTGCAGAGCTGAAAATGCTGGAATAAGTGTAATTTCTGCCAAACAGTTACTGCACAGTTACTGTGCATGATTAGTGTGTGTGTGCAGGTATTTATGATCATGAGTAAACTGAATATGATGTGCAGTTTTTCTGAAAATGCTTTTATTGTCATTTTAATATGTACTCTTGGGAGATGAGCCTTGAGCAAAAAAAAAAAAAAAAATTAGTGGAACAGAAGGATAATTACGCCGGTGCTTTTGCTGAAATCACAAGTCATCACGTCTGCCTTCAGAAAGATCTATCACTTTAGAAAGTTTTGATTGAATACTTGATGTGTAAACTTTTTTACCTGCAAATCACCAAAGCAATGTTTGTATGTGTGGATAAAACACTGTATTTCAGCACTAAAACAGACACATTGCACTGGATTTAAGACATTTCTGGTACACTATAGCCTGTGTTGTAGTCAATTAATCAATTAGTTGATAGAAAAGAAATCTGCCAAATCGTTGTTTTCAGCTTCTGAAATGTTAATATTTGCCTTTAAGTTTTGGACTGCTGGTCAGACCAAAAAAAAAAAAATACTGTGTAAACATATCAACACAGGCCTAAGTAATTATAAAGGGGTATTTTTTTTTACTGTTTCCTTTAAGTTTTCAGATTAATCGATCAGTGCAGTAGTTGCAGCCAGTGTCTGCAATTACCACGCAACACCTGCCAAATGCAGGTAAAGAGTTGGGGTCGGTGGGTAAAATAGTTACGATATCCACCATTTTGGAAAATTGCTTTCTGGAAAAACACAGAATAGAAAGACACATCTAGAAAGGTCAGCGTATGATTGATAGAGCGACATGCAACGCTACTGGAAGCATAACTGCACTGACTGACAGCCAACGTCCACCAAATTCTAACCAATAATCTTCAATAAAAAGACATGTACCAACCCACCTGTGACAGTGTCAACTTCAAGTATTAATTTTATCTGACAGCTTGATTGGTTAGCTTGCTACCGTCTGTAGGAAATCTACAAGAAATCTGTTTCATGTCTGAAATCAGCAGACGAGAAACTGAAAAGGGTATTAAATGAAAGCATTTTTCACACATTTCATTACTTTATTTAGATTTCAAAAGTGACAGATTAAATGTCTGAGCAGCAGACAGAAGGAAATAAAGTTCATTTCAGACCCTGGTTGTCATTTTTATTAATCATGTGACATTGTGCTCAGTATATCAGACATCTACGGAACCTCCCTGCTGGGGATCAATAAAGGTTCAGCTTATCTCATCTTTTTATCTTATCAGGGGAAACAACATTGCTTCAATGAGGAAACACGAGCAGTCAGACAGTCAGTTACAAACATGCTGATTATCTGAACCACTTTATTTGGAGGTGAAACTGTGCACGCAACTACACGAAGCACTGAAAGTAAGAATTGTAGGATTTTTATCTGTAAACCTTGATTGTTTACAGTGGGCAATATTTTACAACTTGCCTTTGTTTAAAATGAGTTTTTGCTAACCTGCAGATGTGTTTATTCGTGCAACTGCTTGTTTGTCACGTCCGCTCGTCAGCGATGCCTACACATTTTCTCTGCAATTAACTTACTTTGTCCAGTGTACCATCACCAAAAGAAACGATGGTCAACGAAAACAAGACGCATGTGATTAACCCGAAACATCCTTTTAACATGGAAACTGAACACAGCTGTGACAGAAGCTGATTGAAAATGTCACCTGTTTACTGACATTTACCTTCTTTCCATCGCACACGCTTGACTGAGTGTAACTGCTGAAGTTAAATTCCAGTTCCCGTATTGAAGCAGCACATGTGCAGTCATTTTTTTAAATTATTGAACCGTTGAACTTACACTTACAGTGTGCTGGAAACTTAAAAAAAAAAAAAAATCCATCAGCTCACATTCATCACTAAACTGTCAGCCATATAAACACCAAAGATCACATCAAGGGGGAGCTGCAGACATATTTTTAGCCGTCGTACAGTTACAGTGGATGAGATCGTACTATAGAAACTTTCATACATACTAATGCTAACAA
Organism: Scortum barcoo; assembly: GCA_023238725.1. Lineage (NCBI taxonomy): Eukaryota > Metazoa > Chordata > Actinopteri > Centrarchiformes > Terapontidae > Scortum > Scortum barcoo. The sequence continues at coordinate 4,075,305 of CM041539.1, forward strand.
AACTGGAGTATTATACTCTTCAGCTGTGATGAAACCTGGCACTTGGGTGCATTAGAATACATTAGAGATAATGAATTCTCTTCTCCCGTTTTTTTTTCCCCCCCTATCGAGCGAGGCCGGCCGCCACGTGAGATGGCGAGAGTGGCAAGGCTTGCAATTCTCTGCATTCATGTTTTTCCCTTTTCTTTTCACGCTTGTGCCTCGCTGACAAATGAAAAATAAGGTTGATGACTTTTTTTTTTTTTTTTTTTAATTTGTTTCTCCGCGCTTCCTTCTGTGATTTAGAGCCTGTCTATCTGTAGGGGCCCTGCGTTCAGTACTTGCTCCTTATTATCGCTGCATATCTGGGAAGATTACAGGTTTCTCATGCAAACAAGACAGCGACACAATGCAGACAGAGACACGCTGCAAGGAAGTGTGAAGGTAATGGGTCGCGGTGTTGTTGAAAGGAAACCTTGAGTGCTCAGCCACACATGGACAGAATTAAAAAAATAAAAAATAAATTAAAAAAAACGCTGTTGTGAACAGAGTTTACCATCTAATTTGTTCCTTCTTTCTCCTTCCCACACACACAGTTAATCACAGCAGGCAAACCATTCAGGTGTGCTCGCAGCTTTTGTCCCAGCTTCACCTCTGCAAACGCTGAATCGAACGCTGCGCCTCCTCCGTGGCCTTGCCCACCACCAAAAACAAAAAAAAAAACACAAAACCACTACTTGTTCTGCCTAAAGTGATTTTTCCAATGAGCCCGTCCATGTGAGAGTATTTGTTTTCCCCATCCGTGCTGCCATACTTTGGCGCAGTGTGTGTGGATTTCCCTGCGTGTGTGTGCATGTGTCGGAGACAAGGCCATCCATCTCAGACAGTCCCATCTGCGAGCAACAGCCTTGTTTACTTATCCCCCGACCGGAGAGCAGCGGCAGCCTGTCCCCAGGTAAGCGAGCAGCCAGCGCTCAGGACGAGCTGGGGGGAGGGGGGGGTCAGCTTCTGTCTTCATCCGGGGATAAATCACTCTTTACACGGACGCCAAACTTCCACACCTTTCGCTCCTCTCACGCCATCTGCCCGTCGCTCTCAAGCCATCCTTTTTCTCCTCTCCATTTTCCCGCACTTTCACTCCACTTTAATTTACTCATCTTTCCAAAGCAATCCTTTTCACCCACCCCTCCCCCCTCCACCACCTCAGCACACCGTTTGCCATTTTTCTCTCTCAGACCCTCCCCCCCCCACCTTCTCTGCCGCTGTCTTGTTATCTTTCAAAAGTAATCCTTCCCCCAACCTCGGTCTCTCTCTCTTCTCCCCTCCCACCACCTTTTCTCACCGTCCACCCTCCCAAGTTGTCTCTCTCAGCCGGTCAGAGCATCTCTCAAAGCCGAGCCCTCAATCTGCTCCACTTCCTCCTCGGCCCCGACTCTCATCGCACATCATCGTCACATTTTCTCTGCCTTTCTGGGTGGTGGTGGGGGGGAGGGGGCAGGGAACAGCCGGCACGGAGCTGATGGGGTAAAATAGCGCCCTGTGATGAATATTCATCCCGTCCCGCCAGCCACTGTCCCCAGCCGCCGTGTCGCAGAGGCGTCCAGCCCACAGATGCCACCATCTATTTGTCACAGGCGGGACGGGACCCACAGGCAGCTTTCTTGTGCCAAGGCTGAGGAGGGAAAAACTGTGAGAGCCCCCCCCACACCACCCCTTTCACAGTCTGAACCCAACTCGTACATCTGAACCACATCAAACAAGTGTTAAGACACTGAGACGGCGATGACACTGTCCTCGGCTGTTTTCTCTGCTGCCCATCACAGATTTGAGTGTGAAACAAGCAGAGAACAACTGGCTAAATGCCAGTTTAAAGGGAAAAGTGACTTTTTTTCCCCCACAACAAACTAAGAATATCATCCTTATCAACATCATTCCTGAGATCTTGAGACTGAGCGACAGTCCAACAGTGAAGAAACACACCAGTAAGTCAACAAGCTGTAAAAACTTCAGACTTATTTCAAAGAGAAAATACATATTGAAGTTATTATATGTAAGGATCAGCTGCTTAATCCTGTCAGGACAAAAATCTCATTTTATGTTAATAAATTCAAAAAATGAAGGTAAATCAAAGAAAATTTGCTCTCTCTTATTATGTCTTATATCTCGTCACAATAGGAACCACAGCTCTATAATATGGATAAAATAGGGGGGTTACTTCAATCCAGTGTGATAATTTTAGAGCTGCAACAGTTAGTTGATTAACTGATCAGGTCATAGACACAAAACTAATCAATGTTATTTATTTAGAAAAATTCCCCAAAATGTCATGATTTCAGCTTGTCAAATGTGAATATTTGCTGCTTTTTTGTATTCTTCTTGTATTATAATAAATTGAATATTTTGGGGATTTTGTTAGAGGCTGGATAAACAGACACTCGAAGTCAACACATATTGTGATGAGTATTTTTCACAGTTTTCTAAAGTTTTATAGTCTAAACAAATTAAATCAGCAGATAAATAATAAAACTGTTTGTTGCATGCCGCTATATATCTTTTTACAGCTTCCATTGGTGGACAAAAAAAGACCAAGGTTGTAAAAAAAAAAAAAATATCCATCTTCCTTCAACAGTTCTGTGGTTTGTCAAAACTTTGACGAGACACTCTACTTCAACAGCACAGATGATTTTCTCCGAAGGCGCCCAGAAGAGTGTGGAGTAGAAATACTGCTAATGGATAAAAAGAGCGCAGGGTCAGAAGGGGGGAAAATGTCGACATGATTGAGGTTCCTGCCCAATTAACTGGAGATCGCTTAAATGGTTGGCGAGCTGAAGAGGTCATTATCCTGAAGAGCTCTGAAGAAAGCCCATTAGGGGGCTTTCCAAAGCTGGACCCGTTACTCCTCCGCTTTGGTTTTCTGCTCCTCCGATAAAGACACGTGGCTGATTCTGCTCCACGAAGGCTGCCGGCCTGTTTGTTAAACGCTTCACCGTCATCGAATGCGAAGAACATGTGCAGTCATCCATGTTTGGGTGTCCGCAAGCTCAATCATCCATACACACTCCATCATGCATTCGCTACCCTCCACGCTGCAACACAGGGTGTAAGCTATGGAGAAACTTTATCCTTTAACACTGAGCTAAGCCAAAGGAAAAATACCAAAGAACAAATCAATGTTTTCCACAAACTGAGCATTGCACACAAAACAAATCCAAGAAATATCGACTTTCACGTTAGCCCTGCAAAGGAGATGGTAAAGCGAACAATGTACAAATGTTTCCCCAAACAGCCAGAGAAACATGAATTGCTACATCAATATATACAGCTGTAAAGGGACTGGCTGTATGAAGTCTTTTTCAGCAGGAATCCACGGACACGGGGCGAGGAAATCATTCATTCATGCACAGCAGCTCTACATAATCACGCTTCTCTGACAGCGAACACCATCCAAACATCTCCTGTATTAGTCATGCCGCCCCACCAGCACGTTCAATATCAAGCAGTCCGTCTCAGCCTCCCTTGAGTCCCTGTTAACGGGCCAAATCTACGTTTATTTATGAGGGCTTTTTGCAAAAAAAAGTTCCACTCAAGAATGGTTGGAAGCGCAGTAAGAGGCATAAACAAAGATAAAAAGACAGATGTGCATCAGACAGTTTAAAAGTGAGGCCTGTGTTTGAATGGTGTGTTAGTTAATATGAGAGCGCTGCTAATTTATCGCTCCACTTAAGTAGGATGGCTCAAATACTCTGGGATTTTGCAGAGACAGTGGAGAGTAAAATCACCTCCACTCATTTTACAATAACCGCATTTTATGGGAAATACACTGCCACCTGTCTAGCCCAAAATTAAATCATGCATATTGCATAGCTGATAAGTAATACGACAGACCGGCAGTGTTGGAATGAAGCAAAGTACAGTTATGAAGTACTTGTACTGTTTTGTGCTACCTTATACTTTGACTTTACAACATTTCAGTGGCAAATACTGCTTACATATTAATCCACCACTAATAATACAATAACATAATATATAGCAAGGACTAGTCGGTTGAAGAAAAATACTAAATAGATTGTTGTGATTGTTGATTCATTGTTTGTTGTTTTCCAAGCAAAAATGCAAAATCTATAAATAATATTGCAGAAATAGTTTTTAACTATAACTATTAACTATAACTAACTATAACTATTTCCTGACATTTTATTGACTAAATGACTAATTAAGACAATAAATCTAAAATTAAAGCATCCCTTATATAATATATCATAACATTGACATGCACCTCCCCTATATAGTTAATGAGACGTTTACTTTGGTATTTACTGTACTGCTACTTTCACTCAACTAAAGGATGTGAATATTTCTTCCACCCTTGCCTTCTTCACTAAACAACTGCTTAAAATGTTTTAAAATGAAGTTTGCAACATGCAAATGTAGAGACGAGCGACTACATTACCAAATTACTCGAGGAAAGAAAATGAAGCACAGTCACAGTGTTACAAAAAGGGCAAATATAAAAACAGTGCAAAAAAAAGAATAATCACATTTAATTAAAAAGTAAATTAATATTATGATATAAAAAGGAGGACTTCATATTTGCTAATCTGGTGGCTCGTTTACGGGGCTCCAATAGCTTTTGGGCACAAAAGAGCTGCTTAATTCAGTAAAGCCTCGTCCCGCGCGTGGCATGGTTCAGCGTAGTTTTCACTCCACTGGTGATGAAAAACGGGCCTTTTCAAAAAGAAAGTTATTACTACTAATGAACTGTTCATTTGCAATGGCGGCGCGTAATGGTGATGAGCAAAAAGGAGTTCATAGTTTCCACACCTTTTTTTTTTTTTTATATTCCTAACCACTCTCGCAGCAGAGCCCCGGTAGAGACATTGCCATATGACCTAATTATCTCTCATTAGTGGCCTCAGTAATTACAGGGCCTTTTACAGCTCCATCTCCTCTGTCTCACATAGGAGGGGATTTCAATTAGGCTTGCCTCGCAGCTCTGCCTGCAAAGCCACGCTGTCACCTGTGTAGCCAAGCATGGCCGAGCGGTAGGCTGCCCAAGGCTCGTGGAAAAGCTCCCTATATAAAGCGTATATATATATATATATATATATATATATATATATATATATATATATATATATATATATATATATATATATATATATATATATATATATATATATATATGCGCTTTCTGCAGCTGGGTGTTACTCATTCCATATGACGTGCCCATCAGCGGGACTTGACAAACAAGACGACTTAAGAGGCATCTCCTTTCAGCTGGGAGAGAGAGAAGGAAGCTTTATGGCATCTGCTGCATGCGACACATCATGAAAAATACATAAAGAAACAAACTATGTGTTGTGGCTCATATTTCCATCGTAAGTACACATCAGCACATGAAACGCTGAAAGTCTGAGGGCGTCTGAGTGACAGAAAATGGCAGGATTCGTCAGACATAACGAGGAGGGAGAAAGAAAAAGAAATTAATCAGCTGGCCCTTACATTATTCAGCTAAAACCACAGTGGCATTAATGAGAGGGAGAAACAGAAGAGGCGAGAGAGAGCAACCGAGGAGGCTTGAAATTGTTGAGTAGCAGCGAGGAATTACTCCGCGGCCCTCTCCACTCCCGCTTATCATTTATCTCTCACTCCAACTCCGGTGCCAAATCAGTCACCCTAATTAACAGGCCGGCCAGAAACACCAATCAATACTGCAGGAGGGGATAATTAACCCCTTGCGTTCTCAATCGTCTCTACAAAAGGTGAAATTGAAATTGATTGAGATTACCTTTTGTTAGCTAATTGTGGCCCTCAAACGGGTGAAGGAGGGTCAACTGATGGCGTATGAGCCGTTATCGGGCATCAGAGGGATTGATGCCGGTTTGGAGAAGAGCAGCGGCCACTGAGGAATGCTTTTATTTTACAAGCAGCACCGCGAAAATGCACAATTTGACGTTACAGGGGCTCAGGTTTTAGAAAATAAGATGTAGAAAGGAAGAAAATAAAAGGATAGAGGCACAGCTTTTATTTAGCAAATGGCAGAGTCATATGTGGGTTCAAGTGCTGTCGGTGGAGCAGCTCTACTTCATGTTTAAAAGAGCCAAAAAAAAAAAAAAACTCTGAGTCACTTGTTGACTTGTTTTTCTGTTTGGTTGGTTTTAAAATGACTTTTTCTTTGCTACTATCTTATTCATCGTCTTACTTAAAACAAAAAATATTTGTAGAATGATTGATGGAGGTCTATTGTTCTTATTATATGATGTGTACAATAAACTCACATACCTCAAATATATGCAGCATTTTATGTGTTATAGCAGTTTTTGCTGCTATTTTTTTTAAGTCTTACTGTTTATTTTGCATTTTGTGCACTGAATTTTCTTGTTTTCATTGCCTCTAAGCTGCCTAGTGAGAGTGAAAGGAACAGTAAATATCAATACTTCAAGAATTTACAGCAGGAGATGAAAAAAAATGTCATGCACATACAATCTAATTTTATCATCTTAATTTAATAACTATTATGATATTGATTAGTTGGAAGATTTTAACATGAAGCTCGTTACTAAAACTGGTTTTAATATTCTGCATAATAATCTGGCTCCATATTGACTTGCACAATAAGCCCAGAGCTCATTGGCTAATGAGCATGACCTCACCAGCATCTAACCTGTTGCAACAGGTAAAAGTGAGCTCACCTGACCCGTCCTGGACTTCACATCAGTCATCAACAGCCTCTTGTCCTCTGTGGTGAAGGTGTCCAGGCCTCAGAAGTCCATTTTTCTCCACCCTCCACTTGATGACTCTGATCCACATGACTCCACAGGTGTGTCAGGTGAGGGGTCAGTACCTGTGCTCATCAACAGAGACGCACTTTACGTCCAACACGAGCTGAAGGCTGATACAAACACCTTCCTGACAGCATGAAAACAGCTCACCTGAACTTCCCTCCATGTTGATTAAACCGTTCCCACCTGCGAGAGCTGTAGCCACGCCCACAAACATCACATTTTCCGCACTCTGCCGGGCCTCAGCCAATCATCAGCGCCCCCCAGTGGTCATCAAGTGTGCGCACCACATACTCAATCAGTACTAATGAAGGATGCATTTACCTGCTGACTCTTCACACTGAAGTAAACTCATGTAGTACTTCCTCTCTGCATCATGTGACTCTGCTGATTACAACATTACCTGTCTGAGCAACTGTTGAATAAAATGTAAGTTAAATCAATATTATCTCTTTCACTCAAGCTTCCAGTATAATTTTAAGGGAAATTAATATTATTAAATATTTTGGGGTAAAATATATTTTCTACATGACATTATATATGCAAGCTCCTGAGTTTTTCCTCTTAACTGTACCTTAATGTGCCTTGCTGTCATTTGTAGTTATTTTATCCAACAGTTTTATTTCAACCATCTGCGGTACATTTTGGGGCGATTGAGTATGTGACGTGAGGTCATACAGGATACTCAGAAAATTCAATGCAGCCAGAACAGCTTCAATGCTCCAAAAGAAGTCAATACAAATTCTTTATTTACAATTAAAGCAATGAAATCCTCCCTTCTAAGGGTCCCGAGATACAGCAATGTTCATACGATATGTATTAAAAGAAAATTGTGCAAGAAATTGTGCAAGAAAAATAAAAATGAATGCAGAAGTTGAAGTACAGGCATAAAATAATACATATAGATGGGTCACAATTTAAGGGAAAAAACAACATAAAGTCCCTGAGTAACGTGTTGAGCCACCACCTGCCTCCAGATCAGCTTCAGGTCTACTTGGCATTGATTCTGTAAGTCTCTGAACTCTCCTGGAGGGATGAACACCATTTCTTCCTAAAGATATTCCCTCATTTGGTGTTTTGATGATGGTGGTGGAGAGCGCTGTCTAATTTGTCGCTCCAAAATCTCCCACAGCTGTTCAGCTGGGTTGAGATGTGCAGATGTGGTGACTGTGAAGGCCACAGCATCTGATTCACATCATTTTCATCCTCAACCATTCAGTGATCGTCATCCTGGGAGAGACCCCTCCCATCAGGATAGAGATGGTTCATCTTAGGATAAAGGTGATCACTCACTGCAACTTTGGATTGATTTGGAGTGACGCTTCCCTCTGAAAGGACAAATCATGCCATGAAAATGCCCCCACATTGACATTTTTTAAACAATAGAAAACTGAAGATCCTGTAGATGTTTATGGAATCTGACTTGAGTTTGGAGGACAATTTTGACAAGTTCACACATTCATTTAGTGTTAAATAAGCATTTATTTTTTCAGCCTCAACCAACCTGTAGAAAGCAAACAGTTTGATCTTTAGTTAGAGATGAAAGTCAGCACTGTACGACTGAACCGCAGCAGCTCCCACTCGAGCCGTCCATCAGTCGTAACTGTCAGCAGCATCATTTAGTTTTTATCAGCTGACAGTGAATATTCATGTATCTGATGCGCTTTAAATCTCATCATGAAAGTCTTGGCTGTTAATACGGTTGTCTCTGGTTTCTTATTTGATAGTAAAAATCTGAGTGACAGAAGCTAAATTCTCATTTAGCGTCATGAAAAAGGACTTTATATTACAGCTCTCTGGAGGCTCGTACATTCTCACTGCTCTCCTTTTGGGATCCTTTTTTAATTTCGGGGAAAAATGGAGAACTGAAGAGCCGGGTTCATGTGTTTATTTGTTTTACAACCTCCAACACAACAGTTTCTGGTCTCTGTGCTTCTTCTTCTTCGTTTCATGCCGAATTGAAACTGAGCAAACTGTTATCTTACCTCAATAAGTTTAATTATCTTTTATTTGCATATTTAGGACAAACAATGATGACGTGATCTTCGGTCTCCATTTGAACGTAGACGTCACAGTTTGTGCTTGGATGCTTTCCGATGAGATGCAGACATGAATTTGGTTCAGTGTGATTCTGCTCATCTGACCCATCTTTCCTATTTAAACCTCTCCTGTACTCCTTTCACATCCATCCATCGATCCATCCATCCATCCATCTGTTGTGCACTAAGAGGAGCTGATCTGGTTATTTGCAGAAATTAATAATCATTAAGAATAATTGTTATATTCCCAATTATTAAATAAAATATGCACAATTAGTCACGTCAAAGTCAAAGTCAAAGTCTGCTTTATTGTCAATTCTGCAGCATGTACAGGACAAACAGAGAATTGAAATTACGGTTCTCTCAAACCTTGGTGCAATGAAATACAAAAAGCAAAGAAATAAGCAAAACAAGTACAATCAACTAGAAGAAGAAATAGACATAATAAATAGACAAGGCAAATTACAGTCTAGACATGGTAAGTTACAGTCAGTGCAAATATATGTATAAAAAAAAGAAGACTGAGGTAGCTTATGGTCTGGTTAAAGTAATTAAAGTGGGTGTGTGCTTGATCCTGAGGGTGTCAAGAGTTCAAGAGTTCAAGTGTTGATGGTGAGGGTGAGGGTGTCAAAGAGTTCAAGTGTTGACAACGACCATTTAACATAAATAGAATTTATTGACAGTAATACCAAATCAATACCATTCCTAATCAACAAATATCTATTATATACTCTATAATAGTGCATGTGATGTCTGTGTGTGTGTGTGTGTGTGTGTGTGTGTGTGTGTGTGTGTATGTGTGTGTGTGTATGTGTGTGTGTATGTGTGTGTGTGTGTGTGTGTGTGTAAGAAGGGGGAGGAGAAAGATGGCGGTGCAGCCTTCTGAGTGGCTACGCCTCCACGCGGTGGCTCAACTCTGCGAGGTTTGAGCTGAGAGAGAGAGACAAATGGAGAGGTGTGAAACTGTGTCTCTAAAGGAATATAGAAGCAGGATGGCTCAGCTTCTGCTCGTATGTGTGCCTTGATGGTGTGTAGGAGCTTTTGTGTTGGTTAGTAAAAGGGGAAAGAAAAAGGGGGACGGGGCATGCAACAGGCTAAGAAACTCTTAGCAGCACCACCGGGAGACAATGAGCGCTTATCTCAACCACAGTAGCGGGAGGACAAAGTGGTCTTTGTCGGGCCTGGTACTGGTCCTTTAACTGGTGAGATTTTCGCTCATTAATCTTGGTCCGGACTGAAAAGTACCCCAAAGACTGCGGTGTGTGTGAACACTGCACAAAACATTATAACAGCAGAGGAACAACATGGGAACTACTCTGAAGTAGCTCTGGTGTGAACTGGACGCGGCGGTACCATAATTCCTTCTGCCCGGACACAAGCCTCTTACTTTGAGTCGTTTGATCTCTATTTCCATCAGTGCATCGTTGGCTGAGCGGTAATAAGCCGTTTTCTTCGGCCAGCTTGTTCCTCAGTGGCAGAGTTGACTTTATGAGACGGGACATGGAGTCTGGTGTCCTTGGCGAAGTTTTTCGTCATTCTGCAAGCAGGCGTTGAGTTCAGCTGAACTTTACTTGGCGTGTGCGAGATGAAGACTTGTGACCAAAAATGAAAGCAAAAATTCATCTTCATCTTCTTCTTCTTCATCCGCTTGGTCCGGGACCGGGTCGCGGAGGCAGCAGTCTGAGAGCAGAGATGCCCAGACTTCCCTCACCCCAGACACTTCCTCCAGCTCTTCCGGGGGGACTCCCGAGGCGTTCCCAGGCCAGCCGAGACATAGTTTCTCCAGCAGAGATAGCTCAGAAAGTCTCCTTGAGAGACAGGCGTCAAAAAAGAGGAAGCTTCTCCAGTGTCCTGGGTCTTCCCCGAGGCCTCCTCCCGGTGGGACATGCCTGGAACACCTCCCTAGGGAGGCGTCCAGGGGGCATCCGAAACAGATGCCCAAGCCACCTCAGCTGACTCCTCTCGATGCGAAGGAGCAGCGGCTCTACTCCGAGCTCCTCCCGAGTGACCGAGCTTCTCACCCTATCTCTAAGGGAGCGCCCAGCCACCCTGCGGAGGAAACTCATTTCGGCCGCTTGTATCCGCGATCTTGTCCTTTTTCGGTCATTACCCAAAGTTCATGACCATAGGTGAGGGTGGGAACGTAGATTGACCGGTAAATCGAGAGCTTCGCCTTTCGACTCAGCTCCTTCTTCACCACGACGGTCCGGTACACCGACCGCATAACTGCGGACGCTGCACCAATCCGCCTGTCAATCTCACGCTCCATCTTTCCCTCACTCGTGAACAAGACCCCGAGATACTTGAACTCCTCCACTTGAGGCAGGACCTCTCCACCCACCCTGGAGAGGGCATGCCACCCTTTTCCGGTCGAGAACCATGGCCTCGGATTTGGAGGTGCTGATTCTCATCCCAGCCTGCTTCACACTCGGCTGCAAACCGCTCCAGTACATGCTGAAGGTCCTGGCCTGATGAAGCCATCAGGACAACATCATCCGCAAAAAGCAGAGATGAAATCCTGTGGTTCCCAAACCGGACTCCCTCCGGCCCCTGGCTACGCCTAGAAATCCTGTCCATAAAGATTATGAACAGGACCGGTGACAAAGGGCAACCCTGCCGGAGTCCAACATGCACTGGGAACAGGTCTGACTTACTGCCGGCAATGCGAACCAAGCTCCTGCTCCGGTCGTACAGAGACCGAACAGCCCTTAGCAAAGGCTCCCGGACCCCATACTCATGGAGCACCCCCCACAGAATACCACGAGGGACACGGTCGAATGCCTTCTCCAGATCCACAAAGCACATGTGGACTGGTTGGGCAAACTCCCATAAACCCTCAAGCACCCTGTGGAGGGTATAGAGCTGGTCCAGTGTTCCACACGACCAGGACGAAAACCGCATTGTTCCTCCTGAATCCGAGGGTCGACTGACCATCGGCCGAATTCTCCTCTCCAGTACCCTGGCGTAGACCTTCCCGGGGAGGCTGAGAAGTGTGATCCCCTGTAGTTGGAACACACTCTCCGGTCCCCCTTTTTAAAAAGAGGGACCACCACCCCAGTTTGCCACACCAGAGGCACTGTCCCCAACCTCCATGCAATGTTGCAAAGGCGTGTCAGCCAAGACAGCCCCACAACATCCAGAGATTTGAGGTACTCAGGGCGGATCTCATCCACCCCCGGCGCCTTGCCACCTGAGGAGCTTACGAACTACCTCAGTGACTTCGGCTTGGGTGATGGACGAGTCCACCTCAGAGACCCCAGCCTCCGCTTCCTCATTGGAAGGCAAGTCGGTGGGATTGAGGAGATCCTCGAAGTATTTCTTCCACCGTCCGACAATGTCCCCAGTCGAGGTCAACAGCTCCCCACCTGCACTGTAAACAGTGTTGGCAGAGTACTGCTTCCCCCTTCTGAGGCGCCGGACGGTTTGCCAGAATCTCTTCGAGGCCGACCGATAGTCCTCCTCCATGGCCTCACCGAACTCCTCCCAGACCCGAGTTTTTGCCTCCAGGACCGTCCGGGCTGCGGCTTGCTTGGCCTGCCGGTACCTGTCAACTGCGCATCAGGAGTCCCACAGGCCAACATGGTCCGATAGGACTCCTTCTTCAGCCTGACGGCATCCCTTACTTCCGGTGTCCACCACCGGGTTCGGGGGTTGCCGCCACGACAGGCACCAGAGACCTTGCGTCCACAACTTCGAACTGCCGCGTCGACAATGGAGGCAGAGAACATGGTCCACTCGGACTCAATGTCCTCCAGCCTCCCTCGGAATCTGTGAGAAGCTCTTCCGGAGGTGGGAGTTGAAGACCTCCCTGACAGAGGGCTCGGCCAGACGTTCCCAACAGACCCTCACAATACGTTTGGGTCTGCCAGGTCTGTCCAACTTCCTCCTCTGCCAGCGGATCCAACTCACCACCAGGTGGTGATCGGTTGACAACTCAGCCCCTCTCTTTACCCGAGTGTCCAAGACATACGGCCGGAGATCAGATGAAACGACAACAAAGTCGATCATCGACCTCCGGCCTAGGGTGTCCTGGTGCCACGTGCACTGATGGACACCCTTATAGCTCGAACATGGTGTTCGTTATGGACAAACCTGTGACTAGCACAGAAGTCCAATAACAGAACACCGCTCGGGTTCAGATCGGGGAGGCCGTTCCTCCCGATCACGCCCCTCCAGGTATCACTGTTGTTGCCCACGTGAGCGTTGAAGTCCCCCAGTAGAACAATGGAGTCCCCAGTCGGAGCACTATCAAGTACCCCTCCCAGGGACTCCAAGAAGGCCGGGTACTCTGTACTGCTGTTCGGCCCGTAGGCACAAACAACAGCAAGAGACCTATCCCCAACCCGAAGGCGCAGGGAAGCGACCCTCTCGTTCACCGGGAGTGAACTCCAACACATGGCGGCTGAGCTGGGGAGCTATAAGCAAGCCCACACCAGCTCGCCGCCGCTCACCCTGGGCAACTCCAGAGTAGTGGAGGGTCCAGCCCCTCTCAAGGAGCTGGGTTCCAGAGCCCAAGCTATGCGTGGAGGTGAGCCCCGACTATCTCTAGCCGGTACCTCTCAACCTCCCGCACAAGCTCAGGCTCCTTTCCCCCCAGCGAGGTGACATTCCATGTCCCTATTGCCAGAGTTTTGGTCCAGGGATTGGGTCGTCGAGGCCCCCCGCCACGACTGCTACCCAAACCACATTGCACCGGCCCCTCATGGACCTTCCTGCGGGTGGTGAGCCTACTGGAAGGCGGGCCCACGTCGCCATTTCGGGCTGAGCCCGGCCGGGTCCCGTGGGCAAAGACCCGGCCACCAGGCGCTCGCCTGCAGCAGCCCCAACCCCAGGCCTGGCTCCAGGGTGGGGCCCCGGTAACGCCAATCCGGGGCGTAACGGTCCTTGATGTTCTTCTGTTCATGATGGGCTTGTGAACCGCTCTTAGTCTGGCCCGTCACCTAGGACCTGTTTGCCATGGGAGACCCTACCAGGGGCGTAATGCCCCCGACAACATAGCTCCTAGGATCATTCGGGCACACAAACCCCTCCACCACAGTAAGGTGGCGGTTCAAGGAGGGGGAAAGCAAAAATTAAAAGAAGAAAATTTAAGTGTGTGGATGCTCCCTTTCAGCAGCCGGAGTCATGGGAGAAAAGCCTGCAAGAGCTCTTCCAGCAACATGGCACTGGGGAATAAAAGCAATGAGAAGTGTGGCGCTTCAGCTTATATCACCTGGGTGACATCATCACTGTGTCACAGGGGAACCCCTGTGGTTTCTGTGGGGTTCCTCCAGTGAGAAGCCAGAGTTTGAATTCAAACCAAATTTCACACGTAGGTGTGATGTTAGAATTTGGTCACTCACTTCTCTGAACAAAGGGCCATAAACCCCCCCTCTGACTCTAGTCAAGCTTCTCAGTTTCCATGTAGGCCTCTACAGGCTTTTCAGCTTCATGTAGGCCTTCTATTGTTTTGAGCACATCGTCTGAGATCCCAACACATCCATCCATCCATCAATGTCATAACTTTGTGCCACTACACCTCAGTTTTGTTTCGAAATGAATATCTCTGTCTCACCTCTTGCTAATGCCACCTCTGCTTGATTTGCTTTTAACCCATTTTCGGCAAGTTTATCTACTATTTCATTCCCTAAAACACCAACATACGCCGAAACCCATAAAAACTGTACGTCAATTCCTAACCTAACAATTCTACGCAAAGATTTCAACATTTCCTGCAAGATTACCTTCATCTTCAAGAAGTATATTTCAGGCTACCCAGGGCTGCACTGAATATACTGCTGTGTGGTCAGCTGTTCTTTTAACTTTGAAGTCTGGAGTATAAAATGCATTATCATAAATCATCGCAAATCATAAGGGACACTAAGGAGATGAGAGAGGTGTTTATTTCTTGTAGCATCATGCGGGACTTCTTCCCGGGCGTTGGAGTGCACGTACATGATTCCAGTATTTAATATCAGCAAATAGGGCAAGTCTGCGGCGCCTCATTAGGGAGGGTGGGATGAAATTTATTGCTGTCGCCAAACTTGCTGATTGAAGCTGATTAGACTGGCGTGTTTTTAAGGGGTTTTACAGGAAAGATGAAATGTGGAGGTCCCAGCGCTAATCAAAGCACTAAACCTGCTCTCTTATTGATGTCCCACTCTACCAATAGAGCTAAACAAGACCAAATTAGAGCTTGTCAGAGCAAATAAAAGATGAGGCTTGCGTCAGCGTCCTGTGCTAGTAGGTAAAAATATGAAACAAACTAAAAAAACTAAACACACCTTTTACCATTTTCTTGGGTCGCATCACCTCTTCCTGTACATCTCCAATGTTTACTTAAATTCCCACAAACATCTTTCCAACTTTGATGAATAAATTATACCCATAATTAAAATTCACACTGATTAAAATTTGAATCAAAGTTTTAATTTCCTCAAAAATATGTCTGAAGGTAATTAGAGCTTTTAACAAGACGATATCTCAAACGAGGAACAAGGAACATCAGGAACCATCTCTTTTCTAATAAAACGGTAAATTGAAATGAAAATGTTTAAATGCATCAATGTTGTAAGATGCATGTGGGCAGACTGGAACCAATTTTGGAAAATCATAAAAAATTAAGAAAAAATGATGTTAGATGGGTCAAAATCCTTCTAAAATCTGAGAATTTGCCTGTTGCTGTCAATAAAAGGAGACTTTTAAAACCAGTCATCAGTGTCAGTGAACAGTAGGACCTCTCAGGAAATCTTTTTTTTGTGTGGCAATCACTTGACTACCTTTTTCTCTCTGAGAAGCTCTGGTTTGAAAAGGCATCAAACCTCGGGCAGGTACAGCTTTGAAACCCGCTGTAATGAGCTGTAACAGTTGGAAAGCTGCGGACGGAAATACTTCTCATTATGACGGAGAGTTAAGAGAAATGAGCTATTAAATATCACTGTCTGCACCAGCCGGGAAAAAAAAGGTAATTTGGGGTTGATGGATGCCGCCCCCGTTGTTAGCATGAATCATAAATTCATCTCCACCATTAGGAAAAATTTGAAGCATCGTGCGGGAGACAACAAATGCTTATCTGACCATCACAACAGGGGTGTTATTTGGGTTATACTGGATCAGAAATATCAGTCTCATTTTATGCAGCTGCTGCAGGACTTCTGGGACAGTGCTTCAGGATCAGGAGTGGAAAACCAAAGGAGTCTCTTTTAGCAGGAGTAAATATAATTATTCTAACTTTAACAAACAAGACAGATCTTTGCAAAGGAAGTGGCTCTGGGATGGGGCAAACGTTGCAGAAATGGGAAGGGATAGGAGTAAAATAAAGTTGGATCATGCAGGAAGT
The DNA here is from genome assembly GCA_023238725.1 of Scortum barcoo. Classification (NCBI taxonomy): domain Eukaryota; kingdom Metazoa; phylum Chordata; class Actinopteri; order Centrarchiformes; family Terapontidae; genus Scortum; species Scortum barcoo. The sequence continues at coordinate 4,091,423 of CM041539.1, forward strand.
GAGGAATATTTCACTCCAGGATCACTGTTTGTTGTTCGTCTCCTTATAAGACTGATAGAAGGAGGAGCACCCCTGCAAAACCTGAAACAAGATTGGGAGTAAAAGTCACGGATTGGGACAAGACAGGGACAAAAGTTAAAGAACTTGGACGGGAAGGGGAAAAAAATAAATTGGAACAACGCTGAGGAGCAGAGCTATTTACTCCTGCCTCGTCTTTTACCCTCCTTAAAAAACCCGAAACACAATCGGGGTTAAAAGTGACAGATTGGGACATGATGGGGTCAAAAGTCCTTCAACTAGGAAGGGATGGGAAAAATTACATTTTTGGCCAGCAAGGAAGGGGAAAACTTTTCACTCCTGTGTCACACTTTACTCTCAAAAGACCCAAACTGATGAGAAAGAGGACCCCTGTCAATCCTGAAACAGAACTGTGAGGAGAAAGGACAGGTCGGAAAAAGACGGGGGCTAAAGTTTAAAAAAAAAAAAACTGGGATGGGACCATCTTCTTGTCTCTGAGGTCCCTTTTGTGGTTATTAAATGTACAAATATCTTTAGAGCAAATCCCTAAAAGTGCAGTTGCTGAATAAAACTGGAGAAAATGGGTAACATTTGGCGAGCATGTGGAGGAATGTGAACGTCTGGTGAGTCTGGCTTTGCAGGATTATTAGCGGGATCAAAGCATCCAATTTCCATACGGTCTATTACAGATGTGGCCAATGATTAATAAAATAACATACTCAAGATATTTGCTTGAGTTTTGGATGGTAGACATCCACACACTGAGCCCAAATGTTTGTCATCTGTTGAATAATAGTGGTGTGGGAATGACAGGAATATGGAGGGTTCTCCAGAGAGTCTCCCTGGTGGAAACCATGGGCTCCATAACTCCAAAGATGCATCCATCCACCTTGGTTGATTTGGAATAAATTGTATACTGAATCATAAAGGCCTGGGCTCCGTCCAGCTCTGGCTTCGGCTAGGAAAAAAAGCATCAGTCAAAAGTGTAACCTTTGATGTGTTCACATAAGGTCACAGCTATTTTCAAAGATATTTTCAAAGCAATTATTATCACACGGGTGACAAAAATGCGGCAACCCACACACATACGCAGGTACTTATTAAGCCGTCATTGCAAATGAATAGGGCTTCTGCTGTGTATCCTCAAATAACCAGACATCACATTTATGACACACACAGAACAAAAAAATGTTTTTTAACGGTTGAGACCTCAGCACCGGTGTTTCAAAATGTTGCACGTTGCTCTAATGAGGATTCTTCTCACATGTTGGCCAAAGCTCTAATCTCCTCAAATGTATTGCCGTTTTGTGCGGCATAAAACATGACAGCTGTCAGCCAACATATTGGAGGATCTCACAGAGAAAGGTAATGGCCAGTAAGGAGAAAATTGGACAGGCTTGCTTTCAGAGTGAATTCAACCTGCACAAACTGACGCGACTGACACCGGGGGCCGCTCCTGAGTGACTGCGGCTTAGTGAGCGATGACATGACAAGCACATAGTGCTTTCTGCTGCACATCCCTGGTGTCAGAAGTGACCCACTTCCCCCCCCCTAATTGCAATTCCCTCTTTAAAACTGTAATACCATGCACAAAGAGGATTCAGTGTACAACTAAAGTCTGCAGCAGATCGCACGCAATGAAAGGAGAATTAATCTTTGTTTTCAAAGACGTGGAGAGTGTTTAATTTCTAAAGCAAATTAATATTTACAATGCTATCCTATGCCACACACACACACACCTTTATTTGTGGTTCTGTGCTAATTCAGATGCTCTGAATGAAGTCACCCACAAGGGAACCTGAAGACAGACCTGCTCCCGCCCCCTTAAATTTGACCATCTGACTCCAGAGACCAAAAAACAATGGTGCATTCAGGCACGTCTTGTCGATTTGTATGGTCAAAGTTTCCACATTATCGCCAGTAAATTGCCCTCACACAGTCAACAAAGTGTAAAATAAAAAACAGTGGAAATCTGGGACAAGTTCCAAAATAGGGAGGCTCACAGTACGAGCTGTGACATTTAATCAATAGCGCACCATACTAATGCTAAATATATCCATGTGTCCTCCATTTTCCAGCAATACCCTGTTATCAACCTGTTCAGGCTGCTAACGAGACCAAACAGCAAATGTTCTGCCTGCCATTATTTACCGCCAGCAGTGGCTTTTTCACGGGTCTTGTTCAAGTGATATACTGTATTTCCCAGTGACAGATCAGCATGTGCATCCAAAGCCCTGGTTTATATGATTGGGTCTTGTGATATATCTCGACTTTACGGTTTGATTAGGATCTCCAGAATGCCCCATTAAACAACTTATCAGCGCACAATGGATTGTGGGATACTGGGAGTGCAAAATGAATGATACATCTTCTCCATTTAATTTGGAAAACAGCCATAATGAGGCACTTTTGCACAGTGTTTCCCCTCTCTGGGCTCTCACGTGCCACAAGCAGCGTGCGGTTGAAACTGGAGCCGTTAATGGACTGGCTGTGAGGGCGGAAAAAAAAAGAGACATACATAATATTCATACTTTGAGGGGGCGTAAAATGACTGATTTATTTACACAAATTAACTCAGAGCGGCAGCGGCTTGGAGATCAGAAAAGTGATCTTGTGACTTGAAGGGCTTGAATCCAAGAAAAGGAAGGAAATGTTTTTTTGTTTTGTTTTTTGGGGTAACTTAGCACTCGACAGCTTCTACGGGCACAGAAAGTACTGCTGATTTCCAGCCCGAGACATCAAACTGTGTTCCCATCCCGAAGTTTATATGGGTAGCATTTTGAAGCTCCATTAATCATATTTTTTTTTTATATTAAGGCAAATGCTATGTAAAATGCATGGACAACTCACAGAAATGTATTCCCAATTGAAAGATTTTTAGCCAGATGCAGCTCATTACTTTGGTTTAACATCTTTTTTTTTTTACCAATCTTCTCTCATTAACTGTATGTTCGGTAAAAAAAAAAAAAAAAAAAAAAAAACTTTACACCACCCGTCTACCATCAAATGGCAGAACGTCAAAGTTAACAACAAGCTGGTGCAGACAGAGAAAAATCTGGCTCCTCTGAATCACCGCTCACATCTCACTTTCGGCGGTAGCGAGCTACGTTCTTAAAAAACAGAATATTGCTCACAAATTGTGGCGAGCTTTAATGAGATTTACATAACTGCACAAGCTGTTTTAAGTCAACTTATGGAAATAAGTGTTGCTTAAATCGCCATATTTCTTTGTGAAAAAGAAAGAAAACACTACCAGTGCTTCCATGTTCACTAACATAAGATAGGACAAAACAAGCATCTAACAGCCAGGTATTTTCCAACCTGGAGCTAAAAAAAGAGACAATACTGGACAAAGATTCAGCAGTTCAGTACTCTAAATAAATGCTAATAAGCTAATGTTGGTTCAAAGGCAATTCTCTCTTACATGTTAGCCTTAAGAACTTTAAAAGGTACGTCAAACGTCTGTCAGCTTGTTTCTGGGTTTTTCCGCCCCCAGTGGCCAAAATTCAATCAATGTTGCTTTAAGTCCGGTGACAATAACTACAACGGCTTACAAATCTCCATTTATTCTGCAGGAACAGCAAAAAAAAAGAGTTGCGATGAACTGTGAGGCTTTATTTCTGAAAATTAAACTTAAAATTGCAGCGGCCATTCATTTTTAAAGTCATCCTCCTGCACGGCTTTCAATGATGCAAAGAGTTTTGTGAGGAGAAGGGAGGAGAAGTGAGGGAGTGATGGTGTGATAAAAGGGGTATGACCCATTAAACCCTCCGGGCCTGAGTAAAATACAGTGACACAGATCCTCACTGTAATTTTACCATAAAAGAGTCAGCCATTCTCAGATGTAAATTTATTGAGGAGGTCGTAACATTTTACAGCTGGTACTCTGTACTGGATATGATCACATTTGCTCAGAGCTGTTAAGATTATGATCCCGGATGATGTGTTTTACAGCAAACAAGCCATAACCTCCATACAATTATTTTAATTACTGTTAGAAATTGCAATTAATGACCAATTGCACGCAATAAAGAAGCAGAAGGTGTCCTGCAGGATAAAAATATGAGTGTGTCTCGCTAATGAGCTAGTGGTTAAAGATGGCACCGCGTTAGAAGAGGCCTGTCACAGAGAGAGAGAGGAGTGAAAAATGATCTGTCGTTCCATCTCTGATTTAAATAACAGAGAAAAATAATAGGACTGCCTTCCGTGCAGAGGCAGATGGGATCCTGTTTGCCATATAATCCCCTCTGAGTCGCTATCAGAGCATCAGGAGCATGTGGCCTTTTTCAGTCTAGACTAGTTTATCACTCAGCTTATTTACAGATCAACAAATCAATTTGTGGGGTAAAAACAGAAAGAACCCAAATAAAAATCAGAAAATCAAAGATGTGAAATCCCCGTTTTCGTTTCTTGTCATGGAGTCGACCGCTCCCCCCCTGCAGACGGCGCTGCCTTTTCATTGATAATGAGCAGCAACAACAAACCTACAGAGGAAACGCGCTGCAGAGGGAGCTTAATTAAGAAATAATTGACTTATATTTTCAAATAATTGAGTTGTTTGAAGTGCTGTGATAGTCTCACACTGACAAACTATACCTTAAGACGGCAGGCGGCTCACGCAGATTGGCTGAAACGTGAAAAAGAAATTTTTCAAGGGCTGGGAAAAAAACATGAAATAAATGGCTTGAAATTGGAAATCTAACGCGATTTGAGATGCAGAGAGAGAACATCTCTCTTCTGATGCTTGATAGACTGCAGGGAGAAGGCAATTCCCTCAGTGCATGTGTGTACAAATGTGTGTGTGTACAGATGAGGCTGTGTTTTTAAGAGAAGGTATAATTTGCAGAATTGCGGAGAAATGATGATTATTACAACCAAGCCATTAATTCAAGTTTAGCATGTCAACACCTACGCACTGTACTTCAAACATGTAATCTCCCTCCTACACAGGCAGACAAGAATGCAAAAATTTACAGATCATAAAGATCTGTTATGACACATAATATGAGTGGCGTTTAGTTGTTATCACTGAGCATTCCTCAACCTCCACTCCACGAGAAACTCCACTTAGCTTTCGTCTGAGAGGGGAATGTTTGATATTCTGGGGATGTACGCATGAAAGGGAATAGAAATGATGCCTAATGTATATGAATGGGAGCCGTGGCGTTCAGGTATTTCACGCCGCATGCCCTGACAGAGGCTAAAGTGAATAAGTCGTCAACTTGCATTGAAATTCATATTGTATCCCTGGCTGGAGCTGAGCCCATTTTCTCCACAGTGCTCTCGCCATGAGCCATACAATAGTCAGGGAGACGTCTAATGAGGCAGGAGAAAAAATATTAAGAGGAAAATCCTTAAACTCGGTAGTTGGCATATTCAATGGCCAGCCTCTAAATTCAATGAGAAAATCTTTTGACAGAGCTTCGGGGTGGCGGGGAGGGGAAGAAAGGAAAAACTCGGGAAGAATAAAAGATTGAGCGAGTGACTGAGATGGGCTGTGACAATGTCAGCTTTGGTCTGGTCAGCCTGCATAGATGATGAGTGAATATGAGGGCAGCTGGAGGAAGGAAGGCAGGAGGGGAGGGTTGAAGAGGAGAGGAGGCAGGAGGTGGCCGATGAGCGTTTGGAGGAGGAGGTTTGCAGCCCCCCCTGAAGGTTGCTGGTTCACATCTCAGTCTGGAAAATCAGCGCAGAACAACCTCTCCACCGCCTGCCCATGAAAGTATCAGGTGCTTTGCAAGACCTTCCCTCTTGACTCGGTGAGTCAGCAGTGCACTCGGGCTCATGTACAAAGCAGCTCCCCAGATTTAGTCTTTGATCTACTGGCTCCGCTGCCTCATGGAGTTTGACCTTTGGGTCCCCGTGAGAAACTCGCCCGACTCTCCATCTGGCTGTTTTTTTTTCCTTACAACTTTGCTCTGCTGAAAACCACTTTGCAAAGTTGGTTAATGGTACAAGATTGTTTTTTTTTTTTTTTGCTATGAGAATTTTATGTACTTCAGTTAATGGCCTTCAATTTATTCCCTCTGTAAGTGCTATTGAAGCCCGAGAGTGTTCAGGTTTTTATTTCAACTACACATTAAAGCAGCTGATTTCACAGCCGAGCTTGTGCGTCGTGCTAATCAGGGAGTAATCACCTGCAGTGTTTGGCTGGAATAAAAAACTTGCAGATTCTTCGGGGCTTCGGCGGCGGCACTTAGTTGAGAACCTCTTTACAACTTTAACCCATTTAATCTTTTAACTTTGATCCCCGAGTGGCCCCTTTTCAAAGTGTAGACAACTAAATATGCTCTTTTTGTAGCATCGCTGCATTTTACAGCCCCTTTTTTTGGCAATTAAATTGAGGAACTTTCTCATCCTTCTGGCTTCCCCTCTTTCTCATCCACTGGTTTATTTGTGCACTGTGACATGTAACATGTGACCAGTGATGCTGCCTACAAACCAGACAGTGCTGTGATGAAATGTGAGTAAGACTTTACAGTCACGTAAACTCGAAGCAGACACACAAACAGGGAGGAAGTCTGCAGCACTTACCATCGTTTTAATCTCCACTTGACATTAACTCATGCATTTTATCAAACAGCTGTTTGCAGGCAAAGATCAACTTCCTGCGCCTATGCATCGCTAATTAATTGTAATTACAAACTGGTTTCACACACATGAAAACAATCGCTGTTTGTTTGATGTCAACTGGCTCATTTTAAATTGTTTCAAAGCAGCAGCAGCGTTCCTGATTTTGTTGCCTGGTGAATTTCTGCTCTGGTGTCACTATTTGTCTCTTATTATCAGCCGCAGAGGCCGCAGCGCTCATCATGTCTGACTACACACTGCCCCCTGGTGGAGAAGCCGCAGTGTGTCAGCCCTAATTCTGCAAGTTGTTGTGAAAGTTTAATCGAGATGTTAATAAAGCCGAGTAACGGGGTGTGATGAGCTGAAACGAGCCGCTTTAATAAAACCAAGATTATAAATCCACGCACACTTTTTTGCCAGAGTTAATAAGTGCTGAAGGTATTTATACAAACTGTACAAACTATTAGGACTGCGCAGTTGTTTGTCTGCTCATTTGAGTTGCAAGAACCCCTCCAGGCAAGTTGTGAGACAAATAAAAACACTCTGCTTTGAATAATTATTTGTGTCAGATTATTATTATCATTATTATCACAAATTCTTCAACTCTTCTCATAAAAACTGCAAATATTTGTCATTTAAAAAGTTGAACTACCAGAGCCAAGATGTCTCCCACAAATAAAACGCTCTCATACGTACACGTTTTAAACTCAGATTTGAGGTGAGCACAGAGAAAAGACCCTCCCTCGCCAGCTCATGAACAGTCATCTAGTGCGCAGTGAAGGTCAAAGATGTGGAGGCTTTAAGTGTTTAATGCAATTTGAGGATTGCACTAAAATGGTATGGGGCCTATTTCAATTTACACATACAAATGTCAATATCAAAACTGAACTCACAAAAAAATCCTCTTTGGAAAGAACCAAATTATATTCAAATGAACTTTTTTAATATTAAGTGTGGTCTCTTGAAAATGTTCCCAATATGTCCCTTAGATTGACATGCCCTACATGCACCACATGCCAAAACCACGGGTATTTATCTTCAGCTATAATAACCCTCCACCTGTAGACTCGGAGCCTACAGGTGGAGGTGGAGCTTAGGGAGAGCTGTGCGAACAGAAGCGGCGAGTGACAGCTGAACTTTCAGGTGAGAGGTGTAGCAGCAGGTGTTCTGCAGAGTGAGCAGGGCGCTGACAGCTTAAGTACACCGCTCTAATGAAAAGGGGGGCACTGGATGTATCTTGCAGGGAGAACAGCGCGCCGTGCGAGGGGAGCAGCCCGAGCCGCCTCGCAGGCTCTGATTTATTCATAAACTCGCTCACTAACGGCCTGGCTTGGCAGTCAGACTTTCGCTACATCCCGGAGGTGTTAGAGGGGGTTTAGAGCTCAGAACAGGCCAGTCAGAGATCTTCCACGCCACGCCGAGAAAGCTATTTCTGTCATAAAACTGAATGTGACTACAGGTTTATGTTGAAACAGGAACTTCCCCAAACTGTTTCCACACTTTTGTCTAAGACATCACTGTAGCTTTAGGATCTTTGTCTCTCCCATTATACGGCTCCTTCTGCTCATAAAGTTCTGCTTTAAGGAGTCTGAGTAGATATTTTACTTAAATTTGAGACCCTATTTTTGACGTGCCTTCAGAAAATGTAGCTCCGGAGACAGACAGTTATCTTCAAACTGCTGACAGAAAGAAAAAAATCTAAAACATCTTAAACTGACAATTTGATTGACATTATTTATGATATTTAAAGAATAAGCTTCCCCATAAGACCGAAAAAGGAAAAATACTTTAAAGTGTGGATTACACCTGCATGTCTGTTGTTTATTTAATGTGAACTGAATATCATCAGGATTTATTAAAATATTCAGGCCCCATTTTTGTATTGCACACTTTAACTTCCATACCTGTGTCTTTAATTTCTTTATTTAAATGCTATTATTTGTTAGTACTCCATTTATTCTTTGTTGCAACCATTAAAAAAAAAGCCACGGACATAATGACTACAAATAATGATTACAGTATCTAAATGTTGGTTTATGCAAAGAGTCCCTTCAGTGAAATAACCATGAAAAACAGCCATAGACACAAAATATACAAAAGTAAAAGCGGGGGTGTCCATAGCAGCACAGTTCATAATAAAGCCTGTTTCATCTTTTATAAAGTTGTATCTGAAGGTGTTTTTCTACTTTGACTTTAAACCTGCTGCACACTTAAACCCACAGGAGCATCGTCACCCCCTGCTGGTCGAGCACTGAAACTTTCTGGTTACCTGATTCAGTCATGTTGCTCACTTCACAGGTGTGTGTTTTGTTTTGTTTTTTTCACCCAGCTGATGTTCAGTTTATGTGTATGTGTGTTTTTTTATTCCCCATGTGATACACAACCTCTAAATCCTCCTCTTGTGTGTTTGATCATTTTTAATGTGAAGTCCCCGGTGCCTCGTTTTTTGGAAAACGCGCTGTGTGTCCTTGATTGCAGAGTACACGAGTTTCAAAGAATACGCCTTGGGTAATGCTAAAAATGAGTTGTTGTTTTTTTTTAATGCAGAAAAAAGGGGAGAAGATCAAAGCAATTGATGTTGGCATGCAGACAGATCCCCACCCCCCCGTAAAAAAAATGTAAAAAAAAAAAAACGCTCTGGTTTTGGATTCTGTTGCCAGCAGAAAAAAATGGAGTTTAAAAAGGCTTTTATAAGGCCAGAAGGAGGAGCGGGAGAGTCTGGCTTCACAGGGGGACACAGTCAGAGGTAGAACAGATGTTTGCAGGATACAGGAATATATTTGTTACTTGTTGTGTTGGGATGTTTTCGCTTTAGTTGTTGTTTTTGCAGTCGTTTCCTGTTTCTTGTGCACGTCAACATCTCTGCATTGTGATTTTATAATATTTCATGTCACTTCCTGCCTCCTTCATTGTCCTCACTGTCTCAGGAAACATGACATTTTGAGTTCAAAATGACATTAAACCGGTCTGACTTAGATTTTCCTTTGCTCCATTTCTACCGTTTGTTACCGTGTGATGAATCACACTTTGCACCGCACAAAAACATTTATGAAAAAAAAAAAAAAAATCCCACTCTGGTGTCCTCCTACTCCTCAGGAACGAACGAATGAACGAAAGGTGCCGTGGAGGCCACATCGAGGCGATAAAGCACTTTGAGATTCATTTATATGCCTGGATCTCTCAAAAAAAACACAAAAACAAGGTCAAATCTGGCTCGTCAAGGTCGCACTGTGACATTTCGACTGCGGTGAATCAGATAAGTGGCTGTCTTTGATGTCAACGAGTAGGTTTTAACTGGCCTCTTTAGCTGTGCTCTTTAATCTGCCACATTTTCCTTTCCACTCTTCAATTTGACAAACAGGATTTGAACTGAAGCCTCCCACACAGTAAACAGTCAACAGCGAACTGCAAGTGGCTGAGGGAGATATTTACCACACTGTGTGTTTACCGCCGCGTGCAATCTGAAACAGCAGCTGCCAGCGGTCCATTCTTCTTCTTCTTCTTCTGCACACCGCGGAAATGTCACAGACGGTAAACAACAGTCAGAGTGTCAGAGAGTGTTTGTTTGAAAGCTCGCCGTGATTGAGGTCAAAGTGGGCGAGCCGATCGAGCGTCGCGGGCCGCCGTGGGGTCACTTGGCCATGTAAGCTGCTACCTCCTTCTCCAGGCTGTGGGCGAAGCGGTGGTTGAGGAAGAGGAGCTGCCCGTGTGGGAGCAGGCGGCTGAGCAGGGCGTCGATGCGGTTGCTCCTCAGCAGGACCTGCAAAAAGGGGGGGGGCGATGGGAAAGTGGCGTTAGTGATGACCGCGTGCAGACCTTTCTTTAACGATCGCAGTTAGTTACAGAGGGCAGTAAAATCTCTACGGCTGCAATCTTGTTTCATTACCATCGCCTTTTTCTTTTAATTGCAGTTTCCATAAGCGATAATGACTTGTTGCTGTTGAGAATTTGGCCGTCGGTGCGCCACACAGCAGCGGCTCTGCGGAGGTGAGCTGAACTGATTTACAGCCTAATGAGGCCTTTAAACGTGTGCAGACGATATGCTGCAAAGGCTTTTATTTGAATATATCATTACAGCTGCACCAGACAAAAAAAAAAAAAGTAAATAGTGCATTTGTTTGGGACTAATTTCAGCAGCAGATAAATGCACATTCAGTGTTTTAGTCAGCAGGATTCAGTAACATTAACTTCAGTGCATTTGTTGAAGGAACATGCAACACTGTCTTTTTGTGGGATTTGTTGAATATCAGCAGATTTATCCTCTAAGACCAAAACAAACATCGTCTCCCTGATAGCAGCGGCGGCTCTTAACTCTCCAATTATAAATCTTTTCCGCCCTCTAATCCCCCGCTTCACCAGCTGGCCAACAGTGAGTCGAACTCAGCCAGACACTCCAGCTCGTTAAACTGCAGAACAAGCGGCGGTTACAAAAAAAAAGGGGACGAGACGCAGCAAACTGACCTTTTACTTCAGCCGACACAGGTAAAACTGAACCACAAACACGGTGTCTGACGGTCGGTGTTGTTATGTGTCAGATAACCGAACCTCTGCCTGTTGACCTGCAAATGTCTCTCAACACTGATGTTTAATAATTTTTATTTTATTATTATTATTGAATTTTTTTGTCCCGAATGCTCCATAAGAAAGACCAGATGGACAGTTTTCCCTTTTCCAGATCTTTTAAAATTCTTACCCACCTGTCTAAAGGAGTCAAAGTGGATAAAAGGAAGAAAAAGAAGACATATCTACAACTCCCAAAAAACGCACAGTTCACACACCAATTCCAGTTTAAAATAATCTGGATGATTTTCCTGGAGGTCAACAGCCCGCGACTGAAGACTGGCCTCGGTCCAGCCCGGTCCGCTCAGCTGTGACGTGCAAATCCAGAGCTGAAAACTTCACGGGCTGAAAACGGGTAAAGGAGATAATAACATCGCTCAGCCGATTCTCTGTTGTCACACTGCTTAAAGTTTTGTAGCGGACGCCACACATCACTGTAACGGCCTCTGCGTTGTTTAAAACCGCCTGTCGGATTTGAGAAACCTTTTCTCCACTTGTGAAAATAAAAAAAATGCCAATTTCACAGCTTTTTCTTCATTTCTACTACTTCGAACCAAGTCGAGATAAAAAAAAAAACACTGAAGACTTTTAAAACCTGGACTACATTGACATGGAGACTGTTTAAAATCCCTGTCAGATTTAAACATAACACAAAAATCCTCTCTTCTCCATCAAGATCAGATCAGATCAGACCTCCATTGATGTGAATCTAGTCCAGGTTTGATAAATTTCAGTCCACTGCTCCGATTATAGACTATAGATTATAGATTTTGGTTTTTTTTTTGTGTGTTGGAATGGAAAAAAACAGGTCATTGTAACTGAGATTAGGCCAGTAACAAATGCTAATCTTCATTAATCTATGCATTTATTTGCTTATTTTGTTTTTTTTGTGTGTTTAGTATTAAAAATAAAGACAAATTCCCATTTTAAATAACCAGAGACTAAAGTGAAGTAAAGTGAAGTCTGGAAATGTGATATAATGTCTCGCCAACAGTCAAAAAAATCCCATAAGTGTTTGATTTATGACTAAACGAAATGAAAGAAAGCAGCCTAATACTATATTTGAGAACTTGTCAGTCAGCTTTTGAAACTGAGTTATTTTTTGGCATTACAATGATGCATATTTTGCATAAAGTTGCCTGGTGCTCCTTTGACTCTTTGGTAGGAGGTCTAAAGGTCCAGACACACCTGAGCCCCTTCCTGAAAGCGCTCACCTCGCTGCCCTGCCCGAGCATGTGCAGGTGCTCCAGGCAGTGCTTGGTCAGGTTTCGTAGCGTCCCCTCAGCCAGCAGGAGGTTCTCGTGGGGCTCGCAGACCAGTGTGAAGCCCAGACTCTGGACGCTCAGCCACAGTGCGCTCATCTCCTCAGAGAAGGGCTCTGTGGCCCTCAGACGCACCACGCCGCTGTCTGCCTCCTGCAGGGCCAAAGCCTCCTCGCCGGGCACCGCCTCCACCAGCAGCCGGCCCGAAGCCTCCCTGGACAGAGAGACGGCGCTCCGGACCTGCCTGAGGAGAAGATCCAGAAAAACAGAAAAAAAAGGTCATCATAACAGAAATTAGGCTAATCTTTGATAATTTATTCATGTATTTGCTTATTTTTCTGTTTTTTGTGTGTTTACTGTTAAAAATAAAGACTAATTTTATTTTCAAAGTTATGTAAAGTGATGTCTGAAAATGTGATATGTCTTGTTAACAGTCAAAAAATGTGTTTTAATTATTATTATATGACATAAAAAAGCTACCTAACACTGTATTTAAGAATCTTTGCTGCTTAGTTTCCAACTTCTGATCACACTTAAAGATGCAGCTCTTTAACACTAATAAATCCTCACTACATTTATTCTGCGACATCAGAAAGGCCTATTTTTCCTCCATGCTTGAAAATGATAACAGCTGCTGATTGCTGCATGTTATATCACTGTTATACATGTTTTAACAGTACTTTCCGCTGCACAGAGAGCGAGTGTTTTCCTCTAACAGAGACAATCAGCAGTTCCAGGCTGTCATGTAGAGAGATGGAGGACTACACAAACACTTGGCGAAAGAAATTAGACGAATGCAGAGAAGATTGACGGCCTCCACCGGACTCGATGATGGATTTTACATGGCGTGTTATCAGCAGATCAGCAGGACGGAAAAAGATGAGCAGCTGCACTCTGGCAGAAAACAGGAAGAGGGCGCTGTTCTTCGATATAATAAACTGAGTCGAGGTGACACAGAAAACATGTCAGACACACACAGAGCCGCACAGAGACACTGTGGGAGGTGTTTTCTTATTTCCCTGGTGACATGTGCATTTAAATGCTGCATAATGGGACTAACTGAGCCTACCAATCATCTCCACCACACAACGACTGTAACTGTAACTAAGTACATTTACACAAGTACTGAAGCATAGGACTACCTGACAGCTTTTGTTCCTTTATGAATTAAGATTTTTACATAAAACATATGAAAATACAAAAGCATAGCTGAAACCATTTGTTTTATTTCCATGAGTTTTAATAAAAAGGTGAAGGTTTCATTTTGAGTAACTGTGACGTCATTTCTCACAATTTTTTTTAGTTTTTACAAAGCAAACAAACAATGGATTAATAGAAAAATAATCAACCAGCTCAACAGTAAAATCCTGCTTTTACATTAATGATGAGGAAGAATCATCTAATAAGAGAACAGAGAATAATACAACACATTTTACTGCACTGAGTGATTGTAGCTACGTATTTATTAGTACTAAAATATTACTACTAAAGTAAAGGAGCTGAATACTTCCTCCATCACTGCCACAATGTCCTAGTTTGTTTTCTATGTGAATATAAAAGGATTTTTGCTGATTGATTAATTGTTTGGTCTTTAAACAGTGAAAGAAGTCCTTCACAAGATGTAATAACCTCATCAAACCCAAAAATATTCAGTTTATTATAATGTAAGACCAAGAAAGATGGACAAAATAGAAGAGTCACATTTTTCTGTTTTTGCAGGCAAATAACTTTTAGATAATAAAAAAATGTTGTTGATTAGTTTTCTGTCGACTTCTGTCGACTTATTGATTAGGTCATAAGTGATCAGAGATTAATTTACTAACTGTTGCAGATCTTAATGTCTCAGTGATGTGCTGATGTCAGTAAATGATCCACAGATTATTAGCAGTATTAGTAGCATTAATAGTAGTATTAGTATTAGTAGTATAAGTATTAGTAGTAGTAGTATCAGTAGTACTAGTAGTAGTACAGTAGTAGTAGTATCAGTAGTAGTAGTAGTATTAGTATCAGTAGTAGTAGTAGTAGTAGTATGAGTAGTAGTAGTATTAGTATTAGTAGTAGTAGTATCAGTAGTATTAATAGTATTAGTAGTATAGTATTAGTATTAGTAGTATTAGTATTAGTATCATTGGTAGTAGTAGTATTATAGTAGTATTAGTATCAGTATTAGTAGTAATTAGTATTAGTAGTGGTATAGTAGTATGGTAGATATGGTAGTTGAGTAGTATTAGTAGTATAGTAGTATAGTAATTAGTATCGGTAGTGGTAGTAGTAGTATTATAGTATTAGTAGTAGTAGTAGTATAGTAGTATTAATAGTATTAGTATCAGTAGTAGTATTAATAGTATTAGTAGTAGTAGTAGTATAGTATTAGTATCAGTAGTATTAATAGTATTAGTATTAGTATCAGTAGTATTAGTAGTATTAATAGTATTAGTATCAGTAGTATCAGTAGTATCAGTAGTATCAGTATTAGTATTAGTAGTATCAAGTAGTATTAATAGTAGTATCAGTAATTATTAGTATTAGTATTATATAGTAGTATTAATAGTATAATAGTAGTGTCAGTAGTAGTCAATAAATTAGTAGTGTGTATCAGTAATAGTATTAGTGTTAAGTATTGTATCAGTAGTATCAAGTAGTATCAGTAGTATAATAGTATTAGTAGTATCAGTAGTATTAATAGTATTAGTATAGTAGTATCAGTAGTATCATAATAGTATCAATTAGTATTAGTAGTATCAGTAAATGTAGTGTAGTAATAGTATTAGTAGTGTAGTAGTATGGTGTAAGTATTAATTAGTATCAGTAAGTAATAGTATTAGTATCAGTAGTATTAATCATTAGTAGTATTAGTATTAGCAGTATTAATAGTATTAGTATTAGTATTAGTAGTGTCAGTATTAGTATTAGTAGTATTAATAGTATTAGTAGTGTCAGTATTAGTATTAGTAGTATTAATAGTATTAGTAGTGTCAGTATTAGTATTAGTAGTATTAATAGTATTAGTAGTATTAGTAGTATTAGTATTCAGTATTAGTATTAATGGTATTAGTATCAGTAGTATTAGTAGTATTAATAAGTAGTCATTAGTATAAGTAGTATTAATAGTATTGGTGTCAGTATTAGTAGTGGTATTAATAGTATTAGTATTGGTATTGTATCAGTATTAGTAGTATGGTAGTATAATAGTATCAGTAGTATCCATTAATAGTAAGCAGTAATGTAGTATGGTAGTATTAGCATGTGTGTAAAATATATTAGTAGTGTCAGTATTAGTATTAGTATTAATAGTATTAGTATTGGTCATAGTAGTATTAGTATAGTATAGTAGTATTATAGTATTATTATAGTAGTAGGCTATTATTAGTAATTATTGCAATTAGTATTAGTATCGAGGTATAGTAGTATCAGTAGTATTAGTAGTATTCATTAGTATTATACGGTGGTATTAATAGTAGTATCAGTAGTATTATAGTAATAGTATGTAGTCAGTATTAGTAATTAGTAGCAGTATTAGAGTATTAATAGTATTAGTATTAGTGTAGTATTAGTATCAGTATTAGTATCAGTAATTAGTATTAGTAGTGGTATTAGTACAATGTAGTATTAGTAGTAGTATCAGTAGTATTAATAGTATTAGTAGTCAAGTATTATTGTATTAGTATCAGTAGTATTAGTAGTAGTAGTATAATAGTATTAGTATTATTAGTAGTAGTAGTAGTATAGTAGCATTAGTATCAGTAGTATAGTATTAGTATAGTATAGTAGTATTAGTAGTATATAGTATTAGTAGTATTAGTAGTTAGTAGTAGTAGTATTAGTAGTATTCTAGTAGTATATAGTAGTATTAGTAGTAGTATTAGTAGTATAGTAGTATCAGTAGTAGTAGTAGTATCAGTAGTAGTAGTATTAGTATCAGTAGTATTAATAGTATTAGTAGTAGTATTAGTAGTAGTATTAGTATCATAGTATTAGTAGTAGTATTGTCAGTAGTATAGTAGTATTATAGTATTAGTATAGTAGTATCAGTAGTAGTATCAGTAGTATTAAGTATTAGTATAGTAGTAGTAGTATTAGTAGTATCAGTAGTATAGTAGTAGTATTAGTAGTAGTAGTATCAGTAGTATTATTAGTATTAATAGTAGTATTAGTAGTATAGTAGTATTAGTATCAGTAGTATCATAATAGTATTAGTAGTATCAGTAGTATTAGTAGTAGTAGTATCAGTAGTATCAGTAGTATTAATAGTATTAGTAGTATCAGTATTAGTATTAGTAGTATTAATAGTATTAGTAGTGTCAGTGAGTATTGGTATTAGTATTAGTATTATTAGTAGTATTAATAGTATAATAGTAGTGTCAGTATTAGTATTAGTAGTATAGCATTAATAGTATTAGTAGTAGTATCAGTAGTATTAAGTAGTATTAATAGTATTAGTAGTGTCAGTATTAGTATTAGTAGTATTAATAGTATTAGTAGTATCAGTATTAGTATTAGTAGTATTAATAGTATTAGTAGTATCAGTATTAGTATCAGTAGTATTAGTAGTATTAATAGTATAGTAGTATCAGTAGTATCATTATTAGTAGTATAGTAATAGTATTAGTAGTGTAGTATTAGTATCAGTAGTATCAGTAGTATAGTAGTGATATTAGTAGTCGATATAGTAGTAATATTAGTATCAATAGTAGTAGTATTAGTATATGGTATTAATAGTAGTATCAGTATTAGTGTCGTAGTAGTAGTATTAGTAGTATTAGTATTAGTAGTATTAGTATTAGTAGTATCAGTATAGTAGTATTAGTAGTATTATAGTAGTAGTCAGTAGTGTTAATATAGTATATCAATTAGTATTATTAGTAGTATCAGTATTAGTAATAGTATTAGTAGTAGTAGTATTAGTATTAGTAGTATTATAGTATTAGTATTAGTATTAGTATCAGTAGTATTAGTAGTATTAATAGTATAGTAGTATTAGTATCTAAGTAGTATTAGTAGTATCAGTAGTATATAGTATTAATAGTATTAGTAGTATTAGTGGTATAGTAGTGTATAGTAGTGTCATTAGTAGTATTAGCATTATAGTATTAGTAGTATCGTGTATTAGTAGTAAAGTAGTATTAGTATTAGTATAGTATAGTAGTATAGTAGTATCAGTAGTATTAGTAGTATATTAGTATGGTATGGTAGTATTAGTATTGGTATTAGTAGTATAGTATAGTAGTAGTAGTATAATAGTAGTATCATTAGTATAGTAGTATTAGTAGTATTAATAGTATTAGTAGTATCAGTATTAGTATCAGTAGTATTAGTGTAGTATTAGTAGTATTAATAGTATTAGTAGTATCAGTATTAGTATCAGTAGTATTAGTAGTATTAATAGTCAGTAGTATAGTAGTATAGTAGTATAGTAGTATTAGTATCAGTAGTATCATTGGTATTATTAGTATTAATAGTATTAGTATCAGTAGTATTAGTAGTATTAGTAGTAGTATTAGTATTAGTAGTGTAGTATTAATAGTATTAGTATCAGTATTAGTATCAGTATAGTAGTATTAGTAGTATTAATAGTATTAGTAGTGTCAGTAGTAGTATTAGTAGTATTAATAGTATCAGTAGTATCAGTAGTATTAATAGTATAGTAGCAGGTTAGTAGTGTCATTAGTATTAGTATAGTAGTTAGTATAGTATTATTAGTAGTAGTCAGTATTAGTATTAGTAGTAGTAATAGTATTAGTACTAGTTATTAGACAAATGAAGACAGAATAAAGTTGTGTTAGAGTCACATTTCCATCATGGTGTTTTATTTCAGCTCTGTGTGTGTGTGTGTGCATTCAAAGTTCATTTCTCAGTATGAAGATGAGTCAGAGGTTTTAAAGACTCACCTGGCCACCACAGAAACCTGCTCTCTCTGCAGGACTCGCCTCTCCTCCGGGTTCAGGTCCCGCTCGGTCCACACGGCCTCATCCGGACCGAACAGCCGGCAGTAAAGGACCCGGCTGTCCCCGGGACCGAGAGCAGAGACCGGGCAGACTGTGTGGATCAAGAAACACCGGACCATGCTGGAGGAAAAGCCCCGAACCACCTCTGAACCTCCGAACCGCCTCAGAGTTTACCGAGTGTTTCCACTGTCACATCACTTCCGGGTTAGTCAGGTGATCACATGCTGATCACCTGACTGATTTTCTTTAACCACCAGATGGCGCCATATAACATAACACAACAAATAACATATAACATATAACATAAAACATATAACATATAACATATAACATATAACATAACATAACATAACATAACATATAACATATAACATAAAACATAACATAACATAACATATAAAATAACATAACATAACATAACATAACATATAACATATAACATAAACATAACATAACATAACATATAACATATAACATAACATAACATATAACATAACATATAACATATAACATATAATATAACATATAACATAACATAATATAATATAACATATAATATAATAAATATATAAAATATACATAACATAATCATAATATACATAACATAACATAATAACATAACATAACATAACATATAACATATAACATATAACATATAACATAAAATATAACATATAATATATAACATATAATATATATATATATAACATAATAACATATAATAATATAAATAACATAACATAACATATATATATAACATAATATTATAATATGTAATATAACATAACATATAACATATAACATAACATAAAACATAACATAATAACATAACATAATAACATAACATAAAATATAACATATAACATAACATAACATAACATAACATATAACATAACATAACATAACATATAACATATATAACATAACATAACATAACATATATAATATAACATAACATATAACATAATATAACATAACATAACATAACATAACATATAACAAAATATAATATATAACATAACATAACATAACATAACATAACATATAACATAACAAAGCAAAGACATAGAATAAAATATATTTTTTAAATGCCTGCAGATATAATATATTGTATTATACTGTATTGTGTTATGTTGTATTGTATTATATTTATTATATTACATAATCTCATGTCATGTTATATTATATTGCATTATATTATATTAGATTGTATTGTATAGTGTTATGTTACGTTATATCATATTATATCAGATCAGATCATATTATATCATATCACTATATAACATGTCATGTTGTGTTGTATATTGTATTTTATAATATCAATTTATGTTAGTAAAGGTCCTGCTTATAGAATTTGAGTAAGTAAAAGTACAAAGGTATTAAAAGTAAAAGTACTGATTGTGCAGGGTGGCTCATTTCAGAATAATGTGCATTATATTCGTGCATGATAATTACTGATGCATTCACATGTTTCAGCTGGTAAAGTTTTCAAATACTTTATCTGCTGGGTAGGTTGTGTATTTACCCCTCAGGGATCAATAAAGTTTTATCTACATGCTTTGCATTATTGATTTGAATATGCAAAGTAAAGGAAAGAATATTTGCCTCTGAAATGTATTTAATTAGAAGTGTAAAGTAGCAGAAAATAAATGGACGTACTCAAGTAAATTACAAGTGGCTCAAAACTGTACTTAAGTAATACTTGATTAAATTTACTGTCCACCACTGTGAAGGAAGCAAGCCGACCAAAATGTTATGTAATATTATCTTAAAATAATGCGATTCTAAGCAAATAATATAATTGTTTTTATAACTGAGTATGTCTAAATCTTTTGAAATGTATTTAAAAAGTGAAAATTGATCTCCACCAGTAAAATCCTTCAAAAGGTTGAGACACTATAACAATCTGCTTGATAAGTCAATTCTTATTTAGTCTGTAAAATGGTAAGAGAAGCTCATCCATTTTTAAATTGTTTGTTTTTTTATGACCAAGAGCCAAAAACCAATGACACCAAACAATGATAATCTATTTATTATCAATGAATACTTCAATATTTTATGAGAGCGAATCATTAAATGTGTCATTTTTGCTGTAAAATGACCAAAATGATTCATTAATAATCAATTAGACTGAGCTCAGTTAAATAGGATGGATTGGAAATACTGAAATAATCTGAGGGTGTAGATTTGTTGGAGCAGACGTGGATGAAAAGGTCTGAGGGACAGACGGAGGCTGCAGAGAGGCCGAGTCAGAGATCAGTGTGAGTGTTTCGAGGTCTCAGCGGACAAACAGAGGCAGCTGTTAATCCAACAGCTGCTGCCGGTCACGCTTCTTTACTCTGAGAGGCCCCCGCTCTGTGTGTGTGTGTGTGTGTGTGTGAAGAAGCGATGGAGGGAAAGAGAGAAAACAGTTTCAGCTTTGTTAGCTTTGTTAACATTCACTCCAGCGGCCTGTTCACCTCGTCACCCTCTGACCTGCAGAGACTGATCTCACTGTAACAGCTCTTTGCTGTGTTTGTTTTAATGCTTCCTTTCCTGATATTTTACAGCATTATGTTTGATACGTCATGTATGTTTTACCTGTGCTAATGTGACTTTAGGGACGGCAAACACTTTGGTTCAGACTAAAATATCGCAGCAGCTGGAGAGAGATTCACGCTCCCCATCAGATGAATCTTCCTTTTCATCTAAGTCACCAAAGTCTTCACTTTTTCAGGGAATGACTCCAACATCTACTGAATGGACTGCCACAAACTTTTTGCACAAACATTCATCAAATCAGATCCTCTGAGTTTTCATCTGGAGGAATTAAAACCTCCGAATCAGCTCCTGGTTTGAGCCTTCCTTGAATTTACTGATTTACCGGAGAGCGATCGGAGTTTCTCCAGGAATAATGAAGGCTTAAATCGAACCTCCAAGGAGGCAGGATTAACTCGAAAGGAGTGTTTTGCTGTCTTGTTCAAAGTTTTAAATGATCCCGTGAAATAAAGAACCTCCACACCTGTTGGATGATTTGCATAAAATTTGGTAAAAACAAAAAAATGCATTTTCAGTTTTGTGTGAAACACCTTCTGGGTGGACTGCTTTGAAATTTGGTAACAATATCCTTTTTATCTAACGCCATCATCAAATTTCCCAGAGGGTGGGAGGAGTTTCTCCAGATTTAATCAAGGCTTAAAGTGAATTAACTTGAGATTAAAGTTGTCTGTTTGTCACCAGCAGGACAAGTACTGTCTGGTGCTCGATCATTTTGATGAAATACAGTTTGTGGGATCATTTTTACAAGTGAAAATGCAAAATTTATTACTAGAACTCAGATGTGAGTTATTGTCAAACTTACGATTATAAAAGTCCAACAGTTCAATAGTTTTTATTGTTTATATTAATGTTTTTTTATATACTTCTCAGATTCCACCAAATAATGTTTTTATGGTCTGTTCCAGATTATGCTGCGTCCACACATCCTCATTAATAAAGACTAAGCAGCTGACATTAATCTAATTTTAATGAAGAATTTGTGAGCAACAGCAAAGCGGATTCTCATTTGAAATGTGTTTCTCAAAGAAAAGTTATATTTTCTCATGTCCGCACACTTAATATGAAGCTACAGAAAATAAGAAAATAACAGTAAATAAATTTGGCTTAACATAAAGACTGCATCTCCCAGCACCTCTACAACAAATTAATACATTACATCCTGTTCATGCAAATAAAGTGTGTGTAAAAATTAGTTTTTAAGCAGATTTTGTTTCCCCTTGTCTCTTTGTGCTAAGATAAACAGCTGTAGCTTCACCTTCACTGTACAGACACAAGAAACCATCTCTTCATCAGACTCTCAACAAGAAATGAGCTCACAAAATGTCCAAATATTCCTTTAAACCAGAATTTACTCATGCACACATTAAGGCCAGTTCCTGGTTTGATGTATATAACAAAATACACACTTGATTCGTATTTTCAGCCTAATTACATGAAGCTTTTCATCTATAAAGGTGTGAAGGAGAAGTATTTCTGCACCACCCACACTGTGTGTAATTATTATCTCAGGCGGATATCTGCGGCGACAAAGGAGTGAATCAGCGGGATCACTGCGGGTAATAATTAGCCATAATCTGTGTGGAAATTCATTGTGAAAGTGAAGCCAGATTTCACTGTCAGTGTGAAACTGAAGTTTTAGTTTTTATTTGGAAGTTTACAGCAGCGACTGAATGTAAAGAATCAGATTTTCAATGCAGAGCTTCGATTTTCAAAGGATGTGCAACGGCTCGTGTCACAAAGACCACAAGAAAAGTCTGAGCAGGTTTCAGTTTTTTTTTTGTTGTTTTTTTAAGCGGTGAGTCACATTTCCCTCTGATGAAACAGAGCAGCTGAATAAGAAGAACAACAGGATGTGTCAGCAGGTCGTACACGCCAATGACAGCGAGGCCCGCAACTTTGAAAAATAAAAGGAAGCTAAAACCAACATCAGACGGGCGACTAAAAAAAAACCTCTTTTCTTTTCCTCTTTCTCAGCAAGGAGGAAATAAAAAAATCATCTTATGGTGAAATCATCTCAGCCTGCAGAGGATAACTTGCACAAGACCATGAAAATCTTTTACTGAAAACTTAGCGCAAGTTTCTGATCCTCAACAACAAGTTCACCTCTCAAAACCACCCCCACCCTTCCTTTGAAAGAACGGTGTTACGTTCCCTGTTTCACCGCCCTCGCAGGGTTGTCAGCACCTTGTTTTATGGGCCGGTTTGTCAGTTTACTGTCAGTGTCAGCAGTCAGAGCAAACAGGGCAGATTTAAAAAGGTGACACCCGGGCTGGAGCTCTGTGTGAGGGCCGCTTTGATCGACAGGACGAGCGGCAGGGTTTCAAACGGGACAGGCCCGGGGTAAAGAGGAGGATTCGCAGAGGAGTGTTGGTGATAGGAAGGGTGGGGAGGAACTCTCCAGGGTGAGAAGTGAGAAGTCGACTCAGTGTTGCTGCCATAAAGACTGTGACAGACAGTAAAGTCAATTTGTATTTCACCTTGCATTTGTAAGAGCCTCATCTAAACCAAAAATGCAGTTACAGGTCGAGGAGTTGTGAGCAGAGAGGAATCTCAAACTAATTTACTGCAGAGGGGGTGACACTTTTCACATTACAAGTACTCATTTGCACAGAAGAATATAGTTTTTTCATGTTTTTCAAACAGTACTGATCACTTGACCCCTGCAGAAAAGGATGTGAATGATAGGGAAGATAAAAAGCTATAAGTCAAAACCTGAGTCAAACAAATAAATATAAGATACCTTTCTCATGTCTGTGTGTGGTAAATATGATGCCATGAAGCCAGCAGCAGGTTAGTTTAGCTTAGCACGGCATACAGACTGGAAATGGAGGAAAACAGCCAACATAAAGTTAACTAAATCCTCCTACCAACACCTTTATAACACTTTGTGTTGTTTGTTTAAGTCC
The DNA here is from genome assembly GCA_023238725.1 of Scortum barcoo. Taxonomy (NCBI): domain Eukaryota; kingdom Metazoa; phylum Chordata; class Actinopteri; order Centrarchiformes; family Terapontidae; genus Scortum; species Scortum barcoo. The sequence goes on from CM041539.1 coordinate 4,115,222, forward strand.
TCTTGTTTGTAGTCTTTAAACCACAGACATGAAAGTGGCATCAGTCTTTTCCTCTGATGCTCAGCAAGAAAGCAGATCTGTATTAAACAAAATGTCAAACTGTTCTTTTAACTTGAAACACAAATAAAAGACAGACTACAGCTTCGGTTATGTCAAATGTAGGAGTTCACCATTCACCACTGAGTACTACAGCGCGTCGCAATACTGCAACGATTTTTAAGAAGACGACCCGCCTCAGAACTTGGCATCCAAAACCATCTTTAGCTTTTAATTCATCTGTTGTGATTGAAAGCTAAAGCATCTAACAGACAACGCGGGCACGATACTGTTAATCTCCTGAGGAAAAAGTTCCAGGTTTTGCAAAACTTTGTTGGATCTCCAGCTCCTGATTGGATGGATTCTTTCACGGAGAGTTGACCTGCCCGGGACTCATCTACATTTTAAAACCGTCTGCTGAAGTGGAAAATGAAGTTCGCCTCGAAAGGCTCTTGAAAGTGTTGCATTATGTGTGGCTCGAGTAAAAAGGCCCCTTAAACCTTTAGTGACTGGCCAATTAGCCGTCTCGCTCAGAAAAAAAAAATAAAATTCACTGAAGCAAAGTGTGTTTTTCTGAATTTTCCCCCTTTTCTTTGTTCCTCATCTAAGTTTAATCTTAACTATCCTGCAGACACGTACTCCCAGGGTTTAGGAGGGAATTAAAGCATCATCAGTTGCACAAGACTGTTGGCCGTAAATTAAGCTTCAGTGCTCAATCAGTGGAATGCAAACAAAGGCCGGTCCTCTCTTTCCCAGACCCACATGGCCGCTGGGAAACTGCCTGATTTCAAACTTTGGTAAAGTGCCAGAGGGGAGGGAGTCTGCTCTTATAACCCCTCCATCGGATCGTCACGTGTTCGCCGCACGTGGTGGCTGATTTTTCTTCCTCCTGCAGCACGACTGTTAACCTCCTGTTAGGACACGTCAGGCGAAACGGCCGGCTGCCAGGCGCTCCCTCTGCATGCAGGAATGTGTGTTTGTGTGTGTGTGTGGGCACGTGCTGCAGCAGAGAGGCCACTCCCGAGGCCGACCAGAGAGGGAAAATTTGAAAAACAGGAACTGCTGTGTGCAGGAAAACCGTGACAGAGCGTCCCCGCCACATGCAGAAGAGAAGACCAAACAAAACGGCAGACGTGCTATTCTTAGAGCTTCGAAGGTGGAGAGGCTTGTTTGCTTTGACTGAATCCTGCACACTGAGGCTCTGTTAGCACCCGAGATACAACTTGGATTCAAACTCAAGTGTCTTAAGAATATTTATATATTTAGTTTTATAAAACGCTCATCACAAGATCCCAAAGCAACAACAGTGCTTGTTTAGTGGCTCATTTTGTTTAACCAGCAGTCAAAAATAAGGGAAAGATACTGCACCTATAATGATGTTGTTTCCCTAATAAATTTGATTGCTAAACTTTCTGTCGATGAGCTGATCATTTTAACTTCAGGGCTGTATCTGTGGTCACTATTCTCCACATAACACTTAAAGTGAGCAGAACATTGAGATTTTGCTAATTTCTGAATCATCTGGTGCCTTCACTGACATGTGTGGTGTTGTAATCTTCATTTGCACATACAGAAAGGTTAAGATGTTTGTGTGACTTTTTGAGGGCGCTGTATTGGGATTACATTTTGTAAAGTTAGAATGAGTTTGGAAAGGAACTGAGTGTTTGATGAAGCAAATGAGTTTCCAAACAACTCGAGTTTTCACTGTTCTAACCTTCACAGCACAAAAACTGATTTATAAAACAAACAAAAGATACCGTAGATCACATTTGAACACACTTTGGCTCTTTATTTCCGCAGCTCCCCCACGAGCCTCGACCAAAATATTCAGACCACCCCATTCGTTAGAAACTGACATTTAGCTCTGCAGAGGGAAAAACATTTTCTCTCAAAATTAAAGGAATCAAAGCAAAACAAGGGAAAGTTTTTTCTTGGATCAAATTTAAAAAGAAAAAAAACAAATCCTCTCACACTCGCTGACCTGCAGCATTGGTAAAAATCTCACTGCAAAGTTAACAGGTAGTTGGTTTGCTTTGGCATCTTCTGACCAAGAAAACAAAAACCTAAGTATTGCAACTGATCAGGAAGGAGGAGGAAAAAAAAAAAAAAAAAAAAGCTCTTTACAACTTGTCTTTCAAATTTGCATTGTGGGATGCCGAGAGAAAGGTGTACCGTAGTTTAAACATCTGTGAAAATGGGGGAACAATTCATAAAAAAATAAAAACCAGTATTTAAAAAAAGCACTACACCATTTCAAGGTATTTAAATTAAGTGCTTAAATAAGGTGGGACAAATTTAAAATAAAAAAAATAAAAATACCCAGCGAGGAGACAAAGACGAACTTCAGACGTGGCAGTGTGGTTTGGTTGAATTATTGCAATCTGGCAGTGATTTGTGCAGTAAACAACAACATCATGGCATTAAAAAAAAATAAAAAGGTCAAAACAGGCAGTAGGTCCAAGTGGTTTTTAAAAACGATCACATCAGTGACATCTGATCACTGCAGCTCAAGCAATCATTCCACGTCTGTCCCTCTTTAAATTTTACATAAATAACTAACTTTGCTATAATTAAATGAAACTTTCAGAGACTTTAGAAAATCCCCTTCTGCTGGCGCGATCCCAAAAGGTATTTCCTTGGCTCAGGCTCTGAGAGGAGTTTGTACTCAGTCCGTTCGGGAAGGGGGGGTGGTGTGTTTTAGAGGCAGTTTGGGAAGATGAGGAGGTGCTCACAGCTTCTTCAGTCGGCTGTACATCTCTCTCTTGCTGCGCTCCCCGGCCCAGGTGCGGCTTTTGCCGCGAAACTTCCTCAGGTCCTCCTTGAAGTCCTTGTGTTCCATCGGCCGGTAGGACTCTGGTTCACATTGCGACTGCGCAGGAAGAGAAAACGAGACACGTTCACAGCACTGAAGAGCCGTCAAGGGTTTTCATTCAATAGTTACTATGTGAGAGAAACGCTCAACATTTGATCAAAGGGACTCAAGGCCACGACAAAGTGACCTCTTTACATGTGACAAAATCTTCAACTCAAGGCACACGTGAGCTTTTTCTGAACTTGGAGGACCATGAAGACGCTGGCTAGAAAAAGCCAGTAAATTTTCACATGAGCTTAATTTGTTGGGAGGAAGAGGAATTAGCCAATTTAAGTAAGAAAATGCCAGAACTGACAGAAGAGTAAAACATAAAAAAACAAAAAAAAACAAACATCAAATGTGATTGTATGATAAAACGGAAAGAGTGGAAACCGTGTGATCATTTTTTCATGATATGTTGCTTTAAGAGAACATGAAATAATTTTGCACCCAAAACACTAAAAATGCACCAAGTCTCATCTGCCAATCATTCACGATCATAATAGAATCATTTACTAAACAGGACAGGAAAAGTCCCCTGAACAGCCTCTAAATGGACCTTCACTGAGAGATTTGTCAACGGCTTAGTAAAAATGCGAATGGCAGGCCGAGTATTATCTGAAGAGCAACACTAACCTTGAAGTCAGGGAAGAAGTCTTTGTATCCGCCCTTGAGGATGTAGAGCTCGGGGTAGTGCAGTTTGGGATACTCATTCATGGCTCGGTCTCGCTCCCTGACGAACCGGCACATCCGAGGGCCGCGCTCCGACGAGAACTCGCAGTGGAAGATGATGATGACGCGTTTGTCCGCGCAGGACGGGATGATGGGCATTCTGAGGAGGTAATCCTCCACCTGGTCCTCCTGGTGCAGGTTCAGAGCTCCCTGAGACCACAAAGACAAACCAAACTACTTAATTCATAAAGTACAAGAAACGACGCAGAGGTGTTCAGGCAGAAACAGAAATGACTGGAAAAGAAAGACTGTCAAATTTAAGTATTTCTCCTCTCAGTTATTTGCAATGTCAAAACTAAAAAGTCATAAAACTGGTTGCAATGAACACCTTTACATGTTCTTACACGTTTTTATGATTTAAGACGACAAAGATGTTTCTGAGGCTCTCTCTCACCTTGATGTGTCCTCCCTCAAACTCGTAGGGGTAGCGGCAGTCGATGACGATGACCCGCTCAACTAGATGATTAAACTGGTTGGACAGAGCTGCCACCATCTGAGGACCACAGAGAGCACAATTTAATATTCAAAATGTTTATTATTTATGCTGTTTATGTATCAAAAAGAGCAAATGCATCAAATATTTAGCGTTTTGCGCGCATGAGAAACCAACAAACTGCTTGTACTCACTGTGCCTGAGGTAATGTACTTGAGGTCTTGGTGTTTGCCGTCCACTGTGGGTAGTACAAACGGCTGAAGGACAAGAGGAGAAATTGGATTAGAAGAGTATTTTAACACAATTAAGCCATTAGTGTAAGAAAGGCAGCAGTCTTCATTACCTTGGTGAAATCTCCGATCAGCTCATTAGAACCGTCCTCGCTGTCCAGCAGCTTCTCAATCTCTGTCTGGCAGAACGACTTGGACCTCTGTAGCAGTGAGCAGCTCTGGAGAAAGGACGGAAAGACTTAAGAATGCAGTCGAGGGGAAAATTAGGTCGTTTACTTTGACTTGGAAGCGAGCGACAGCCAGTCAGCCTCTCCATTTCCACTAACAGGTGTTCAGTGGAGGTTTTTAAATGACTAGTCACTTTCTGGATTTCAGAAGACCCCCAAATAATTTCAGATATTACAACAGGAAAGAAAATCTACCAGGTGACCTAATGCCGGTGGTACCACGCGTTGAGTACTCACCGTTCTTGGGGATTCTGGGTTTTGTTCCAGGGTGGTGACATGTGTTCCTGCCAGGCCAGGCTGCGCCGCCTCTTCACCCTGACGGGCGTGTTCTCGTCGACGGGGCAGTCGGGGCGCTTCACAGAGGGGCGGGACACCGGGCTGGGCATGGAGGGGGAGCGAAACAGGCTCCGCGGACGACAGCGAATCACAGGCTGAAGGAGACAAAATGTATTAAAATCATTAAACCATTTTAATAAATAAGCTTAAGACAGCACGTCTAATAAACAACACAATTAATGAGTAAAGCTTTGTTTGTTTCAGTGGGCTCTGAACAACATTAAAGACTTTTGCTTTTTTTTTTTTTGTTTTTAATTAAATGTTCAGAGCAAACAAAACCTTTCAGCGTCACATGAACTTTTACATCTCCCTGAAGTTTTGCTACTTTTCTTCGGTAATTATTCATATTTACCAAAGAGCTTTTGTTCCCAGTAGACAAACTTACCGAGTCTTCTCCTGTGTTGTCAGCCACCAGTGGGGCAGTAAGTAAGCTGGCCATTCCCGTCGGCATCCCCGAGTCATTCTGTAGGTGGAAAAAAAGAGGTGTTGTTAGATAAAAATAGTCAAGGTGCTAACATTTACTTCAGGTGGGTATTACAAAGTGTCTCCCAGAGAAAGGAGTGAGTTCAGGTATTCTGAAAAGAGCAATTTTACTGGCAAATAGTCTCTAGTAAAATCCATCATTTGCATGTACGTCAGTGAAGTGCGACTAGGCCTCACCTCCATGTTGTCATCCAGTACGTCGAGGAAGCCGTCGTCTTCATCGTCGTTTAGAGAGGAAGTGGAGGACCGTCTGAGGAACATGGGGCTGGAGTCGTAAAAGTCAAGCTGCTGGACTGGAGGAGGCGAAGAAAACTGGGGGAGGAAAAGATAAGGAGTGTTAACGTCTTTCCAGAACAAGGTAAGCAGTTAAGAGTAAACTGACTCTTCACATGTTCACACACCATGAGGGCTGGTGCTGAGCTGGGGCGGCGAGCAAACGCGTCCTTTGACTGGGCGCTGTTGAAGGAGCGCACGCGGCACCGTGACGCCGGCTTGGTTGGTTTCTTGAATTCAAAGCCCTCCTGAAGAAAAAGAACCAATGATCAACATTTTAAGAAGCATTTCACAGCTTTGAAACGTCTCAGTCTTACAGAAAAAGCTCAAAACCTTTTCTAGCTACACTAACTCTGCAGCTACAAATCTGTAGATGAGCTTTAAGTCTGTTTGTGCCAACCATAAATTTACAGCAGGTAAATGGTTAATCTGCTTTCAAACACCAGATGTTGACACCAGTATTATTCCAATACTAACTTTGTGTGACATAACTAAATGCAGAGAAGCAAAAATGTTTAGCCAAATGATGCAATGCCTTCGCCATGGCAACAAATCAGCTGCCTGATCAATATTAAAGTTCTACTGCAGGTGCTGAATCTAACCAGCGAAAAATATCTGCTGAACAATGTCGGTGCAATGCAGGTTTTCCTCGTGATGTGTTCTTGCAAACCACACAAACTGACCTCCGGCATGTTCTCCTTGTTGGCGTGCTGAGAGGACGAGGTTATCTGGGAGGGTTGTTGGCCAAATATGCCGTAGCGGTGAGTGTCTGTTTCCTGTCCCTTCAGCGATGGGCTGAAACTCTGGAGCTGGAGCTGACGGAGGAGAGAAGAGGGAATCGGTCAGCAGGGACTCAGCTAATGTAAACAAACCGTCCACTGGAGGATGTTTTGGACTCATTAAATATGAAAACTGCCCTCGGTACAAATGCTGTTACCCAAACTGAGCTGTAAGATGGATGGTTTATTTTATTTTATTGGGAGCCAGTTTCTCCTGTCCCTCGTGTGTTTTATAATCTTTTTACTTTAAGCTCTTCTGGAGGACTATTTTGAGATGGGATTATTTGTGCTTTATGGGTGTTTGACAGGAAAATTAAGTCAACAAGCCAAATTCTCACAGCTTCTGCCAGCCCTGAACAACAGCCAAATGAGAGTAATTAAAATAAGACATGCAGGGCTGTAAACAAAAAACACATGACAAATCTGCTTACTGGTAATGAGTTGATTCTTCGAATTGGCATCTTCCTATAGTTGATAGAAGGGAGAGGAGGGAATTGTAAATCAATACAAATCAAAATCAACAGGCAGTTTTAGTTTGAGGGATGAAATATTCCCTGGAGAGCAATAGTGTTCAAGTAAGGAGAGGCAACAACAAACAAAGACCACCAGCTGATGATTTTGGATTATTGACTGGAAAGCAACTTACTCGTTGATTATTCTGCTTGACTGCTGGATGGCCTTTTCAAATCTGGAATATTTAAAAAAGAACATCATTTAAAATTAGCTGAAATACAACAATTCAAAGTAGAAGAGTAGGGCTGCCTGTAACTAACAATTAATTTACCTGATCATTTGTATAACCGACCAATTATAAAAAAAAGCAGAAATTTCCAATTTCAGTAGTCAGAATCCAATTTAATGTCTTCAAATGGCTTTTTTAAAGTCGAAATAGTGGAAAAATAGTTCTCTGTAGACCCACTAATTGACAAATCGACAAAATGTGTCAACCTGGATGAAAAGAATAAAGTCATAATAAAACCTGCTAAAACGGAAAGTGGAGGGGAAAAAAAAAAAAAAAAAGACACCTTGTGCTCGTAAACTACAAAGACTGTGGAGTGCTATTGAGAAGGCGAGAGGAACGGTTGGACTAGAGGAAGTTGGGTGAATGCATAGTCTTTGCATTTGGAGAAATGCCCACCTGTATGCTAAATGAGTGGAGAGCTCAATGTGCAGTTTAGAGGAGGGGAGGGAGGTGGGGGGAGCAGGACAAGGGATGCAGAGATCAGCAATCTACCATATGCCTGCTGGAACCAACGCCGCCAACCCCTTTTCTGCAAGAGCCCTTTGTTTGCTGAGGGGAGAGCGTGTCCCATTCAATGCAATCCACAAGACTATGGGGGGGTGAGGAGGTGGGGAGGGGGCAGCTGTTCTCTGGGGTGCCCTCATTTCAATAGTCCCAACACAGAAAAAGCTCCAGCCCCCCTTTTCCTATTGAAATAACAGTGCATAGGAAGAGTGTGCCAAAATCCAGAGGGGGTGGGCTATCATTAAACCCAAGCGCGGGGCATGCATGTCCTCCCCCAGCCTGGAAAGCTCCTAGCAACAGAGCAGCTGTAAAAAAAAATTAAAAAAAAGGAGGTGAATGAGGTCTTGAGGAGCAAATGCTGCTGTGAAGGAACTCGCACATCAGACTGCGACAGATGTCCGCAGAGGCTCGCCCAACTGAGAGCTGAGAGAAATGGGCCACCCAAGATTAGAGTACAGAGCAGAGGATGTGCCGACAAACCGGTGGAGATAACGCCACGGACCTGCACTCAGGTTGGACCCTCAGCTGTGAGACGATTCTGTAACATTAAACGTCCTTTTTCCACTTAAAGTTAATCTCATGTGTCCATATTGGCTAACCTTATTAGCAGGAGGAGTGAGGCTGTCATCTTAAAGCCAACGGTAGAAACAATAATCCTACACGAGATATACTGCTTGGCTCAGCTGGGGCTCAAGCGTAGGGTGGGTGGCTTTAGGGGTGGCGGTGGGAGGGGGAGGGGGTGTAAGCAGAGGGGGCACAGCTCGCAGGCTGATTCAAACAGACATGAGGAGGACATTGCAACTTACGTGTCCTCCATTTCAACAGCATCCATGGGGCTCGGGAGATCCATGCCGAGGCCTGGAGGAAGAGATTTGTGTCAAAGATCAATACAAAAGCATCAGGTGGTGTTTGGAGCACATGATGAGAAACTGACACCAACAACCAGCTGAATACAAATGCGTAACCACTGCGACTAATTTTGCACAGTCGACCAGCTTAACAGAAAATTTAGGTTTGATTTTACACTACAGACCAGCTCAACCTTAGTTTATAAGAAAGTTTTGAGCAATATCATCATCACAACCTTTTAAATCCTAAAATTACCTTTACAATAGCATGTTTTGTCCAACCAAACAGGGCAAAATACAAATATACATAGCTGTATATCACATAACAAAGAACAGTATGAAAATAATTGAACATTTGGGAACAAGAGCAGAGTATGTTTGTCATATTTTGCTTGCTTCCACACTAATCTACTGTTTATCAATTAACTGTTGCAGTACTAAAAATTAACCACTAACTACCCTTTACCACATGAAAACAGCAGAAGTGACACTATGACATATGATGCAGAAACAGATGAATATTGGGCCCTCAAGCATCAACTGCAACAGCATCAATTAGCACAGACAATGGGTTTTTTCTTTTTTTGGGGAGTGGGGGGCTCACCAGCATCAGATGAGACGTCAGAAGCAAAGGAGGGAACCTTCTCGAGGGGGGCATGCTTTCTCCTTTTTGGGGTATCACAGTGGCTGTGTGGAGGTAAAAAGACAAAAAGATGTATATCAGTGATGCAGAGTAAATACAAATGAGTTTGCATCCATGAACTAGTTGGAATAAGTAAATATTTTTTGTATATGGCGAGAAAAAGTACAACAGCTGCAGACAGGAGATGTAACACATTAAAGGTTAATAATAATACCTTCCGAGTCCAGCTAAATTGTTCATATCCAGGGCCAAATTGGTGACGGGAGACAGCACAGTGGCGGGTCCGGGGGAGAAGAGGTCCCGGCGGTGAGAGTTCGAGGAAAGCCCGGGGATTGCGTCGGGCCTGCTTTTCAAACCCGAGCTCACGGGGCTGGTGCTGCCAAAAACATCCAGCGACTCCATCTTTTAGCTGTCCAATTCGTGCAGATAAATCCAGCGGAAGGTCGTTGATTTGAATTTTTTGATTTTCGGGTCGAAGAAGTTGAGAGGCAAACTTCAGAGCTAACCCCGTCAGCTAGCTATAGCCATCTAAGAGGACATGTTTTCCCGAGCGTTGCGACCCGAAACACCGTCTGGAAGTGGCTCGGTGGTTTTGCGCGGAGTTTAACGTTGCTTCGGTGTTGCTAAAGCCACATATTTGTTGTAGTTTTACTGTCAGAGAGCTGCAGCTCCGCGGTCTCACTCTCTCTGACGGCGCCTCGTTTCTGAGAACAAGACGCCGCAGCGGCTCGTATTTATGTTCAAAATAGAAGCTCACGAGCGCCAATCTCGCAGCCAATCAGCGCTGTTGTTATATCCAGCTGACCAATCAGAGCGCGCTACGGCTCTCCGCTGTGTCTCTGTCACCGGAAGAAGAAGGAGGATGTGACACAATCATTTAAAATGTTCATCTTTTGTTCTCACACTCTCTAACTTTTAACAATAAATCACTAAAAGAAAAACACATATTTTCCTCTCAAAAACATGTATTAATTTAAGGTCGTTTTTTCTTATTTAAAATCTGCGTTATAAGATTCACTTTTTTGCTGATAAGTGATGAAAAAAATGACAAAACAGGACAAAATCTCTCCTAAATTACAAAATGGCTGCATGTATACAAATAGTAACATAAGTTCACAAATCAAAATAAAAAACTGTAATCAAAGACTAATGCATCATTTTATTGCATAAGTCTTACAGCAACATAGATTACCAAATTACTAATACTACTTTCACTGATAACCATAGCTGACATTTATTTATTCTAAAACTGTGAAATAAGAGTTACTATAGCTGTTTTTGCTGTCTGGTTATTGTTGTTGTTTATTTATAGTATATTTATACTTTTTATGTACATTTATACCTGTGCACAGTGGTTTAATGTTTATTATTACCTTGTCAAGCTTGTTGTCCCTGTTTTAAACTGTATGTGTGTCTAATTCTGTGTTTGTACGTAGAGAACAATGTAAAAAAACAGAATCAAATTCCTTGCCTTACCAATAAAGCCTACTCTTATTGACATCGTTTAAAGTAAAATGTGTGTGTTTTTGTGTGTCTTTATGTATGTAATCCCATAAATTAAGACACATTCAGTCATCAAAACTGATTTACACATGCAAGTGAAATCAAAGATAGATAGATAGATAGATAGATAGATAGATAGATAGATAGATAGATAGATAGATAGATAGATAGATAGATAGATAGATAGATAGATAGATAGATAGATAGATAGATAGATAGATAGATGGCTTTGTCCTCTAACATGTGTCTCTAACACATTGTGGCCTGCCTCCATGCGGTGATGGCAGCCAGGCTCGTTCACCTCCCACACAAAGTGACTCACACAACAGACATTAGTTTTTTTCTGCTGTAACACTGAATACTTCCTTTATGCTGTTTCCATCCAAGTATTCTCCTCTCTAATGATTCATTTTCATGAATGTTTATAACTGACCGACACTGAGAGATCAGCTGTAATGAATTCTACCTGCTGTTTCTGATTCTGTATTCATGTATACATGTGTTTGCATGTTGTTGGTTTTGCATTTGTGGCTGCTGGAGCGAGCCGGGGTGGTTTTCAAGTGGTTTTAGTTACATTTTCCTACATCAAATGTCACTTCCTGTCTCTATCATGAGAAATATTGAAACTGAAAGTTTCCAAAAAACTAATTAAAATATATTTATAATAGATAAAGATAAGAAGGAAGTTACATCATCAATACTGCCTTATCTGGTATCCGTTCATCTAAAGCATGGAGTATATCATTACACGAAAAAGCAATCTCATAAAATTGTTTAGTTTAACTGCATTTTTGGAGTAATAAATAAGTTTAAGCCACACAGACACATGAGTTATATAGGCTATAGGTGTCTTTTTTTAGGACTCCATGTTGAAAGTCTCAAACACTGCTTACTCTGCAAACAGGAACCAAAACTTTATAAAGTCTAAAGCAACATTGCTGACCAACAAAAAACACACCTCTCTCTAACTAGTTGAACCAGACTGCTGAGTCCAACCAACAAAACCAGATACGTTGCCAATAAAAACACATCTGTATAGTGCCTGAGGTTTATGTGAGGTTTGTGGTTCTGCAACTTTTCCTAAAGTCTCTTGCGTGCTGCCCTGAGTGGATTTACAATGCTCAATGTGCAGTTATGTGTAATTCAGAGCCTGATATCTTATCAGTTAGGCAGCACCCATTTTAACACAACAACAGTGCTTTAGCATGCCAACGATAAGGTCTTTCAGTGTCATTTTGAGCAAACCTGAGACTGTAAGCACTATCGCCGTTCGCCAGTTCACAGTCTTTGTTCGAACAAAGTATCTGTGTGATTGGCATCACGGATGCAAATGAAGTTTAATGAACTTCCCTGCGGAGGTACGAGCGCAGGGCCCGTGACTCCGAGCTCCACACCCCACATCTCAAAAGGAGAGACAAAAGAGGGGGAGAGGGACTCACCTTGAATAAAATCCTCCTCGACCCTCCTGACACCTTCTGTTACCATCAAACCTGCACTGACCTACTTCCTCTTTACACATGCTCACACCAACACACACAAATGGCAAGTTACACAAACAATTCATATAATGAAGCTGCTGTGGTGCCATAAAATACAAATATCCGAGGTTATTTACTTATTTTCTTAACTCTAACTCTCTTTCATGCTTTCGAGCAATCACATTTCTCCAGTTCTTGTATTTCTTTATTTTTTCATACTCTCACTGTGCTTTGAGTGTCTGAATGGCCATATCTGTCCATAAATCAGCTGAGTCTTTGGTATTTTATCTTAGTAGTTCATCTTGTATTCAGACCTCACCTCAGACTAATGTTGGGACCAAGATGTGCAAGATGAAATAGTCTGAATCAACAGAAAATGAATCAGACACAATTTTGATCATTGATTTTTTTAGAATTTGTTGCTTTCATCAGTGTTATATAGTATTAAACTGAATATATTTGAATTGGATCTTTGGATTTGTATTGTTCATAATTTTGTTGTCTAATCTTGGCTCATTTTAGTATTCTTATTGTTGTTTTTAGTATTGTTTCATCTGTTGACCGAGTTTGTCTGAAAGTCGCTGTCTTGCTGGTGTCCCTTGGAGTTTTATAGTTTTTCATTCATTTCTGTGCAATCGTTGTTTGTTATACCCACATTCAGTTTGGGTAGATTCTTGATGTGCATTGTGATGGATTGCATAACTAGCAGTAGCAATAACATTATTTTTGTTGTCGTACAGAGATGAATGGAAGCAAAAGCTGCATGGAACAGCTCACAAAGTACAAAGTAAAGATCTGAAAAAGGCAAATAAACTGTGTAAAATTCATTTTATATTTCTCAGCTAAAATTGGATTTATAGTTTTTCATTCAGTCAAATTTGTTGTGTTAAAGAGTTCCCGTCTTTCCAACATGAAAACTCTTGAAAATCACCTTGAACATCAAGTCTGCATTCATTTTTGTTAAAGTCACATTACTGCTGTTTGCAAATTGAGTACAGACTTCCAGTCAGTCTGTTAACTTGCAGTAAAATGCAGCAATAATGTAAGAAAAGGCAGAATGAACACAGACTTTATACTCACTCTGTTCGATTACAAACAGCACGTTTCAGGATTGTTTTAATTAATAGAAAACAGACATTGTTTTTTTACTGATTTGTATACCTTCTTAAACAGTCCTGAAACAAAAAACATACAAAAAAACATATTACAAAATCTCACTTTGCCCTTTGGGAGTTAGAACTTGCACACTCGCTGTTGCAGTCCTTTAAATTAGACCAATAGTTTTACCAAACAGCATACACACAGCGAGCTCGGAGAATCAATATAACCTTGTAAACTTTAGTAAATGCTGCAATAAAAAGTGCTCTGTGGATAAATTTGATTGCTGCGGTGTATTATTGTTACGTCCAATCTTATTTCCCTTTATTTCACAGCATGAGTCACTTTAACAACCACCGTGTGGCTATCTGCGGGCGGGTTGTTGTGCTGGATTGCGGTAACGTGTAATTTGGATCCTCGCCCATCAAAGTCCTCAACACTCGACAATCTGCACTGTTTTCAAACCCTCCGCTTACAGCTGGTGGTGGAGGGTGTAGCTGTGAGGTAGGGAGGGGTTTGACACACACATACAAACACACCGGTTGCTCTGTGGTTTTGTAGGTGTGAAGCAGAAGTCTCAGGCTGACCTTTGTGAATGACAAATGGAGTCTGACTACAGATGCTGGAACTGAATTTAGCCCCCACTCAGTTTTATTCACACTGTCAATAATAAAAAAACCCTGGAAGCTGAGTTTAGATCATCACTTCAACGCTCTGCTGGATCTGAAACTAATGACTAATGTCGGTGGTATTTTAAGATAAAGTTATCTACATGAAATAATATGATACATGAAATGTGCAAAGAAAATAAGATTTAATTTCAAGTTAATTTCAAGCTCCACCATGTAAAAATACTCCATTGCAACTAAATCAAGAATCTTTATTTGTCAATTATGTTTTGGCATAATGAAATTAAGATAAGGTGACTCCCAGCTGTAAACATAAGTATATTGAATATATGTAGTATGTACATAGTCTTAAATAAAATAAAAAGTCATAAATATCTAAAGATTGTAGAGTTGTAGCAGCAATGTACAGTAGGGGGTGGGTCAGTTGTTTAAGTCAAGTTGGCTTGTTGAGAAGAAGTCAATTTAACTTTTTCATGCACTTTTGGGCTTTAATCTCTCATAACACATTATGCTTATCATATCTACTGACATATATTGATCATAAAGTACCTTAAAGTTGTATTTAAGTGCAGTATTTAAGTAAAAGTACTTTCCACCAGTGGGTTAGAGAGGGATCTCCTCACTGACCCTGCACCACTGACAACCTCGTCTCGCTGCAGCAGCATTAACATTGACACCAGTTCAAACGGGTCATTAGCACAGACTCAGTGGCAGCTCCATCACAGAGCACCCAGACCGCCGTGTGGACCCAGGCGGACGGTTTAAACCAATGACACCCAGCTCGGGCTAATTAACATCGCGGCTGCTCTCAAGAAAAATGTGTCAGGACTTTGTGCCGCAGTGTTCAATGATGTTTTTTATTGTGCCGTTTCTGATCTTCTTCCCACAAGTTACTGTGAGCATTATATCCCAGACAAACAGTGGCTGACACCAAAATCAGTTTACTATTAAAACACTTTCACTTTTCAACAAGCTTATCTTTATTTTCTCTCTGTATTTCCTGCCTTGTGTAAGCCAGCAGGAGCTCTGTTTGTCACAAAATGAACACACCATTAACCCTCAGCTGTTCCACACATCGATCAAGGTTTGACCCATGAAAGTGGCATTAATTTAACCCTTCTGACTCTCACGGCTTCATGTGATAATGAAGTGAGTGAGTAAATTAATTATTCATCTATAAACCACCTTTTAACCCAAGATAAGAGCCTCGCTATAAAGAAGATCAGCAACAAATAGAAGGTATACTAATGTAAATATGGTTTTAATGCACAATTAAGAACAAATGGTAAAGTTTAAGTATCAGATTACAAGTGCTGCTGTCTTGAGTTCACACTTTCTGTGCTTTGTTTTTAATAATTTTTTACTTTTACATTATTGACATTTTGGATAGTGTACTCAGTCGGATGCTACAGCTACAAATGTTGTTTTAGTAAAGTGTGGAAACAGCTGATTTTTCCCACCAGCACCTATTTTATTTGTTTAATTTGTACACAAAGAGAAATGTCAAACTGGCAAGTAGTGGCGTTACGTGCTGAAATACCTGGAATAACTCACTGGTTCTTTCATTTCTGATTTATTTATACAGATTTTTTTTAAAAATCATGTGTTAATTAATCATATTAAAAAGTATATTTCTCACTTTGTAAAGAGTCACCAACTGTTTTCCCCCTTTATTAGGTCTTCAAATTTAGCGCACAGACACGAGAGTCGTATCGATCTTGTCCTCTAACTCTCATCAAGAAGGAGAATAACTTTATTTCCCAAATGCATAAAACATATTTCTGCAACTACAATGAAAAAGAACACCTTAATTTAGCAGAAATTCTTTATCACAGGATTTCTGGTTTCTCGCCAGCAGACTTTTCAGATAAGAGGATTTTCAAGATAAGCACGTGAAAACCGTGCTGATGCAGATATGTTGGAAAAACATTGTGCTTCTTGTCAGAATAGTAAAAACCAGAGAAGGACGAGAGCCACTGATGACACTTACTGTAGTGTTATCTTTAATAAAGCCATCTGATTTATCCTGGTTTTAAGTCTGAGTTTAAGCCAGGTTTTTAAGGTGGATTTGGATCAAGATTTAGACAAAACTGAAAGGAATGAAATCTACACTGAGGAAATATAATGTGATATAAGAGAGAGATTGAGGATTCTTATTGATTAATGGGAAATAGATGACACAATTAATCTTTTTTTAAGGTTATTTAACTTGAGGAACAGTGGAAAAAGTTTCATTTAAGTTAAACTTTTACTTCTTTAATTTAAAAAGCATAACCAGAAGATGAGCACACATGATCACTTTCTCTTGGATGTCTTAATGTGTAACCATGCAGACTTTTCCTCCTCCACATCTCCACACTCCTCTCACAAAGCACTGAAGGTCTGTTTGCATGGAGACGGTCAGTCAGCCACTGCCTCCTCCCCCCACCTCCAGGCTCAGGTCAGAGGAGGAAGGAGCACACATCTGCTGGCGGAGGAGGCCGACAGATGGACAACCACACAGAGGGAGCAGGCTCGAACCTCCGGCCAGGAATTCTGGAGGGAAAGGGAGACAAAAGACAAGGAGGGGACGAAGACGGGAGGCTGTTGTGGATGTTTGTGGGGGTTAAAGAAAGGAAGGAGGAGGAGGAGGAGGTTTATGGAGCGCAGTGACAAGGCTTTGAGTGCTTCTTCATTTGATATAATGACAATTCAGAAGCATGGTTCATAGTGTTCATAGCACCAAGTATCAAAAACTGTCACAAACTGGCATGAAGAGCTTTTTCTTAGTTATTTAGTCTTAAATCATACTTTTATTTTCATTTTGTATGCCTGCTTCTACTTTCACAACATCAGACAACTTAAAAAATCTTGTCTTCTTTTATGAAATGAAGACTTTTGTAGGAAAACATTAAAAGCCCAAAGTAAAGCACATATGAATCAAATATTTTGTTAAAACAATCAGCAAATAGTTAAATAATCTCAATTACAACAGTAAATGGCTGCTTACACATTAACTCATGAGTAACAATAATCTAATGACTCCCAGGAGCCATTTGTTTGCATTGAGTACTTTTACTTTTGATTCTTGAGGTACATTTTCCTGATTATTCTTACATATTTTTATTTGTGCTAATGGAGTATTCCTTAGATTTTGGTATTAGTACCGAGACCTGAGTCACAATAACCATGTTTTAGTTTGGGTAGATGACCTAACTGAGTAAAGTAGTAAATAGTAAAACAATAAAACAATAAAGTAATACAAAATAAGATATGAATATAAAAATATGGGCTCTTATAGCTTTATCCTAATTACTATTTCTTGAGGCTGAATGTGTTCAAATGTGCAAATACAACAAGGAAAACTGAGGAAATAAGATGCTAAATTAAACCACTAAATATAGAAATATACACAAATAAAACTAATGTATTTATTTTAAGTCATGTTTCTTCTGTGGTTTGAAACAAAGAGGATTTGGTGAGTTGTTGGTGAAAAGGTGTCACAGATTCAAAGACGTGAACTTTTCATTTCTCTTTAAATGTCCACATTTAGAAGAATCTGCTGTAAATTTACAGATGTGAGACGGGACAAGTTAAGTGTTGATTCCTGCTCCACACAGGGAAAAAACAGCCTCAGTGTGTGTGTGTGTGTGTTTGTTTGTCCAAAGTGAAAAAACAGAACCTCTGTGTGTGTTTGCTTGTGACACTACACTCGACTGTTTGGAGCCTTTAATTAGATGATTGTAATCTATGCAGCCTGCGTGTCGGGGGCTCAAACTCGGAGGGAAACTTAACATAAGAGCACCATCATCAGGAGCCCTCTAACACTCAGGTCTGAATGTATTTTCTTTACACTGCACAGAAGGAGATGCATGTATGAATATACTTTAATATGTTGACATGATTTTTCTATACATTTTTCAAGCAAGTAACTGTGTTACATTAAAACAATAGAGCAAACCCCCCATGTGGATAACACTTTACTTTAACACCCCTAATGCAGCATTTATAAGCTGCATTTAACACTTGATAAATAGCTTATAACACATTATAATTCAACTGTAAGCAAACACAAAGACATTTTAAGTGTTTAAGTTGTTAATGTGGTGCCACAAGTATGACTCCTGTAAAGCATCTGAGACTCATGTATAAATAAGTTCATGCTTGTTGTATGTAGTATTTAATACAGATTTAATGATATATGAATGAACACAAAGTCATTCAGAGGTGAGTTTAAAACTATAAATGTTTTCAAATTAGTTTAATTTCTTGATCTTGAAAGTACATGCTTAATAACAAGCAGTTTGTCCGTTACAATGACATTTAAGTGTGTTATAAACCATTAATTATTAATTGTATATAACTGTATGCATCATAAATACATATTATAAAGTGTGCAGAAACTATTATTAATATTAAAACTAACCAGACTGTTCAACTGTGCACACTGTTCATGAGGTTTTCTTATTATTATTTTATATTTTATATAACATTTAGTTTATTTTGTTTGTATCTCAGTTGCATCTTTTACTATCTCATCAGTCTGTTGCTCATTTTGTGTTAGTTTAGCACCTTTATATATCTTTATATGCATTTTTTAAGTCAAATCTGAACTAATTCTGTGTATTTTTCAGCGAGTTAAAGAGAAAATATTTTGATTAAGATGAGGGAAGATTATTTTGATCAAGGTTTAATTAAACATTTGTCATAATTTCACTTACTTTAACGTAAAAAAAAAACACCACAGTGGAACAATTTCTGGACACACAGTGATTAAAAACATGCATTTTATTCTCACTGATAATCTGAATTATTTTAAGTGATTGTTAATGAACTCCAGTGAGATTAATTTAAAGTTTTGATTGAGAGAAGCTACGAACATTTTAAGAAAACTGAGCCTTTTTGTTTAATTGTCTGAAAGTAATTCAAACAGGTGTGTAAATATTTCATGTTTAGTTTCATGTTTGCTCTTTAATGTCTCTCACACTGACTCTGAGCGGCTCCTACTCCATTAAACCTGCCTGCTTTTCTTATGCAAATGATTTCTGTGTCTCTGTGCTGCTGATTAACTTAAAGAAAAGAGTGACTTCCTTTTTGTCTGAGTGCTGACTGTGTGTGTGTGTTACATACGTCCTGAATACTGCATGGAAAGCAGTTGGCAGCAGTTGGGCCGCCCATCTGTCAGGGCCTCATTTTGAAAAAGGATCAGACAGAGAGTTATTAATCATGGATGAGGTCGGGGATTAAAAGTTAATAAGTTCAACGAGTATCAAAGGTGACGTTATGAAATGTTCATAAACTCAACAATTAGCAGCGCTCGGATATAACGTCCTGGCTGATTGATTCCTTATTAATGCTGGATTAATTAGGTGCGATGTCATCCGTCCCTGCAGGGGTTAAACTTCCTGTTCGGAGGACGCTCAGGTGTGATTATATAATTTATACTCAACAGGCGATTTGTAAAAGTCCCACAGAGGAGCGTTCGAGGTCAGAGGACATTTCCTCTGGGAGCCGAGACAAGGTCACTGATTCATTAACTCCATTAAAATATGACCTGATTATTATATGTTATATAGAGCATTATATAAGAGAGGCACTCATTTAATACTGCAGCGCTTCATTGTTCCTTTTAACATCTTTGGATCACATTAACAACTTTAAATTAAGTTTTCACAGATCTTCAAACAGGCCAAATGTTTTGTTGTCTGTGTCAAAGTGGATCAGTATGTGCTTATTGAACATTAATGTTTTGATGTTCTGACATTCAAAATTCAAGACAATAAACAAATAAAAAAATAAACAATAAATAACTGACTTAAAAACTGGACTCTGTGCAATAACACTACACTTCTGTTCATTTCACTGTTTCACTGTTTTGCACTCATTTATACCTGAAAAATACTATATATTTCTTATATGTATATTCTCAGGCACAGGTACACTCCCTCTGTACTATGTACAGGTATACTTACAGTTATAGTTATAATTATTTATCTTTTGGATTGTTTTATTTTTTATATTTCATATTTTATTATTTTTTATTTTATTCTATGTCTTGCATTTCTTACTGTCTATTTTTCACTATCTGTTTTCGCTGCTGTTGCGCCGTAAATTTCCCCGCTGTGGGACTAATAAAGAAATCTGAATCTGAATCAAGATTTTATTGTCATGTGCACAGCAAGTTACATGGTTTAGTCACTGGCAATGAAATTCTTGAGTCTCTGGCTCCCTAAAATGATGCTAAAAATATTTTAAAAGAAAAAACACATTCATGTGTGTCCTGCAAAATGAATGAACTCAAAATGAAATTCATCTTTTTATATCCTCGAGGAGCACAGCATGGTAAAAGGGGTCTTTGGATAGAGTGCTTTTATTCTTGTAAGACTTGTTTCATAGGGAAGTCTTGCACACTCAAAGATCTTAATTATTAAAATATTTTGTAGTTATATAGAATGAATATAATTATCTGTCACCCAAATAAAGTCACAGATTTCTGGAAAGTTTTGATAAAAAAAGGTGGTGGATTTGAAAAACAACTAGATTCACAAAAGTTAGATAAATGCCTTTTGATGTTTTATCTGTATTTTTTTTTCTTTTTTTATTGAGCACTGATTGATCCTGATTGACTCCACACATGTGTTTCTGTATCTGACAGCAGCTGCAACTGAGAGTCTTGATGATGGTTATTTGTTTTATGGCGCCACCTGCTGGTATTTTATGGGACTGCAGGATGAGTGCAGCTAAAAATAGGACTACAACTAAATCAGGACTACAAAAATGGTGGCTTGCTCATTTCTTCTACTGAACACACGAGGGCAGTGTTGGTGCTGTTTGGTAGTGTGGTTGATACTTTACAACTTTAGATCTTCCCGCTTGTCTTCCTCGTTCTTTTTAATGGATAAAATAATAAATGAAAATGAAAATAATATATGTAGAATTAAATTCACATTATCACATCATAATTACACCCAAATGAACACATCAAGCTAAAGTCTGATTAATCTAATTGTGGAAATCTGCCCTTGAAATATGTGTTCAAGTGAAAGTAATCTCCATTAATCCTTTTCACATTTCGACATGTCATAGTGGAGACAATAAGAGAGACTTTACTGTAATCCAGTAGAGTACAAAGAGGAAAATAATTGTGTGTCTCCTGATCCCCTTAATAATGTTAATGAATATTAATTACTACACATCATTTAAAGTTGAAATGATTTCAGCTAAAAGATTATTCTTTGCAACACATGATGTGTTTTTGTATGTGTGATACAGGTAAAAATACAAAATCTAAGAAGTAAAGTGGTTGTTATAACAAAAGAAATATGGAGCCACTGGCAGAAACTAGCTGGCCGTCTTTGGTCGGGCATTTTAGGTTTTTTTTGGATTTCTCTCCTGTAAAAGAAGAAAGACTCAGAAGACACTGAGTGGTTTTACCCTTCTGGAGGCCGGAGGACTCAAAAGGGTTGTTTCTGTAACCTCCCTCATCTTCATGTTCACCTGCAGAAGAAATAACACAATTTATTTAGTACATTTACATGCACCCAAGAAACCAGTTTACTGTGAGAAACCGACCTTAATTTGGGGAAGATTTGTTCACATGTTTTTTTTCTTTTCTTTTCTTTTTTTGGTTGTCCATCACCAGTCTTGAATCACTCTCTGAATTCTCTCCTTTAAGTCAATTTTAA
This sequence comes from Scortum barcoo, assembly GCA_023238725.1. Lineage (NCBI taxonomy): Eukaryota > Metazoa > Chordata > Actinopteri > Centrarchiformes > Terapontidae > Scortum > Scortum barcoo. The sequence goes on from CM041539.1 coordinate 4,136,711, forward strand.
GTTCTTCCAAAGTTATATATAAATACGAATGATAAATATTTTTAAAAATTTCAAATTTATTTATTTAAAGCCCAAAATCACAAACATCGTTTGCCTCGGAGGGCTTTACAATCTGTACAGTTGTGACACCCTCTGTCCTTAGACCCTCGAACCGAGTCAGGAAAAACTTCAAAAAAGCCTTTATGGGAAAAAGAAGAAACCTGAGGAAGAGCCACAGATGAGGGATCCCTCTCCCTGGGACGGACAGACGTGCAATAGATGCCACATGTACAGAGAACATCATCATCAAGTCATATATGGAGTTAAACATGGGTCGTAATAAACTGTAGATAAACTGAGTTCATGGGTTTAGTCCATGTATGAAGGTATCACAGGTAATGGAAATGAGTCCTGTGAGTCCAGGTGCATCTCTAGATGTCCTCATATGGAGCTCTGGGCCACTCGACCTTCTCTCCACAACACAGAGACACAGATCATGTCCCCACCAGGCCAGTGAACCTCAGACAGATGGACCACAACCAGAATCAGTGAGGAACCTGCAAGACTGGAGAGAACAACAGGGAGGACCAGGGGCTCCGGCAGTAACATGCACTTTACAGGACATAAGAGTATTCACATTAACCACTTTAACCAATTTAACCACTTTAACCACTTTAACCAGTCTATAGGCTGACTCCATTTTGCACTATTACCATATCTATTTTCGCTCTCTGTGATTTTTGCCGTGTCTTTGCTTTATTGCCGTGTCTTAATTTAGTTGTAATCATTATGCTTATTTTGTTGTATTTTTCTTATTTTGTTGTTTGCACCAAAGGTTTGAGAGAAATGTACTTTCAGTCTTCTGCATGTCCTGCACATACAGCATAACTGACAATAATGCAGAGTTTGACTTTGGCTTTGAAATATGAAATACTGATAATAATGAAGATATCACACCTGAAGTTGGTGTACTGTTCTTGTGGTTATATTCACTTGCATTAAATTAACTGCAACCTTTCTCTTTTACAGTATTAATTAAGAGTTGCTTTGCAGATTCAATAAAAAGTATGAATACTAATATACTATGAATGTATATAAACTTATAAAATATAATATATTATTATGGATTAAGCTGCCCAGCAGAATTTAAAATAACTATAATGATCCCATCAATGCATCACTAACTATAATACTGTGATATAATCTATTTTATTTTGAAATGAGCCATTCTGCTTAATGAGTACTTTTACTTTTGGTATTTTAAGTGTACTTTAATGTAAATACTTCTGTACTAAAGTAAAGAATCGAAGTTTTCTTGCTCGTCCAGGTTTTCCCTCTTCAGTCCAGCAGATGTCAGCAGATGTTCAGCAGACCTGTGTCTACCTGTCAGCCTGTGTGTGGTCTTGTTTGAAGTGTTCAGTCATCTTGTAAAAACACTAAATTAGCTGCAGGTCCGTCACTCTTTGCATAAGTTAAAAGACGGGGAAGTGAGGTGTAATGTGCCTTTAGGTGGGCTGTCTGCTCTAATTATTGCTCCCAACACACGGCCTCCACATCACAGTCAGCACGCAGTCGGCATATCTGTCTTTGTTTGGCGTTTCTCCAGGGAGACTGACGCTTTGATCTGCCGCTGGAGGCTGTCATTGTCTTCAGTTCGGCTCAGAGTTACATGGACAGACACAATAGACTAAAACCAAGATGGGACGACTGTAAACCTGAAACAGCATCACTACAGAGAAGAGCCAACACTGAGAGACAGGCCTGTCTAACTGAGGTCTACTCAAAGAAAACAGACAGTCACACTTAAATATACTGTACATATAAGACTAAATTACATTTAATTAGAAAACAAGTAAAATAACACCTCGTAGGTCAAATAAACAATATATTTTAAGTGTTTTGATACTTTGAACTGTACAAAAACTAAACCTAAGCTGTGTTTTTCTGATATTTTAAAGGGTTTTTATATGTTTTCAGTGATAATTCAATGATATAATCCAGATTCCTCTTGTTTTTGATAAATGCCATTAAAAAGATGGAAAATGTGATCATACCATTGTCTGTCTAAGGCTCACACATCTCCTTCCTCTGAGCCACAGAGATTCATTGTTGTACAAAAACAGCTAAAAAAAATACATCACTGAGCCACAATGTCATCACCAACAAACATACTGTAGTTTATTTCTAATCTATCCCACACACACCGTCCTGTTGTTCCAAATGTCATTAGAGCACCAAATGTGAATTAATGTGAACCACCTTTCTCGTAACGTGTTCAAACAAGTGAAAGGTCTTCAAGCATCTTTTGTGGCTTCCAGATGACCAGAGAAAAGCCTTTAAATGAAACGTATGTAGGGCCATGAATGCTACCCTTTAACCCAAATGAGTGATATTACAGCTTAAAGTTACATTTTACTTTTACGTCTGTCTTTTTTAGACTCACTTCAGTACAGAAACACATTTGGTTTCTCGCTGCTCTAAAAGAGTGAGAAGATCCTTCCACCACCTGCAGCTGAGAGCCCTGCAGGTGTCTTTAAAGTGAAATCACACAGTGAGACAAAGGCAGTAACTTATACACACACACACACTTCAATGTATTTTGGAGATGATTCAATGGGTTTTAAATGGTTTCATAAACATAAGAATAAGGGATTTTCCTGATAATATTTGATTTTTTTATCTTTGTGGTGAAGGACCTGACAAACATTCTTGAGACTTGTGGTTTTCTTAATGATGATAGGTTGAAATGAAGACACAAAGATACTTTGAGGAATTGCTGACAAACTATTAATATTCTGCATTTGTACTCATTATTTTTGCTATACATCTACTGTGTTATACTAAGACAGGAAGTAGTATAGTTATGTATTTTATGATGAACAATAATAAGAGTTCATTTGCAAAAAAAAAAGGTTGTCTTAGGCTGTCATCAAATGTATTGTAAATGTCATTAACTTCTATGTTCATTTATGATGTTTGCACCTTCTACAGCCCTCCATCTCACATTGTCTTTGTATTTTTCGTGTACTTGTACCATAACAACGTTCACACAAATCCAGTCTAACTAGTATAAACTGAATTATGTTAATATTGTAAAAAGGTCCAACCACAGTGTCCTCACAAACTGAAAGTGTCAGGTGCTAACATCTGAACATTTACTAAAAACAACTTTACAGTAACTTTGAGTTTTAGAGAATTTTTTTTGCGAAGCGCTTCATCTGGCAAATAAAGCAAAGAAGTCAGGCTGAAACGATAAGTGTACTGATTGGTCAAGAGAAGATTAATATTATCATATAATCAATTAAATGTTTATTTTATCTTTTAATTAAATGTGTTGTTTTAGGTTCTTTAATACATTTACTGATTCACTGACTTGTTTTGCTTTGCTGTTGTACTGTCAGACAAAATATGTTTGAAGGCATCATCTTGGGTTCTTAAAGACTGTGATGGTCATTTTTCACAATTTTCTTACTTTTACAGAGCAGATTACTGACTGATAAATAAAAAAAAACAAACACTGGGTGCTGCCATACAAAAATTAAAGTTATAGTCATTGAAAGGAAGCTAGATTCTCCATTTCTTACTGGAAACAGCCTTTTAATCGGCATGACTGAAGCTGAAAAAAAACAGTCAGGTTCGATATGCAGGTTCATCATCATTTTCCTATAAAAGGCCTGAGGGTGTGTGTGGGGGGTCGAGGAAGTGTGTCAGTAATATAAGCAAACAGAGAATGTGAAGAGAGGAAATGGCCTGTCCTAATAATCACGGCCCAGGAGCAGCAGAGCATTCAGCTCGCAGCGCCGGGGTGCTCGGCCGCTCTCTGTCTCCTTTCAATGCAGCACAGCCCTGCAAGCACCGCTTTATGGACAAGCCCTGACACCCACAGGAAGTGTAAACAGAGGTCAAGTGTTAAAGTCCAACCCGCCAATTCTCACCTCCATTAAAGAGGGAAAGGGGGGGGGGTTTCTCTACAGAGTCCTCAAAGCACCTGGGAAGGGGCCCCTTTAAAGCGCAGCAATAATTGGTTTCATAAACTTTACAAATCAGCAAAGATGTGAAATGTCTACAGGATGTTTAAATTTCATGCATTTATCAAGAAACTGATGGTCAAGCTACCTGGACTACAGTGATGAAAAATGCAAAAAAATAAATTTTAAAATGAGATATTTACAACACGAAAGAGTATAAACCTTCTACAAAATGAGCAACGTAATCTTTCTAGAGTTACCAGCTGACCTTTAACTTGACCTCTGAGCGTATACTGACATATTTCAGGTAAAAATACACGACCTTTCAAATCAAACCATTATTTCTGTGTCCCAAAAATGTTAATGTGCATGTCCATAGTTTATACAAGAGAGTAAGTACTGTTATTGGAGTAAAGTAAACCTCCACTAACTGTGTGGATGCTCTCTGTTTTTTCACACTTGATTATATTTCTTTTTAATAGACTTCTTTCACATTTAGTTAAAAATGAGCATATTCACTTCCTTTCTTCAGAGTTAAATAAGATGATAGATGCCACCCTCAAGCCTTTGTGATAATTATGAATGAAAGGTAAAGGTAAAGACAAACAGAGCAGCATAAACTGGCAAAAAGCTTTAAAAGGTCCTGTTTTATTCACACAGGTTTGAGTGATTGAGCTCAGTCTGTCCTGGCTGCAAAAACTGTGTGGACGACTCCAAGTGCACCTGCTTTTTTGGTTCATGGAGGTGCAGCAGTGCAAAGTGCAAAATAGCTGACTGAAGTGAAGATTGGAGGGTGTGATGATTAATAAACAGCAACCCTTTGAGCTAAAGCATCTACATGCCAACAACTAAATTACCATCATGTCACCATCTTGGTTTAGTGTCTGCATGCTAACATCCATAACTTTTGCTGAAGCTGACCATATGGTGGCGCTAAATGAAAGTCAGCAGAATATTAAAGTTTGGAAATACATTTTCAAAATGCTCCATTCCTTGTTTCCTGAAGCAAGAAATTGTCTTTACAAATCAAAGACCAAAGATTCATCATTTATAAACACAACTTCTTTCTTCGGAAGCATTATGATGATGACTGCATCCACCAAGTAAGTCTAATTTAAAAACACAATATAGCATTAAATCTACAGTTAAATCTAGATCAATTGGATTTTCTTGGCAGATGCTCCATTCCTCGATCTCTGCAGAAATGAATAATGCTCATAAATCTGTAGGCACAGTTACAGATTTGTTTTTTTCTTACCCCAGCTGCCCCCAGGGGAGAACCTGGAGAACCTCATGTTGTCACCAAAGGAAAAGTCAGGGGGCCTTTAAGATTCATCTTTAAAGGTCTGTACAAAATTTCATGGCAATCAATCAAATAGTTGTTGAGATACTTAGATACTGAGATATTTAGAAAAGTTAGCCTATCAAATAATTCAAATATTAATAATGCTCAGATATATGTCTCCCTGTCTGTACTTTACTGGATCTTTCCCCTATAAATTACCAATAAAGTTTCCTATATGAACTGTATGTGCCAAGTTAAACGTATCTGGATCTTTTTCCTGCCTTTCTCCTCCTCTCAGCGGCGTGGTGGCCTGCGTGGAGTGTCAGACAGGTCGAATACACACACCCTCCATTCCCAGGACAGGACCGTCATTACAGTCAACAGATACCGTTCAGGGAGAAAGTTAATCCCTCATTAAGTTGGTAATGACATGGACGGTCATTTCTGTGAATGGATGGAGGACTCTGCGGCCTAAATGGCCACCATTAGCCTGCAGCTCGTACGGCGTTGGTGTCGATGCTAATGGACGCTTCGAGCTGCAGGAGCGGGCAGGTCCTCCCTGCTACCACACATGTAAATGAAAAGCACACCGAAGCTGCAGAGGGACATGCAAAAGAAGCGGCATCAATGCTGGAATTAGTCAGTTCATTTCACATTTGAAGCGTTTAGCTGATTGTGTGCTAATCTAGCTCCTCTTAAAGAGAGAGAGAGCAGGATGGAAAGACAACAGAAGACCGAGAGAAGGACACAAACTCTCACATGTCGCTATTTCTGTCAAACTCTCTTTAGTTTCAATCTTAGTTCAGTCATTTACACACTCAGCTTTATGTGAGGAGGATAAATTATACTTTTACAGACTACTTTTAAAAGGGCCAGCAGCATCGACTTGGATTGAGATTAAACATGAGAACTTCGGAGAACATGACACTTTAAACATATTTGAGTCCCAAGTTTTGGCAGAAGAAGATAAATAAATACAACAATCTTGCATGTTTAAATGTTTAATTATCAAACCTATTGACTGATAGATTTTGGTCTCTGTTATATAAAACACACACTTTTAACACCGATTTAAAACTAAAGGTTAAAATGTTTTGAACAATGCTACAAAAGGCTGAGTAGAGACTCGCTGTGACATGATTGAACCTGCCCCAAAAGACTCCCATCAGATTTAATTCTCATAAATTAATCTGATATAACTCTTTTAACCTTTCTGTTTTTTTAGTGACAGGTTTTATTTGGTATATTTGTGGTCTAAAAACAATATCACAAACTCTTCTAACCTCTTCTAATTAATATGGAGCCACAGCTAAATGTTTAAAGTTGGATTGTTGCACGTTCAGGCATGTTTTTGATGGTTTAATGTCCCATCAAAGTCTGCCCAGACAGGAGGATCTTTAAAGCGTCATAAAGGTAAATTACGGAGAAAATGAACTTCATATATTTCCTCTTCATTGGAAAACTAGAAATAAATTGCAGCTGGCATCAAATGTAAAATGAATGAACAACTTTTAAAAGAAGAGCAGGTGTTTTTGTTGTAACTTCACATCAAACCCTGCTCCACGGCCCACAGCAGAGCCTGAATGTGTATTGGAGCCAGACGGAGCGTACCTGGCCTTTTACCGGACTCCCATTCATAGTCAAGGTGAGGGCCAAGGCCCGGTAATGAGCCCTCAGTCCTCAGCAGCAAAGCGGCAGAGGCCGGTCGTTCTGGATCGTTCTGCAAACGGCTTCATAAACTCATTAGCGATGGATGTGCGTGGACAGGAAAGGCCGAGGTTACAGTGCCTGTTAAATGTGTCGGGCAGGTGAGAAAACTGTCCCCCTTTCACCTCAATAATAATAATGATGACAGTGTTTCTCCATGCTTTTGTTTCATTCAATCATGTGTGAACTGGGCTGGAAGGTGACACAGAGCAGACGCTCTCATTTCTGCAGATCTCACTCCTCTGTCACATAACACAGCTCATATCTCAATGTCATACCACCATAAAACTCCTCACAATGAGACACTGAAGCTGTGTTTTGCTTTAGATCAGAGCAGAAAAAAATAGACAAGGTTTAACCTCATGTTTTATATGCAGAAAGGAGTTTTGATGCTTAACTATACACACATTAAGCTCCTGGGACACTTTTATAAAATATGGCGGCCACAAGTCATACTTAAGTTTTAATTTGAACTCACAGAGGTGAAGTGTGAGAAAATACATTTATACAAGTTTAAAGTACTTTGACTTTTTACCATTTTATTCTACTTTCTTACTTTATTTCAGGAGGAGATAATTAACTTTTTACTCCACTACATTTAGGGCTTTAGTCAGTGGTAAATAAAATAAACTCCGCAATGTTGCTTCAAGAAGTTTAACTTAGCTCAAACTCATCCATCTTCAACATTAAAATACTGATAACATGTCGGTGCATCAGTATAGTTTGGTAAGATAATATTCATACTTTAACAATCCTAAATAATGAGTACTTTTATGAAACTTTTGGTAGACTTTGCTTATATTATTTATGTACTTTAATTAAAATCCTGAAAACATGAGCATTTTTATAGAGTTGTGTTACTACTTTTGCTAGTTTATGATTAAAATATTTCCTCCACCACTGCCTGCATCACAGGCAAAATGAAAATCTCAATGAAAGTTTTGTGTCTTTGTGGTGAACAGCTGCACAGCCGTCAAAGAAGTATGAAGTTAAACTGAAGTGTTTTATGTGCAAATTTATTGTTTTATCTGTATATCTTTATATCTTTAATATCCTTTCTGTGCCAAATGCCTTTTATTTTTGCTGATATACTGCAGTGTGCAACAGGCAAGCAAACACAACTGATGTTTTCTTGCAGGATTTCATGACTGCAGCTTTCTTTGCACGCTTAGTTGCTTCAGGAAAAGTCACAGCTTGATATTTTGATAAAAACAAATCCCAAAAAGTGAGCTGAAAAATGAACCTCAGCTGCAGATACTGAACGAACGAGAGCTGACGAGGAGTTTCAAGCTTCTGGTGAGAGCCTCATTTGGGAAGGATGGGCTGGAGAGCTATTAGAGAGCAGCTTCTTTCTCCTCTCGGGCCATGACTATGAAAAGAGGACTCGCAGGGACAATGGGTCCGCGTATTCCTTGTCTGGCTCCAATACACAAGGAGGACACGCTGACGTCCCTGCAGAAACACAGCAGCTCTGGACGAGAGGATACAGAGGTTTCACTCCTGATATCATGACTGAAAAGTGACAGTTTGTGGGCAAAATATTGACTGAACATGATAAAAACATCCAACTCGTCAGTCTTTCCCACTTGGTGTGATGATAAGGGTTGAAACTAACTGTAACTGTAGTGTTTGTTCATTATTTAGCCAATATAATGTCAAAAAATGCCCTCATAGTCACATTCAATAAACTTAACTTTAACTTTAAGGATTTATTTGATATCATAATAGCTGATGATTAATTTATTCTCATCAAAAAATAAATGAAAATTAAGCAGAAATCCACAACAGGGTGAATTTAAGTATCATATTCAGTCTGACAGGCTTGAAAACTTCTTTATAAACTTGAGATATTTCCACTTGTTTTCAATATTTTCACTTATTTAAACCTGCCTGTGTTGTGTGATATAATTTATTCACTCATTTGAAATGTATTCCAGTTTGTCAGACTGAGAAATATCTGAAGTTTTGCCACTAAACTTAAAAAAACGACCCTAAATGTGAATGAAATGACTTTGAGCCATGGGGTGGGTGGTCCGGCCGTGAAGGCATCACAAGAGGAGCATCCTCATTGATGAGGGCAGGTCGAGAGAGTCTGTGTTTGCCTTCTTCATTAGACATTCTAGTGTCAGAGAAAGAGGATAAATAAAACTCTGAGAGGTCAAAGAGACCTGCGCCCTTTAAATGTGTTTTAACAGGTTACTTAACGCCCTGCAGAAAAAAAGGCACCGCCACCTCCAAATGATGGAAATGAGCCCGCAGAGTTTGCAGAGCTGGCAATAATCCAAGTTGAAAGAGAAGATGTCTTTGTCCTCTGGTGGTGTAAGAAAGCAAATCACTTCCTTTAAAGAGGCCGCTTCATCTCAAATCTGACGAGAAACAGATAAAACAAAGCAGTTTGGAGGATTTTATTTCCTGCGCAGGGTGCATTTCAGAATAAAGGTCTTCTTTTTTTCCTCCAAGTGCGTTAATGCACTCTGAGAGGCCTAAAAGGGTGTTTTAGTGCGATGTTTTGCATTGATACACAATAAATAAACCCAGCGTCAGATTTAAGGATTTAAACCAACTTGGATTGTTTCAGGAATCAGAGCAGCAGAGGCCTTTCCCAGTCAGATTCAAAGGATCAACCTTGTGGATTAACGCAGCGGCTGAGATTAGCCGGGTTGCAGTTTGCTTAAACCAGCAGCACCACTCTGTCATCACACCAGGCCTGCTGGATCTGACGCCTCTATTACGCGGGGGACACTTATTCAATTTCAAGAGCCACACCGCTGCTGTTAAAAGAGACACTTTGTAAACGGGGCGCATTGATTTGATACAGGAAAAAGATTATGAACTGTTTACATACAGGAGGGATCCTTGGGTTACAAGTGACTGAGAAAAAGCTTAAATTAAAGCTTGGATATTCCTAAAGTGGAACACTTGGATTTAAAAAAGGATCTAAAGGATAAATCAGCACAGTGGTTTCTCTGTTAGCTGTGCAGCTTGATGTCTGTCTCCAATTGTGAAGCGACTTGTTAAAGCATCTGTCGGCCAGCCAGGACTTAAAAGGCTCCAAATAAGATGATTTGGTAACATCAAGGCTTTCCCAGCGGTAATGATTACATTTGGACTTAAGATCCATGCAAGAATTTGTAGCCCAGTAAATCTCCCGAGTTCCCTGCCCCCACCGCTCTTCAAAAGCCTTGTCATTCAAAGGGTTAGGATGTTTGACAATCCCAGCTTGTACTACTCTACCAATTAATTGGATACGTTGTCGGGATGTTCGTTTCTCTCATCTGCTACTTAGAAAGACAAAGGGTCGATGGGGGGCTGTTGACACCTCCGTGTCCGGCCGGGCTATAAATGAGGACTCTGCTCAAGGAGGAGCAGCATTCACGTCCCTGCCTGCACTTGGAGCAACAACTTCTCCTGCAAAGACCTTCGAGATTTTATTTTTTTCCCTCTTTTTTAAAGACAAAACAGCTGCCAGAATGCAGGTACCTAACAGAGCAGTCGGAGTTTACGGATACTCCGTGCGTAATTACGCACCGGCATCGCTGTACCCGCAGTATCAAGGGAGCCAGTGCGCGTCTTCAACCAAGCCCCCCAGTGGGAAATCTTTCACTATCGACGCTCTGCTCGCCAAGCCGGAGGACACAAGCGGCTGCAGGGCGAGTCCCCCTCAGTGCGGAGAGAAGTACCAACCGGCGGCGGCAGCCCCGGTTCTGTCTCTGTCCGGACATGTGGGCTTACCGATACCTGCAGCAGCACCTTACGTCTACTCAGCGAACATGTTGCACTCAGCGGTCCACACACAGCCTGGATATTCAGTCTACTGCTGCCCCCCTTTCACCTACCAGTCGTCGTGCCGTGGCGCATTTTACGCACAAGGTAAATGGAGTGTTTTTTTGTTTTACTTTCTGGAGCTATCAGACGAAAAATGGGTCTGAATGTCAAATCATGTTCATGTGGCAGTGCGATTAAATGTGTCATCTCTTTTTTGTATCTGCAGCTTCAATGTCCAAAGTCAACGCGGGGCTGCACTCCTTCAAAACCAAAGGTGGGAAGTCGAAGCGGATGCGCACCAGCTTCACCAGCGAGCAGCTCTCCCGGCTGGAGAAGGAGTTCGCCCGGCAGCAGTACATGGTGGGGTCGGAGAGGTTTCTCCTGGCCTCGGCTCTGCAGCTCACAGAAGCTCAGGTAAGAAAAGCAGACAGTGGAAATCAGAAAATTGTGCTTCTAAAGAAACATATTTTCATATTTCTTTTTGAACACTACATTATTTCTAACATGCATCTTCTTCGTGTCTCCAGGTCAAAGTCTGGTTCCAGAACAGGCGCATCAAGTGGCGCAAACAGAGTCTGGAGCAGCAGCAGGCCAAGCTGGCCAAACTGGGTCTGGCTGCTCCCCCGAAAAGTCCCGGATCTCAAGGCCAAGGAGATGAGGATGAGGAGTTCTCCGACCTGGACGTGGACATCGACGTGTCTGATGACTCCACTGACCACTGCTGATCAAACACCGAAAGCCCCGAAAAGACTTTTCTGTACATACTGCCGAGAATAGAGGCCTGCGTCTCTCCAGCTATGATTATTTAATAGATGTATAGTTTATTTAATTTTCTACATTTATTGCTCTTTGATGAGTTCACTTCACATGTTCAGTTTTTTGTATATTTGAGTGAAATATTCAGAAATATATTTTATGACATGAACTACATCCTTGTCCAGCTCTTTCCTTTTTATCTATCCAAGTGTTCATTTTCCTTTGCATGAAACAACAAGAAAACTACATTTATTATTATTTGCACATGATCAACCGACAAATCCTAACGATGGAGACCTTTTTTTAAAATCAGTGCCTGGGACTTAAGTCAGAGCAGTTTATCGTGATTTTTCTCTCTAAATTTCTCTAAAACAGTCCTGAAAAAGCAGATTATCTTAGTTTTTAATAGATTATTTCCTCATTATAACCTGTGGCTCATTTATTCAGTCTCTTCCATGTTTAGTGGAAATGTTAAAGAGCTGAGGTCACATCTTTCAGGGGCTTAAAAACAGATAAAGCTCAGGTTTACAGTGAACATCAGAGGCATTTTGTCCAGTTAACAGTTAATAATGCCGGACTGGATTTAGTCAAATACATCAGATTTTTAAGCATTTATTAGGAAAACACTTCACAAATCAAAGTAATTATCAAAAGTGAAGCAAAAGCTGAAAATGTAAAGAGATTCTGCTCACTGAGAAACAAGATGAGACTTTTCTCAACCACATTTGAATGATAATAATTGACTGTTTGCCTCTTTGTGCACATGAGGGTTTGTTAATCCTCACATTAGCATCATACACTGATGTCTCTTCTCTCTAATCTAATGTGTCCCAATCAAATCATCGTCCTGCCCTCTGACCTCCCCTTATTGCCTCTCGGTCTGGAGACGATGCAGACATGGTCAGAAGTTTCCTCACGGGTTTTGATCTCGGCCCGTTTATGCTTGAAGTCTGGGCCGGACTCGGGTTCCCCTCTGATTTAAGCTGAGCAAATAAATCAGCAGCTCTGTGGATTAGCTGGGATATCTGTAACCCGGGGGTGGTAGGGGTCAGTCTGTCTCGGGGGCTACAGAGCTGGGTCTCACTGTTTAATCTCTTTAAACGGTCAATACGCCTGTTCTCACTGCTTCGCGATGGAAAGGGCTCCCACACGCCCACCCACCGCCCGGCAGGTGTCCTGTCTCTGCTCCCAGGTTCGAAAAAAGGGGGACTCACGCTGTCCGCTGAAGCTCGCCTGGCAGACATGAGGGATGAAACGGGAGAGAAGACAGCGTGCAGAAAGGATTGGGATGCAGCAAACGAGTCCATCAGAGCAGCTAATTGGGGTGGTCGACCTGAAAGTACCGTCCTGTGGATACCTCGGCCACGTGAGACAAAGAAAGCTGACAGGAGCGCAGAGGTTTCCTTTAATTAATCCTTACAGGTTGTTACGTTGGATATTTAGTCTGGAGCAGCAGCAGGCCAAGCTGAGAGTTAACAGAGCAGCTGAAAATGAATCAAGATGTGAATGAAGATGTGATGCAAAAAGGTTGGAAGATGGTCAGTAAGAAAATGTTTAGTTTCTGCTGAAGGTGATAATTAAAATGGAAGTACTGACTCTCCAAATAGGACAGTCTCTTTTTTTCTTAACATAGATAAAGAAAGTGGGTCTTTACTTGTTCTTGCTCAACTGTTTTGCATGCTCTTAACTGGGAAATATGTTTATAATTTAGCCAACAATGTGCATTTTACACATGTCTATATTTTACAAAACAACACTCACTTGTTGAATGTAGAATAAATGAAAGTTCCCAGGACAAATTGTGACATGTGCTTTATTTAATATCTGTCCATCTGATGTAACAGAATCAAATCAGATATCTGTGTTTGGCATTTTACACCTTAATTTCACTGTTTCTTTGGTTTCTGCTCTCTGTCTTTGTAAGGTAGTTGATTGCACATAACAAAGTTTAGTATTCATTCATTAAATATATAAAAATAAATAAAGTAGACGATTCAAATCAACTTTTTGAGAGGTAAACTCCCACAAAATGGTTCCATCGACCACCATCCTCTTTCTTTTGCTCTATAAAAAATTACTTTCAGAATAAGGTTCTCGTTTTCCAAGTACAGCATCTGTGTGCAGCAGCTGTGAGACCAACTGGGCACTCGACTCCAAACTAAATCAGAAAAGAAACTGAGAAGAAAGATGAAACGCAAGCTGTGGAGCACAAAGTCACTTAAATCTCAGCTTGTTTGCAACTTAAATCAAAACTATTTGCAATGTTGGTTTATACTTTGCACTCATCATATAATTCACTTTCTTCTTTCATTGGAGACTGTTTTGACTGATAAAACTATTAAAAGAGATAATAAAACCACTAAAACTGCATGCATCAGAGGTGCTGTTGGAGGGAGACGCCGGCTGGTGACAGTATCAAAGAGAGAAGTTTAATAAACAGTAACAGAGCTGATCTCTTTCTCTTGCCCGCCGCCCCCCGCCTGCTCTCTCCTGGCGCCCCCGCTCGGCCTGATTAGGGCCGAAGCGCCCAGAGGGAGCAGAATTTGTGTAAAAACCCCGGAGAGCCGTTTCTGATGTGATCAGCCGGGAATCCCCCCTCCCCTCCTCCCGCCACAGCTCGACGTAATCCCATTGAGGGGAAAGAAAGAAGCAGTCAGAGGCCTGGGAAAACCTGGAGAGGCCTGAAGAGGAGGGGGTCACTGGGCTCGTCGTCCCAATTAGCACAGGGCACCTTCACGGCTGGAGACACGCCAACGCTGGCTGGGTTTTCTTAAGACTCTCTACAGGGTCTGAACCGAAGCTCCTTATGAAAGACAACAGTTACATCTTCACTCGCCTCTTGACTCGCAGATCTTACTCCTTTCTGCACTTTACACTCTTTTTCCTGCTGGCAGAGACAATGCCGAAGAGAATAGGGCTTATGTTTGCAGTCTAGTTTGACAATATTGTGTTTCTTCTTTGGCTTAAACTGTATTTTCAAGAGTTGAAACAAAGAGTCAGGTAGTTGGAAATTAATCCGCAGCCATTTTTAATCATTCAGTTAATCATTCAAGTCCATTTTTGGAGAGGAAAGACAAAAAAAACTTCATCCTCTCAAATGTGAGGTTTGAATTTCAAGCCTTTCTTTATCTTATATGATCGTGAACTGTTGGTCGAGCCAGACAAGCCATCTGAAGACATCATAACAAAAGTGGTGTTTACAATTTCCTGACATTTTATAGATTACAGAATCCATCAGATTAATTGATAATGTGTGTATGTTGTCTCTCAGTTGTGCTGCACTTTTGTCCAACGTCCCCTTAAGAAAGAAACACTCTGATCTCAGGAGATTATACCGCTGAAACTGATAAAACTAAATAAATGACAAGTTCTTTTAGAGAAATCATCCAGCAGTGACAAGTGGATTTAAACTCTGACCCGCCAATTAACTATAAATTTAACTGTAGTTATAGTTATTATGCCTAAAAACCTCAAGATCTCATATTAAATAAAAACATGGCACATTATTGAAAGTCTGAATAGAAATATTTAACATTATTTTGGTTATACTCATAAAACAGGCAGCTCACAGACTAACAAACTGAGAGAAAAAATGTTTAAATACATAAACTATTAAATATAAATTGTAAAAGGATCCAATCAAAGTGCTTGTTTTATCCAACCAACAGTACGAAATCCAAAGATGTTCAGTTTTCTGTCAGATATGACAAAGCAAAGCAACAAATCCTCATATGTGAGAAGCCTAAACCAGCGTATGTTTGGCATTATTTCTTTAAAACTAACTAAACCTGATCAGATCTATTTTTTTCTATGTTATAGACTCTTTAAATTAGATTTTATGAGGATGTGTTCATCTTTTTTGTTATCAGTCCTTGGAGATTAATCTATTAAACAAATGTACATGAATGATGAAAAGATTTCTCCTCCATAAATCTTAATACTGTTGCTCACAGGATCAGAAGGTGTGAAAGTTCTCATGGAGAGCAAAAAACCTGCAGATCCAAGAGGGGAGAGCATTTCATTTGACCAACGCGGGTTTTAGTGTAGGCGATTGTAAAAAAAAATCCTCCTTTGCATTTTATTTGCAAAGTCGAGGGGCCCTCAACTCCATCTAATAGTCATTAGCTTTCATTACAAGCGTTTGAAGTGGAGGCTGCCCTTTGTCTCGCTGTGAAAGACGCACAATGGCCTCTGACACGGGCACCGACGAGAGGCCCGAACCTTGGAGAGCTGGGACTCTTTTTTTCTCTCCAGAGGAAGCAGCAGTTCCTGTTCACGTCGTGTTCAGCGACAGAAAACACAGTGAAGGGAGTTTAAGGACAAATAGAAAAGAAGTTTAAGAGATTAAGAGCAGGTCATCATAAAATTGGTTGTTTCCGAGTGACGCGTAATTTATCCAACGTGCGTCCTTTACGCACAAGTCACTCCATGAATAAAGCGGAATAAAGAGAAATAAAGATGATCATATTGGAGCCAGAACTAAAGTTTGATATTATACTCAGCAGCAGACACACCTATTATATTGTTTAGTTATTTTATATCCTAATAAATCACTGCAAATTTAATTTCTGGTACGTTTTTAATTCTGATTATATTTACAGTATCTCCAAAATGTTCCCACACCCCTCAAATGAGAAACTGTGTATGTAGTTTGGCTGTATTTACATTATATACTGTTTTAAGGGCTCAGGTTTGTCCTGAAATGGTTCAAATTGACTTTTCCATTCGTACATCAGCACATCAGGTTAATTAGACACAGACGAGATGTGAAAAACAAAGCAGATAAAGCTAATCAGACTGAGATAAATACTTTTTTTTCTTGATTTGAAGGTGTATTTTTCTCCAGGTCTTGTTAGGAGTGGGGTGTTTGTTTATGCCGAGGGGGTCGGCCGGTGGAGGGGCGGGGCTCCGCACAGGTGGCTAAACGACCGCACTTCTCAGGCAGGTGACACAAACGCGGAGATGTGCTACTTTTCCCATCTCGTTATAACGGGGTGAAATTTTCCAAGTATTTAAGTGGGGACAGATTAGCTGAGCACACAACGCTAATGCGAAACAAAATGGCCAATTAGTTTATTAATGAAGGCGGAGAGGTGAGAGAGAGCTTCAGATGGAGGATTTAATCCACACCAGGAGGAAGAGCAGAAGACAGAGAGCAGATTTAAAACATGAAGAGTGATACTGATGATTAATGTCCAATAATTTAACAAATAAAAAGGAGTGGAATCCTTAAAAAATACCAAATTAAAACATTTTTGGGGGACTGTATTATAAAGGAATGCTTTTTTAGATATTTTTATCTTTATTTATTAAAATAAATTGGGATTATTTGTCATTTGTGCCTTTATTTCTGCTTCAGTCTTTGTTATTTTAGATTAATATGATGGTTTGTTTAAGCATATATAATCCCAGTTCAAGTATCAGAGGGGATTAAGTCTCTTCTAAATGTGGTTGATCACTTAAAAATAATGTTTGTCTGCAGGAAAACATCACTAACTACTATCTGGTGTCACACTGCACTACTACGCACCTTTAACATTACAAACACAGTATTTTAGTTGTTTTGGTTTCATTTTTAAAGTTTAAGGTTGAACCCAGGTATTTTCTTGTTGAGGTCACGAGTCATTTTACTGTTAGGAGTAAAAAAAATAATATTATGTTCATAATAAGTCTTGTATTAAGTTCTCAGCTTTGTACTAGCATATAATAAAAGTAATAATCTTAATTTTCCACTGAAAAAACTGGAAGTGGGGCCTTCTGGATTGGGAGCTAAACTGAAACCCAACAAAGGTCAAAGGCTCCAGCTGACCTCTGCAGGAAAGTTTAAATCCAATAAAACATGTTGTGCCTCAGTTCAACCACAGGATGGCAGCATTGTTTTAAAAAACTAAAACATCACCATTATTGGACTGAGAGTGATCTTTGGAGGTACAAGGACAGATTATATTGTGAGATACAAAAACAGAAAGAAGATCAGGAAAAATAAAGATAACGAGATAATTTTTCTACATTTTTCCCCCTAAATGTAAAGTTTTTTTTTTAAAAAGTTACTTTACTTTTTAAAGTGACTTGAGACATTCATGTGAAGTTAAAATGAACTGAAGGATTACTGTGTGTTTTCTATCATCATCACTATAAGTAACAGTCATTAACAGTGATTTAAAGATGACAGCGAAACAATCATTATCATCTGAATAATAATGTGAGTATTATTTAGATTTAAAAATTTTGAAACAGTAATAAAGTACAGTATAAGTATAATTTTGGCAAAAATCGTAGTTGTCTCAATTAATCATCAGCTGAAACTCCATAATAAAATAATGTGCAAACACAGGCCACTAGAGGGCAGCATTTTTATTAAACTGAATCTGAGTTTTTCTTCTTGTTTTTCTTTTGCCCCCTCAAAAAAACAACCTTGTAGATATTTGAAACTGACAATTAGTCAAATTTGAACAGTATTTTTTTTTAAATGTGCCAAAATCCTGGATGCTGTGACTGAGAAGTTATATTGATTAGATGAAACTTAAATGATCAGAAAATCTGGTTAACCCCAAATAACAATAATTGTTGGTGAGTTTGTGTTACAGTAATTTGTATTTTATATTATATAAATACATATTTTCCCAATTTGCTAGAAGGCAGGTTGGCAGAAATCTTATATTTTTGTTCACTTAATCGAGTTTTAATGGTCTCAGTGTTTTATTTGTTTTTATATTTTTACCCAGGACTCTCTAAAAGACAGTATTCATACTGAGTGAGTCGTCCTGGTGAAATAAAGTGATTTTACTTTACAGTTTTTATATTTCCTACAACGTCCAAAGATGCAGTATAAAGTATGTAGAGAGTAAATGACTGTTTTTGTCGAAATCTAACTGTTTTAAATGTCACTAGTTGTTAGAAAACTTGTGCCTACCTGCCTGCTCTGTTCTCAGTTGATCTCTGAGGATGATGACACTGATTTTATGAGCAAACATGCAACAGTTTGGGGGTAAATAAACACTTCAGAACAAGTTCATTAAAGGCTTCATTCATTTGTATTTCACCTTGAAATCACAGCACTGTGCTGAGGAAGGAGTCCTGTTTAATCCCAAACTTGCTCTTTATCATCTTCTGCGTTAACTATTCCCTCTTAGTTGACTTAATTGGCCAATGTGTAACATGCAACATATAAACTCTCTCTCTCTCTCTTGCTGCAGTCATAATTAATACATAATCTGATGACATTATAACATCCAGTGGTCACCCTGCAATTGTTCACCCTGTTTCATTTAAGATATTTAATGAAGTTTAAGGTCACAGTTGCACACTAATTACATCAAAAAGCATCTGAGGAATATGACAAATTTCACTAAAAGACATTTTCTATCAAAGATTGCTCAGTTTCTCAGATGAAGATCACTTTGTTGAGCCTCGGGGGGAAGAAAGCTGCTCTGCTTTGTTTTTCTTCATGCAGGAGGGTTTTTTTGGCCACCTATTAACCAGCCGCTCAGGGTCAGTGAGTAAAGGCCTGCAGGGTTTCATCATTAAACTCAACTGAGTGTTTCTAGAGCTGCTCGGTCAGCCTTCAAGTTCCTGCTGCCGCACACTGAGTGAAAAAAATAAGATGGTTTAAATATAAAATCCTGCAAAAGATGTGACCGAGTCTTCTCTTTACTTTTTCCCCACAAACACGGTGAATCATTATGAGCTGTGATTTCTTCTACACTGTCCTGCATATGCTCACTTTTAATATTTATACGGTGACCTTATAGGAAATATATCTCCATGTTAAAGGGAAAAAGCAGATTAAATGTGAATATTTGTCCCCTGAAGCAGAATAACTCACATAAAAGGAGCATTTTTAATAAAAAGGATTTATGGGCAGTTTTATTCAATAGATGCTCTTTGAGTCATGCAAAGGTGGATGGATATTTCCAAGAAGTCCAGCCCAGTAACTAAATAGAGATTTTTATCTTTCCACATAATCCTTGCAATGATTAAAAAAAAAAAAAAAAAACTACACAGAGGAAATAAGCTAAGGAGGCTTTCCCAGAAGCTTCCTGCCGTCTTTAGGAGAGTTTAGCTCTAAACGCCTAATCAACAACTTGTTTTACTTCATCATTTCCATCGGTAATGATTTTCTAATGCAACCTTCCGAGCAAACGAGCGTATTAAAACGGATAATGATTAACGTGGTTGGTTAGTGCGCCGCGGAGGGATGAATCAGCCGCAGCTCGTAGCGCAGAGCCGGGCTGCGGATCTGCTGCAGGACCGCAGGGAGGACGCACCGAGACAATAAAAAAGAAATGGACAAGAGTCGAGTCTTTCTTTCTCCATATTTGAAGTGATGCGTCTTATTCAGTCCGTTTCCCAACATTTAAACTCTGAAATATCATAGACTATTTCCCATCATTCATTTCATTCTAATTGATGCATAAGAGAAGTTTTATTCTGTCCTATAATATCATAATCTGAAATAAAATTAAATCTCATCATCCAAAAACACTATTAGCACTGTATTAATATCACTGCTATCATGCTGGTGTTAATTTATGGTGCATAAATTATCAGGCAGACTAGAAATAGTGACAAAGGATTTTTTTTCGGAGAAGATCGTTAAATTAAACATGTATTGTATTTTAAGAAGTTAATTTAAGAAATTAGAGTTGGAAATATCAATAAAAAATACCACTTGTTTTTTTTAATAGAAGAAACAGTGTTTGTGGGTGTATGGATGATAAAATAGAAATTATATTGGCGTGTTTAGCTGCACCATAATTTGATTAAATGTTGTTTTCGTGCGTTAACACTAAAAGCAAATAATAAATGAGACACAAACCAACAGGTTAAACTACAGGCTGTGTTTTAAAGTGTTTCTGATGCTGCATCATGGAAACACATCCAAAATTATTTCATGAGAACCTTTTTGTTCACACGCAGGCCTCCCTCAGTGTTTTAACATCTTCTGCAGACTTCCCGGATGAGTGAACCTGCACTTAAGCAAGCCCCCCTCCTCCTCCTCCTCCTCCCACAGAAAGACATATTAAGGCTGAATAAGACGCACAATGAGCCATTAATTGGAGCGCACATGTTTTCCTCAGTTTTCCTGACTGTAACTACAGCCGGCCCGGTGCTGTGTGATCCACGGAGCAGGTACTTGAGGAGACCCATTGGCAGGTGCTCTGCTCCAATCAGCTTCCTCTCCGGGCGCCGCGTCAGAGCGCACTGAGGCTCCGCGGCGCGTCCAGCCGGCGCGCACTCGTACCCAGAAACCGTCAGAGAGCGCACATGGATCGGGCCAATTTGCAGCACTGTTGAGTTCTGGAGCAGCAGCATCCACCCCCACCTCCTCATCTCATCCTCCTGCACCCCCCTCCCCCCTTCACTAAAACACCCCTCCATCTTTGGTCATGACGCATCTCTGAGAGGGGAGGTTTAGGAAGGAGGAAAAGCGCGATCACTTTTGTTGTGGTGCTGGTTTCCATTCCCCACCAGGAGACCATGTTTTCGTCCGCGGGCAAGCGCTGCTTCACGATCGAGTCTCTGGTGGCCAAAGAGAGCCCCCTGACCGCCGAGGAGCCCCTCCGCCCGACGGCCCTCAGCTACTCCAACCCGGGCACGGATGCCTTAATGAACGGCTACCAGGCTCCGCAGGTCCGGCCCCTGTACCAGACCCCGGACCTGGTGTTCCCGGAGACGGTGAGCCACCCCTCCCTCACCGTGGCCCCTCACCAGCTCGGGGGCTCCCACCTGCAGCATCCGCACTTCTTCGGGACGCAACACCGAGACCCGCTCAACTTTTACCCCTGGGTGCTCCGGAACAGGTTTTTCGGACACAGATTTCAAGGCAAGTGAAGCAAAATATCATAATAATCCTAATTATATGGAGTTAAAATATTTTTTAGCTCACTTACAAAATAAAAGCTTTTTTACGCACGAATTATCAGCCTAAAAGAGCAGGCTATTCTTCACATTAAAAGCTGGATAAATAGATTTAACAGATTCACAAAATCCACAAGGTGTGTTTGCATAATTCAAAACACACTAACTTTATGTCACAAAAAGCTTCATATCTGCTTTTGAGGGTGTTTTAATGAGATAGCAGACACTTGCAGATGTTTTTTTTCCACTGTCTTTACTTGGCTGGGTGAATAAATACATGTCAGATATCAGCACACACACACAGGAGGCCTCCGTGTTTTGCAGCTCTCAACATTTCCACTCCGGTTCGCCCTGCAGCGACTCTCAGAGAGCCGCAGTCAGGACGAGATAAGCGCTGATGTTTTATTTCCCACACAAGAAAAGTCGCCCTGGGTCAGGCTGCAGTGATTTTTTTCATTTCATTCTCACAAGGAAAAGAAAAGGTGATAAAATGCAGGATAATAATATCAGCATAATGGGAACAGAGAAGGGGGAAAAAAGGTGCAAAGGATTTGAAGACAGCCTGCAGTGATTTATTAACCAGACAATAAACGCATCTCCTGTTATGATGCGTTTGTACTGTATGAGACAACGTGCACTTTTATTTTTTATTTGGCTTTTTATTCAACCCTGAAGCTCTGAGCAGGAAATGTATTTTACAAAAAAGAGAGAATGAATAAAAATCCCATCATTAATTACAATAAACCAATAAATCTGTTTTCACACTGCAGTTTGATGTATCCTAATTATAATACAGCTGAGGTCATTCATATCCAGTTGTGCTTATTGTATAAAAAATAACAAATTTTAAATAATAAAAAAAAAATTTAATGATAATATGAAAATAAAATATCACTATCAACAGAAAGAAAACTAGTTCGTTATGTTGTAAAATCAGAGAGACAGCAGCCGTTTAACACTAAATAAATGATTACAGGGTGTTAAATGTGGTGCAGCAGATTTTTTATTTACCTCTATCATACAGTTTATTTATGAATGATCAGCCTGAAAGCGGAAGTAAAGAACAGGCTCATAATAAATGCTGGATAAATAAATTTACATCAGAATATTTCAGTATATGGAGTATTTTAGGGTGAAAGATCATTAAGTTGTCAGTTAATCAACAATTATTCACATTATTCATTCTCGCTATTTTTAAATAATTAATAATTTGCTTTATTTCGAAGTAAATTCAGTCATAGAATTTAATAGTTCATCCGACTGTGTGTAGCTTTATTAAAGTCTTTCTGTCATATATCTGATGTCCATTTTAACCAAAACCAGGACCGTGTTGTGCGCCGTTTATTTGGCTTTATTACTCTAATCGGTCACTTTATAAAACATCAACTTAACAACTTGAAAACTTATATAAGTTATATTAAAAATATAAACTATACATGGGTCTACAAAATGTTTTACCAGGCTTGAAAAGGTAATATTTGAAATATACTGAAATAATTGCAAAGGTTTTCCGTCTTCATATTGCACGTCTCCAGAAGGATTTATAGGATCTCTGTGTTTAAAGAACCTCATTAAACTGTGTGATTTTGCAGTAAACCTGATACGAAAAGAAAATTAACTTTTGATGGAGACACGCTGCTTCTTAAAAGTCAGTTCAGGTATTAAAAATGAGAATTTGGCAAAAGGCAGTTTTTATAATAATACTAAAATATGGAATACACTTATTTACCATCAAATATGTCATTTCTGGTTAATAGTACATTGTTATTATTATTATTATTATTATTATTATTATTATTTATCATTGCTATTATTATTATTATGCAGTTAACTACGAATACGGACATAATCACAGCAACAACAACCACAATAATAATAATAATAATAATGATAATGATAATAATAATAATAATAATAATAGATTCATAGTTGTCTGGACCCTTCTTCCATCACCATCAGATTGACTTACAGTAAACTGTTTATATCTTTATATAAGCTCCATGTTGTCCGGTAAACTTTCCTCCCGCCGGTCTCACCTGACTGAGGCTCACCTGGTTCTTCTCCTCCAGGTAACGATGTGTCCCAGGACAGCCTGCTCCTCCACGGGCCCTTCGCCAGGAAACCCAAACGCATCCGGACCGCCTTTTCTCCGTCGCAGCTGCTGCGGCTGGAGAGAGCCTTCGAGAAGAATCACTACGTGGTGGGCGCGGAGAGGAAGCAGCTGGCCAACAGCCTGAGTCTGTCCGAAACGCAGGTGAGCTCGCGGCGTTTGGGTTCTGTAAAGAACACTAAGAGTTCGAAGAGAAGCAGCGGTTCCACAGTAAAGCTCTGACACCAGTTTCATTGTTGCTTCTTTTCTCCTTTAAACTTCGTTCTCTGAGCGGCGTTTCTATGGAGACGGCGTTCCATTCTGCTGCGTTCTAGAACGTTTGTGTTCTGTCTGCGGTCAAATGTCGCGATAACTTAAAAAAGTCACATTTTTAACAATAAAACCGAAACGGCGGGAATGTTTCCACCGCAGGAAGATTTTTTTTTTTCATTTTATGCAGCACAGGAGAACGATTAAATGTTCATGTATCTGATGGAATCAAACTGGTGGCATAATTTAACTAAAACATATAAATATAATAATATATATAAAAGATATATTTAGCTTAGTATGCATATATATAAAAATGTTACACTATTCGAAAAACAGAGCAAGAAATTGTACGCTGGATGGAAATATCACTAACATTGAGCCTAAAAAAGATTAACCTCAGAGTTTACTGTAATGTAATCATCATCAATAATAATAATAATAATAATAATAATGATAATAATCACTTCAATTTAAAGCAGCAAAATATAAATGGCAGCTTGATTAAAGTAAATGATTTTCATTTTACTGTATGTTCTGAGCTGTTAATATCTGTAGCGCCAGTTTTAAATAGACCACAGTGGTTTAAATCACACGTTAGTGGTTAGTTACGAATACTAATCATCTGAATAGAGGTTATAATGCTGCAAAATATGAGAGGCTAATACAATGTTAATGAAATGCAAATGAAAAGTGTGAAATCATTTTGCATTAGCTTTGATAAGAGCCCACAGTTTGCGACAGAGTACTGAGAATTGCTGCTAATGTAGTTGTTGACGGCTGTTGTATTGTATAATTCTAATATTTATATTTATATATAGTGCAGTTCAAATGAAATAACCCCTTCTCCAGCTACATGACACACGGCTGCAGCTCAGTCACTTAAAGCCTCTTAAAGGTGTTTAATTCATGCATGCTGTAGGATAAAAGAGTGTAGATATTATCGATGGTTATGTTTAATGAGTCCACATTATCTGGGTGACAATTAGGCCTAATAGGCAATATAAAGAGAAATTTCCTGACTCAGCAATATGGATGAACGCTGCTTGCCAGTTTAGGTTTAGTCAATAGGAGATTTGCAATTAAGCACAAGATGCATTATACAAATTTTAATGACAGTGCATTACATATTAATAAAACACTACATTTTTTTTACTTTGTCTTGGCATAAAATCAACATTTAATTTCTTACCCAGCTGAAACATAACATGGCTGATCTCTGAGCGAAACATCTGCACTGATCACTGAGGTTATGAAACCGGCATTATTACTCAATTTCACCTTCAGCAGGTAAAATGAGCATCAAGCTTTGAGTAATCATAGATGTCACCGTAAAATGCTGGTATTAGCTGGAATTAGCCCGAAGCCTCGTAAAAGTCAAGACGTAAGAGAGGAGGGAACTAATATTAGTGCGAGCGTTGCTATTTAAAAAATGCACCCTGGTGTATGTTAGTCGGCCGAGCTCATGTTCCAAGGTCAGACTGTTCAGTCAGGAAGCTGTTTAGCTCACTGACACTTCCTGTGCATTAATGCCACGCTCGGTTATGAATGCAGAGAGAAGCTATTGTTGAATCCTTTTACATGGACGAACTCGGAGAGCATTTCACAAAGGAGGTGTAGGAGGAGAAAATTAGTATAAACCAGCGGGGGATCAGAAGGGGAGAGAAGGACTGTGATTGGTGGATTAAGGCTGTTATAAAAATGTGGTTGATTCATTAGTTGGTGTTTTATCGTGATGGTAGGAAGTGAAGTAACCACTAAAGCCTACACTGATTTCCAAGAGGTGAATGTGATATTTTTTTGGAGTAAATAAGAACTGTATATATTATTTTCCTGTTAAAAACTGAATAGAAACTGTTGCATGGAGTGTGAAAGTCTTTTTTTTAATTTTAATATGATTTTAAGTTTCCGCAATACCAACAGGCTATTTAACTTGCCATAGTAGAACAATATAATATTTTGATATTCAGTTCTTTAAGTAATTTAAGTCATTTTTCATGCAGAAAGGCCAAACGATTTCTTGTTCCAGCTTCTCAAATTTGAAGATTTGCTACTTTTCATTGTTTTATAACATGATAAACTGAATATCATTGGGTTTTGGGTGGTTGGTTAGAGGGAAAATGCAAGAACTTTGAACTTTTGAAAATTGTGCATTTTTTGCAATTTTCTGCTATTTTATATACCAAGCGACTCAAACTAACTGAGAAAATACTCAGCAGGTGACCAGATAGTGACAAAAATAGTTAGTTTCAGGTAATATATATACAAAAAAAGCATTAATTATGGTTTGTCTGTTTCGTACTTTATTTAGTTGTGTTAGCATGCACAACACCGGGGCCTGTGAGCTAAAATAAATTTATGTTATTTGTGCAGTCAAACTGTCCACCTTGGGAATGTCCATCTTACATATTGCTTATATTTAAATCAACAAGATCCCTTTGGCCCCCTGACACTGTGCACCTCCATCATTAAACCCCTCTTCTGTCCTGCCCAGGTGAAG
Source organism: Scortum barcoo (assembly GCA_023238725.1). Classification (NCBI taxonomy): domain Eukaryota; kingdom Metazoa; phylum Chordata; class Actinopteri; order Centrarchiformes; family Terapontidae; genus Scortum; species Scortum barcoo. Next base: position 4,162,891 of record CM041539.1, read on the forward strand.
GTGTGGTTCCAGAACAGGCGGACCAAGTACAAGCGGCAGAAGCTGGAGGAGGAGGGACCAGACAGCCAGCAGAAGAAGAAAGGAAACCACCACATCAACAGATGGCGCATCGCCACCAAGCAGGCCAGCTCCGAGGACATAGACGTGACTTCAGAGGACTAAAACCGGCATCCAACCTGCCGACAATGCTGCCCTTAAAGCCTGCGTCCCCTTCTGACGCATCAGAGGACCAACACTATTTATTATGTAATATTATTAAGTATAATTAGACACATTAGAGGGCGACACAAGGACTAAATATGTGATCACTGTACATCTCTTCATTGAGGTGCTATATTCACTGACACTGGGAAAAAAAAACAAACATCTTATTTAATGACATCCATCCTGAATGTCTCTGGATGAGGAGAGATCCTTCCATTATTTAATGATCTTTGGCGTGCGACGACCAAAGACGAAGAGCAACAACGTCAACCTCTATCATAGTGTTTGTTTTGTTTTTGTTTTGTTTTTTTAAAAACTGTACATAGGCCACTTATAAAAGTTGTTTTTGAAAGACGCTATTTGTTTCATTAAAGCTGTTTTTACCACCTGCTTAGGTCATTAACACCTCATTGCTCACTCTGCCACCTGTGTACCGTGTTAATTTAAATTTGTCATCAACGACGAGAACATGTCGCACACTTTTAATCCGCCCAGCGAGGCGGAGAACGGGCTGGTGACCGGCCAGGAGAACAAAGCAGGAAAAGAACGAGCCTCTCTCCACTACGATCTTTATTTCCAGCGCTGTGTTATGCTTCCTAATGAAGATTTGTCCACAGAGAGGCGATTCACGAGCAGCTGTGCATGACTCTGGGACAGTTAAGAAGCTACAGAGACCTCCGGGGGTTAGGGGCGAGTTCTACAACATAATAAAAAGCAAGTTCACAGCTTCTTCTGCCATGCCACATTTGTCAGCGTAGGGTGATGGATGATGTGTCCATTTGTTGAATGTCTGCAGATACCATTAAGTGCTGTGTGAATGTGTGTGTGTAGTGTTAAACATATATAAGAACATACTTTTCAAGCAGAACGTGTAATTACAAGAAAGATGTTTTAGAAATAAAAACAAAAGCTATTTCTCCCATGAGAAACGTAATCCTTTCCTATAATTTCAGATGCTCATTTTGTCCACCGTGTCTTCAGGTTTTCCTTCCCACCAGCCTTTACAGCTGCACATTTCACTCATTAGTTCTTCCTCGCCGGTTAAAGGTGCTCGTGCAAATCAGTGTGAAACCGGCTGCTGCTGCAGTGTTTGATTGGAATGAAAACCTGCAGACATTCAGGCCTCCATCGCACATTAGCTACTGAACACATCGACTAAAGAAGAAGGATTTTACATTTTAAGGTTGTTTGTGTTTTAAACTGGAGATAAAAAATATCCCAACCACCAAAAAGTGAAAATTAGAGGAGAATTAGGAAAATTTAAATGGCATAAACATGTTTCCAACAACCCCTTTAGAGGTTTCTTTCAGGTTGGAAGCCATTGATCCCGGCTGAGGTGTCAGGAATGCTGCAGGACAGTTGCACAGGTGTCAGGTGTGTTACCTGTCAGCCGGTATGTCCTCTGAATTCCAGCAGAAGAGGGGGGGGGGGTGCACAGAAATAAATCCCATCCAGAGGGTGCAACCTCAAAAAAAACAGAAAGAGGGAAAGTAGTTACTATTGTGCGGCGGCCCTCTCACCAAAGCACCTCAGTAATCACCTGTCAAAAGAAACGGAAGGCATCTCCTCTTAATGACCCCGAGGCTTTAGACAAGAGCCCTGACGTCTGACCCCGATGTCTTGTTTTGTAAGCTAAGAAATGGAGAGGCAGCAGGGAACAAGGGGGGAGGCGGGGAAGTAAAATGCACTGTAGAAGTCTCACCTTTTTTTTTTTTTTTTAACAAAGGCACACAATACGTCAGACATCTGCAGCGACAAAAAGGGGCCACATGACTTGTTTTGAGTTTCCAGGACATCCTATACTCGCTGCAGGTGCAAATACATGTTAAAAGAGATTCAGGCATTCCTTATTGTCCAAATAAACACCATCAAAAGGGTGTATTTTAACTAGTCTGACACTCAAAAGCACCATCACCGCCTGCGGTTAAGGTCGATCTCATCTCGGTTAGGTAAAAGGTCAGCACGATTAACAGGAGCCACACCTCTCATTTGTCTGTTAGGAAAACAATTAAGGGGGAAATCACGCTCGTCTCCCTAAACGCCGCGTCTCCTGTCGCCTGAGTCAGCAGAGAGGAGAGTTTCGGGACAAGAGCAGGAACCCACCATGAAAAACAAGAGTCTCTCCAGAGGAGCAGGAGGGAAAGAGCTGCCAGATCTGCCCCCCCGCTGCTGCAGAGGTGTTAGAAAACTGGCCTGGCTGATTTAATCGTTACCGTTTGATTACTTGTTTGACTTGAAACCTTCCATTTTCCTCAGCCAGCGCCACGGATTACATGCGTTTTATTGTTGGTTACGAAATTGCACGTTGAGCGTTAAATCATGCAGCGTAGTCACAGTTGTCACATTGCATCAGTTTCAGTCAAGCAGCAGTAAGCACGCTGAATTACAAATCACAGACTAATTACTGCAAAAAAAGAGAGAGACTTTCAATTTTAAATGAGTTTTATGAAATGACTGACAAAACAGTGGCATTGTGCTTGCTGTGACAGGCATTGTGATTTGAATGATTTGAGATATTTGCATACAAATCTCACATTTGGGAGATCAGAAAGAAAATATTTCAAAATGTCTGTCTGAGATATTTTGCTTGGATACAAATGAGATATACACAATTCTCAAAATGCAAAAAACATCCTTACAAAAGTCATGTTTGTTGGTGTTAAAACTGAACTCACTGGAGTATTATTTGAAATTAAACGTTAAAATGCTGCAAGTAATATACAAAATGGAGTCAGTTTACAGTTAAGTTATTCAGGCAGAACCAAATGTGATATCTGATGTGATATCTGATTGTGTGAGAAACAGTAAAAACCTGAAGAACAAAACAAATCTGACAGACTTCCTTGAACTACAGCAGGTTCGATGAAAGGTTTTTTTTTGTGTGTCTGTGTTTTTATTTGTCTCACCCGTGCTGTGTGCCATAACTTCCACCCAGCATCCTCCGCCGATTCTGCATGTGGCTTCTTGTCGAATTACGCGGCATCACAGCCTACTGTGCCACATTCCCCCGGCAACCGTGCAAACATACTAATCACACAGATCATGACGAGAGATAATGCTCGAAGACAGAAAGTTTATATAAATCAAGTGGAAATGCATACACAGAGACAAAAGGCGTTTTAACAAGAATGCTTTTGGAAAGCACCTTTAGAAAAAAAAATAAAATCACAGTCAGGTTTTAACCTATATTTGCATATGTACAGTATCCACTTACAAAAACTGTAGTTTATAAAGAGTAAATGTATCTTCACAGATCTAAAAGATATTTCTACTTTGCATTAAACTAAAATCAACTGCAGCTGTTTTACAACGTGAAAGAGAACTATTGTGATTTAAAGTTGCTTAATACTTTAAGTAAATTATGGTTAAACAAACAAACAGTGTTATTGGAGGATTTCAAAGGAGATACACACCCCTTTAAAGCTTAATACAGTTGAGTTGTTCATAATTCAAGGCACAAAGACTGAATTACATTTCAAAACAGAGGCAGAGTTACAGATCTGCCTTTAAGGTTTACTTAATAAACTCTTTAATTGTGCAACAGATACAGTGATAAAGTAAAGACAAAGTGATGGTTTGCTAAATGATGTGTCTTCACTTCATAAATCACTTAAATGTGTCTTCCTAAAACAACTCTTTCCATTTGACAAGAATCTCTACATCCATTAAATCCCAAAGGGTCGTGAGATGGATGTAGTGGACTGAAAGATGACGGCCCACGAGGGAAATAAGAAAGAAAATAGAGAGATGACAAACAAAATTATATTCACATGTCTGGCTTTTCTCAAATATTCTTCTTTTTTTGTTCTTTCTTTGTTTTGTTAATCTTTGAGGATAAAACTAATTTGCGTCACATTAAGGGGTCACAGTTTGCGGTCTCCTGTATTCAACTGTAAACAAGAAAAACACATTTCTTTCGTTTATACTGATTTCATTTTCAGTCTTTACATTTACATTAATTTAGACATATCCCGCTGCTTTAATCCACCTTGTTTTCTCCATGATTATGAAAATTAATCTCTGCTGAATTGCCTCTTTGTATTGAAAAAGGGACAGAGAAAAAGAAAAACACAATAAACAAGGCAAGTTTATGGATTAGCTAAATTAGCTAGCCAGGATAAAAACTCTCTCTGCTGACACACAAAGAGATTCATGGAAGACTTGGAAGTTATTTGGTGTGATATTCTTGGTAAATGTAAATAAAACAGTGAAAATACTCTCTGAGGTGTGGCGATGTACAGACAGGTGACAAATTAAAGGAAATACCAAGTACTTTAGTAAGGCCACCACATTAGTTGGTCCACCACATGGCGTGTCTGAGTCACCAGATCACCTCATGGATTCAAGGTTTTTCTTTGATTTGTCATCTGTCTGATTTGGCACCACAGCACATCGCTGTCATTGTCTTGGCGTGCACCATATGTATTGTCAACATCGCCTGCCTCTCCCTGTAAACATATGTTCTCTGTTCGCTGGATAACACAGCCAGATTTACCATAACTCATCCTCTCTGGCAGCTTCTCGGGGGCTCTGAACCACGATGAGCGGCGGGCCCCGTCGTTAATGTGTCGGGCGGCGGCGAACCGCTCACAGGCCTTTATTGTATGTCACAGTCTTACAATCTGTTGCCATGGCGATCTCCGGCTCGAGCTGACTCACGCTGATCTGTGCGGGGACGAAAGCAGAACAAAAAGGTCAGGTCGGCGGCGTGAAACGGGAACGGCGAACCGCGAGATTTACGCGCCGTTTGCAGAAAGTTGCGTGCACGCCGTCGGATGCGACACAAGCCGCTACTTAAAGATTTGAGACAGTTTCATTTGTAACTAAATAATTCTTAAAAGCTTTAAATGTTCTGTATTTACTGCTAATGTGCAAAAAGAGCCAATTTGGCAGATTAAAGTCTAATTTGAGGTTTGCATCTCCTAATATTTGAACCAGAGACAGATGGCTGTTGGAGTTGGAGGCAGAATCCTAATCAGACATCTTGGTAGGTGTGAAATGGGGAAGTGGGACAAATTGAGTAGGCGGGGGGTCCAGGGGAACAGGGCATTCATGTTGCTTTTTGGGGACTTCTTCTTTTTTTTTCTTCATCTGCTATTCTTGCGAAAGTGCAAAAAGGACTTGTGAGAGAAAAACAGGCCCCTCCGTGAGGCGGGCGGCAGCTTTTCACAGGACTGTTGGCGGCACATATGTCTGAAGTTTTTTGCCATATGGCTGTCTGAGCTATTTCCAGTGGTAATTAAATCCTAAACATTTTAAAGCCAGAGCTGGTTTGTCTTGTGTCAGTGAGTCACTTGGCAGAGAGAAGACAAAGAGAGAGACGGAGCGAAAAACAAAACCACACCACGGCCATTTAATGAGTAGACCGACACGCACTGAGGTAATAAGGCTAAAGTTAGATCTCAGCCTGCTAGCCTGGATGGCATCAATGAATGAAGGCGGCAGTGGCTCGGTGCAGATCATAACAGAGCAGGTTAAGTCTCAGAGGGCTACGCCTCATTAGGAGAGAGCCTCTGTGAAGCTCGATGGGGGATGTTAAAGAGGTCAGAGGACCGCGGTCATCAACATCAGTCATTGACGCTGAGTCACGGCGGACCTGAAGCAGATATTTCAAACAGCCACGATGAGGAGACGTGAACACGGGGAGCTCTTGATATCACTTTCAATTATGACGTTGATTCAGTTTTTTATCTGATTGACTCTTCTGAGCATTACCACATGAGCTTTTTTAAACAAATACATCCACCACATTTGATATCCTTTTCTTTTCAAATGACACTGGTTCAACCTAAATTTCTGGTTTTTTTTTTTTACATTTATCATCATCTGGCAGCTGTTTCAGTTCAAAACAAAAAGCAACAGCTCTTCATTTGTAATGAAACGAAGGTGGACAATGTGAGGAGGGACAGACAGATTAGCTGGAAGGAAGAAGAAGAAAGACAGAAACTTCAAATTCAAGACAAAGCTTCGCCACAGTTATGCCGTCATTTGGTCTGATTGGTGGTTGATTCTTGCGGCACAGAAATACCAAAGTAAAGAGAGTAAGGGGAATTTCCAAAAGGATGATAACATTTACAAATGTGCACCTTCTATCGTATCTAAAAGGGAAGACGGATGACGCACCTGGGACATCTGTGGGAAGAGGCTGATGGCGAGAGGCAGAGCCAGGCCGAAGGCAGTGAGACACACCAGACTGTGAACAGGCAGGACGAGCCGCCGCCACCTCTGCAGGAGAGGAAGCCTGGTGGGACACATGGACACTTTATTTACCTGTCAGGTAACGTACGGAGAGACAATGAGGGGCTACCGACTACGTTAGACCACACTCAGGTGGTAAAAGGTCGGCAGAGTGTACCTGACGGTGAGTTTTTCCCATATGAGTCAAGTCACATATCGTGCAGATTGTAAAGACCTTTCAGGTGAATTGCTATTTGTGATACTGGTCAACATAAATAACAAATGACTTGGTTTGATGTGAAATAAACACATTTATCTGATAGGGATGATTTCAATTTGGTCATGAAATAGTTGACGTTTTAAAGCTGAAAAACAAACCAGTTGACCGATAATATGACAGAAAGACTGTTTCTTAAAGGAGCTCAAACATCTTATACATCTTGTTAATTAATGCCCAAAATACATGCTGATAGATACCATAATAAGCTGATATTGGCTGCTATTTATCAGCACAGGTGATTGATCTGCTCGGGACAGCACAACCTCGCATTCAGCACAGTTCAACATACAGTGTCCTGCATGTAAAGTCAACAAATAAACATTCACTAATCAATCAATATGAGCATTCATCAAAAGATCCAAACTTTTTTTAAAGCAAATGTTTTAAATCTTGAAATACAATCAAGTTAAGGGGAGTGAAATCTGGCAATCAGTCTCATCTGCCAAAACCAATTTCAGACATTAGGTGTGGACACTTCCTGGCAGGAAACATGTTAGACAGGAAGTGACAAATCTAAGTAAAGTGTGCCTGCCATTTGAGCTAAAATACGGAGATATAAACCCTCCTCGTCCAAGTGTCACAGCAACATCACGTGTTAGATATGTGTGTTTACACAACCCTTAATGTCTTCACTAACTTATCGACACACGCTCAGAAAGAGAAACTTTTCTCGTGGATCAGTGGTTTAAAAGGTCTCGAATGAACGGCCGCGGATTCAACAGGATCTCTTCATCATTTGGCTCAAAGAACCAACAGGAAACGACCAACTTCCAGCGAAATGCACCATTACACCTTATTAACAAACTCCTTTTTAAGAAACAGTTAATCATTTCTGTGCTCACGCAGACTTTGACTCAACAAACAGCAGAATCAGCTTTTACAACCATTCAAACCTATTAAAAACCCATTTACACATCAAATCTTTGCTTTTATTATCATTTGTTTGTTGTGTTTCCTTAAATAACTCTTATGTGTATATTCCCTTACAAATGTATTGGAGAAATAACAAAAAAAAACATTGCTGTATTTTCTGTATCTGAACAAAACAGGCTTTTTGAGGACTTTTTTTTTTTTTAAAGCTCCATCTCCAGAAATATATTTTCTCGTCTCAGGCCCCGTGTTTCTCCTCCCTCCTCGCTGCCCTCCGTAGGATAATCCCCTCTTCAGTGTGTGGGACAGCGAACTCAGCGGGAGCTTGAGAAAGAGCCGCTCCGTCTCTCCTCCACCAGCGACGCCTCTCCCCCTAACGAGGAGAGCTACTGCCTAATGAGGGAGCTCATTAACACATATGGCTGCCATGGTTTAATTAGGCTACACACACACATGTGCAAATACACATCTTAGAAGTGGATTACAAAGAGAAAAGTCAATGGGAGAAAAGTTGTGAGGCGTGTGAGATGCGAGCAATGAAAAAAAATCAGGTGAAAAACAAAATTTATGACACAATTCGGTGCTAAACTGGCTGCGTTACATGAACCGAATAACCTGGCGAGTGGCCATGTCTTCTGGTTCAGGTCTCGCTCAGGTTTTACTGTTTATACGGACCTCTGACACCGTGACCGGGCCTCCCTGTCGCCATGAGAAGACAAATTAATGGAACATCCCTGCTGACTGGTGCTTTCAAAAACAGAGATATTAAACTATGACACAGAGCAAAAAAAAAAAAAAAACTACTACTAAGTCCAAGAGAAACAACAGTTCTACATGCAGAAATGTACTCCTGACAAAGAAATAGATAGCGACTAAATGTGAGCATGTGAGCGACTAAATGAGTTTGTTTGCATGAAGGCAACAAATACATGTGATGGAAATAAAGTCGTCAAACATGGCGCTCTCACTGTGTCAGAGAGAGTCCGCTGTAATCTATACACGATGTATGAGGACAGAAACAATTAGACCTTAAAGCAGCTTTCTCATTTCTACACTAAACAAACACCTCTCGGAGGAGGTGGCGGAGGTGGGGAATGACAATGAGCATGAAAATGCAAAAGAATTCAGTAAAAGCTAGCAGGTGGTTCTTTGTCAGCAACGGAAGGAGCTTTTGTTAAATACTGATGCTGTTCGAAACGTGATTTTCCAATAAACCTTCTAATGTCTGACTGAGGAGCCCTTAAATTAAATGTGGCCCCACACTTCTGAGGCCCTTAAGGTTTATGCAGCATCGTCTTCCAACTCCTCTTTTTGGCTGGTTGTTCTGCAAGAGCAATCAATGCAAAGTCATCCTCATCTTTGACTCAGTTACTTTAGTTGTTTTGCAATATATCGGGCTTACTCTTCTCAAAGTTTTGTTTTATCATTGGGGAATATGACGATTTACACCGTGAGATGATGTGAATCTGTTCACCATCACCACGCTGTTTATACCTCTGTATTTTTCCTTAGATATTCTTTTTAGAGTTTTAGTCTATTTTGGGAAAGGCTGCAAATCAATGAGGTCTGCTTTTTTGTGATAATGTATTTGCATAACTTTTGCATCCAAGTGACGAAGTTTCTTGATGTGTCAGGTGTTTAGTTTGCTGGATTACCATGCTGTTGTTTTATCTATAAAATGTTTCTCAATTAATCTTCCTCAAACTATCCAATATCACAATACAAACTGTTATCTTGATGAAATAACATACAAGATTTTATCCAAACTGTTCACCCACATTTACACATAATTGAAATATAAACCAAAACAGAGACACTCTTTCTTGTTTCTCTTGCATCAGATCTGCAGCTGCTTCATCAGAATATAATCTTGGCCTTTAATCAGGTGTTATTTGGGCTGAAATGGAGATTCACACACCAAAATAAAGAGATGTTCTGAATACGCTGAGGAGTCTGTAACCTCTCATAGTTACTGAAGCCCACGAAGGATGGGAGCTGCTGTCTCTGCCCTGAATCTGCTCTCAGCAGCGTAATCCATCACCGAGGGGCCGCCCGGGGACCCGTCTAAGTCCCCTTGTTCTCGCTCCATTGAGAGCCAGTGAAGGCAAGCTGACAGAGAGGATAGCTGAGCACTACTCACCTGCAGCCACAGCCAACCTCGCAGCTCGCTCGCTCACACACACACACACACTCCCATTCATTCAGTCATTCGGCTGCCAGGAATCCCAAACACACCTGGGCAGCCGGCCCCCGCTGTCTGAGCCCGCCCAGCTCGGAGCAGTCGGGACAAGTGCCGTCAAGGATCCACAAAGATGGCTGCATTCCTCGGCACACCGCAGGCACAGTCAAGCCATCGATCACGGGACGTCCGCACAAACACATTACATCATTAAGACATCATTACGGTCACATCACGCAGTGCCGAATCTCAGTGGTGGAGACGGTTCACTGACGACAACAGCACTTCTGAGGAGCAGGGAATATGATGCTCTGAAATTATGAAAAGTTTTTGACAATTTTATGATTCACTCACGAGCCGACATTAAATTAGAGGTCGCTCACATTTTTAATGACCAGTAGAGCACTTTTTTAATTAAGAAAATGCTCCTTTCTCACTCAGATTAATACAGGAAATGATTCAACAAGTAGAGTCTTGGTTTCTTTTTCCTGTAAAAAGTGCTTTTGCTCACATCAAGTGATGCATTTAATGTGTGCAGCAGCATCATCTGTGTTTGAAACAGGCACAAAGGAAGTTAGCCTGGGCACAAAATCGCAATGACTGAACGGACAAAGAAAAAAAGGGCGCCACCTACAGAAACTCCCTTTAGCAGAAACTCCAGGGGAAACTGTCTCCACACCTTAAGTCCTTAACTTAACTCCTCCCAAGACAAAAGCCACTGTTTGTGTATTTGGTGTATTTTTCTGGTGTTTATTAGCAACAACTTGAACTTAATGACTCTATTTAATGTTGTCTGTCTGTCTGTCTAAAACTCCACAGCAACGACCACATTATCAGAAAGTGAAACCAAATCAAGGAAACAATGGTCTTAATGACTGAGTCTGTCAACAAATTTCATAAAAATGACCAAAAACCAAAAGTAGCCGGTGTAGCCAAAGCCTGATAAAGCTTAAAGTTTTCTGAGCCATAGACCTCCATTGTTAGAAAAAAAATATATATATATTGCCATGAAAACAACAATAATGAGTCAGCCTTAGAAACACCAAATGTTTATTAATCCACCACTTTAATAAAACCTTACAAATGCAGGTACTCTGCACTTACTTAGACTAACACGTACTAAAAAAAATAAAGCATCCAGCTGTTAAATGAAATTAATGAGCCTTGGCTGAGAGCCAAAGACAGGTAGGACTGGTAGGGAAGTTGAAAAGTACTGAAAGAAAGCTAAAAAATACAGAATTAAACAAACCTAACTCTCTAAAATGTAGCAGACACAAGAATTTTAGATTGAAGAGGAAAGTTAAGTTTGATTCTAACGTTTTCTCGCATCTCTAAAGCTTTTCCACAAATCATCTCACAGCAGAAGCCAAACAAGCTCATTAAGTTCGAGAAAAAAACTGATCAACTCATGAAAGATAAAAATAATGCAGTCTTACTTTTCCAGCGCGGCCATGATCATGGGAGGGAGCACGAGAATCGGCATGGGGAGGACCACCCTGGTCAGAGCCGTTTCTAAAAGTGCCTGTGGGAAAAATAAAGCGTTGTTCAAAAAGTTTTATCGAGGAAGAAGACGAGTCAACTTATGTTCATATTAAGAAGTTAACTCAATACCTCAATGCCAGATTGCATTTACAAGATCACATCAATCATCAATAACAAACCAATAAATCTCCGCCTGAGGTTTCACATGAGATAAAGAGTTTTCAGAGCCGAGCGACGTACATGCCTCGCCGCCACTCTCGATGTTCCCACCACGTTCCCGTCGTCGTCGAGCACGCTGATGCCCTCCGACAGCTCCGAGTGTCTCATGAGCACCACGTTGCAGACGTTTGCGCTCGCTGTAAAGAAGCGAGAACATTTTTTTAAAAATCAAAGTGATGTGTCTCACCTAAAACCTCTGACAGACATTAGCTGCCTGTCATTAGTTAAAGATGAGGGATCACACCTGGAGGTCAGTTTTAAGAGGAATATTTGCATTTCCCGCGTCGATGAAAGAATTATTCAAAGATCATGACGAACCGTTCTGGCAACGTTTTGTTTTCACTAAATAATTATTAATTCTGTTACCACGAGAAAATTGTTTTGACAGCTTGAAGAATTTGTCATGTTGAGATCACACATTCATGTTCATGTCATGTTCCTCCAGATTAATTGTAATGACTCCGGTGATCCTTTAACTTTTCATTTACAAAGATCCTCAGGACACTTATGACCAGACACCTGAAGAATTAATAGCCTCAGTGCTAATTAGCAAATATTCGCATTAGGGACGACCCAAATGCTTCCCAAAAGCTTTGACTGTTGCCATGGTGATTTAACATCCAAGTCTGTAAAAATTGAAAGCCGTGTGTTGCACTGCGAGCACACAAAATGCTGCCGGATCACATTTTAACAAACAATACAACAATTTACAGCGTGAAACTTAAACAGCTTTAAAAGAAAAATGGCCAAATATCAGCACGTCACTGTGAGCTTGTCGGCACGATGAGGTTAGTTTTAGTTCAAAGCACCACTTTCACTTTCAAAGCACTCACTTGACTCACAGAGCCACTGTTTGATATATATTTGTTATTTCAGAATCAGAATGAGTTTTTGTGCATATGAGATATGGAACACACACAAGAATAAAACTCTGATTCTTATGTTGTTAAAGTACATACACAGAAATACATACAGTTCATACAAGGACAGCAGCTCCACAAGGTAAACAAACATTAAACTACTATGTACTATACTTCTATTACTATATGTAGACAGAAAATAATGCAATGATGCACCGCTGAAATAAACGTGATTACTGCAACAGGTAACTTTACATGAGCTGGCTGGATTTGGGTTTAGTAAATACAGCATGAATAGATATGAGTGATGATATTTACATGCTAAAATTCACTGTGTATTTGAAACAAGAGGAAATAATACACAAGAAATCCCCTTCGCTCATGTCCTCTCCTGCCTCCTTTAGAAAATGACATCTTTTAAAGAAACTTAAAGATTCGCTGTGATCAATTTTACACTGTCTGTTTGCTTCCCTCCCTTAATGTTCAGAAAATGAGGTGCATCGTCTGTTGCGTCATTTGTGCCATAATCTGAATCCATAAGTCAAATCGGCGACAGACACCAAACTGAGGTGACTGATAGGCGTACAGACGGCAGTGTTGTTGCCCTGTGATTTATTCACAAGGGCCAAAATGAACACAAATGTATGTTAATACAGATCCACCTTTCTCCTTGACTCTAATAGGAATAAGGAAAACTCATTTTCGAGAGTTTAGTGGTGGCGCCGGGAGCCTTTTTAATTTAAGACAACAGCGTTCAGAGTTATCTTTACTAAAGGCTGCAGGGCTGCAGGTCGCTTTGTGAGGGGAATTCAATTGACTGAGCAAATAGCTCTTTTTACCTACGAGGGATTTTTTTTTTATGTCCAGACCAATTAACAGAGGGACAGATGTGTGTGTGTGTGTAGTGTGTGTGTGTGTGTGTGTGTGTGTGTGTGTGTGTGTGTGTGTGTGTGGGGAGTTGGCAAGGAATAACAAAACTACAGCGAAAAGATCAACATTTTTAAAAACCAGTTTGCAATAATCGATTCAATTTTATAATTACTGTGATGTCTTTATTAATTTAGTTACCGTCTGTACAGCTCAATGCTGAAATACGTGGCTGTAATTTGTAATTATTTTAAATAATTACATTTATGTGCATTTTAATTGTCATCTAATAACCAGTGGTGCGATCACGGAAATGCATCCAAGAACTTTCCACGTAATTACTGCCTAAATATCGCAAATAGTGACAAATATTTTCCAAAGACAACAAATTAATTATCCCCATACATTTCTGGCGGCGCGGCTTTCCCTCCAGTTGAAGGCTTCATAATCTAATTGAATGACAGGCCGCTGCTTGATTAGGTTATTACAAATAAATCTTGCCTTAAGTAAGCAAACAAAATCAAGCGGGTGAAAATTCAAACAGCACTTTTGCTTTTCGCTCGCTTCAATTAGCCGTTTTAATTACCTTTTATATGGGGCCTTCCAAAACAACAGCGACCACAATGAACAAACAGAAATCAGGTAAATGAGGCCTTGACATAGACGCCACTTTGGGGGTAATTAACCAATTTGTTTGCGGCAGCAGAGTTCTAACAAGCAGCCAATTACCAGGCAAAGGCTGCTCTGTAGAAACCTGTTGATTTAATTGAAAGAACCGCCATGGTATGAAAGGGGGGGTTGTGGTAACGAGGGGGGCAGACAAACAATTTAATTATGAGCCAGCAGCTCGGGGCATTCTGGGACACGGGTCTATACCCCTGGGTGTGACTGCGTTTGTGGGAGAGCGGCATGAAAAATCTGATTTGTGGCTCCAACACACGTCTGATAGAGGGGGGAAAGAAGAAAAAAAAAAAAAATGAAAAAAGGACCGTGGCAGATTGTGCCTGAATCTCACACAGCGACTTCTAATGATCACAGAGCAGCTGTAAAAAAAAAAAAAAATTAGACACTGTATGAAGCAACACTGAGGATTTGTAGAAGAAAACAGACAAGAAGAAAATAAAAAATGAGTTAATTTTTAAATATAAATCACTTTGGCGTGTATGTTGATAAACTGGATGCACGCTAATGACTTTGGGGATTATTATCTATGATGATATTCCCTAAAACCTTTTGGTGATGCTCTGTTTATTAATCTGTTTTTGTTCTCCAACACCGACCACAAAAATGAAAATTCTTGTCAGCCACATGTACATTTACATGACTATATACAATATAAAGCCAATTATTAAAGTGTTCAATTAACATGCCTGCAACCAAACTCTACATAATGAAATTTACAGTGTTTTCATTCATTTTATTCCTTGGAAACAACCTTAACTCATCGGCTCATTACTACCTTTTCCCAGTCGGGTCATTTGTCATCATAAATCTGTGAGATGAGACTGAAAAGCTCCAAAAAAGCTTTTAAATGGACGTTAAGTTAAGAGTATTTTGTAGCTACATTAAATGCGTGTGTGATATTGTGCTTAGACTTGAGCTGGTAAAAATACTGGCGTCTTAATCTTGACTTAAGTGGTCATTTTCACTGGGTTTAAGCCCCTGAGGTGTTTTGAGCTTACCCACTGCTGGGAAGGGGATGAACCTCTGCACCAGGAGCCTGGTCGTCGGGCTGAAGCTGCCGGCTCTCTGGATTAACACGTTCAACCCCACCTGATGGAGAAACAAACACACACACGATGATACAGACATGATGAGTCGCTGATTTGTTTTTAAAAAGCCAAAGATACACTCACTGAATAGTGGGAAGTGATATATGGATGAATCTTTTTTTTCAGTTTTTTTTGCCTTTAAATATGCTTTAGGAGAGAAAAACAAAGAAGACACAAGCAAAAATGAAAAGTATAATAAATGGTATGATTAGGTGACGTGGTTCTCTGTGTAGATAATAAACACTGCTGTATTTCAAACACACTGCAGGGCTGTGTGCTCTCAAACAACACACCGCCTGGCCACTTCATCCCCTGGCTCTCCCCGGGCCCGGCGGGGGGTCGTTTCCGGACCGACGTTTAATTGGAGAGCTCCTGCCCCCCTCTACACCCGCCGTCATGCCCTCCAGACACCCCGCGATTTTTTTTTCTGTGCTCGTTGCCGTCGTCAGGCCTGAGGGCAGCAGCCGGATGAGCGCCCAGCGGGACCAGTAATTGGCTCAGTTTGATCCCCGTGTCCACACCGAGGGCCGCGTCGGGCAGGTGTGTGAACGGGTATTATACTCTTTTGACATTTGAGTCTTTCATGACATAAAGGTAAGAAAAAAAAAGCTTCAGCTGATAAGGGTATTATGAAGGCTGGTGGTCAAAGGTTTAAGTGAATATTCAACTTCAGCTATTCTCCTGTCAAAACAATTCAAAGTAGTTGGTGTTTCACTTAAATATGTATTCCTCTCAGGGTGAAAAAACACCTGAAACAGAAAAGCTTTTAAACTTTCAGCACAGATTTATTAAATTTTTACTGGATTAGCAGAGGGAAACCTTTAACATATGTCACAACTAGACAAACAAATCTACAAAGAAAACACAATTAAACAGCAGTTTTACACCTTTAACGTGGAAAGAAACCTCCAGTTGTGTTTGCAGTTGGTAAAAGTCCAATATTATGCAGACATATTGGTTTAAAAAGACACGATGGATCAATAAAAACAGAGGCATTATGGGAACTCACAGCGATGCCGACTGCGCTGGTCACCGCTCCGAGGTATCCCTGCACGAATTTGGAGACTGGAGCCGGCTGAAGTGAAAAGTAGGTGAGATCACGATATGAAATAATTTCACAGGTCTTTATATAAAGTATTTACAGTGTCTGTGCAGACGGGACTGAATCATTTTACTGCTGATACTGCACCTTGGAGGCGTTGCGGTTGCAGTAGTTGACGCAGGCGTTGTGACTTTGGTTTAACCACTGTGAAATAAGAGAAGCTTGTTGGTAAATGTGCTGATAAAACCTGATGGATGATGACAGCTACTGCTTTTTGCATTTTCACTTAAATCCATGTAGGGTTAATTCATGTAAACAAATGGGATTATGGAGGTTCTTGCCTCTGGAAAAACTAAAAGTTTTGTGTTTCACCATTTTTATTGGGATTTTTTTGGGTACACCTGCAGCTTAAAGTTCGCTTACTCACTTTTTTTGAGCTGTCAACTGTTTTTGGAGGTCATCTTGAGCACCTTAAGTGAGTGACCATTGAGTTCAGTATTTTTATTTCATTGCAGAAATGAGATGATGATTTAGAAATCAGCAGCCTGTGTGTTTCCATGAGTTTCGTTCAATCAAAACCACTGCTTAACACCTGATTATGTTCAAATTTTATCTAAACAATATTGTCAGAGGGATTAGAAGTAGATATTATTATATAATTACATTAATGTTAATCAATTGTTTTTTCTTGGGGTTACTATCTTTAGACAGCTAATGTTGTTGTTTCTGCTTTGGCGTCTTAATGTTTGTCGCCTTTATTAGTTTTACAACATCTTGCCAGGACTGCAGCTGAAAATTGGCCGGTCGGCTGAATACTGGAACACGTACAGAAATGATGATTGATGTGTGTTGTCTTTACAAACTCATTAATTAAATGAAATTGAAATGGGGGGTGTCTTTGTAATATCTATAAGTCAGTTTTAAAGGTCGAGAAGTGGGTGTTTACCTGCCAGAAGATAGTCGACAGCAGGGTTTGATTGGGGAGGAGGAGGCCAACAACCTGCACAAAGATAAAACCTTTTAGGATTTCACATAGATTATTAAAAAAAGAGAAAATACATAGCCTAAATGATAAAGTGGAGGGCAAATTTTGGTTTAAAACAATACGTTTATGTCTGAATATGTTATAGATAAGGATAAACTTTATGTTGGCTTCTTCATTTTGGATTAAGTAAATAAATGTGATGTTTGGCTTTGAATTATTTATGTGTATTAAAGAAAAAATCTTACCACTGGTGTTCCAAATGGGATAAAACCTGTTAAAAGATATTATAGCTGTTAATACACTCTTTGCTTTATTTTTTATTCAGTTTCCAGATTAAAAGTTTTTTCCTGTTCGTCGTGTGTTAGCGCGTACAGGTTAGCTTATTCCCGTTTGTCTGACATGTCACAGTACATTGGTCCGAACATGTTCATCGCCGGCGTCTTCTTCCTTTTCTCACTTCGAAGGTGCTTTCGAAACCGGACCAAAATACTCGAGCTTGCTTCTTGAGAGGCCTCGAGAGCTTCGTCACCGTGGGAGAGAGGTTTTAATCAGCGCCCAGCTGAGTGTGACCTTTTCCAGACAACCTGAAGAGTCCCGTCGCGCCATGACAGTTCTTGGGGTGAACGACGCCTCCATGTTGGACCACATAACAAGCCTCTAGATCCCACCACCACCAACCCCCCCCCCCAAATCCACAGCAAGCCACCGTACCTGACATCCGAAAGGGCATGAGGATCTTCTCCCCCGTGTCAGGGTGGATGATGGCCTGTAATAAGAGCGTAATGATTAGAAAGACGCCATAATGAGGACTGAGTGATTTGGGTTAGTTCAGTTCATTTTAGATTAGGGAAGAAAGTTTCGCTGTGGAGTTAAAAAAAAATGAAGTGTTACTGGAAGCGAATTACCCTGAACACCTCGAAAATCTGGTGGCATTAGTCGGGGTCATGTTTTTACTGTGTTGACATTAGGAGTCATTTTGAACGAACTGATGAGGTTTCACAACTTAATTAGTCAGAATTGTCTGAAAGCATTTTAATGAGTTTTTATGTATTTTCCATGTGAGCTTGAATTTAACGGTGCTTTAACGTCAGCAGGTTTAGAAGGAGTAACTTTAACTACAGTCACCCTCTTAGTTTATCACGTTAGAATGCTAATGTTAGATAAATCACACTGAATGTCATTAGTTTAGCAGGTTACAAAGCAAAATATCTGACTTTGACCTGATGGTGCCGTCACATAAACGGTGACCTTTCATCCTCTGCGGACCATAAATGTCTGAAATAAATGTTGGTGACAATCAGTCCAAGATAAGTCAAGACATTTCACTAAAAACACCCCCAGAAAAGTCAGCCTCAAGACAACACAAGAGACCACCAAACTCAGAGGGCTTCATCTTCTGGGGAACAACATTACAATCTCTTTTTATAACCCTTCTCTCGACCCTCCTAAAATGACAGTGAAATGCAGAAAACACAAAATCATTTTGAAAATTAAACTAGTAAACGGCAAAACTCCAATCCCAGTCTACTCGACTTCTAATTCAGAAAATATGAACCCGAATATTATTATGTTTCAACAGGATTTAATCAAACTTTATCATTAATCACACCAATGGATGTATCTAAAAATTCGACCTATTTGTGAACTGTCAAACTGTTATCATTATTAAATGATTAAAATGACGTCAACCTTGAATTAAATGAACATCTGAGGAGCTGAAGCCTTCTGTGTTGATGTGTAAAATATATATAACCTCACTTTTTATAAACCACAGCTCTTAGACATGATGCATTAGTTTCAAAGTTTCAAAACCTCTGATCTCAGCTACACTTTTTTTTTGTGGTGAAGCTTTTTCAGGCCCTCTCATACGTACGCACCAGAGACAGACGTCAGTTAGTGAAATATCCTCTCCGTCATGAGATAAGACAGATGGAAATCTCTTCCCCCCCGCTGTTTCAATGGTGACGAGATCTGCCGATTGGGGAGGAACGGAAGGCATCTCACTTCGTCCTGAAGCTAAAGGGACTAAATCTTAAACTTGTGAAGTGCCGTGTATGAGGGCACTATCACGTCTGAATATGAGAGGTTTGTCCCACAGCGTATACCTATAATACCTGTAATATGGCCTTGAAATACTTGGACTATAAGTAAATATAAGGACAGTATAAGTATAGACACGCAGCCCAGAAAACTACAGAGCAGCCAACAAGTTTGATAGCTGGCAGTTGATATTAGCACCATTCAGACCTCTTGTTTCCATATACATAACATCTAGACTCTAAATGTCATTTAATGAGCACTTTTGATCAGGTTTCACTGTCCCCCTCACATCTGATTTTATCTGAGAATAAGTGGGCACAGCTGAAAAATTGAAAAACTAATTTTTATTTAGCTGTATAAGTGGAGAAAACGACTGTGGCTTTATCATTTTGCCTCATGTATGGACTCGAAAATTCAGTCCTATCCAATTCAGAAGATTTCTACTATTGTATACACACAAGAAACTTCGCCCAAAGGCATTTTATTGTATTGTACATGATTATATACTTTAAAATGTGATTCAACACATGCCAGAGCAATGTGTTTTGAAGCTTCAGGTGCATCATGGGTGGATTTGAATGTATTCATCTGTATTTAGCATTTTAGTGCTGAGTTCAGTATTTAAGGAAAATTTAAGGAAAGCTAAAAAGTACAGAACTCTTAATAAATTAATAACTTTAAAAGTTATAATCTCTGTGATTTCCATTTTGTTGTCTTTCTCGGCTTCTATGCTGATAACTGCAGGTGTGTTTTTGGACCTCGCTTCATTTTTAGTTTCATCCTTTGTCATCATCAACCTTTCCTTTGTTTGTTCGGCCACAGTAACCATTGACTCGCAATGCTAACAGAGACCAGAAAAAACTGTACACTGCCTCACACACGGGTAAGTTGCAGAGCGAGTATGTTTTGTTAAAAGTCTTATTAAAAGCCTAACTTTGCAGGTCGTAATACTGCAAATGCTGCAGTCTCCGTCACCATTGTGTTGCATCATTTGGCGATATAAACACTGACGGACATTTATCTAAATTAAAATATATATATCCATCTTTAAATAAAACATAATTATTTTAATGAATTCATTAGGTGAGTCATAAACGCCGGATTTAGAAAACTCTTTAAGTAGCTGTTGTTGTGACAAACTGCACCTGCAGTTCGCTGAGTGTCAGACATCTTTTAAAGCTGGCGATAAC
Source organism: Scortum barcoo (assembly GCA_023238725.1). NCBI lineage: Eukaryota > Metazoa > Chordata > Actinopteri > Centrarchiformes > Terapontidae > Scortum > Scortum barcoo. The sequence continues at coordinate 4,183,058 of CM041539.1, forward strand.
TGTTAATTAACACTGGAGTTAATACCACTTGACTGCTTCACTGTAAATCTTAATGTAGTTAACACACCATTAAAGCTTTTTTAACGTTGTGTTCTCCTGTTTTTGTCCACTCTGCCTTTGTGTGTCTGTTAAATAAACAGGTTGTGTTGAGGCCGGCTTGTCGACACCGTAAAACAACAAGCAGAGATGATGAAAGATAGTGACTGTAGTGAGTGTGTGTTTGTCTTTGTGTGTGTGTGTGTGAATAAAAAGCAAAAAGTGAATGAATGAAAAAAAACGCCTTACCTGCTTTATTTTTTGAGCTTGCCAAAGCTGCAGAGACAAATAAACATCTTTAAGAGGAAACATTTTATTTTGTAAGAACTGTTCATTTCACACATGAATAATATAGAAACTTTATTTATTTATTTATTGGTTTATTTAACAGGAACAGTGCACGAACTCTTCTGGATATATACAGTTGTACAGTACATACATTAAATGTAAAACACAACAAATGGAGGCATATCTCCTGCATCAGAAACATCCGGAGAGAGAAAGAAAGAGCTTACTTTTGAAATCCTCATCGAAACCTCAACAAGAGTAAATATCGTTCCACTCACTTACTTGAAATCCAACTTTTTCATGTTTCTGTGTGTTTACCTGAGCATCTGTCACTCCTGGAGGCAGAGTTCTTTGTTTGAATCGGTCGAGCAGCTCAACGCACTCCTGCAGACGTTTCTGATTTGACAACACAAATAAAAGTCAAGCGTAAAGAGACAAAATGTGAAGTTAAGTCGGGGCACTCTTCCTCAGAGAGTCTTACTCAGCTAAGAGATCTTTTTTTTTTTTCCCCCTCTTTCTCTTCCACTACGGACGCCACGTGGCTCAATGTGCGATAATTGTGTTTCACTAAAACTTTCATGCTGATTTTCGGTTGACAAATGAGTTTCCTAAAAGGTAATGAGCAGCTTTCTGTGGTGTGATCATTGCCTGATGCAGAGCAAAATACAAGGTCGTGTGGCCCAATTTGTTCTAATGAGCTTGCCATCTGTGTGTGTTTCCAGAGATAGTCTTAGGTGTGCACTTTTGCTCAAGGTTGTGTGTGTGTGTGTGGTCACATGCAAAAATCACGGCCGTCCCTGTTCCACTCTCGTCATTAGGGGCAAGTCGAGGCTACGCCTGGCCCAGCAGGATGCAAGGTGTGTGTGTGTGTGTGTGTGTGTGTGTGTGTGTGTTCCCCACCCTCACAGCTGAACCACATGTCCACACCTCATCACATCCCAGGAGCTACTGCCGCTATTACTGTCACCAAAGAGCCCGCTAACAGCTTCATTACCCAGAGCCCCAGAGCACTGATGACTCCATGAGCAAAATTACCACAACACAACCGAGACCCGGGGAAATGTTAGGACGAGCGCACCGGTCCGGCATTTAGAGGGAACCCGAAAGGTCACGCTAAATGATTTTAAAAACAAGAAAGGAAGGATTTCAAGACGTGAAATTACCAAGTTAAATTTGAAGCCTTTTATGTTTCTTTTCCCTTCTCTTCCCTCTTCAGTTAATGTTGTTTAACATTATCGTGCTGCCTCAAGACACTCCGTTAAATCCTGTTTAAATAAAAGGTCAAATAGAAACAGAGTAGTGAGCCTGTTACCTCACTATAACACAGCCAACGTGTGGACGCCAACAAGCTCGATGCTGTCAAAACTTGACCTCACCATCAGCAACCGCTTTTCCTCCCTTAACAACCGTCACCAACCGAGTTTTATTTTGCGAACAGCTCTGTCTTACAAGTGCAAAATGTGCAGGAAACTGAACAGTTATTTTATTTTCTGCAACAGGACATTAAAAAACAGCTGGATTTAGCTCTCACACAGCTGAGACTCTTACCTCGTACATGAATAGTGAGCTTAGTTTTAAGGAATACAAATGAACAATAATGACATTTGAGTGTAATTTCTGAAACCAAGAAACTTTATTCACACACACAAATTTCTGATCCATCTTAAGAACAACCATCTGTTGTTTCTTCGTCTATTCGACTCCGATCTGGGTCTTCATCATCGTCCTGGGGTCAGTGTTTGCTGTGTATCTGTGTAGTTTTATCCTCTTTCCAGACCTCCATCTCACCAGGGCTGGTTTTGTGGAAGTCAAGCTTAAGTTTTATTTTGGTAACAACTCTTGATGGTATAATTTTGTGCCGCATTTGATGCGAGTACAAAACTCTTAATTTATTTTGCCCGTTAATTTTGAATCACAACACTGCTTGCACGCAGACCCACGATTTGGATCCACAAACAATTAAAAAAATAAAACTTTAATGGGGAAAAATGGAAGAAGCTGACCCGGGGCAACAGAGGAGAATCATGTAATAGATGTTGTGTGTGCAGAATATAGAATGATGTGCAAATTATGGTGACAAAATGATTTATTCTGTTTTACATGTTGTAGTTTAAACCAAGATTTCCTTCTCTGATTTATTTAAACTAAGGACAGAGGGCACTGAATTATGTACAGATGCTAAAGTCGTCTGGGACAAACTTGTGATTTTGGTATGAAAAAATAAACTTCTGAGGTGATACTGTGGCTTTTTTTGCACATATTTACAATCTCTCAAATGCAAAACAAAAGCTAAATGACAAAAAAAGCAGTACTCTGATAAAGATTGATGTATTAAATGATTTAGGCTGCGTACCTCTGTCACGAAGAGTGTGCTGGGGTCGATCACATCCAGGAAGTGCCTGAACCGACCAGAAAACGTGCTCTAAGAGAGGAAGAAAATACATCAGCATCAGTTTTGCCACTTTAATCAGGGGAAAAAAAAGTCTATTAAAACATTAATTTTGTTAACATGGATATTTAACAATTACTTTTCATCTAAACATCATTACCAGCGAGCTCTAATAACAAGATATTATATACAGATAACTCCTGGTGTTTTAAAGTTTGTAAATTAGTTCAGAAAATCTTACTTTCCACCCACTGTGCAGGTGAAATAAATCTAATATCTGCTCATATATAGGCGGCGTGATAAGACCCTGGTTTGTTTCTTTAAGCAGAGAGAGGCAGAGAGATTCCAGCTGTCACCCAGTAAACAGCGATATTACGGCGTGCCAGCTGTTTTAACACACCAGGTGGAGCCTCCTCATTAATACCGCTGACAAACTGTTTCCTATCTGCATCTTTTAAGAGAGCCGAATACACTCGCACCATTTGCAATTACTCTCCATAATGACTGTGCCAGAAATACCTTTTTTTCCCCCCCGATCATTTATTCATCGCTGAGCATAAGGAATGATTTTGAAGACACGGCAACGCGCCACACAGCCTCGCGAGGCCCCCGTCCCTCCCTAACTTCACTTTAATTACACTAACTGCTAATTTGGATGAAAATCTGGTATCTGACTCACTGCTGCGACTTCCTGAACATATGGATGCTTGGTGAAAACACAGCGTGGGGGAACAGTTTTTTAAAATCTGTTAAATTCAATTACTCACCAGTGCCACTCCAGTTTGACCAGTTTGTAGTAGTGGAGGAACTACTACAACTACTACTACGACTACTATTACTACTACTATACCTGTACTTAAAGGTTAACAGCAGCTTCATTAGTGTTATACTCTATTTGTGACTCACATAACTACATCTAAATACATCTTTATACATACAGTGATGTTCATTATAACTACAACTTTGTGGCTTTTCATTTTTTAAAATATTATTTTGAGTGTAACATTAGTGCTTTTATTATTCATATCATACTCTTCCCGCATGTGTTGTACGTTTCGAACATGTGTTGTTTGGTCTCCAAGTCGATGCCATGAATAAGTCTAATCAGTACTTTATTATTAAGCTGATAATTATCTTGGATAAATTTTCACTTCCAAGTGTATTTACCAAAGTTAAGCCCTGCTTTCACGTCTTTAAAAGCAAAACTCAAACATATAAGCAAACAATTCTTACTTTAATCAATGCTGTTAAACCTGCAAAGATATGTAGCTCTACTTTAGTATTACTTTATTATTGTATTTACTGTTAATTATTACTATTAAAAGATGTACTCCAGCAATTTACTGTTGTATTTTGATAAAGTCAGGGGATAAAAAGAGGATTGGTTTAAAAATCTGAGCAGCAGAGAGCAGTGATTCTTACTTTTAATCCCTAGTATAGGTTAAGTTCCAAAAACACTGCATCCTACAGTTCCCATAATGCACCTCATCAGCTTTTAATCACTGTTTGATTGTCTCTTTAAGTCCAAAGTTCATTGTCCACTCCTCCAGTTTGTAATGCAAGCAAAGCTCCCTTCAAAAGGTGACCGCTCACAACAACTTTGGACTCATTTGCAGTGATCCTTTTCTCTAAAGGGGACAAATGGACCCAAACCATGCAAGCTAAATGCCCCCCCACAGTATAAGAGACCCCCTTCACTGTAGGGGTCAAGGATTAAGGTTTTTCCTTCATCTGCCTGTATATTTACATGCTATTATGTGCAGCGGTAGAAGAAATATTCACATCCATTTGCTTAAATAAAGTGATATCACAAGAAAAATTTACTAAAATAATCAAAAATAAAAGTATTCATTGAGGTTTTTTGTAATAGAAGTATGTCCAATTTGCATATTATTTGAGTAAATGTGAACTTTGACCCCTGAACTTTTTAATTTGCAATTGATAAGGAAGATTTACTTGTAAATTTTGCAGGTCGCATGAGTACAACATGTAGAGTCACTTTAAAACGTTAATTTATTTTTTTTTAAAAAACTACCTGGTCAAAACGAGGCCTGCCGAGCTGAAATGTTGGATATTCACTCATGCTGCACCCACAGAGGCCTTTTCTTCCTCCAAAATGAGAAAAATAAAGTTTAAAACTCTTCGGGAAACGCGCAGCTGCAACTTAACGCTCAGCTGTTTGCTCACTCACCGCATTGCACGACGGGTAATTGAGTTCTTCCGGGTTGCTTCGCTCGTTCAAACCTTCGCGGCAGCAGACTACACTACCCATAAGGCCGTGCTTTGTTTTTGAAATGAGGGGAAGTAGATGTGTAGGAAGTGTTGTGCAGCAGATTGACTCACTCGACACATGAAGATGAGGCATTTTTAAATTACAGAGATGTTGGTGGAGTTGGTTCAGTTTAATAAAAAGTAAAACATAGACCTCTAGTGGTGGTTTGAATTAAAATAAAGGCTTGGACAAATTAATATGCACCCCCCTCACATTTATAACAACATAGATTACAGCCTGAAATATTAAAACAGATTTAAACTGATGCTCCATGACACAGTTATTTCAGATTTTAATGTACATATATGTTGTTTGCATGTGTGTGTGTTATTGTGTCTGTCGCCTGTAGGTTGATTGAAGCAGCAGTGGTCTGATTGTGATCAATAACACCACATGTACAGTCATATTATGTGTTTTTCTACCTGGAAATCTGGAAGTCTCCATTGCTTGTACAAATAACATGTTCTGATTAAAGTTTTACAGTACATGTGATGGGATGTATATATGTATATAAACTGATTCCTGTATTTCTACACTTAACGCTGCATACTGAGCCCTCCAAACAGGCTCTTATGTGCCTTTTTGTCATGTGAAAGATATTTCACGTTAATCACATGCAAAGACCCCTTTCACGTGTGTAAAATTCACACATTGACAGATTTTCAGATGTTTCACGTGTGAAGTGTTTAAAGTTAAATGTGAAGATTCACTTGGGACTAACTCACATACAGACAGATTAATGTATAGTTAAGAGGTGATAAATGATCATTCTTTACATCATAAAGTGCCAGAAGATGTTTAACAAAGACAACACTGAAATTTGACTTAGTTGAGTCCTTAAATGTAAAATGGTTTTACTTAATTCAAAATATCTCATCTTGACTCAATTTTAAATATCCGTCCTCACTGAAGAACTGATAAAATATCCTGAGCTGTGCACCACTGCAATGAGTGCATTTAAATCACTTTTGATCTAACAAAATAAGTTGCTTTTATTGTTATTAATGAACGTCTTCATGAGATATTATCTGAAAGGAAACCAGCTGGATAAGGGCTGAAGTTTATGATGCATTACAGGGTTCAGATTTGAGAGCTTTTTATCAGATTTGGTCCATCTGTTGTTTTTTTTCTAGTTAAGATGTAAAAAAAAACACATTTTAACTAAAGAAAACTATCAATAACGTTTGAGACAGACATGGAAAGAGCAGCTCATTAAGTTAAATGATGAAATTTGTACATTTCTTCTTCGGATATAAAATAAAAACACGTGAAGAAAGAATGATTTTAATCAGCCCTGTGGAGGAAAAAAAAAAAACACACACACACACACACACACACACAAACAGACCCCAAAGAAAGATTTACAACCAAACATACGGTGAGCAAGAAACACAAAATATTCTTTATTAAATATACAAAATTTGTGAAACAGAATTGCATCACGAATTGTAAACTTTCCAATCTTACACACTACCTTAAGCATACTCCACCGGCTACACAATCAAGGACAAAATACAATCAGTTTAAACTTAAATAAAAAAACTTTTAAAATGGAAGACATGGAAGAGGACGTTTATTAAGTGCAGAGTCACATTTAACATGTCTCTACAGTCATCTATGCACTTGATATTGCGATTGCACAGCGGAACTGAGATGACGAGACGGTTTTGTTTTTTCTATTTTTCTTCTCTTTTTTTTTTTGGATGTTTCTGTACGCTTCAAGCTCACTGGCAAATCATTGTCGTGGTGTCAAAGTAAGCCGAGTGCTTAAATCACAGAGCGATTAGAAAGTGCAGTACGGTGTAAAGTAGATCTAACTATACCGATATCGACGGACGGGTACAGTAGAGTTATGTTCTGATGGTTAAGTAGTGCAAGAACATCCACAAATGCTGTTAAAAGTGGCTTCATATCAGAATACTTTATGGTGAATCGATCTGCTCCACAGATTCAGTTTCAAGGCTTTTTTTTTTGGCATTTCACAGGAAATCACTGTTGCTGCTCGTTTTCTATTGATTATGCATACGATTTATTTCTGTGCAGTGATCTAAACGATATCGTAACAAAGCATGAAAAGAATTAAGAAAAAAAAAAAACTTTTTCAGTGAACAGATGGCTTTTCTTTCCCCAACCCCCGACCCCTCTCCTCCTCCCGGAAGCGCCGACAAGTCAAGTGAAGTGCTAGATTCTTAATGAACGTCAAAAATAAAAAGAAAAATAAGGCAGCATTTGGCATTTCAATACGGCATATATGCTGTAAAATGCGGTATATATCCCTTTGTAACACCTGAAAGCAGCAGCGATATGCGTGCTCGAGCAGAAGCGGATGTGAGGGAAAAAGGGGTAGAGGGGTGGGGGAGTCGAGTGCCGGCATGTCACAGGCATTTTCTCAGCAGTCTTGATAACATGCACACACACACACACACACACACACACACACACACACACACACACACACACACACACACACACACACACACACACACACACACACACACACACACACACACACACACACACACACACACGGGAAGGCAGAAGCATGAGATCAGAGAAGCTGTGACGGCTGATCTTGATACTGACTGGATTCTGAGTGATACTGTCTTCACCTGATAACACCGTGACCCATACAAGAATCAGTTAGCTTATTAGGCTGAGCATTATGGGTAATTTCAAGACATGCCCATTTAAAAGAAAGAAGGAAAGTAAGAAGAAAAAAGAAAAAAAAGAAAAGGAAAAAAGGAAGGAACAACAAGCGAGAATGGCACAAATCGTGCGTCGAACGTAAAACCATTCACTTGCTGGCTAAGAACACTTTTGAACATTCATGAGCTACGATCTCGTTCCCGCCGACGCACACGTGACGAGGCTGAACTCTTCACACGCCGCTCGTTTTGGTTTGTAGTTTTTCAAAACGCTGGTCAGAGCGCTCGTCGTTCATTGGGCAACATCTGTAGAGTTTAAATCCAAAACAGCAAACGCACCACGTCGAGGTCCTCACGGAGGCACTGCGATCGAACGCGCGGGTGGCTTTGCATGAATTCACCTCGCTGAGAAAATATCGCGTGCACCATTTTCCAGAAAATACTTCAAGCTTGTCGATTTATTTCCTTCCTTCAGTGCAGCCGCTGGTTTCGGTTCACTGCAGTTAAAAGGAACAGACGCTGAGGGTATTATGCTTTTTCGCAGTCTTGCCAAGAGACAGATGAGGAGATCGATAACATTTGAATCCCAACGCCAAGTACAGATCTTAAGCCGGGAGGAGATTAGTTTAGCTCAGCTCAGCGTTAAGACTGGAAAAAATACAGCTGAAAGCACTAAGTTGTGGTTTTGTAGGGAGCTTCTTGGTGACTTTCTTCACCAAAAGAATCATTATGGCACATAACTGCCCATAAAACTTCAACTTCTCCTTTTTACTTTTCTGTCTGTGGTATTCTTTGGAGCTTTGGATAAATGAACTGAAACCAAACGACTGCCTTGAAGGGAAAAAAAAATAAAATCAATCTAAACCTGTGTGTGTGCTGCACTGATTTAAAGTATGTGCAATTTGTAGTTAATGGGCCGAAACATGCAAAACCACCAGAGTGGCCCCTCCGAGTTGTCGTCTCTCCTCTCCCTACAGAACTGCAACACTTCTGGAAAAGTTTGTGTGTTTGAAGGTTTGCGTGGGTTGCTTGGATTTACAGTGTCATGGACTGAAACTCCACCATGTCTCTCTTTTTTTGTGAGGAGGTGATAGAAGTGACAGGTGAGGTGAAGAGGAGGAATCAGTATTTTTTTTAAACAATCAATCTTTTTAACAACTGGGCTCGCTCCTCGGAGAACTTAAAACCAACCCGCCGTGTGAACCTGAAAACAACCTGAGGACCTGCTACATTCAGAACCGCCCAGACCGAACCCTTCGACGAGGACACATTTCAGCACAGTAAAAGCATGCCGTCTGTAAAACATCGCCTCGACGTCTCTCGGTGCCTTAGATATTTGTATCAAAAAGGACAGCATAGCAGTGAAAAGACTAAAGAGCTGTATTGTGGGAGGTTAGAGTGAACAGATGCGGACTGAACTGCAAACCCTCTCCCCTGCCTTTCGTCACTTCAGCTTGGAGCGCACTTGCAGGAGAGTCGGCTTCTGCTCCATGATGCGCACCAGCAGCGTGTCAATGTAGTCCTCCAGATCTCTGACCTGCGGCTTCAGCTTCTTCAGCTCCACCTCGCGCTTGGCCAGAAGAAATTTCTGCCGCTCGAACTCCGCCTTCTGTCGCTCCAGCTCGGCCTCCCGCTGCACCAGCAGGGCGACCAGTTCGCTGTGGTTCAGGTGGTAGTACGAGCCCGCTCCCTCTGTGGCAGACTGAGGAAGAGACAGACGGTGAGTGAGAGTCTTTTCAGTGGATTTCCTGATTAAATGAGAGTTTCTGATCATTTGTTCATCCTCTGTGGCCTCATTGCTCATACACTTGCTCTTTAATTTATGCAAAACAAATCAGAAACCTAACACATAACTTTCATGCATCAGAGGATTTAACCAGGCAGAGGGTTTGGACAGCAGATGTAGAAACTGTCTTGATTTATTTTCTAACCTTTAAGCCATCTCTGCCCACATTTTATTACTTAAAACAAATCACTATCAGCTCTGTTATGTATAATTGCAAATGTCAGAAGGCTATGTAAAAAAAGAAAGATAAAATCTTCTAACCAAGACGCAAAATTTTGATAATTTTATTTTTTTTTTCTAAGGGTCTCCAAGTCACAAGCCAGTCAAATGCTGGACTTAAAATTATAAAAAAATAAATAAATTTTGAAAAAAAAAGCAAAAAAACGCTTTATTTTATTACCTAATGTAGCATCTTAAAACATCCTCACTGGCGGAAAAGATGGCGATATAAAATAGATTTTTACTTTGATGTTTTCCTCCTTGATTGTTGTTAGTTTTTTTTCTTTACATCCCTTCAACTTAACTTACTCTTGCAGCGTTTACTATTATATATTATAACTTATTGTCATCATTATTGTTGTGCTTTTCAAAGTCGTGTGAGTGCGTGAGGAGAGAACCTGAGACAAACAACTCAAGCATGTATTTCTTTTAAGTGAACCTTGTTTGACTACCCTCATTTAATTTACAAAGAAGTATTAGTATTAGTAGTAAAGGAGTATTTCATATAAATGTAAACACTAAAGTCATGATCACTGAACCTAAAGTCATGATCACTGAACCTTTAAAATGCAAACACAAAGTTCCTGTTTTTTGCCTCTGAAGGGCACTGTTGCAGTACTTTCATCATTTTTTTTAACACGCCGTACCTTCTTCCTCTCCGTCTCCTGCTCGCTGAGCTGGCTGCCCCTCCCCGGGTTGATGGTGGACTTGAGCTTCTCCAGGCCGGTGGCCAGCACTGACCGGCCCTCAGTCCGCTTCTCCTCAGCCAGCATGGCAGTGGTCAGGGGCTTCACGGGGTGGGGGCTGCACGGGACGACAACCAGCGGCACACACATTACGGTCAGATATCGCACTCTGAATGACAACACCTCTGTGGCTCTTTAGTTTTATAGAGAAGACGTTCAGGTGATGTAGAGACTCCACCTGGCTGCCATACTGGAGGTCTGAATTTATCATAACTTATCTGACTAACTTAAATTTACATCCATTTTTATGTCCTCTGTTTTCACTTTAAAAAGTGGTAGTGGAAAAGTTGGTGGATGGTTTGTCCAGTCTGATTTCTGTAAAATCCTTTAAATTAAAAAAAACATGTGTGTCGCTGATACTCAAGGCTTATTTTAATTCATCAAGAATATAAATGTTATTAGTAAAGTATAACCTACAGTTAACAACTGAATTATAAGCATTTTTTTTTTACTGTTACTTAGGCTCAAAAAGATTATATTAATTCACAGCAGAGATTCCCAACCTTTGTTTCGGAAACCTTCAGGAGACCCAAGAAAAATCGGAGGAGTCTCAAGATGATTAAAAGGAATAAATTGATGATTGAGGTGATAAAGATAAAAGACTTTGTCACCTCATCAGGCCTAAAAATCCTTCACATGAAAGATGTGAGAATGAAAAAAAATTGCTAAAATAAGGCTGTAACTTGTAGGTGAGCGGTCACAAGCTAAACTGAGCTTTTATTCTGAAAAAAAGACTAAAATGGGTAGAAAAGACTCTGCTGCCTTGTTGTTTAGTTAAATCAGTTTGCCTGCAGGTCGGCTTGCCGGCAAACCAGAAAACCAGCTCTTTGTTCAGGTCAACCTCAGGGACCCTTCTCAATCTAAGAACACAGGAAGACAACTTCCTGTATCAGTGACATTTACAAGGAAATTCACCAAACTAACTGCAGAAACCTGCTTTCAAACAACCACAATATTCGTCACACTTATCTTTCTTTAGCCGAGATAAGAAAGGTTTGAATGTTATTTTGACCTCCAGGATGACACCAGACAGAGACAGTAAAGATAAACCTTTCAAAATCCCAGAAACTCTTCATTTTAGTGTAGAAGAGGTTAGACGTGTTTTATAGACTTTATTAGAGGAATTACTGGTGAAAATTCAAATTTCGTGAGCTTAAAACCGAAAGAGTTAATCGCATGCGTCGGTGCAATCAACCATGTAGAACTGTGTTAAATGTGTTAGTACCCCGAGGTGAAAAAGAAATGCTATCAGTGACACAACAACACCTTTTTTTCTTGCCTTGTATGAAGCCTGGCTTTTGGTCGAGATTTCGGCAAATGAGTGTGGCTTGTGTGAGAACGCTAGCTGGCCCTGCGGGGAGGGGGGTTGGTGTATTTGTGTGTTTGTTGGGAGGGAGGGGCTGTGTGTGGTAGGAATCAGGGCAAAATAATAACTGCTAATTGGCCTGAGGCTCTGTTTCGCCTCTCGTTACCACAGAGCCAGGACACACACAAGACACCTGCAGAGGAGTCCTGTTAACACCAGAGTGTGTGTGTGTGTGTGTCATAACAAAGAGATAAAAAAGAGAAGGTCACACCACAAAAGGAGGAACCCCTCGAGAGTCGGCGGCGCAGAAGAAAAGCAGGCGGAAGCGGAGCAGCAGAGGGAGGCTGAAGAGACGACAGGATAGAAATTTCTGGAAGTGGGAAAAAAAAAAGTGTTTCCTCTCCACCTGTTTTCACCGAGCACTGAGCATGTGCAGCCTCACCTGTTCTCCTGAATGGTCGCCTGCTGCTGCTGGTTCTCCCAAGGCTTTGGTGCCGCAGCTCGCGCCGCGCTGGGTGGTGACCCCGTCGCTGCGTCACGGCGAGGGGATGGAGGGAGCGGAGAGCTATGGGGGAGCTGCTACTGTCGGGAGTTAGAGAGGGAGCAAAGGAGGTCAGAGAGGGGAGGTCGGGGCTGGGCTGAGCGGAGGAGGACTCCTGTATGGCACCAGGATCACTCCCAAAGGAGGGCAGGAGGAGCTCGTCGAAGGCGGGTGTCAGCGTCCCCTCGGAGTGGGAGCGTTGTAGCACCTTCACTTCAGGGCATTTCAAGAACACGTCACCTAACACGACTTGCTGACTTTCCACGCCTCCTTCTGTGAGCCTCCTCGGATTACAGCTTGTGTAAGATCCTGCAGGGAGTGAACCAAAGTCACCTCCTATCATAAAACTTGGCTCAAGAGTTGCAGTCTTGTCCTCTTCAGATCTGTCAGTTTGGTTGATTTCTTCGATTGCTTTTGGCTTCCACGCGTCGCTGGATTCTTCCTGCCCTAAAGCTGCATCAGCCGTCGTCTGGATCTCGCTCAGCTCGACGCAGAGTGTTGAGTTCGCCGAGTGGAGCGTCTTGTTCGTCTCTGAGCAGCATTTGGAGGACGGGTGGGACTCGCAGGTTTGGTAACCCTGCGAGTCGGCGCTGACATAAAGGCTTTGGAGGAAGCTGCCGGCGCTCTGATCGAACGCCCAGGTGTGCGACAGCGTGTCGTCAAAGCTTCTGCCAGGACTGTTTGCGATGTGACTTGTGCTGAGGAAATTACCGAAAAGCTCGAATGGTACAGGAGAACGCTGGTTTGCATCCTGCCCTCCTAAAGAAGCGCTGTCGATGGGCGGGTCCGACGAACTCTCCTTCACATCAGGGGAGGAGGTTGTGATGTATAATAATGGGTGTGTGGAGCAGAGTTCATCATCTGGAGTGGTAGAAGTAATCAAATCTGCAGTGTTACTTACAACTACAGAGGGATCATGTGACACTTCCCATCCATTGAATTCGTCCGCACCTTTCGCTCCAGTTTCATTGTTAGACTGTAAAGAAACGTTGGATTTTGGTTGCAGCTCTGAGATGTCTGGTATTTGAGGATCAGCACCTTCACTTCCTGTTTCTCTTGCAGTGATCACAGGCTCTGGGGACTGCGGTGACCCCTCCAAACTGTTTACGTCTAATTTTTCATCACCGTCACTCTGCTGAATGATGGTGTCCTGGCCTACTTCAACTAAAGACAGATCATTTGACCTGTCAGTAATGTCATCTTCGGTCTCGGAGGGCTGTAAATCTTTCACCACATCTGAGTCAGAGGATTTCTCAGAGCCAAAGTGTTGCGCCTCGGCTTCCTCGGAGGATGATGCAGAGAGCTTGTCCGAATAAGAGGAGAGACAGGAGAGGAAATCCTCTTCTGCAGAACTGCCGAGACCCGAAGATCCAGGATCTGGGGAGCTGCTGTCAAGCTTCGCAGACGAGGCGTGACAGGGGGTTTGTTGCATATTAGTGTCGGTTAAATTCTTCGTGTTAGTAGTACTGTTAGCTTGAATAGTTTCAGTGCAAGGAGGCGGTGTTGGTGAGTTAGCGGGAGCATTTAAAGTCATGCTGTCGCTCTCAAAGCTCGTGTGCTCCGGGATTGTCTCAAGAAACTGTGCAAATGAGTCAAAGTGATGTGTGTTAGCGTTGGTCACCTGGCCGGTAGCTTCGTGTGCTTTGAATATAAATTCTGGCCGATGATGTAGTGCGTCATTCACATTTGTGTTTCGATCAGCACCTGCCGTGGGAAGTAATGCTCCTTTATTATTGCAGCGTTCCAGCAGATGGTCACTGGGTGTGTTTTGCTGTGTTTTGCAATCTGTGGTCGGGTCCTCGGGAGACTGCAGCCTGCCAGCTGCAAACGCTTCAAAGGATTCGTCCCACTCCGAATCCGGCTCCAGCTCCCTGGCAGACATAAAAGGGTTGGACGACTTCTTACTTAAAGGTTTCTTCCCTTCCGTGGGAGCAGGAGGAAGAGGTCGCTTCTCATCTTTGGCCATCACTTTGCTATTTGCATCTGTACCGGTGATGGAGTCGTCTTTTGTGGGGTAGTCGTGAGTGAGGGTGGGGTTAGGGTTACTCGGAAAGAGTTGAGCTATGGGGGGTCGGGAGCTGGAGAGATAAGGCAAAGGAGGCAGCGAGGGTTTAAGGTGCTGAGCGGTTAGCATGTCTTCGTAGAAAGGGTTGTGCCGGAGGAGAGAGAAGAAAGGGTTGCAGGGGGAGGTGGGGGGTGAGGTGCTCTGTGAGTGGCTGAAGGGGTTAGTGTGATGCAGTGGAGAAACCAGAGAAGCAGGATCTACAGGGGGGCCCAACGGGTGGAGATTAGGTGGGTGGGGGTCAGTGCTGGGCTCTAGTTTAGGTGACACCACCAGGCTGTGAAAGGAAGGGCAAACGGTCCTCTTGATTAGTGAGGATTGTTCAGACAGCTGAACTACAGGCCTGCATCTTAATCACACATTTTTACAGACCGGCTTGTGTATAATCTGTTTTTAAGCTATTTATTTAAACTCCACAGTCCTTTTTATTCCTTTAAACCCTGTTTTAATAACATAGGTGGTCTTTATTGTTGCTTCATTGCCTGTAAAACACATTTAACCTGCAGTAACTGAATCTTTTGGCCACTTGGGGGCAGCGCAACAACCTTTTATAGAGACATTATCATTCCAGTCTAGTATTTACTCTTATTTTAGCTCTGTTTTTGGTCTCTACCAGCCCCTAAATGCTATCCAAGCTAGTCGCTAACGTCGTCTGTCTGCTATTTTGTGCTGGATCGGTGATGTATGTTGAGCATTTTTCACTAAAAATAGCTTTAATGAGTTGCAGCCAAGAAAATACTAAATAAAATAGACTGCAGAGCTCCAAAGTCAGGTAGTAACATGCTGTCCTTCAGTACTAGCGACTGTTAATATATATTATTGATTAGTGCAGCTTTAAAGCTCTTACGTATAGAAAATGAAAATGTTTGATCTTGGCAGGGAGATCCAACCTGGAGTTACGAGACAAATTAGCTGAAACTCAGATTAAAACTTTATGTTAGAATAATATTTTAATGTTTTTTTAATGTTTTCACTGGCCTATGATGTAATATTTTGCGAGAAAAAGTTGATGCAGCTGGGTGTAGTGATTACTTCGTGCTGCCGGTGCCAACTTGGCACTTTTCCCCAAGGATCTAAAAGCAGTGTGTGTAGGCTGTGAAAATGTATAGTTACAGAGCTGGCAGAAAGGTATTGAGTGTACTATGATCCAGAATAGCTGACCTCGCTTCAATCAGCAGGTGCTCATCAGTCCAATATCCTGTTTACGTCCGGCTAGAATAGAAATATTACGATGCTGTGCTTGTTTTTATTTTTGGTTTTTGGTGGAGTAAATTGAAAAATAAAAATAAAAAAGTAGCTGTTCAAAGGTTCTTGTAGACCTGAATTTCCTGAAAGATTAATTTTATGTAAGACTCCATTACGAACTGCATGAGCAATGCACACAATACAACAGCGAGCAGTACAAGAGAAAGTACAGTGCAGCAGGTGACACCTCCAAAATAAATTACCCACTTAAGAATGTGCTTGTGTGAGAAGTGGAAATAAAATTAGATGGGGGGGTTTCTTCGCTCTCACATCCCCGCACACACACACATTACAAATACCACACACACGCATATTACAAATTCTACACACACACACACACACACACGTACACAAAACCTGTCGGAGAGCATGAATTGTCCCGGCTCACATCATGTTACTGAAACATATTACAGTGTGTGCACAAGGCTTCGGTTTGATGGAGCTAATTCCACCAGAGCAGCCACCCCACCCCTCCTCCACCACCTCCTCCATCTGCATTGCAGATACCTGCTGTAACAAGAGACTGAGACCAGGAGCTGAGGAGGGACGTGAACAAAGCTGGAAGCAACTTCAAGAGGCCCCGCCGGTAAACAGGAAGTAAACAGCTACTCCGATACCTGCTCAACACGAAAGCCACTTCTCTGATTAGATTAAATTAAATTTAACCCTCTCGTAACTGGGTACATTTTAAGTGTATACTCCAATTTAGGCTTCAATTCAGGCACACAACAGATATTTCTTTACCTCTTTAACCTCCAAAAAGTGAGCTATCATTGAAGCAGTAAAATAAGGAAATACAACAGCCTCGCGCTAAATAATGCCCTTTAAAGGAATAGTTCAACATTTTGGCGTATCTGTGAGAGTGAGATGAGACGATCGATACCGTCCTCGTGTCTGTGTGTTAAGTAACTTTAGCCAAAGCCAGGAGACGATGAGCTTGGCTTGTCTGGAGACATCCACCCAGGCTCTGCCAGAAGCTCAGAAATACACCCATCAGCTGCTGACTCATTAATATGTTTCATCTTGTTTGTTTAATCTGCACACAAATACGAGTATTTGTGGATTTAAGGGGAATTAAGTGCTTTAATTATTTCTTTGTGTGCAACACGTGACCACCAGCTCGTGCTGTGGCAGACGCTGCACACTGAATGCACTGAGTGGACGGTTAAACTCCCTCTAAAACTACATACTGTCTGTTTTCTTATTTACTATGTTTGGAGGCATGTATTTTAACTTTTGGCAGAGCCCACTAGGTTTTCCTTACGTCTACTCTTTATGTTAAGCTACTAAACTCAAAAAACAAAAACAAAGTAAACGATGAGGTTTGTTTGGTTAAATTCTTCTCAAGAGTGCGTTAGTGAGGTGATGTAGTCATATTTATTGTAATTTATGAGGCTGAAGTGAAGTTTGCACTGTTGTTAAGGTTATTTGTATTTTTATAAAGCTTGATTTTCTTTAAAATGAGCATAAACAAAAAGAATGACAATTTTGAGCTTTGTTAATTTCTTTAAATCTAGTTTAGTTTCTGCTGCTAAAACATCAGCCTACATTAAAAAAAATCTTTTGTGCCCTTTTTTTTTTTTTTTAAACCAATAAACCAAACTATAAAGGCCACAGGCATTAAGACACCTCAGTCTTCTTCATTACTTCTGATGTTAACCTAACCTGAAGATAACCTGAACAGCACAGGTACAAACTCTCTGACCTTCTTCCATATTCATACTGAGATGATAATTCGCCGTCTGTTTGGTGTTGTGACAAACGAACCCGTCGTTGTGTGATTAGCCTCCTCTGTGATCGCAGTGTGTATCTCACCTGGGTTTGCTGTGCGAGTCCTTTGATCCAAACCACCCCTTGTGTTTCTCCTCAGCGGTGGCGGGGGCCTGTTCAGACTCATCCTTGGACTGACTCTGCCCTTTCCCCGCAGACTCGCTCCTCCCGTGGGAGAACAAGTTCCTCCTCTGCTTTTTCCCCTGGCTTTCTGACTCCGACACCACGGAGCAGGAGGCGGCCTTTGGGAGGACGGCCTGCTCCTCTTCGCTCAGCATGGGGCCACTTTGCTCCAGGGCCGCCGTGATGGCCGCCTTCTCCTCCTCGCCGGGCTTGTCGAAGGACCAGCGGCGCCCATCTCCGACGGGGCCCTTGGGGAGGTCTGCGGACGGCCGCGGGCTGAGGTTCTGCAGGGACATGGAGAGAGGCAAAGACTTCTGCAGCAGTCCCAGGCCTAAAGAACCTGTGGGTTTCCCTGAGCCTGGATCCTGGGGCTGGACGCTGTAAGCATGGCTTCCGTTGACGCACACGGTGGGCTGAGGCACTGCGATGGAGATCTCGCCGGCCTCGTCACCGAACTCACATTTGAGAGAGGACGACTTGGGCGACGTGTTTGCCGTGTGCTCTGCGAAAACAAGGTGAGAGGAGAGAGAGGGAGAAAAAATGGATTCACGTTATTAATGATTTTACTAAAAAAACATTTACAGGCAGCTTGACAATATTTTTAAGGAGTCAGAGGTCAGTATCACCTGCAGGCAAAGCTGTTATAATGACTGAAAACAGATCAATTAATATGCGTTTGATCACTGAATCTTTTCCAGTAAAATGTGAACTGTTGCTCTGTGCTTCTCCGATCAGGTGATTTAACAAAGCAGATGTCACTCGTGGGAGCACATGCCTCCATTAAGTCTATAAAACTGTCAAAATAAAGCTGGTCCACTCGAGGGATTTCCACTTGAAGTTGATTATTTCTCTTCTCGTTTAACAACAGGAGAAACACACTTTTAATGACTTTAAAGTCTAAAAACCAGTATGTCAGCTGACTTTAACAACACAGAGACAGTATGATGGTGACGATATGGACAATCATTTCCTCTTTTTTTATATGTCATGATGTTTAGTATTTAAAATCTTCTTATTAAAATCTTCATAATAATTTATTTACATTAAGAACTATGAACCACAACATCTCAATTAGGATTTTCTCACTTATAATCTGTATAATTATACGAGTGATTAACAATAATACTCTCTTCGCACTACGTGATGCTCGGACTGTCGTCTTCAGCAAAGTGCTCATTACACACACACATCACATCACACGTGGTCTTCCTTATTTTGAGCACAGTAGTTCAACATTTTTAGAAATACACTTATTGGCTTTCTTTCTCAGAGTTAGATGTGAAGATGATAGACACCTAGCTCTCAGCTAAATCGGGCTAACCAGCTGCTGGCTGTAGCTTCATATTTACCGAACAGATGGGAAAGCAGCGTGGATTTTTTCACCTAACTCTTAGCAACAAACCAAAAAGTATATTTTCCAAAAAAATCTCAAACTACTATGGACTACTTCTTTAGGTTTGCTGTGCAATTAATCTAGAACTAAGATAACACCATTAAATACACGTGGCACCTTCCTGTTTCATACTCATTACTCTTGCAGCACGCATGAGCTAAAAAGTTTTAATTTCACACACTGACTCAATAAGTGAACTGGCAGCTGGCGGCGGAGGCTTTTGGGGAAGTGGTTTATTTAGAAGTATTTACATAGACTTCACACAAACACCCTGACACTCACACTTTCCTTCTAATTCTATAAAAGAAATGTATAGGGGTGGTAGCAGGTTAGTTCAGAGCTGAAACAATCAAGTGGTTTAATCAGCAGTTACTCCGATAGTGGAAAAACATCCTCTGGCTCCAGCATCTCAAATGAGATGCTGCTTTTCTTTGTCATATATCACCATAAACTGGATTTACATTAGTTTTAGATTATTGGTCAAACAAAACAAGATGTCTGAAGATGTCACCCTGGATTCTAGAAAGTTTCTTCATTATTATTTAACATTTTATAGAATAAGGACTAATTGAAACGTGATTTTTTGCAGTCCTGTGTTGCTGTAAAAGGTTTCACACGAGGGACACCTGAACCTGAGCGCGTCGACTGTAAAGGAAAGGATGAATGAAACTGAAATCTGCTGTTGTGTTAGATGTGACTGACAACAACACCTCCTCCTTCCTGTTCCCTCTCACCTGGGCTGTTATCGACTGTCAGGTTGCTGCTGTTGCTGGGCGAGTTGGAGAGGTCGGACACCACCACGCTGATGCCGGCGGTGGGGCTGAGGCTCCCGCCCCATGGCGATGACGACTCGCTGCTCTCCGAGCCGAGCGATGATGTGCTGGATCGAGTGTCCGAGGACTTCCTCAGCTTCCCTCGCAGGAAGAAGGTCCTCATCTTGCTCCGCCGGGCCTCGCCGCCCTCGTCGTCCTCGTAGTCCTCCTCCCCGCCTCCGTCGCTCGGGCAACCGCTGCCGCATCCGGTACAGGGACCCAGTAATCGCCCGGCATCACGGCCGACGAGGAGTCCTCATCGCTGGATCTCCTCTTCCCTCTGATTCGCTCTTTCAGCTTGCCGAAGGTGGAGGCGCTCTTGTCCTTCATGACGAGGTCGTACATGCTCGCCGTCAGGTTGTTTCGGGTGAACAGGACGGTGACTTGAATGTCGCCTCGCTCCTTCTCCTTCTTCCCCGTCTTGGAGTTGAGCCTGAACCACCTGAAACACACGGCGATTCGTTTAAATGAGATTAACAGACACACACTGTGGATCACTCAGCTGTGAAACAATTAGTCATCTGAGCAATTAAGTTGGCTGAAAGAAATTTAATCAGCTGCAATTCTGATAATCAGTCATTTATTAAGCACACATGCAGAACAACTTCTCCAATATGATGTGTTTGCTTCTTATCACTGTTTTATATCAGTATAAATGTAATGTTTGCCTTATAAACTCGCCACGATGGGCTCTGTGATCAATCAATTAATAAAAAATCTGAATATCTGGATTGGGCATCTATGCAAAGATCCTGGAGTTTTGGAGTGGGAAATGTTTCTTTAAGCACTCTGGGTTAATTGGTGTTAGATAATATCTGGGTCTTTGGCATCACCTATGACTCCCTAGGTCAAATTTGGCAGGAAACATCCGATCAGCACACTTTAAATTCTGCTACCTGCGTCATTAATGTTGGGAGAAAGCTTGCGAGAAAACTTAAAAGCCTAATCTGCAGCTTAAAACAATTCAGATTTGAATTCTGGGTCAATTGCGGATTAATTCGGCCTTTTAAACTCACAACTGCTCTGAGTGGCAGCTGAGCCCTGTGGGTATTGTAGTATTTATTACCTGTCTGCAATGCCAAATGGCAGACAAAACAAAGCTGAAATAATCAGAGAAGGTGACCATAACGTAAACCTTAAATCACCCTAAAGAGTTAAGCATAAGTAAGGTTGAGGATAACTGAGAATATAATTATCATTATCATTAACCCTTGACGATACAGAACGGGGAAAAAAACACAACTGTATGATGACAAAAAAAATAAAAAACAAGCATTATTTAGGATTCACAGTGTATGAAATTGCAATTGCACACACTTTTTTAACAACTCAAATTACAAACACACAGAGGAACTAATTGTAAGGTGACAAATCACCTCCACAAAACACGTTTTCTGAGTCTGAGTTAATTAGCAATGAGTGAGGCCGTGAAGTAATGTGAATGACTGTATTGTTATTATGAATGGGGTTAATCTGTCCTCACACAGGGTGAGAGTGTATGTCGCTGTCTGTGTCCTACTAATCCCACAAGACATCCCACAATACCTTGGGGAGGCCTCTTGTTTTTGCCATCAGACCTGCTGAGCAAGAACAATGGAGTAAACACAATGCTCATTTCTGATTTAACGGAGAGCGCCCTGCATAAATATGGCGGACCCTGGCTGCAAAAAACAGGTCGTAAATTCCTTCGCTGGACGGGAACAGAGGAGCAGTTCTTAGAAACGCTGCAGGTGGGTGTAACAGCGCCAACGAGTTCACCACACCGTGACTCATGGGAAAGTCTCATCTGGTCGGTTTAAAAACATAGTATGACTGAGAAAAATCCCCCTGGTTAGCATGTGTTTGTGACACTGGAAGTTGTCGACGCAGGGAGGAGGACCGAAAAACCAGGCCTGAAACCAAGACCTGCTTTTATTTTTTCACTTCCTGTGCTGCCGAGCTATTTTCACCTCACACCTCAACCACAGTCTTTCTCTATTGTTCATATACAAGCACTACCTATGATGCTGAATGACTAATAACAGCCCAGATTTTACAATAATTAAACACATTTGTAAGAAATGTCATAAAAGCTATTATTATAACTACATAAGAACAACTTTGTGTGTGCAATTTTACACCTTTGTGTATTGTGTATTCAGGCTCCAAATTCAATATTTAGTTGACTTTATATGATATTGTCTTAGACTTATTCTGCAATCATATTAGTGAAAAACCATTAATTGTTCAGTTAAAACACATGAACACACAAAAAAAAGGACAATGATTTTTGCCAAACACAAATCGTGGTTGCAAATAGTTTTAATAAAAAACATTACACAACCATCTATAACTCAACTGAATGCAATTACATGTAGAAAATGTTGTAATAAATTTCAAAACATCCTGTTTTACAACGAATATAAAACAGGATGTCAGAGGGGTTTGGAGGTAGAGTAACTTCACAAGCAACTATTAAATGCTACGGTCTGCTGACTAAAGAAGAAAATCTGAAATGTCACGGAAATCAAACGTACGACTGAGGAAAGACACGAAAACGGAGGTTTAAAACATCAAACGTTGAAACATGAAAGCTGCGACGTGAAAGAAAACAGAGACAAACCCACTGATGTAAGATGTGAGAAGGGAAACTCACACATTTACTGCACAGCTATCTTAGAAACCAGAGAGCTTTTTATTTCCCCTCCACAAGATTTCCTGCTTTTCTTGTCGTCTGTAAACCTCCAGTATGACTGTGCAGAAAGTCAGCGAGGCAGAAAATGAACACAGTTCACAACCCAAACCTGTCTAAATAAAGGCTGTAGCTGCTTTATTCACTGAACCCTGCAGTCGGTTTTATTATCAGAGCGTAAAAGCTTGTGAGGACGGCATGTGGACAAAAACAGGAAACTAAAAATCGTACAAAAAAAAAACAAAACTAATCGAATCCTTTTACCCTTGATTGTTGTTCTGTGCACAAAAGAAACGAAAACTTAACTTTACAGCTTCATTATTCAGAAAAACCGAAATTCAGAATTATAACATGATAAGACCGTATCAAAATATGATTTTTGCTGAGGTCCACGTTAGCTAAACATTACATGGTAATGATGCAAGTTAGCCAGGTAACATGCTATCGTTGGTATATTTAATTTTATTGATTATGCCGCCATAAAATGGTGTTTTAACAAGCTGAAAAACAAGTTGTTGGTGCCACTGGTTAAAAAATGCGATGACCAAAGTAATTAAGAGTAATCCTGTAGGAATAATGAATGTTAATTTTCATTAGCGATTAACGTAATCATTTTCTCAATTAATAAATAACTTGTTTGGTCCATAAAATGTCAGAAAAATGTGAAAAAATGATAAGCATGGTTTCCAAAAAGTCTTAAGTGATGTACTTTGATGTCTTATTTTGTCCACGACCCAAAAACATTCAGTTTACTGTCATTAAGGACTAAAGAAATGAAAAAATATTCATATTTGAGAAGCTTAAATCAGAGAACGTGGACATTTTGTCTTGAAAAATTACTCAAAACGATTGATTGATTATAAAACAGATGCTGATAAATTCAGTAGTTACTAATCAATGAATCGACTCATTGTCAGCTCGAAATTTATGTCAATTCAAACTATGTCAAGATATTTTACTCCATAACTGATAAACATACACTAACTACCTTAAACAGTACAGACAGGCTGCTTAATACAACAAACATTTCGAACTGTGGTCTGACAAATCGATCCATTGACTGACTAAAGTCATCTAAACATGGTGCCATTATTTCCAGCTCCTGTTTGGTTCGAACATGAGGCTGTCTGATTACACAGGAAAAGAGACAGAAAAGTTTTAGCTCAGGCAAAAAAACTGCATAATTGTAGGCTGCAGGGAAAAAAAAAAAACTTGCAGCACAGGCTGTTATGTAATCACCACCATCATCATCCTGACCTCAAGTTCAGCCCTGAAAAGACAGTAACACCCGAGAGGAATGCCGGTGAAAACAATTAGCAAACCTCCCGGTACGACTCTGAGAATCACAAAGAACAAGCAGAACAGAAGAGAGAGGAATGCCGCTGCTTTTTATAGCCCTGCAAGAACAACAAACATGACATCTCTCATAAATGACAATAGAAATGTGCCACATGAGCGCACACGGGGAGTGTTTTGATCGAAACAAGTGACACTCCCATGAACACATCCAAGCTGTGGTATTAAGTTTTGCATAAAAATCAACTTGACAGAAACTGAATTATTTCAATCCGGATGATTAGTTGTTTTTTTTTTTTTTTACTGTGGAGCATTTCATTGAATCAAATCCTGTTACCAGATTATCAAGCCGCCTTGTAAACAAAGCAAATTCCTGAGCCTGAAACACAATCTGTCTGAGAAAACAAAGATTCTTGAGTAGGATCTCTCTCGAACGTCTACAATTGTACACCAGCGCTGCACACCTAAAAAATGCCTGTTAGGTGTGGACTCAAGTTTCACGTCGATGATTCGACAATAGTATCAGCCCTCCTCCTCCCGATTTGGCAACCAACTCCCTGTGGCCCGAGGCGGGGTTCGCATTCAAAACACAGCTGATACGCAAGAGTTATTTCTAAACTTATTTTCGTGATGCACAAACCCTCTTCTGTTTTCAGTGCAAGGAAAGTTATAGGTCTATTTACGAATCATGCACCTGTGCTTGTGCGTCATTTGAATAAAAAAACAGACAAGAACGAATGTATAAATGTGAGTAAACGGACATGAGGCCTAAAAACAGAAACTGCAACACAGACGAAAAAACTAGCGGCCTACATTTTGAATCCCACGTCTGTTACAGAAGAGGACCCAGTTTCCCTAAAGCACCTTCCCACACAGACGCCTGTACAGTTCACTGTACAGGCCACTGTGCTAATACTGTAGAGCGTTTTGGGCTATAAACATCCACCAAAAAGCTTATGAGCATCCCAGCTCTGCCTGTTTTTTGTTTTTTTTATGCACAGGCTGCACAGATTATTTTTCTTTGCACAAACAATCCCATTCCCGAGCTGCAGCCCGTGACTGCATATCTGCTTCCCCCATCTTGCAAAAACAGGAAATCACAACACTCCACCCCATCCCAGCATGACACCGCCGCCTCATCCCTCCCCCGATCCACAGAGGGAGCAGATAGGAAAATCTTCTCTTCTCAGGAGCTGCCGTCTTATTCTAGGAAGCACCCTCCGAGGCAGGACGGGGCTGAAATTACACGACAAGTAGGCTATCAACCTATTTTATCCGGCGTGTTCTCGGTCTCTGCGGGGCCGACGTGAACCCGGGCGGTATGGGAGCCAGACAGAAGAAACTCTCTGAAATAAAACTGGTGCCGAGGGCGCAAGATCTGTGTAGACCGTGGGACTCAGCGGTGCACTTACTTTAGCAAATATGTTGGTATTTAAGGTCAGAGAGCTCCGAGACTTTTTCATTTTTGTTACGCCAGTTGTTTTGTGAGGCTCAAGGGACTCTACGGGGGCCAAGAGACATCACATTAAAAAACTAAACAAATACAGCCATGCTTTGAGATAAATGCTAAGACATGTTTACCATCTTAGCTTAGCGTGTTTACATCCTAACATTTTGTAATTAGCACTTAAGTTCAACTTAAGCTGATAAGATTATTATTAGTTTTGCAGATATCTGATCACAAACCCAAGAACTGGACTGATGTTAATGTGAAAAGCCACTGATGGTCACTGAAATGTCAATAAAATTAACCCTCTGGGCGCCGTTTAGATATATACTATAACAATTAACCAAATACTTGTTGAGATATTTCAGTCTGGGCTTCCATACAAACACACAACAATAAATACTACAAATGACTAAAACACAAACTAGTTGAGACACACAATCTAATTTGATAACACATACACAACATTAAGTATTTATTAATTAAAAGTAAAGAAACACAACACTGGACCGCTGGAAGAGAAGACTAAACAAGTAGTAAATTAAAGCAAAAGCTAACGTCAGGTTATACCCATATTCAGTTTCTACTGAAGTTGCTTCTCATGTCACAATATCAGTCAAAATAATCGCATTGGCATATCATTCAGCCCCAATATCAGTTAACAGGTGATGCACCAGGCAAGGTTTTCTATTAGGGGAACATTGTCTTATCAATCTAAATGAAGAGCGTCCCCTCCACCTCAGTTAATACAAAATATGAATCCGGTGGGAATTATCTGTCAGAAACACAAAAGATTATAACCTCTATTATAAACAGCAGCAGGTCCAATTTTAATCCAAAGAAATTGGGACTCAAACATCACAGCTTTAATTAACTTGAAATAAACTGTCTTGATTTGTTAGGATGGGCAGATCATTCACCATCAACAAATAAAACATGCTGATTCAGCAAAACAGCCACGTGGCAAAAACTAGGATCCATCATAAGACGCTTGACGACGGCCCGGCAGTGGCAGATTATCGGCTTGCAGTGTCACTCAGAGAGGATGTGAGGTCTGTAAGCAGAGCTACTTCATTTAAATCATCAAGGGAACACTTCCCGTTGCGTCCCTTTCGGCGGTCCGAGCCAACAAACCCTCCAGGAGCACTGTGGGTAATGTCGGTAATGTGGTCTGGACTCCTGCCTCGTCAGCAGAAGTCGCGGACGGGCCAGCGGACCCGGACCACATTCCACATCTGGATGAGATGAGCTCTAACCTCACCACCAACTTCCCTCCCTACACGCTCACACAGCCGAGCATTGTGTCTCACAACCACACCTCCTCGGGCCCACAGGAGGGATCACATGCTGAAAAAACAAGGAAATTATGCTTTTATTGTGAAAAATATGTCACAGCTCACATTGAGAGGACAATAAAGACGTCATCGGCTAAATATTTCGTGATAATTTTAGTGACTGTCAGGTATAAATCACAAATACAAACAACAAATAACACAAATAAAAGTGTTTTAGTAGTCAGGTGTGCTGTTTTTAAATACACACCAACCATCTAAATCAAGATTTATGTCGTTTTAAGCATTTAAACAAACTTAGGCTTTGCTCTTTTTCTCCTGACCATCACCAAATAATCATGTACTTGAGACAACAAACCCGATGTAAGAAAAATGCTCACGATCAAGTATATTCTTTCGCATATTCTTTCCAAAAACGAAAGGAATTATCTCCTTAATTAATGATGTGCTGTTGAAAAGCCACTGAAGCAGGACTGATCCTTGAGGTTGTTTAAGTATTAAGCAACAGTAAAAATGAGTCATTGATCAAAAAGTAGATCACCAAAAAACAGAAGCAGATACAAACATAAATTTCAAATGTTGTAACTGTGCTGTTTATTTTCCAAAAGGCCATCGCGTGTAAAGTTCAAGGCCGGCGTCTCCGCTTACAAAACACTCTGGTTAACTCTCAGTCCAGAAGCAGCACAGATGTCGAGCTGTGGGTTTCTCTATCTGAGCTGACTTAATCCTTTAATTACTGTGTGTGTACTGCCTTCAGGAGATTTATGTACAACAACCCAGTGCTAAATATCTCCAGTCACAACAAAGTGTTTCAGAAAAATTATAATCTTTAAAGTGAGATTATCCTGAAAAAAAAGCTTTCAATCATATTAGAGGACAGCTGGCGGCATTTTCTTAACGCGCAACTTCGCCCTCTCGACAGGATTCAATACACTTCATTTTAATTCTGAGATTGATTGGAAACTGTTCAATCTATCACTGACGCTTTGAGTGGCAACCAAAATAAAAAAGATTCACTGAGTTTCCCCACAAACCAAATCACATCGACAAATCAGGGTTCTGAGATTATGATTCACTTTAGAAATAAAAGTAAACATTCAACATGAAAGGATTAAAAAGTGAATGTGATTTCAAAACTAAAGGTATTATGCAAAGCTCTTCTTCCTGTTTTGGACATAAAAAAAGTGCTAAAGCGTTGTTTCCGATACGGTCCAGCAGTATTACAGCTGTGGCCACCAGGACGTAACGTGAACATGTTGTTATGTTTGTTTCCGAGGGCGCACATGTGATATTCTTCTCAAAATCCAGAGGTCGTAGCAGCGATGATAGCTTAGTGGGATTTGGAGAAAAATGGGGTAAACAAACATTGAATGTAAAATAGAGAGTACTGTTTGCACCACGTTTTGAAAAGTTAAAACATAGTTGAGTGTTTTTGGCTCGCCATGCCTTGACTGTATGTCGGGCTTTGACTCTCTTTTTCTTAAATAAACTTTACTCTTTCTCCCAGATGTCCCAGTTCAATCCTCCTAATGGTGCTCTTCTATTAGCATCGGCTAATTACCTAGCTAAGAGAGCTCCGACCTGAAATGAACTGCACCAACAGGAACTGAAGACTGAAGACGATCGAGGCTGCCGTCACAGTGACCTAGATCTGGATCTGGCTCTCACCTCTCCTCATGTGCTAATAACACTGATAAAACGTGCTTTACCTAAACCACAGCGATCTCTTAGCGTGTCTTTTTGTTTTTGTACCTCCATGTTGATGCCAAAGAGGCTGATGAGAAGTTTACCATGCAGTTACATAAGCCTCTACATAAAGACAGCAGCAATGTGAGTAAAATGTAGGCTGCTGTACATCCTGCCAGCTACACAATGTGTATTTTACCGAGGTTAATCTGGTAAATCTCCACAACCAGCTGACGCATTTTTATATCATCCAGGATGACTTGTCGGATCACGCCGTTATGTAACTTCTGCCGACCATTAGACCATATAGTCTCTGTCTGCAGTGCTGGAAGTCTGTCGGCTCTTAGCAGAGGATTTTTCTGGATATACATCACACACACACACACACACACACACACACACACACACACACACACACACACACACACACACACACACACACACTCACTCGGCCTTTCTGCCTCTCTCAGCAGATGGAGGTTCAGTTCTCGGGCCTGCCCCGGTAACACTCAGGTCTGAAACATCAGAGCTTCTGCCTCCCACAGATACACAACATGACAGCGGGTGTGAATCTGAGACAGCAACAGAGGAGTGTTTGCTAAAAAAAAACCAAAAAAAAACAACAAAAAAAAAAGTCTAACATCTAAATCATAATGTCAGCGTTGTAAGCTCCACCCAGCTAACACCTTGAAGAGTCCCTGATCTGCAGAAAAAAAAAAGAGCTGAAATTTTAAATGACTCTCTCGGGAGGAAACTTGATTATTAAAGCAAAAATGTGCACGACAAGCTCAATGTTCAGCAAAAGCTAATTAAATTACTTCTTAAAAACATGGGCTGTTTGCTAGTTTTAGCTCCACGTGTGTCGATCTGGCAGTGTTTTTTTTTTTTTTTGCAGCTTCCTCCGACAGGCCCTGCAGGGGAATTCACCCGACGCCCACCTTGCAAATACATTACGGGCGCTGCATCCTCCCTGTGGCACCGTGCGAGGGCAGAACAGCTGAAAAGAGATCTGACATGCTGCGACACGTTTAAAAATGAAGCATTCGTGTGGTTATTTTTGCTGCTCTCACTGCTAATTTGCGGTTGTATAAGCCTTGAAAATTAACATCCTTTAGAGTCATTTTCTCTGTTACAGCAAAGATGTAGAGAAAGAGAAACCAGAGCACTGATTTGGTGTTTGATGGTGGTGGATTTTATTGCCTTAAGTTGCTTTTTTGGTTCAACCTTACATCCAAAACCCAAATATGTTCAATTTACCATTAAATAAAAACCCAGAAAGAAGGTGGACCAGAGAATATTGAGGATTTTTGTTAGACTACGCCATTTTCAGCATCTTATAATAAACAAGGAACCTCTGTCTGTCTGTCCATCTGTGCTTTAACTGTCTCAAGAACCGTTCATCTGGTTGACGTCACATGTGTCAATCTTAAATTGGATCTTAAATATGCAGTTGTTCACTACATAACATGATATTGTGCTGAAGGGCTGAGGCTTAAGCTAACGTCCCAGGCAAAAAATCAGCATCGTCACCAGTTTGGAGATCGTGTTGAGGATGTGGACGGACTTTGTAGACAACACTGAGGAGCTAATTAACCCCAGTGTAATAAAGAAAAAGATCCAACATAACCCTGTTTGGCTGCTTAGCTCACTTTCAAAACAGTAAACTTTCACTTTTATTTAATCGATTTCAGAAACTTATCTTAAACTCCACAGAAGTCGAGTTACTGCTGCAGGTGTGCTAACGTTTACAGCTCATGTTAGGGCAGATAAACACTTTTGCACTCATGTTTGTGTGGTTTTGCAAAGGCTAAAATAAAGTCCTTCCAAGTCAAGTGAAGTCATGAGTCATTTAAGTCAAAGTTGATTTTTTAAAAGTCTAAAGTCACCACATCCACACCTCTGGCGCTACCTCACTAGTTTGATCATCACCGTTTCTTCCTGTTTCTTCCTCCCACGCGCAGATAAACTCATCTTCTCCAACATAACCACGGTCTAAATTTAAACCTCACCGTCACTTCCACTGACTATGACCAGAACGCGCTGATTCAGGAAGTACGCTGTGTGGAAACCGATGAATCCGAGAGAGAATAAAACACGTCAGAGGTCAGAGTAAAAAAAAAGAGCCATTTCGACCTGAAGTATCTCCGTTTGTTGTAATATACGACCCAGACCTCCTCTAAAGGGCTTTATAAATATTAGAAACTGTAAAGTGAAGGAGTCTTGGCACATACCTCCATCCTTGACCTCTGCAATACTAAATGTAACACGGAAAACCATGAATAAGGTGTTTTTTGTGCTTCGAAATGAAAGATTTTGTGTTTATTTGTATGTAATGTGACTTTTTCTGTTGCATTGTTTGTTCTGACTTTCAAAAGCACCTATTTTTCTTTCCTCCATCTCACCTGAGCAACTTATTCATCGCACTTATTCTTTGTTCCTATTTTTTTTTTATTATCAGATATTATTGCCTCCATTCACATCTCCTCCTGAGTTTTATCGCCATGCAAATAAAGCTCGCTTTTAACAAAACGACAACCTTGAAGAACCCATTATTACTCTATCAAGAGGGCCCAAAGATAACACAAATCGTACCGCTTTACTTTAAAGGGTGTTACTGGGAACAGCCCAAAACCACCGACCATCCTGAAGGGAACCGTACAGCTTTATAACAATACAGAAATGTGCAGCTGTTGTGAATTTGAGTTTTTAAAAGATGTAAAAAGATAAAGTCAATCACGACCAATCTGATCTCAGTGCAGTTCAAGCCAAATAAATGCTGAGTCACGTCTGTGGCTGGTTTTCCAACCTCTGTACAAAACTTAATTGTGTCTGTAGTTAGGGCTGGGAAGTATGGCTGAAATCAATATTTTGATATAAATGATATCTTTCCTATATTGATATGCATCATCACATGCACACGTGTATGCTAAATAATCAAATTTATGACAAAACAACCACAACTAAAGGTCCAATTATTCTCTGTTCAAGAGTAGAGATTATTTTGTCAAAGATTTTTTATTACAGTTTCATCATTTTGTAAATTAATAACATAACATTATATGGTCACAGAAAATTTAATTTAATGATACAATAATATAGAATTTATGGTAAATCTCTACTGAAAATGAAACCCCTAATCTCATTTTCTAGCTCCTATTACTTGATATATGTATTTTATTGTGGAAAAGTTCTTGTACAGCTGTTTGCAAAAATATGAGTTTGAACACTGATGCATTTGAGCTTTGACTTTAGGAAGTCTTTTTCTTGTAAGATGCAGCGATCTTGCATATTGAAGTGATGCTTTTTAACTTCTGAAAGAAGAAAGGGCACATTCATTCCCTTACAAAATGAAAAATGTCTCTCATAAACACTGAAAAGCGCCGTCGCCGTCACACCCAGCGGCTTTACTGCTCCGGTCTCACTTGGGCTGAGAGGACCAGCAGCTCATGCTCTATAAGGACAGTGCTGAGTCGGCTCACAGACTGTGGGACTTTTCCTCACTTACACTTTGTTCGTCACATAAGAAAATGTTTCAAAGGCCTTAAAAAGTTTGGTATCAGTCACTGACTGACGTGCCAGAGCCTGAACAAGTTGTGCTCACAGACAGAAATGCAATAACAACTTTTACAGCATTTTTACCACGTTACCACCTCATTACCTATTTACAGAAGTACTGCTAAAAAACTCTGATAAATCGCCTCCAGTGATGTCACTTGAGTCAGTCGGGAATGAGGACTACAAGTTTGAGAAATAAAAGAAGAAATATGGTGAGACTGAAGTGAGCTTACTGTACTGTTTTGTGTTTCTCATGTCTGTTTGAGACTTGAGGCTTGCGGCGACGTTAAAAATCACCAACCAGACCTTCAGGGGTCGAGCTGCATTGTGGGTAACATAGGCACCAGGTTTTGAGAAGGTAGAAAGATGCATGGACTGAAAAAAAAAGACGGTATCTCTGGTTCTGCTGCATCTAATCTAATCTAATCTAATCTAATCTAATCGATTTTGATGCTTATTTTTTCATATTATCCATCATGAGTCGGAGAGAAATGCTAAAAATTGATAAGTAAACCACCTGATATTATAGCTCAACCACATGACAGAGAGCTGATGTGAAATGTGGCTCACGTTTTGGTGGATGTTCGCCGTCAAACCAAAGGTCGAGCGGGACGCGTCGCTATTGACCAGCCCAGATTCACCGAATACCACACGGAGACACTGAATGTACCAAAGCACCAAAGTGCTGACATGTCAACATCGCGGGCCGGCTCTAACCTTCAAGTGACCAGCTCCAGCAGGGCCGACAGAAAGAGAAAGAGAGAGAGAGAGAGGCTGGTTCCCCTTTCATCTCACATTCACGGGTCTATCAGAGCGAAAGCGCAGTCAGGTAGTCATTTTAGTCAAACTGCCGTGAAAGGATGCAGAAGCTGAAAAACATTTGTGGTCATCGTGAAGCCAAAATGTTCAATTTTCAGAGCCTAGAGTGAAAGGGAGAGTCCTGATCCTGTAACAAGTCTGATTAATACTTGTTTTTATTGACTGAAGGACAAAAATCACCCAAAAATAATGTAGCACTTGTAGAAATACATCTACTGGTGATGCACTTTTCATTGCTAGGTCAGATTTAATGATAGGTGGACCTCTACAGCACGAATCACCTGCTGAATACAAAACGAGGTCCTCCATGTGGCAATGACATATTTGAAAAGGATAGTGGTTTTATTTATCAGGTTTAACACAAATGTGCTGAACTCGTCTTGGAAAACAAGTCATTTTCAAGTCGAAATAGGTAATTTAGCTGAATGTAAACAACGTCCACTCACGCCTCATTACAGGCCGATGGCAGGAAGTGATTAAACTATCTGAACATCAGTGGTAACTGTGAGATTTTGCTGTCTCTGTTTGGTTTGTGTGCTCCACGTTTTGCACTAATCTCCATTCAAACGAGGAAAAATCAACCACAGAAGAAGCTGGGAGTCCAAATTCTCCACTGACGGCAGCCTCAGTTGACCATAATGCATTGCTGTCGACTTAAGGGTGCAAATCTCTCTGATTTTTTTCTCGCTCATTTCGATAAATCATGCAGCCAAATTCAACAAGTTCAGGCTTGTTGTCTAGAAGGTGTTGGGAGGCATTATGGGGAGTTTAGGACATCAGGAGCTGAACTACTAAATGTGAACGTAAAGGGGAAAGTTCTTGCACCAAAACACTGCTAAACATCACAATCACACACCGATCACAAACAACACTTACCTGGAGGTTGGACAAACACACCTTTAGCTGCCTAACATGCGCAACATCCAACTTCGTATCGCTCCTTCACGTCCGAGCCGGGCTTTGGTAAAACAACATGTTATGCTAAAAATACCCCGGAGCTTTCGGATCATGAATCTGTTAGATAATCCCTGGAATTGGGACAGGCATTAATCCCCCCCACCACCACCAACACACATACACACCCTTTTTGCTCTACGTCATGCCTTGGCTGTTGGGAAACAACGTTTTAAGAGGCCGCAGCAACAACACATAATGTGGACACCCCCAGAAAGGAGGTGACAGTGAGGTTTTTTTGCAGATGGGGTGGGGGGGCCTTCAGTTTTTCAGTATGAGGTGTGTGGTTGTTGAGTTAGTTTGGTGTCTGGCTGGGAGGAGGGGAGGGTGTGTCTGCAGGGCCCTGATGCAGCACCACAGATCAGACAGCTGTGTTTATATCTAAGGTGGGGGGGTCATTTTTAAAAAAGTGCTGTGCAGAAAAAACACACACTGCAAAGACAAGAAACACCCCTGGAAACAGATGCATGCAGCTTTTTGGACACATCTGCACACACACACACACATAAAGAAAGATATTTAACTAATGCATGCACACACACACTCACACACACAGAGGGAGCATGCATACTTACTCATTTTTCACGTATCTGCTCTCATGGAAGACCTTATCGAGCTGGATCACCGCCTGACCCAGGAACACGTCCAGTCCGATGAGCGCCCGGTGCATCACGGTCAGCACCAGCTCGGAGCTCCCGGCCGGGCCGCCGCTCCTCTCCAGCGCGCCGGGCTGCAGCTCGAAGGAGCACTCCTCCCTCCACTCCGGCTCGGTGGTCTTCTCCACCACGCAGGTCGAGTACTTCTCCTTGCCGAGCTGGATGATGGTGTACACGTCGCTGGTGCCGTGCTTGCCCTTGCCCCGTAAGCTTGCCCCGTCCCCGGAGCACCGTCACCTGGACGTGCGTCGGTACCCATCTCTGGTCCTCCTCCACGGTTAGCGAGGACATGTCCCTGCAAGGCGAGGCAAGAGGAGAGGAGGGGAGAGGCCGGTGGAGGCGTCCGCCGCTTCCTCCCTGCTCTCTCTCGGTGTGCTCAGTCACATCAGCTCCGGGGCCGCATTGTGGCTCTGCGTCGTCTCTGAGGCTTTCCTGCTGCTGTGTGTGTTGGAGGTGGAGGTGGTGGTCGTGCGCTGCGGCACAAGAAGCGTCCGTCCCCGCGTCCACCACCGAGCGTCTCTGCCGCCCTCCACCGGGCCTCTCTGCGGGCAGCGACGTCACGCCTCTATCCTCCCTCTCTTCCTTCCTCCTCCTCTTCTTCTTCTTCTCCTTCTTGTGCAGGACGGAGGAAGTTGAGCCTCCACGCAGGTCTGACTCCTCCACCCCTCTCAGAGAAAGTGAAAGTCTGTGTGTCTGCAGAGACTCTCCTTATAAATAGAGCATAGAGGCATAAGTAGTATGCAGATTTAAATAAAAACATGCAGATTTAAATAAAAACACAAAACTTAATCTGATATAAGGCTGAATTTAATGATAGAAATTTGTATTTTTTTCCAGTTTCCAACAGCCAGAGGTGATATAAAGTGTCTAAATCCCAAAGATATTAAAAATTAAAAAGGAGAGCAGCAAATTCTCACATTTTAGATGCTGGAGCCTGATAATATTTGTTATTTTTGACTGAAATCCAAATAGTTGTTGATTGAGTTGACTAATGGATCAATCAGGTAATTGTTGCAGCTATAATCTGAAACTTACTTACAGTATATATACTTTAAAAATATATTTGACACAAGACTGAAAGTAAGGATTATTTTCAATGCTAGTACTGAGTATATTTGCAGTTTCCGGTAGCTCAAAGAGATATCAGGTGTCTTGTTTTGTCCTAAGCATGTGTCTAAATCCCAGAGATATTACATTTATTATATATTAAAATAAGAAAACAGCAGCAGTTGAAAATGGAGAATATTTTTGTTTAAAAGTGAATTTATCAAAATACTCGGGATCATTTTCTGGCTATGAATCAACTAATTTTTGCAGCTGTTATCAGAGACGTGCTAAAGTTTGCATAATTTACATGAAAGTACATCAAAGTAAACAAGCTGTGCATATTTTCCTAAAACTAGACTGGACCAGACTTTTATTTTGAAAGGAAACAGCTTGAAAAATGGCAGCTTCATCTGACAAAACAATCCTAAATTATAGTCCACTTAGTAGTTTTTTCCCAGATTTTTCACCCATACATGCCCTTTATCAGTTTGCTCACTCGTCATTGAAGTTGATCTGTTGGCGTGCATCCTCTATTAGCTGTTATTATTTCATCCATACAACACTATTATGTCTTTTTTTCCCATTTTGGCTTAGCATGAAGGTTCATTCTTGAAAAACACAAACTCAACTCAAAGTCCACTTAAAAGCTTTTAACTCCATCATTAATTGCCTCTGTGGCCACTGATGATGGATGAAGTTGATTTATGATAAATACAAAGCTTCATTTTTCTTTTATCTGAATATTTAAAGTTGTAACACAAACTATTTTAACCTTTTACAATGCTTAAATGTTGCTTCTTTACAATTTATACACCCGGTGAACTCTAAAGTCATGCCATGTTTTCATATTCACAAAGTTTTATATTAAATCTGTGCAGCCTTAATGTGTGAGAGTGCACTGATTTTCAAACTATGATCCAACTCTCCTGTTTTTGTTGTATAACTGGATGATTATACAGAGATGCAGCCTAAAGGCCAATTCATACTTTACCCATCTTTAACAATAAATGTCATCCATGTTTATGAAAGAGTCATGTACGCATGCCCAGATAATAAACAGGATTCTTGTTCATCATCTAACTATAAATTTCCCCCTGAGGACAATGAGCTCTAACTATCTGTCTGTGTATAATATGATTATCTATGATTAATTCAACATAATATAGCACTACCTGTCACTATAATGACTTTAACTCCATACAATCTACGATGTGAAATTTGTATTTTCTAGTGCAGTAACAATTCATGGGTATATCTATATTTGTGTGTATGTATGGAAGATGTTTATAGTATATTTATGTCATTTATGTCTTCTATATTTTTCATATCATTTTTTTTCTACTCTACTTCTAAGTTTTGTCATATTTGTCTTACTTTTGAGCTGCTGTGACAAGTATATATTTCCCCGATGTGGGATTAATAAAGTTTTATCTCATCTTATCTTCACCATTTCTTCACCTTTTTTTAATGTTAAAACAGCATTTTTCATTTCCTGCACCATTAAGGCTCACTCCAGCCACCTGCAAACCCTGTGGGAACCCTGTGTGAGGTGAAACACAGATGTGAGTGCTCTGGAAATGATCTGCTTTGGCTTTGACTCTACTTCATTTGTGTCGCTTTAGATAAAAAAAAAAAGCCAAATAAATAGATGTAAATAAATGTAAATATGAACCAGATTGCAGCCGGTTGGCGCTACAAATCAATGCTGGCAGCAATAAGATGTTTTCATCAGCTTGCTTTTACACGTTTATGTTACATATTTAGCAGTGTGAGGCTCTATGGATGCCAATGTCAGCCCTCTATTTTAGTAGTTATTGTCTCTATAATGCAGAGGATTTAAGGAACCATTTACTTAATCAGAACTACAGGTAGGATTTTCCAAATCAAAGCACTAAAGGTCATGACATTAAGTCATCAAAGACACATTTGACTGATATTTTTTTCCACATCCTGTTAGTCTATTAGTCACATGATGGTTTTACTATTTTAGATGTT
This sequence comes from Scortum barcoo, assembly GCA_023238725.1. Taxonomy (NCBI): domain Eukaryota; kingdom Metazoa; phylum Chordata; class Actinopteri; order Centrarchiformes; family Terapontidae; genus Scortum; species Scortum barcoo. The sequence goes on from CM041539.1 coordinate 4,220,109, forward strand.
TCCAGCACATAACCGCAAACGTCACGACAGCAGATTTTTGTATATTTTTAAGAAGAAATCCCCCAGCGAGGTCACCTTATTCATTTATAGAAACAGATGCGACTGTGTCCATGTAAATTAAGTTATCCATCGGTGCTGCCTAATGTTTACCACATGTTGTTTTAATAGCCTGCGGCTGCTGTCTTGTCTTCAACTGTACTGAAACCAAATCTAAACCTTTTTAACTTTGGCTTCTTTTATCTCTTGCATAATAGTATCTTTCTTATCCTTCTCCCTTTGTTTTGTTTTCGTCCTCCTTCGCCATCGAGACCTTCTTTGCGTCTCAGCTGTCATCGTGAGGAACAGTCTGTTCCCAGCGGACTTCCCGCCTCAGTTTGTCTGCACTTTCTCTTGACGGGCTGCGGCGAAAGTCCTCGTTCGACCCCGGGGCGCATGAGGTCACGTCTGCCCGAGAGTGACTGATGTCCGGACCGGGCCTGTTAATTCTGCTGCTGGTGTCGGTCATGTAGTGCTGAACTGTGCAACATGTGAGAAAATCCATAAACAGTGAAAAATTTGCCGCCACCAGAGTCTAGGAAAGTGAATGTCCCTTCACTGTACGTCATATCCCACAGTGCTTATGGATAAACACCTTAAAATGTGTCATTAGTTTAGGTTAAGAAGCACTAAACTGGTTAATTTAATCACATTAATGGTATTTGTGTCCTTTCTACAGCAGATGTGAATGTACATCATCCCACAGGCAGGTCTGAGTGCAGGTTTTAGATTTACCACCCAGCCTGAGGACACCTGAGCTCTGTTATATGAGCCACATTCACTTCTCAGAAATATTTTTCCATATATTTTTTTACTTAAATTTCACATGCCCTTATATTATAGTTAATATAGAGCTCAGTTATATTCGTATGAGCATATTGAAATTGTGTTTATAAGGACAGCTAATGGATTTGTGAGTCAGTTTTCTTTTACTACATTTTGGTAGAAATATTGATATAAAGACATAAAGTTATTTCCCAAAGAAGCCAAAGTTGGGTACGTCTTTAATTGTATACACACTAAAATACTAATAATTGGTCCAGAAAAGAAGAATACTTGCTCCTAAGAGTAAAAGATGAGATGTAAAACACATACAGTGCATAACTCCTCAAATAATACAGATAAACTTGACTTATAAGCTTACAGCACTTTTAAAAGAAGAATTAATGTGCTTCACATGGAAACACATTTCAGGGGATTAAATATTTATGGAGATGTTGTTTAATAGTGATTTAAACAGGGAAGATTACTTTACATTACACTAAAATAACACAATTTACAAGCGCTAATGTAACGCAGCTCCAGAACAGGGACAGTATAGACTATCTTGTCAATGAAAAACCTCCACCTTAAAGAAATAATCTCAAACATCTGAGAAAAGATGAAATATAGTAATGATGGAGTCCATGAAAAATCACAAGAGGCGCACAGTTCAGCTTTTAACGAGACTTTTAACTCAACAGACTTCAGCTCAACTGTGTGTGATGAAGTGTTTTTTCTGGTTTCTAGTGCTGTGAGTAAACAGGCCGAACAAACAAAGAAATGGTTGATGACCAAAATTGCAATTGCAATTGCCAATTGTCGCCATAGACCAAAAAAATAAGAACACATTCAAGATTATGAATGTCAAGGAATAGTTTGAATGGAAGCTGAGGACGGGCATGCTTAAATCCTGTTGTATCAAAATTGAATTATTTCTTTATCTCAAGATAACAAAAGGCCGATTTCAGGGCAGCCTCCCTCAGTGTTTCTTTCTTCTTCTTTGTGTTTTATTGGTGTTTACTGAGAAACACTGATATGATTGTTGTGTTAAAGTTCATACGAGTTTGGGAGATTCAAAGAAATGCAATGCAAACTTTTGCCTCTTGTTGTAAGAAAGTTGTGGCTGATTATTGTGAGAGACAGACTTACAAACAGTTGTCAAGTTAAAGCTGATGTTACTGCTCACAACTGAACTGAAAGAATTGTTGTTGTCATCGGGGAACTGGAGGAGTCGGTGTTAAGTGTCGGACAATTTCCTGGTTGGGGGGGAAGACCAGACTTCAGAAAGTTACAGAGGAAGTTCACCTCATATTTAAAGGTCATGTGTGCAACACTCAGACAATGTTAACATGACACCCGAGGCTGTTAGGTCACCTGCAGCCAGCATCAGACACTTTCAGGCATCATGTTGACAGCTTACTTTTCAGTCAGCTGTTTCAAAAATGTTGATAATATCCAGCTTCATCAATCACCATTTGTCTGTTTCACCCACATCAGCAGAGCTACATTAGATGGATGAAAACACTGAAGGTTACTGAACAATACAGAATATTATAAATAACATGCGTTCACAGATTCTGCTCTCGATTCATGCTTTGTCAGGTGTGTCCACAAGACAACAAACAAACACCTTTAAAATGCTCATTTTCTGAATGGAGTTCAAGGCTACACTAACATTTTATCTGCTCCATCAACACTCAAAATAATAGATAATAAAATAAAAATGGCAGTGATGTTGTTGTTTCTACACGAATATCTTCATATTGTGTAACTTCAAAATGATCTGTAGTATAAACGAGCTGTTAGCAAAGCTGAAAAGATGCAAAACACTCAGGAGTGCACAAAACCATCACATCGCTTGAATTTTCATGTCGTTTACACACAAATCAGTCCACAGGCTGTTGAAGTTATATCACCATCTGTTCACACATATAAACACAATAAAAATAAATGAATAGGTATAAATTGTTATATATACCCTGAAAAGTTAAATAATTGTGACGGACAAACCTTTTTTTACATAAAAAAAAAAAAACATTACATTACGTCTATGTCCCTTATTACTGGAATAAACTGCAAAACTGCAAAACTTAAAATTGATGCTCATTTCTCTTTAAGGACTTTAAACTCTACTTATTTAGATATTTTTAATTATAATATTTGTGAATGTTGTAGTCAGTGAATGTGTGACGACTGCTTTGTGTGACTTTTCTTGTTTGCCAATATGTTGTTTCTGTTGCTCGAAAGCACATCAGCCGGTAAAAATCTGAAGAGCATCACTTTACGTCCTTATTTCAAAGTGACTGCATTCAAATCAGAAGCCAGCTTTTCTCCAACCTCTGGCCCTCTGCCGCCCACTATGAAATATTACGTTATGGGCCAATTTATGCTGACAGGAAGAGGATTTTCTTTCTCTGAGGGGATTTCTTTGAGGGTATTTTGACAGAAGCACTTGAGATTTTCCACTCAGGTAAAGACAGAGTAAATAGAGCGGCTCTGAAGTTGCGAGGCCACTTAACAAAACCTTTGCATCCATGAAATCTGAAGTGCAGGGAGAGTTTTAAGTCAACACGGAGGCTGAAAATGTGGGTCAAGCTGCAAGTATTTATGACTAAAACTCCTCCTTCCCACGCCTTCCTTTATCTTTTCTTTCCGTCGACAAACCTCCAAAAACGCCTCACCTCCAACAAGTATTTAAAATCTGCTGCACAAAGAGAGATTAAATCAAACCATGAAAAGAGCTCTCATGTGAAAGTAATATTAGAAAATGTTCTGACTCCCACACGTCCAGTTTATCACCTCCCTCAAAATGCCATTCGTCCACTGTGGTCACATTATTTCAGATACCATGAGGCTTTATGGGAAGTTAATTTTAGTGGAGGCAGTAATGAGGTTGAGAATAAATGAGTTTTGAGGGAATGCAGGTGTCAAAGCAAAGGTTACGATTCCTCTGAAATGAAAAATAAATCAACTAAATCAAATGTGGAGGGGGAAGAAAAAAAAAGACTCTTGATAAATGATCCAGTCTGAGTTTTATGGAATTTCTGTGAGTTGGAAGATGGTGCAGAAATATTTCAGCATTGGCAGGATGAAGTTTTGGCTGTGGAAAGATGTGATTTTGGCAGAAGGACGACGCAGGTTCGGCTGGTAGACGTCCAGATATCTATACAGGCGGTGAGGGCAGCAGGTGGGTGTCACGGTTGTTACGTCCAGACTTGCATCGAAAAGCATTAACACATAAATCTGAACGTTGAGTTTTTACATTAATCAGACTACCAAAGAAAATATGGTAAAGAGATGAGACGTTTTGAGTAAATTTAGTCTACATCTGTGTTGAAATACTCTGTTACAAGTCAAAATAATTAAAAAAGTAAAAGTATAAAAGTATCATCATAAAAATATGCTTTAAAAAAGTACTCATTGTGCAGAATAGCCCATTGATGAGTGATACTTTAATGTATTCATCACTTGTGTCCTTACCCTGATACAGGTTGAGTTTATTTCAACTAATTTATATACTGCCAGGTAGCTTAAGCTATGATAATATATCATATTTTTTAATTTTTTTTATATTTTGTATAAAGTGACTAATAACTAATGTTGTCAAATGAATTTAGTGTACATGGAGTAAAAAGGACAATAGTGGCTTTTAAAGTGGAGTAGAAGTTTGAAGATGCAGAAAATTGTTCAAGTTCAGTACTTGAGTAAATGTACTTAGTTACATTCCACTGCTTGTCTAAACTGTAATAAAAAGCTCGTATTCAAAAGCATTTGACCTCAGCGCGGCCTCATATAAATCCTTGTGCTCCACCATGCAAAACAAAACACAGTGACTGCAGGAACGGCTGACACGCTTTGAATGAAGCATGAGGGCCGGCTCAGGTTTTACCCTCACAGCCGAGACGTTTGATGGACACTCGGAGGGCTGATAACACACAAATTACTGTCTTTTATTCTTCTTCATCTTTCTTTCCCTGCTAGAGTCCCATTTCTGTAAACTTGCCCAGCCAGAAACAGTGATCAGGGGTTACACAGACAGCAGCTGAGGCGTGCAGCGCCATCTGTCGGGCATCACGGGAAGCTTCAGGCAGAAGTTTGAACATCCATTGAGGAGCCATCTTTTGGTTCTGATCAATTAATTACAGATCGCCTCCAGGCATGCAAAAATACTTTTTGTCTCTGATATTGATTTCCACAAAAAAATCAATTAACAAGTTGAAAATCACTCACATAAAATTACATCTACTTATTCTTCCTTATTGAAAAACTGTGAATGTATGAATATGATTTTCTTTTTTTCATTTGAAAAGTAATGTCCCCTACTTAACTCTCAGTGTGTGTCGAGTTTTCTCATTGCATATGTGTAAGTTGCATAAAATGTGGAGGAGGAAGTATTCAGATCTCTCAGTGAGGTAAAAACAGTCGTACCACACCGTAAAAATATTTCTTTTACAAAGTCCTGCATTGGAAATGTTCAGCATGTATAAAAGTCTGTAATCTGTAATTGAATAATAGACAAATTGTTTCAGCTGAACTTGCTGGAGGCTTTAATTTATCAGAAAACATCATTTTGTTTGTTTTGTATCTAAAAATCCAAATTTGTAAAGTAACTAAAGCTGTCAGATAACATCGTGGAGTAAAAAGTACAATATTTAGTAGTTTTGTAGTGGAGTAGAAGTATTAAGTGGTACAAAAAGAAAAGAAAAGTAAAGTACAAACACCTCGAAATAACTTGATTGAATGTACTCAGATTCATTCCACTAGTGGTCTCAGATTTAGATTTAACCTCTCATCATTTCTGGTGTCAAACTCTGCATCAAACATCCATCTGAAGCAAGAAAAATCAGAACTGTAATTTAGCTGTTTCATCCTTAAAGATATAAAGGTGAAGATTTTCATTTAAATAAGTGTCTGTTATCTTTTGACAAACGTTGTGAACACAATAATCATTGAGCCTATGGTCCACCGATGAACGCCTGCAGCGACTTAACTGAGAAACATCACAAGTGGTGGACAGTTTTTTCCATTTTTCCCACTGAGATTGTTTGTTAACGCTGTTTCAGAGGTCATGACCTTTACATTTTTATGCTGACACAAGAAAATTAAAATCTTAAAAAGGCAATGTGATACAGAACAGCTATTATCATACCACGTGGGGAGTGTTATCATTTTACATCATATTTTGCCAAATTATTTCCTCTTAATGCTCCACGGGGCAGATTGAGGTTTTAAAGCTGCCAAACATCCCTCCACGTACTCTAATCACATGAGAGACAAAACCTATTTGAGAGCCATAAAGGCATCTAACAGGCTCTAAATGAGGGGCTGAAATGTTTAGCGATATTTTCTTACACACTAATCTGTCTAATTAAGATGTTATCCGCGCCAATCACGGAGACGACGGAGAGATTTCTATAGAAAGGAGATCAGCTCGGAGTTTAGGGCCTCATCAAAGAGAGATTCCTCATCTATTCCTGGAGCCGAGCTGTCAATCATCCCCTCATCAGGCCCGCACATTCATATCAGATCCTGACACCGACAGCTGTTACATAACCGCAGCTAATCCACGAGTAAGATGGACCCACACACACATACGAACACACACCCTGCGAGACAATACGGGGCCTGCAGCTGCCGCACACACACACTTTCCGCGGAGCCAAGAGAAGCAGATAGATGGCGGCCTGAGACGGATCAGTGCAAATGGCCTACTTAGAGTTTAAACTGGGTAATTAGAAACCTAATCAGGGCTCACTTTCTTTCTCACCCCTGATGAACGTAATGAAACGCTCCTGTCCTCGTACAGTATGTTACACTCGGATTCACAGAGCCCCAAAAAAACCCAGCTGCGACTGCCCGTAAACACACACCGAAACACACCAAATGCCGTCAACAGATGTGCTTTTAAATGCAAGCGATTAAAAGACAGGAAATACAAAATATGAATAAAAAAGCAGTGACAGTTTCTATTTTGCATCAGGTGGTTTATTGCCTGTTCCAATTACAGTAATAGGAAGCACTAATTAATACTATGAATGATTGATTATTCTAGAATAAAACAGGACTGAGTGAAATTTCATAATACAGCCTGTGAATTTGAGTATCGTCTTTCAAAATGGCCGTTTGTTACTCTCTTGTCCCTTATAGTGTTGTTTTCTTCCACTCTGTCTATCAATACTGCATACTTATACATACATATTAATTTTTTTTTTGTTTATTTTAGGTACAATACAGATAAACTTTTGAAGAATCAGTCCAGCCAATGCAATATATGCATGGCTATTTACATAGTTTGCAGTCCATGTCACTGGTTAGGCTTTTAAACTCAGGTTAAAACAACTAAACAAACAAAAATATACAAAAGATTCAGGGTTAAAACAACTGAATCAATGAAACAGTAATCAATTTAAGTAATTTTACACAGCCCACATTTTGAAGCAGTATATGGACATTTAATAAATGATTTATAACACACTATAATGAAGATATAAGCAGATTTAAGTGTTTATTATTGCAGTCAACAATTAGAACTCCTCCTCAGACACCCTTACATATAATAATTGATATAATATAAACCAGTTATAATAATATAAAATGTGAAATGAAAATAGAAAGAAACACTTAAAAAATGTCCTTATAAATGTCCTTAGTAAATACTGTTTATTAATGTTAAATAGGTAAAGTGTGTGTATATCACTGTCAACTCCTCCCTTCATAAAGGTTATAATTTGCAGATTTTCCTTGTTGATATAAATTACAGACATAATAATAAACTCCTGTCAGTATATTACAACATGTCTGCCTGTCCTCCTGTCTGTCTGTCATGTTACAGCAGCTGTTCACTGCTGATTCTGGTGTTACTGGGCTTTATGTAAATCCAAATATTTAGACTGCATGGTGGAGATTAGGTATCTGCTGCACCGAAATGACTTTTTATCTGCACTGAACTAAAACAAACTCCTCCAAGAGCTTCTGAAGGAGACGTTTAATCATCTCAGGTCAACAGAGAATCGACAGAAATTGTCACCTTTCTCACCTCTTTTATAAAAATTTTCACCTACTGATTAATTATTGAAGCAAGTTAAAGACTATTTCACCCACCCTGCTGCAAGTAAAACATCTCTCACAATTGTCTTTTCATATATTTTGAGGAGTGTATTAATGCATTTCTCTCCATCTCCTCTGATGATTGACATTTCCTTCCACATATATGTTATTTGTAGGCATGCAGATTTGGTATTCCAGTATGTTTTTCATTAAAATCACGAGGCTATATTTCAAAGTAAAGTCAGTATCGAAGGCTCATTTATATTGTGAGCAGTTCTGTGAAATCAAATCATCTCTGTGAAGGCAGATGAGTGTTATCCTTTCTAAACAGCAAAGGGGAATTAATTCAGAGCCAAAAGCCATGAAGCCTGCTATGTGCGCTGCGTTCAGGTGCAGTCAGGACAATTCAGAAGCTGCAACTTCCAAGAGGAGGATGGATGAGGAAAACGAAGAGGAAGTTTTATATTACTGTCAATAGCAAAGAGAATAAATATGAATTGCAGGATTATTTGAGTGTGTTTTGCAAATATCACATATTGCATGCAAACTACAGTTTAACCTCTGCAAAGATAACTAATGTGTGATTGGTGCACATTAGTGGCCACAAATTACATTTAAAGGCAAACTTCAGCACCATGAAACCTTGCAGCTCACATGAGCTAATAAACAGAAAATCAAAAAAATCACAATAAACACAAGTGCAAAATGATCCCTGATGATAAAGATTCACATTCATACTGAGGAAACATCGAAATGTTAAAGGCTAAATAACTTACCATGTTAAGTAAAGTATGTATGAGTGTAGATATTCATGTTTAGGCACCTAAAAGTTTCTTCAGTTTACATTTACTGTGGCAGGGAGAGATTTGTTTTCTCAGTTAGTGCATGATAAGGAAAGATTAAAGTCCTTTTGTTCATTTGTCACAGACATTTCTACCAACCGGGCAGGTCTGTGATGTGTTAAACTAAAAGATACAAGACAGATAAACAGATTTTAAATAATAAATAATAAATCCTTTTTAATAATTCTTTGACCTTGTGACCTTTGTGCAAACTCCATACATCCCTCCATCACTGACAAGTTAAATTTGGACAAATGGATAAAATCTATATGGTCCACATGCATCAGTGACATTGTGAGGTTTTTCTCACATAGGTCTATAGGATGTACTTCTTTTCTCTCTTGTTGTCTGATATATCTGATATGACTATCAAATCTCATAATGTGTGCACACAAATGCATCAGTGGGAGCAAGCTGCAGTGAAGAAAATGTTTCCATTGTTAATCAAAACCTTGTAAATCTTATAATGTTGTATGTGTTAACATCGACATAAACCTACAGACGTTTGGTTTCTTGCTTGTTGTGTTATATTCATGTATTCACCTCTTTCTTTCACCATCTCTTACATACAAAATATGTATGTATGTATGTATCTATGTTTGTTTAGGCGTGTTGTCCTTGCTTTTAGTTTAACCCTTCACGCAGTTTCGTGGAAAAAAAGCTGGTTTTAATGCATCATGTCAAAGTAAAAAAATAATTGTGGTCATATAGTTTATACTGTGCAAAAAAAAAGGTAAATCAAAAGTATTCACAAGACCTCTAGGGGTTAACATCTATTTGCATCTGCCTGTAAATTGTTCTTAAAAGCAGATTTCTTGCACACACACTTGACCAATAAAGATGATTATGGCTGTACATGTGATTTATGAATAAATAACTTCATAATTATCAAACTAAGAAGAAGAATAAGAGGAAGAAGTCTTGTCATCTTCAGGAGTTAATTTCTCCAAACAGATATAAACTGAGGATGCATTTCACCTTTGACTGATCTTTGATGTGCAGTAAACTCCCTCCTGGTGTTTCCCACCGGCCGTGAACGCAGCGCTCCTCCCGCGGCCCGCACACTTTGTGCGGCTCCACAGTTGCGGTGAACAGCTGGCGGAGAGCGGCGTGTTTTCCTTTGCGGGGCTCAATAATAAGGTGTCGGTTTACCGGCTCTGGGGATGTGGGTCCGTCCCTTTGTAACGCTTAACCAGGGACTTAGGGGTCTTTGTCCGATTTATATTTTAATTATCTGCTAAACTGCGGCTGGGGGCCATGTGGGAAAGAGCCGCGGACTGACCCCTGCAGCTGTCAATCATCCTGCAAACAGGAGGAAGATCCACGTTATTTAAAAATAATAATAATAATTTTATCATCATTATTTAACATATGCACAGTTATTATGTTAAATCAGGACTTTTATTTTGGTGCATTTCAGTTTAAAAGCAGGTGAAGGTGCAGCTTTAAACAAGATGCTCAAACTAAAGGCTTATTTTCTGCAGTAATACTGAGTGTAAAGCATTTTGGGGGGGTTTCTAACACAGATGTCTCCCACAGTGGTGATCTGATCTGATCTGATGTGTTCAGACTGGATATCTTTGTGTTTGGCGCCATCTGTTGGTTGGAAGTCTGCAGGAAAAAGGCTGGAGCTGCACGGTGTCTCTCAAAATGTCAGTTTAAGAAATGAAAACAATAAAAGTAAATGTTGTTTTTTATTTTTATTTCCTATCCCTAATGCTTGAAAACAAAGAAATATACAAATAAATTCCCCAGATATCAGCAATAAAGTGCAGAATAATGATGATATGAGGAGAGGTTTATACCAATAAGCAGTAAGAGGTGAGAAAAATACACTATACAGTATGAAAATAGGCAGCAGTGACAGTTGGCAGTGCATGCATGTAATATAAATATATAAATATATATATATATATATATATATATATATATATATATATATATATATATATAATATAAAATACATTCATGTTTTTACATAATAAAGTGGTTTGGAGTAAAACCTAAAGTAGCTTCATTCTGATTTAAGACTTCCAACATCAACTTCAAAACAAAAAAATGGTGTTTCAAATTAAAATAATACTGATGCATGAATGTCAGAGCAGCATGTTACTGTTGGTTTGAATTGATTTATATACAGTTAAGTCGTACAGTGGTTCCCAACCTGGGGTTCGGGCCCCTCCAAAGGCTCAGCGGAGATGACCAGATAATACAGCACGTCTATTTATAATATATTATCAAAGACATGTAAACTATGAAAATAGACTTTTTTTGTCAGAAGTTAAAGCCAAAAGGTTTGAACAACGATTTTATGTATTTTATGAACTTAAACATCATCACATCTGTAAAATAAATAAAAAGTGTTGTAGAAAGTACAGTATCATTAGAAGTAGGCGTATAAAGTAGGAAATGTCCCTGAGTAGAGTACTTGAGTAAATGTACTCAGTTACTTCCCACAACTTCAAATATCATATAAAAATCAGCCTTTTCTGTCATCATGGAGGTTTTATTTCAGCCTCCAGACATGTTTGGAGGGAGGGAAAATAAATAAAGCTTAAATTTTAATTACTGTGTAAATCTGATGGCAGAGACAACCTCTTGGTTAACTAAATAAAATCTATATTATATGACATACATGTGTGACTATGTGTTGTTTTCTTTTTGTTTTATTAAGGACCAGATCTGTATGTGCCTCTTAATTTGACTTACTTATTACACCAACTCATTAACACGCTATTTAATGTGCAAATTAATGTTCAATAATGGGAAGTTAAATGACTCATACACACTTTAGGTTGTAAATACATTGCTATATATCACTTCAAGTAACTTTACCAAACCTTTTTAATTGCTTTTAGAATGGCAGATTACTTATATTTTTAGACTTATGCAACTTTATTGATATTTAATATTGCACTTTTTCTTACTTTGTACTGCTACTTCTGCACTCTCAGGATAAATAAAGCTAACTTATCTTACATAATCTTTATAATGTGAACAATTACATGACCTTTAGGCAGTATTTTCCTCTTTTCAGATTTTTTTTTGTATATTTTTTATTATAAACTTATTCTTTCTTTTCTTTTCTTTTGTTTATTGCATCTATTATGCCACAAAATACCAACAAAATATTCTAAAAACTTTTCTGATTCAGATTGTCTCAGTTATTAAACCGCTTCTTTAAAAAGCTATAAAATCTCAGCATCAGTGAAATTAAATAAAACTGAACATGTTATTTATAAGCAACACGTTATAATCTCTTATGGATTTTCATACAGTTTTCATCCCCTCCCTCTCTTCTGTCGTCACTTCATAAATGTCTGCCTCCAGACAGCCAACAATCATCTCAGTAGCAGCTAATAGAGATCAAAATGGGGGGAAAACAAAGGAGGAGAAGAAAAGGAGATCAGCTTGGAGGAAGCTCTCTCCTGCTGCCTGCTTGTCTGTGCTGAATATTAAGTGACGGCCAGATGATTTGTCCTTGTGTTTGTCTTCCTCTGATACTTCCTCTCTGGGCGTCACATCCCCCATGAAGAGGCTAATCTGCTCCCAGCGGGGGCTCCTCCTGATGAGGAGCTGAGAAAAAAACACTCAGACATACAAAGCCATTGTCCCTCGAGTCAACACGGGCCGGGCAGCCTTTTCTGAGCAGTTTTCACAGTGTTTAAGAAAGCTGCGGTGCTGATATTCTGTGCTAAATTTGAGTTATTGAGGTGTTGATGTGTGGATGAAATAGCAGCTCATGTGTAGTGAAGCAGGTGGAAAAAATAACACAAGCTTATTTGTGTAATCCCAGCGAAAATCAGTGAAAAAGATGAGGATATGTTGCTAGATTTGACATTTTCATGCCAAAGAACCCTTTCCGAGTACAAAAGCATTCATATATTTTGCCTTTAATCAGATTTAAACTGTAATAAAACAGAAACACTCCCAGTAGAAACCCAAATTATCAGATTATTATTTATGAAAAACCAAAAAACATGTGCACAATCAGAAAAACAGCTGTTGTAGATGTAGTTTTAGGTCTATAGTTTTGTTTTATGGTGTTAGATGTATAAAAACTCATGATAACATTGAGAATATTTTAAGAGATTTGATCATTCATGTATAAAACAATATTTACATTCTGTGCAGGCTGAAGAAGCATTTGTGAATTTGTGTATGAGTTTCTAGACTGTATTTTGCACCCTTTTTGATGAGGAGGCCCATTTAAGACGAGGAAAAGTGACTAATTTTAGCACAAACGCGAGCCTCAATAGACCAAAATACAATATAGGTAAGAGAAAGATTTCATTTTAAAGCTCTCAGCACTTTTGCAATCACCCAGAACTAAATGCAACAGCTTTACATTTGTTCTAATTATGTAAAAAGCAACCTGGGAAATGTAGGAAATGTAAAACAGCACATAACTTGCATAAATTGCATCATGAAATAACACACAAAATCAACAAAACACACATAGAAAAAGGTTTAAATCTGCAGCTTTGTGACCCACCATACACATTTTTTCTTGTTTTCCAGCAAATGCGCTCCTATTTTGACGTGTGAGACTTCATTTTCATCAAGCTGTGGTCGCCAAGAAACCCAACAAGATGTCTTTTTCTAAAAACAACTTCATAAACCCGATGGAGGAGGAGAGCTTGCAGAGAGCGAGCAGCCTCCCTGCAGTCTTTCAGGGATTGAACTAACACGGTGGAACAAAAGAGAGGAGCAGATCTAAAGTGGAGCGAGCAGGCCGAGTTTAACGGAGCCCGTCTGACCGTTTGATGTCTGCGGGGAACGCAGAAATCATGTAAGCCCCCTGTAATTTACTGTTTGGGGTTGCCTGGGTAGGGTTAATTCCCATGAGGACCTTCTCCCGGTGTTTTTTTATAAAGTCGGGATTTGTAAAGCTGCTCTCGTTGACCCCCCGCAGGTCACGAGGGCAGAGGAGCAGCGTGACCCTCCTCAGGACTCGGTGTGAGTGTGTGTGAGTGTGTGAGATAGATGCCTGCAGAAAGACACAGATATTTGGAAACACTTCACATACAGGGAATAAACATTACTTTAGGCATAATCAACGATTTTAGGAACAGTATGGGACGTTTTCAAATAACTTAATGTCTTATTTATGACTCTCTGATCAGTAACACACAGAAGAAACTCATCCTAAAGCCACGATTGTGCATTAAAGTGTTGGTTGATTTTGAATGAGTAATGTCATTTATTTTACAGCAACAGCAACATTAACTTGATTGGGAGATATGGAGGTATTTTAGCAGAGCAGTGACAGTCACCCTGATTAAAAAGGCAAAGCAAAGAGCGCCACCTACTGACATTTCATGAAGAGAAAAATACTTTTAATTGCCACTCTCTTGAATTTTAGACATTTTTTAAAATTTATTCTTGGGTGTGGGAGCTTCTCTTTATAAACATACATATATAGAAAAGTATTAAAGCTCCTCTTTGACTCACATGCTTTAAATGAAAATGAAAAGAAACGGAGACACTTGTGAGCGATGAGAAATGCAACGTTTGATGTCATTTTCTTTCTCATTTGTGTTGCATATTTTCTATATTAATTCTGACTTGTGTTGAAACCAAGAGCATATAAACAAAAAAAAAACAATAAAAACTTTAATCAACCATCTCACCAAAGAGTTCAACCAAACAGTCCTCCAAACTAAAGGACTTAAATAACGGGAATAATGAATAATGAATTGTTGCAGTGAAGTTTCTCCACAAGCTGATGAGAGTTTCTTTTCCAGGCTGTATAATAAAAACCTTTAAACCAGCTGATCAGAACATGTATAGCAGTATATTTAATCACCTCTCTTGTGTATTTCTACTTCATCTGACATGAAACAACTGCAAAATGTAGCTTTGAAAAAGTGTGGTGTGCTTTGACTCTTATCCCTGAAGTGCACACAGGGGAATGTGTGTCATATATTTCTGGGCATTTAGCCGACTAAGGAGCTAAAACAGTAAATATCTATACATGATATGAAATTAAGCCCCTATCCAGTATCAGCCAGATATAACACAAACCAAAATAATAAGTAGAATATCCATCCTAAAACCCTCATCATGCTACCCTGCTCTTTTCCCATGATCCTTCGCGACAGGCTCCGTCTCCATCTCAGCCCCGTCCCTTCGACTTTGAGGGCGTCCAGACGTGCCAGAGGATTCGCATCGGTTCTTAACCGTCACGGTCAACTCCTGACTGCAGGAGAAAAGGGGAAGGTCGGGATTACGAGGGCCTGTTTGCTCTCTGAGGCCCTCGGTAACCTTCAACCTGCCCTCCAACCCGACACGCTGCGACCGCTGCTGTTGATGCACGAGAGCTCTCTGAACAATGTCGACCCCCCCCTCACCCTTTTATATCTATTGTGTTATGACTATCTTCTTCTTTTATCTCTGCAGAAGAGAGTTCATTTATGACATTAGTATCAGCAAACAGCAGCATTTGGTCGAATTAATCCTCATCTGTTGCACTTTTTTACAACACAAACGTGCAGTTTGTCGCGTGTTTGCAGACGCAGCTGGTGTAAAATTCATGGCTGCATCTGTGTTTGATGTGTGACATGACCATAACAAAGCAACAGATATTATTTAATGTGAACTTGTATCTTTTCAGCATTTTGAGGTTTTTATTTGACAGCGTTATGTTTTTATGTGATGATGAAGTAATGTTTCATTTAATTATCACACCAGTTGAATTTTTATACCACTAGATCCTTAAATTAAAGCGTTTTCTTATCTTTTGAGTATATAAATATCTTTTCTTTGTTCCACTTAAGTAGAAGAAGAAAGAAATCCTGCACACCACTCATCACTAGTACTTTTTCATTACACTTTGGCACTCAGACCTTAAATTCATAAAGACAAACACCAGTGCACAGCCTGCTCTCTCAATCATGAAAAGGAGAAAATATGGATCCATATCAAATATTCCTGTTCTGATCTAAAACATTCAGGTAAAACTGACAAAAAAAGTGGAAAATCTACAGAAACTGACATCAAGATTTGTCTAGGTGAGATAGTTTGGGTAATATTTTAAATTCTGAGAACATTTCTCTTCTTCTTCTTCTTCTTCTTCTTCATTTTTTCTCTTATACAGCAACAGAGAGGAGAGAACATTTTACATTAAATACAAATCTCTTGTTTTTAGCTGCTGCTCCTCTTCTTTCTTCTCAGTGAGTCCGAATCAGTGCACGCTTTATAACTTCTCCTCTTAAAACTACTTCAAACGTCTCCTTTTGCTTCGTTAATATTAGTAGGATTGATGAGACTGATAAAACAACAAAACATGACAGATAAACTTGCATTTTTAAGTCTTGCTGGTTTATAAAAAGGAGTTTAAGATCATTTTCCATTCAGAGGTAAATATCTATATAGTGTAAGTGTGCCTATATATAAATGCTAATTTAAAGCATAATATTTATTTATTCCAGCCAGAAATAATTTCTCAGTAGCTCAGTCGTTTTCATTCTTCGTATCTGATTGTTTTAAATAGATTACAGATGATTTACAGTTTCTGGCCTACAAACTTCAGTTCATTGTCTTTGTGTAGCTCATTAAATTCTCATTCCTACTGCAAAAGTGTCATTTTCTCAACATTTAATATTTTCATTTTCTATCTCATGACATTATCAGGAAATGTCTGAATACATGAAGTGTTTTGGTGGTGAAAGTTTATTATCAATAATGTGATTTGTTGAGAAAGTGAAAGTAACCTGAAAGCTCACAAGGACGTAATTGGAGCCAGTCAGGAAGTTAATGCGGCCGAAATGACGGCAGAAATGATGCGCGATGATCGAGCAGACGTAAACAGCAATAATCTGCTGATGAGATGGACTCTGAATTGTGAATCTGAATTGTGGCCAGTGTCAAAGCCAAAGGCGTTTGTCTGTGTGCATTCATTGGCAGGATCTTGAAGGTTATTTGTCAACACGACTTGAATAGCTTTGGTAATCTCCCCTCCTCGCTTATAGACTGATTGATAATTGATCCCTGTTCAAACAGGCCCTCTCTGGGCCACAGTTGCCTTTGAATGCCGCCTCGTCCTCTCACAGCGGCCTAATCCCATAAACGAATGGGAATGAGTGCCGTCCTCTGCTGATGTCAACCTTTCACTCCACCATTTATCTCATATTGTTTACTGATGAGCCCCTCGAAACGGGCAGGGTCACCGTTGCTTTTGTCAGAAGAAGAAAACCTTAAAAGTCTTAAAAGAACAACATTTACACAGTAACAGCTGCGGAGATTCATTCCCTGAGAAACATGCATGTTGTATCCCTTAAAATACTGAAAACTTCATATTGATGCTGACAAAGTGCAAATGTTTAGGTTTTTGTGGCAATATCAGCCAATCAAAACTGCTTTAGTCTGCACTGAAATGTCTCAATGCACACTGACTCTGATACTCTGACTTTTCTTCTTTAAAGTTTACTGATCTGAAATATCTGAAATAACTAAACAGCTGTTATATGGACTGCCATGAATATTTGGTTTGATGACATGCTACCATTAGATCAAATTTTTAATCTGTCCAATAACATGATTTATGACCAGCAACATGCCAAACTAAAGACATTTCCATCAGCCTCAGCTGTTCACAGAGTTTCTGACATGGCTGCAGACTGAGGTGACACTTTATTAAAACACCGTTCAATAATGATTTTAAATTATATCTGCA
Source organism: Scortum barcoo (assembly GCA_023238725.1). Lineage (NCBI taxonomy): Eukaryota > Metazoa > Chordata > Actinopteri > Centrarchiformes > Terapontidae > Scortum > Scortum barcoo. The sequence goes on from CM041539.1 coordinate 4,237,473, forward strand.
ATTCCTCAAATTAAAAAATGCTTTTAATGTCATGACAATAATTGCCATTCAAGAGTGAGACAACAGTTGAAATTAAATTCACATTCTTCATGTTTGCATCCATCTGCACCTTCATGAGGAGGTCGCCGTGGAAACACATTGTGGTGGCAAGTACGGAGCCTCCTGGACACACACACACGCCATGCACATACATATACATACTAAACACACATATATATGCATTCTCACATACATGTATACTGAAATGCACACATACATACTCACAATCACATATATTCACATTATGCATGCATACATGTCTTTATATACATATATACATATAGATGCATGTATGTGTGTACATGCATGTCTTTATGTATGTATATGCATGAGAGTATATATATACTATTGCTTAGTAGTGTTATATATGTACGTGCAAGTAAAGTATTTTGGCCAAGGCGGCTCCTCATGTTGGTTATATTTGGTTATTATTAAGTTTATAATGAGACATTTTGAGCAAATATAACTTAATTGTTATATATATAAGTTTTAATGGTGTAAATCATCAGTCTGAAAAAAAAACGTCATAATGTTTATTTATAAGTTGTTCTGGAGCTTTTCAGCTGAATCACATATTGAAATTCACTGAACCAAAAGCTGCCTTAAATATAAAAACATGCTCACAGCTTCCCACACTGCAGGAGAAGTAACACAGATACACAGGAAAATGTTGTTTTAAGTCATATTACATGTATATTTACACGCTGCAGAGGACTTATGTTAATGGGGTTTTTTTTGCGGTCCGACCTGCTGCCTGCATTAAATTTCTCCTCCAACCTTCACAATGAAGAGGACAGGTCAGTCAGTGATCAGCCCGGGCCCAGAGCAACACAATTTTATTTGCAAGGCGCGACACGGGGGAATGACATTTAACTTGTTATTATTTCCCAGAGAAGATTAATGATAAATTGTCCATTATTTTTCCTTAAAAGTGAAAGATAAGACCACAGTCATTTGCCCTAAAGCCAGAGTGCCACCACTATGCAAAATGACAGCCAATTATCGAGGCCTAGTTTGGGATAATGACTTTACAATGAATCTTTTGATTGAAATGTAACTCGGCTGGCCCTGGGCAAAGTGCAAAAAAAAAAAAAAAAAAAAAATAGAAAAGTTACAGAAACAATGAGCACTACATATAACTGTGCTCATCTCTTTTTTCTCTCTCTCTCCACTCCTCTTTAGAAATAGCTATAGGAGAAAGAAGCCAGAGACATGCATATATTGATGGAAAAATATTAAGTCGCAGAGGGCTTGCAGCAAACATAAATTAGCATATTCAGGGTAAATATGCAGACTATTTACGATAATAAGACCGGATTATTCAATTCAATGAATGTTAAATAGATGAGGAAATGGTATGTGTCTTATCTAGTCAAAGCTTCTATTCATTTTAATCGCTTCCCAATTGAACTCTTCATTTTATTCTCTCTCAGTTATTGTTCCCATTTCCAGCCAGCGATGGCACCTATAGGTCCTGGGAGATTTCCCGCCGGTCACGTGGTTTAAGTGGCATTCACCTTATTCTCGGCGGAAATGGAGAAAGTCGACGTCACCCCGAGGCCAGCATCATGATAAGCCCCTTTTCATTATGCACAGGGGCCGATGGAGAACAAGATTACAGCGGCGCCTCGTGTGCATAAAGGCGGGAACATACAAGTCATCTAGATTAAATAAAAACAGCTTTTTTTTCCCACAGCGGAGGCACATAAACAAAACATACTTGGTTTTCTTATTGTTGCGCATTAAAACTTTCACTTTAATCAGTTTCACGGCGTGCATGTGTGTGTTTGTGCATTTGATTAAATTATAGCCTTTCTGAATGCTGCAGGCCTTCACCAATTTCATAAAACACCATGAAAGACACATTTTGAACTAATTATTAATCCACCTACACGTGTAACAGTTTGACTATAAGCCCTTTCAGGTCTTGGAGGGGTTTCATAAGGTCTCTTTGTGCTTAAATGGAGTGTAATTTGGTTGTTATTTCACACAAACTGCACAAACAAGCGATTTGAGTCACACACAGACTCCTTAAAAAAGGCCAGATTAATGAATATGTAAAACCAACAATGTGTTCATGAATCTCTCAACACTTTTTTACCTTTATACCCGGTAAATCTTTTAAATCTTTTCTAAAAACACCTACAAATAAACCTTTATATTTTCTTCTTTAAAATGTAGTGTGTTTGTTGTGGACTACTTTTAGCTGCGGATTAATGCATATTTACTGCAGCGGGTCAGTGTATGTGGGATTGAATCTAAATGAAAAACAATAGTAATAATAGTTTTTCGGCACTTGGAGCAGAGGAATAAGATAAATCGGACTGTCATATACACAATAGTCAGTCATGTTGTAGTGTTTTAGATGTTTCAATGAGCAACAGAACTGCATTTATTTGACGACAACGTGGAAATCAACTTGTAGAGACTTGGAGAGATGTGATTTATTTTGAAGATGCAGCCACCACGCAACAATAATGCAACCTTAAAATGAGTCTGTTTCAAACTAAAGGCAGAATAAAATTAACCTTCACAAGTTTGTCCCTCAAAAAAGAAGAGTTTTTGTGTGGGGGATGGGGTCGCTTTTCCTTTTCTTGTTTGGCTCTTACATTTTCCTGTATTTCAATTTCTTTTATTCTGTACAAATTATTGGAGCTGTATCTTTTTAACTGTAACTATGTTAGTGAAGATAAAAATAAAAATAAAGACCACACAGTGTCCATAGGAGTAACCACAAAGACATTTTATCATCACTGAAAAGAGAAATGTGTTTCACTCAGTGTTTCTCCACATTTGCCTGGTTTACTTCCTGAGCCAGGTAGAGCAGGTCGTCCACTAATCGCAGTTCAATCTGCAGCTCCTCCTGTCCAGATGACCCTGCTTTGCTCCTGATGTTTAGGCCAGCACCTTTTGAGTGAGACACAAATTGTAAAGAAATGTGGATAAAAGCAAAGTCCATTACCTCTTTACATAATATCGGCAAAATAAAACTTTATAAATAAGTTAAGTATATGTAGTGCGAAAAAGGGTGTTTCAGAGCAAAGTATCATCATTTACACACAAATTTCAACCCTGAGGCTGCTAAAGGAACTAATTACTTTCACTGTTTAATGATTTGTTATTTTCCATCTTTTCATGCATTTTAGAATTTATAGATTTTGGGAATATTTTTCATTTTAATTGTTTATATATTAAAACTTTTTTAGTTTCTTAGTTCTGTCATTGGAGCGAATCTACTCTACGGTTTTTAATCGCAGAAAGATAAACAAAATTATAATACAATAAAATACTTTCACTAATTCAAATCCACTCCATCCATCGACTGTTGTGACAACTCATAAACATGTCAAAGTCTCCATCTAGCGTTTGAGAGGCTAAAAGTTTGAGGAGGTTTGAGTTTATTTCTACAAACTACTATCTGCTGCCATCTACTGTTCACTTCAGGGTACTGATATTTTCATGAGGAGAAGAAATGCAGTTTCTTTACATATAAAATGTTTGACACATTAAGAACTGAAGTGGAGAAATGGAAATACCTTCATCTCATTAAATATTATTACAATGATTATATTATACAAATCTTTCTGGAGAAAAAGTATTTTTGAGAATAACGACCATTTTAATATTCCTTAACGTTGCATTTCTATTCTGTTGCATGCTGGCACTTAATTGTTTCAGGATACTATAATTATCTAAATGACTTAAATATTTTAACATTATTATCTGTTTTATATGCTGTGGTGTAAATTTCGCGTTTCTTTCTTCTGTCACATGGTGGCACTCTTCTATTAGTATTTCTGCAGGTTAAAGTTTGTCATCACTGTTGACAGGAAGCACAGAAAACCTCACAGCACTCTAACTGCAGACTGTCGAGCTTCACAACCCTGAAAGCCCTCGAGACCTAAACAAAGTCATTTTTAACTCTTTAAAACTCTCTGATGTAATGCACTGGCTTCTTCTTCCTTTCACAGGGTTAGGGTTAGGGTGTTGTATTATTGTTTCAATAACTTAAATTTTGTACTATGATGGTAAAAATACCGACCAAAATGTGCCAACTTAAGTAAAAGTACAGAAGTATTATCAACAAAAGATCAAAAGTAAAAGTACTTATTGTATAGTTAACAGTCCTCTTTATTATTATATATCGTATTATAGTATAAAATGTTATTGTACAATTTGTTTGTTTTTCAACACAGCCATCATTCCACTCTGCATTTCATTCAAATCTGATTATGCAAAGTGACTAAAGATGTAAAATAAATGTTATAAAGCACAATATGTCCCTCTGAAGTATAAAGCAGCTTTAAAGTGAAGCACTCATGTTAAGTAAGTACCACATAACTGTATCTTCACCAGTTTAGTTATATATTACTCTGGATATAAAAAAAACAACAACTGCTAAATACTTTAATAAGCTTTCAGTATCCATGCCAGGATTAGTCATGACAGCAAACAGCAGGAAGTCACAGCAGGTAGAAACGTAGTGCTAACATTCATCTGCAAAAAAAAGATAAAAGAAAGAAAAAAGAATCAATAAAAAGCGGGAAGTGGGAGTAATATTTGCTAAAAGTGAAAATATATATATTCACTATCACTATCACTATTCACTATGCTAATCGCATGTTTTCATCTGCATGTGTCTTATCTTTTTATGCATTCATTACAAAAAAAAAAGCCTACATCTCCATCCGCTCCCCCTCCCGTACACACTATAAAAAAAACCTGACATTAATTATTTGCTATTTTGCAGGCGGGAGTCTGCCCTTTTGCTAAAGGGAGTCATTTATCCCTTTGCATGATGTCTGAAACAAATGAACAGAACAACGATGAGGATAATTATGTTTCCTGCAGCTCATCACGGATCTGATGCAGCTTTTATTCTTGCAAGCGGGAGGATCAAAAAACTGTTTAAGAGCGGAGAGAGATTCGTCTTCTGCCTGAAGACTGTCACAGACGACTGCTTTCTATCCACAGGTTGTCGTGGTAACTGTCAGTCTTGCCACCTATATGAACAAGTTGATGACAGCAACCATCACCCTCCATCTTGAGCACTGTTTAATGTCGGTGGAGGGGGGGGCTTGAAAGCAGTCAGTTTTTATGTAAAACAGGGTCGCAACATCAACAACAAATTGCTAATCGCCCCTCCACTTCTGAGCAATAACATCAATAAGGAGAGGCTCTGAGAATAACACGATTTATTGCTGCGGTTACCTGGGGAGACCCTTTTTACCTTTGATCTCTCTGAATGACGTTAATGACAAAAAAAAAACATGCATTTGTTTTCTTTGATACTGTAAAAGCTTTTCTGCATCAAGGGATCCAGGAGAGAAATGTGTCATGGCAAGGTCTGCTTTTTAGGGTAGACATCCCTGTGGTCGAAAAACTACTTCATCTTTGTTTCTGCTGCAGACTATCTCCAAAGGGGACATTACTAGAGTTCATTTAGACTCTTTCCGAGCTCTCCGTTTTTGTTCATGTCCTCCCCCTCCTCTCTATCATTTTCTTTTACTGTTATTTTTACTTTCTCCAGCTCTGTGAAAGCCCTGGAGGAATGTGACGGATCCGACTCTCACACAATACTGATTCAGTCTCGACTGGAGTGGTGGATGCAGAGATGAAAAAGGGAAAAGAAAAAAAAAACTTCTGGGCATTTTGCTCTTGTATCTCAGTTGGTCTGCGGTTGCTTTGTGAGAAAAAGGCCCACAATTACTGTCTGAGCACCAGACACTCCACATAGGTGCATGTACGATTCGAAAAGAAGTCTTTCATCTCTGCAAAAACCCCGCTGAGAAACATTTTTGTTTCAAGATGAAACTGCCTCCGTGTAAAAATTGACTTATTTTCTCAAATGACGCACAGCAGAAAATTACAGCACATTAATGCACCTTTTAAAAGATAATAGCAATCGTGACTGACAGAATGATAACACCTCATCAGGACAAGATCTTCTCCAAGTTTCTGAATGTAAAGTGACTGAATTAATTCACACCCACAACACATTATGAAAGAGTCCGCAGCCATGCTGGCAGAACTGTTAGACTGTATTTGCACAGTGAGGCTATGAGCTAAATGCTAACGGTAGTATGCAATGCTAACTTGGTGACAATGGCAATGCTTACATACTGATTGTCAAGCAATGCCCACCATTGCAGTTTAGTGAGTTAGCATGATGTATTAGTTAATTTGCACCAAAAACAAAGTACTGCACAGCTGAGGCTCAATAGTATGTCATCAGTTTTGCAGGTATTTAGTCATAAACAAAAGAAACTGATACAGGAAACCACCACAGTTAATGCTGAGGGGGAAATCAATGCATGCACCAAATTTCATTGCAGTCTATCGACAACAATTCATAACAATTCATCTTCTGGGCACCATGAATGACTGCATAAAGGTTTAGGTCCATCCACTGAATAGTTGTTAAGATATAAACTACATCATGTCTTATATAATATGTATAAGATTTCAGTCTGGACTAAAGTGATGGACCAGCTAACAATACAGTACATGACCTACAAATTTCTACTGATTCTGTTGACGTGGCTGTCTTCATTCTTTTAGATTGAATTACTTCATTCTGCATAATACCACTGATCATGTAAAACTAATCAACAGACTTGAGAGATGGGAAATTCTTGCTTCATGTTTTATAATCATTATGGAGTTCCTCAAGGCAGCATACTGGGCCCCATTTGATTTTCTTTGTACCTGTTACGTCCGAGCAACATTTCTACTCATCATGTTGTCACTGTTTCACACATTATACTCAACTGTATATATCTGAATACTCTGATTACCTTTCTAATTTAAATTAATATGTAACTCAGAATGCTGCAGTCAGGATTTGGACAAATGCAAAAAAAGAAATTACACTGGCTATGTTTCAAACTGTATGCCAGAATACACAGCGTGCATCGCATACTGCGTACTAAAACAACAATTAAGTATACACTTACCAATCAGCTGTTCACACTGAAGTACACTCAAGTAGTACTTCATCTCTGTATCAGATGACTTTACCGATTACGACATTACCAGTTCGGGCTACTGTTCAATACAATTCAATAAATATTTTCTACATTATATATTAGAGCTCCTTCACTTTTTATTTTAACTCTACCTTAATGTAACTCGTAATTAATTTATCCTTAAGTTTATTTTTCAAACCACCCATTCTGCAGTCTGCTATTAGACACTCACTAAAGAACCATAACACATTTTGGGACGGTTGAATATGTCAGATAAACTCACGTAGCATACTTAGAAATTCATTCATTAACATGACCTAAAATATACAATTACTCATTTACAAATTTTCGAATGGATTTTTCCTAGAGATGGCGATATCAGTGAGTCCACTAATCTGGTCCAGACTGAAATATCTCAACAACTGCTGGATGGATTATCACAACCTGTTGCACCAACATTCACCACATTCATGCACCACATGATCCTCACAGGATGAATCCAACTGGCTTTTGCAATCCTCTGACTCTTCCTATAGCGCCACCAGCAGGCCAGAGTATCAATTTGCTCAAAACCCTTCATAAATAACAACACTCTAATTATCCTCAGTGGTAGGTGAAGTTTACATTAATTAGCAAATGTTTGCATGCTATTACTCAAAACAAAGGTGGTAAATATGGTCAACATTAAACCTGATTAATGCTATTAGCATGACTACATACTCCGTTTTAATAAATAAATTTATTTTGGGTTAATCCCACTTTTCTTAAGTTTTAAAAATGTATTTATGTAATTTCTATTGGTTTTATTGTTATTGTTTTCCATGTTTTATGCTATTATCTTCAAACATTTTACTTCTTGTTTAGTGATGCTGCAACTTTACGTGAAAAGTGTTAATTAGGTACGTTTTATTTATATTATCATTAATCCCTGACCTGTAAAAATATTTTGCATGTCTTCTTATGTAAGGGAAAAATGTGTCTCTGTGTAAAGAAATGCAATTTTGAATGTTTCCTTCACATTACTTGGATAGTTTTCCAGAAGGGAAATCAGTGGGAGCTGAAACCTACTCGTATTCTTAGCCGTGCACAGTCCATAACGTATCAATTATCCCTGATTACTGCACACTGCAAGGGCAGCACCCCTGATTGTGCTATTATATCCTCTGTCTAAATACCACCAGAGCCTCCTCCTCGCTGCAATCACACCATGCAACGATCCATTCATTAGATCTGAAGCTCCGGAGTCACTTTACAGCCTCTCTATCCAGCCATATCTCACACTACTTCATGACGCCTCACATCTTCCTAACCCCATACTGTGATGGTGGCTCCGGTCTCCTAGCAACCAGCCCTCTTAGAGGAGGTGACAGCATTTGAGTGGGCACCCTCACCTCTCCACATACAAAACCCCCCACCACCATCTCCCCGCTACCACCGCCGCCGTCCCCTTCATCATCCGGATGCTCTTCAAGTCAAGCAAACACACCTCACTCTGCGGTGCAGTCTGCTTCATGCACTTACGCGTTATGGTCACTGTATTAGACTGATGGTGAACCTGGATTGTCATGAATCACTGTGAGAACACTTTAAGTAAAATGAGACATAATATTCCTCATTTACACTTATTTGTGACCCTAATAGTGACCTTAAAAGAGGACTGGGTATGACTGATAGTGTCTTCGTGTGTATTTATACAAATCAGTTGGATTCATTAAGTCATCGAAGGCCACCAACTTAGTTTCCTCATGTTACTTTACAGATTATAATAATTATTCTAATACATGCAGTCAGTTTGGGGAAAAAGAGAGGAATGTTATCAGATCAGGTATAGTTGAAGTTGTATTTGGAGTCAGAAAGTTGGATCTGTGCATCCCAACTTTCTGTTTGGTAAATGGAAAATGGACTTTTCTTGTCTTCTGACCACTCGAACAGCCTTACAAAACATATCATTCACCGCATTCACTCACACGTTCATACACTGATGGTGGAGGCTTCGTTGAAATCCTGTTCATCAGGCTCTATTCTAATACACATTTACACATGTACGCCGATGATGACGATGACTTCAGGAGTTCAGTAGCTCGTCCAATGCCACTTCAACATGCAGACTGGAGGACTGATTGGATCGAACCGCTGGCCTTCCAGTTAGTGGACAACCTGCTCCCATTAAAAATATACTGATTGGTTTCTGAGGCTCAAATAAGAGTTCAAGTCTGCAGTGAATTAAAAATGTTAGAAAGTTGATCATAGAGTTTTTATAGAAAATCTGTTAAAAGTCTGCAGCTGGATTTTGAAATGGGATCTCCTTAGCGGTTTTTCAGAAGGTTAAGCATTTCATTGGAGAGGTCTTTCTAGTTAATACCATTATCTATATTTGTAAAATAGGCAAAAACAAGTGTCAGGTTGGAAGATGTGCAAAAAAAAAACACAGGTTTTATGTAAAAGAAATGTCATCTCACGTCAGGTGATGTAATATAAAGACAGATGTGGCATTGGGCTGGACGGGCGGGTCAAACAAATGCAGGAAAACAAAAGTGAATGTTGTCTTTTTTAGCACTTTTTTACACAATTTTACTTAACATATTTATGGAGTATTTACATTGCATCACCTAAGGAACATTGATGCAAAAAACACTGATATTTACACCCAAAGCATGATGGTTTCCTCTGCCTAACCAAGCAGATTTCATACCTAAAATGCATGGTATTTGGACGATGAGGATTGTCATATGCACTGCACTCTATTTGAGAGAGTAAAAGTCATGTTATTTGTGCACATATTGAAGAGCTACAAGTGGAGAGTGCAGGATAATAACAGTAATAATACTAAAACACAGTGTCACGGTGGCAAAAGCAGAAAAAAAGTCATCAAACTGACTCAGTAATGTCAGGAAAGTTTGCCAACATTAGTTACCATGTTCTGGTGGTCATACCAGACCAAGAGAGGCTGCAACAACAGGAGATTAAAGGTTTTATTTATCATATATGAGTTCAACATTTCACTTGTGATAGAAAAAGATGATGTTTCTTCCTTTAAAAGTGACTTCAAATGTACTTAAAAGCACCTTTTATGTTTTATGGATGCACAATAAAGAAACTTAAAGCACCAAAAATACTGAATTTGATCCTCAGGAAAACAAAGTTTATCTCTTAATTTATTCAAATGTATTCTTCTCACTCTACTTTGAATTGATGGTTGATTAATACTTCACTGAACATGAGATGTTTGTGAAGTTATGGAAATTTTAGCCATTAATTAAGCCATTTAAGAGAACCACACTTCATATTTAGATAGTTTGCATGTATTAATAATGCTCCTGTTCACAGTTTTTGCAGCATCAGATGATGTCAGATGGCAGATTTATTTGTCAGAGATTCCTGCAAACAGCTCCATCCATCCTTTTTTCACATGTTGCATCCAGAGAGTCCAGAGAGATGGAGGTGGAGATTCAGCTCGTTGGCCTCTCCGACATGTTTTCTGACACACTCAGAGGCTTTAAATTTAAATCACATCACGCTGCGCTCACATTTTGGGCCGGCTGCAGCCCGGAGCCACACTGATAACATGACGTGAGTGCTTGACGATGCTAAATGGCAGCACTTGAAATAGCCTACCTGCCGCCCCGTCACACACTCTGTGATGCGACCACGACCCGTCAGCTGCGTCTTCAGCACCACGGCGCCGGACAGCTCCTTTCTATATCATCATCATCTTATTATTATTAAAAGTGGAGCTGAAGAAGATTTAACTTTTATTCATCACTGAGGTTATTTTTTTACACTTTAAGGAGCTTGAACTTTAAAGTCTCAGGTGGAAGAAATGGATATTGATCGACCGGCCAATGTCTCCTTTTTTGATTTCGTCGGAGGAGTCCAGCTTCTCCAGGGGGAGGACACCCGGACCGCCATGCCGGTCATCCTGATCGGGATCTGCGTCTCCGGGGCGGTGGGGAATCTGCTGGTTTTGCTGATCATCATCCGCGATTTCAAGAGCGGGAAGGGCTCCGAGGTGAAGGCGCTGCTCGCCTCTCTGGCCTCCGCGGACTTGGCGGTCCTGCTGCTGTGCGCCCCGGTGCGCGCAGTCACCTACTACAAGCAGACCTGGACTCTGGGGGGCTTCGTGTGCAGCACCACGGACTGGTTCCAGCACTCCTGCGTGGTGGCCAAAACTTTAATCCTCGCCGTCACCACCAGGGCCAAACACACGCTCGTCCCGGGGCCCCTGCGCGGCCCGACGTGGATCCACGGAGCGCTGGCGTTCGTCTGGATCGTGTCCATGATGTTCCCCATCCCTCAGATGCTCTTCGCCTCTCTGGTGCCGCACGGCCGCGGCGTCATCTGCGTCTCCGAGATGCCGGTGTGCGCGTCCGACTTCATGAGCTTGTTCTACAAGATCTACCCCACCGCGACCTTCGTGCTGCCCGTCACCTTCACGCTCGCCTACTACACCAAGTCTCTGCACGCCGCGGTGAACCATGCGCCCAGCCCGCAGCACCACAGCAAAGTCACCCTGGTGCTGCTGTGCCTGAGCGGCGCCCTGGGGCTCATGCTGCTGCCGGAGTGGGGGACGTTCACCTGGATCCGGCTCGGGTACGACAAGCCTCCCGCGGGGCTCCTCATCTTCGCGCAGGTGCTCCTTTACGCGTGCAGCGCGCTCTCCCCGGTCATCCTCATGACCATGTACGACGACGTGCGCCAGGGGTTGGTCTCCATCTGGTTGGCCGCCACCTGCAGGGGCTCCAAGCGGCCCCCCGTCATCAGGTGTCCGAAGACGGAGGGGAACGGGGCGGAGGTGGGGGCCAACGGAGGTGGGGCGGTGGCCAACGCGCTCTCGCCGGAGAAGGAGAAGACCTTCCCGGACGTGGAGCACTTCTGGACGGGGCGCAGGAACACGCACGTCGAGGAGGAGCAGGACCCGGTTCCGTGGGAGAGAGAGGAGAAGATGCTGTAGTGAACCAGATGTGAAAGTGTTTTTTTTTTTTTTAGTGTGTTGACCCAAAGTGCAGACCCTCGTTGAACGGCTGTTTGCTGTCGTGAGCTTTAAATAGGTATGAGATAAATTTGTACACTATCATGTTTTTTTTGGGGATGTTTCTACCATCTATTTTGAATATGTGTACCCTCGCACTGTCAGGTGTAGAGCCCCTTTGTTAGAGGAGGTTTGTACAGATGTGAAGCTGCTGTAAATATCCAGGACACTCAGAGGGTTTGCTGTGATTTCTGTGATGATATTAAAACGTTCTCAGATATGGACTGCTCTGGGGTTTTTTTTTCCATCCCAAAGGCTCTAAAAAACACCCACCTTAATCACGGATCAAATTCAATTCCACCATCAAATCACTCCATTTAATTCAGGGAGGGTTATGAGATGACATGCACCAGATCATTTCCCCATATTAAATGAAAAAACTAATCCAGCTGCAGACTTAAGGTCAGTCAGTTGTAATATTTCAGTTTTAGCAGTTTTAGCAGGCAGTGGTGTCCAGAAAATGGACGTAAAAGTGAAAAATGTGGTGTTATCTTCACAGTTTAGATGTTCAACACTCTTCAGGAAGTTTATTTTAAGTGCTGCTTAGACAAACTTTATTCCTACTGCCCCTCCTCAGGATGTAAAAACAGCACAGGAAGAAGAAGAAAATCAGAGCTTTTACTCAAATAAAAGTACCACATTGTAAAAAAATCCTGCTTACGAGTTAAAGTATTGCTTGACCAAAGCACAAAAAGTATGAGCATCAAATTAACGTTCTTCTCATGAAAAACGGCCCAGTTCAGAATCATAAATATTATATTGAATCATTATTATTGATGCATTAATGTATTCACCACTTTTTGCTGAAGGTGGCGCTGATTTTAACCCATTTACATACTGCTGGGGGAGCCTGTGAACCTCCCCTTATGTCTTATCTTTATGTATTATTCAATAATACATCATGATTAAAGTTATATTATTAATCTGCAAAGGAACTAAAGTTACCAAATGGATGTAATGGCGTAAAAAGTAAAGTATTTGCTCGTGAAATGTAGTGGAAGTACTTAAAATACAAAAATGTGCTTAGTTACTTTCCGCCCACACGTATAAACAATACATAAACATTTAATAAAGCATTTAAAACACAATATAATGTAGTTGTGAGCAGCAGTTAGTATTTCATACGTGTATATGAAGAATGTCCTCATAACTGTTTATCACTACATTATAATGTGTTATAAACCATGTTGTATTTCTTATATACTGTTTATAGACGATAAACTGGCATAGTTCAAGTATAATTCCATTTTCTGGTTGTTTTTTCAACATAATAAAGGCAGAAAAAGTAAATAAAAGTGCAATTAAAGTAATTTGAATGTCTTTGTTTGAAAGACAACATGAGTTCATTTTGAATTCTTGTGTAGTAAAAATAAAGTTAATTCAGAAATCAATTTTGTTAGATGCTTAAATAAACATTATGAATACATCTTTAGTTCTGATATATGATGGATGGACAGATCGCCATCACCACCCCACATGACCCGCGTTAACAGTCTAACCTTTCGGCGGTTGTGAAAAGAAACCTGCTTTTAGTCGTCCGTGTGTTTACCAGTAAAGCAGCGGCCGCCTGTGGATCCAACGCCCCGGCACATTTGACATTTTAGTCTGCCTGAGTGAAAAGAAAGGTTACAGGTTGAAGAGAAAAAAAAAACAGGCCTCTAAAGCTCTTCAGCATGATTGTGCTCCTGCACATAATTTATTCATTGACAATAGACCATGTCTGCAAATGTCTGCCCCCGGGTCAGTTGGTTTTTCATTTTATGATTCGCTGTTTTTCTCCATCATAGCAAGATACAACACTGACTAACAGGCTTTTTTTCCTGCTAAACTAGGACTTTTTAACAGACAAATCTGAAATATTAATTCTCCCATGTTTCTGTCCCACATTAATTAAAGATAGAGACACTGTCCTAACCTTTAAGGGAATAAATTAAAATAAAGTTAAATCTAAAAACGCTGACTGACTTAAAAGGTGTTCAAGTAAACTGACTCACAGTTTAAATGAAACGCAGGAGAAGTAAACTCTTATTTACAGTTTGATAAGATGCAATATTTCTTAATATCATGCAGGGAAATTAAACTGTCACAGCATCAGAAAAGTAGAAAAAGTATTTGAATATTTATACAAAGGCTTCTCAGATTGTCTTTATTGATGTATGTTTATAGTTTATTGCTGTAAGTGAGTCTTTTTATGTCCATATCTCACATGAGAACATACAAATACACCCTATATAACACCACAGAGTTCACACATGGTCTTATATACAGGTATATGAACTCATCCTTTATTTGTCCCACCAAATGGAGAACTTACACAAGTACACACTCCCACGTATGTATAAATAATTTATGCATAGTGTTCAGGCGGGTGTTTTTATTTAGCACTGAGATGAAACGTGAGATAAAAGGTCCAGCACCCATAATATAAAGTAATGAGTATAAAAGTTTAATATCGAAGGTAAAGGGACTCAGGGGTTGAACCAAGCAGGGAATAAGTAATAATAAACCCTTAACATAAAAATATTAAAGAAAGTGATTAAATTAGCATGTTAGCAATTAGTTTAGCACTAACTACAGCTGACGACACAGCACTTAACTTAACCTTATAAGCAACAAAAATTTAATTATTGATGAACTGGATATCCATATTGGTGTAATACTTTAGTTTGAGGACTATAAATAAGTATTGACACTTTTTTTTTCATTTAACAAACTTCAAAAAACTCCTGTAGAGGAGCTTTGAAACAACATTTTGGACGTTCATGTAGGGAAGTTAACTTCACAGAGAGTATGAAAAAAAACATTTGTCTGAATTAATAAAAAAAAATTACATGAACATTTAGATGAGTTGTGAATGCTTGAGCTTCATATTTGAAAAATCCTGTCTGCTTTTACACATCAAACATTGTTTTTATATGGAAAAGACACAAGTGTTGTTCAAACAGACCATAAAAGTACAATTTATAAAGATAAAACAAGCGTTCACACAGACTCCAAACAGTCATCTAAACAGGATAAAACCCAATCAAAAGCTTTAGTCTTTAGCCTGCTTTTAAACCAGGTTAGTGTTGAGGCATATCTTGTGTCGTCTGGTGGCATTGCAGCAACTCAGACGGTAAAAGCATCGATTTAATCCTCGGAAAAGAAAAAAAACATGAAAGTGCCAAAAGGACCTGACAGACTCGAGCTTACAACAAGCAGGCCATTTACAGCTTCAGCAACAGGAGGAGTGAAGTTCACTGGAAAGAAACAGTTTGTTTAATGAAAGATAAGAGAGGATAAGTTTAAAATAACTAAGAAAGGAAGCTGGTTTTATTCAAATCAAAATGTTATCAGGTGGATATTTACACTTTTCAAGTTTCAAACGTCCGCTGGTTCAAGTAGATGAAGTTCGCTTCTTTTTTTACTTTTGTGATGAAAACTAATTGAAATGTGCAATTTGTTTGAGTTGTTTGTTTGAGAATCATCATGTTAGTTACAGGACAATGTTTGTTTCAAGTTGCAAGTGTGGCTGTGGCTTCAGTGTATTCAATCAAAGAAGAGTGTGTTTTCCATTTAAAATCAAGTCATGTACTGAAGTATTAGCAACAAAATATATTCAAATATCAAAAGACAAAACCCTTATAGTCCCTTTCAGAGTGTTTTATAGACTTTTATATTTGTTTTGGACTGATAATGTTGTTTGAATTAAACTGTGAGCATATTTTTAATGTAATATCTAATATCTCTATGCTGGTTTTGGCTGTTTAATCTGTAATGATGCATCCAGGATGATGTTTTAATTCATTTAGTCTTAAAAAGATGTCACACATAGTACATGTAGTGGAGTAGAAAGTACAGATTTCACTCTGAGATGTAAATGGTTGGATGGATAGAATGATATGATATGATGAATAGATGAATGATAGATAGATAGATAGATAGATAGATAGATAGATAGATAGATAGATAGATAGATAGATAGATAGATAGATAGATAGATAGATAGATAGATAGATAGATAGATAGATAGATAGATAGGATTATACTGTATATATGCGTGTGTCTATGAGTGAAATGTTTTTATCCTTGTACTTTCCCTCAGTGCTGTTCACATGCCGTTGCCTTTATAGGTTAAAACCCCCAACAGGAGATCTGACCTTTAACCCTGCTGGTGCTGCTGCACATTTGAGCTCCTCCAGGATCGAAGGCACTTAGAGGTCAGACAGACGCAACCTCAGCACACTCAGAAACTCTTTTTTTCAGGGACTCGAGCCACAAAAACATCCCCCATTTGAGATGTTTAATGTGAAATTTCCATTATGAGAGTGTCTGAGAGGCCATGATGAAGCCTGTTATGTTATGTTGTGTAAAGCAGCCACCATGCTTGCTTCACCCTTCAACATAATGCTGCTATGAAAGAAATCAAAGAGCCTCTGGGGAATAAAGTCCATGAGGTCCCATTTCCTCTCCATGTGTACGGTTTACGGAGAAAGAGGAGCTCCCTTTGGCGAGCGCAAAGTTGAATATATTAATAAAAGCCATCTCATTCATCATTCATGGAGCCGCTGAGCTTCTTCGTACGTCGGTGAGGGGTTAGCCGGCTACTCCGCTGCAGATTGAACAGATAAACTTTAACCAAGCCCTGAAATCTGGCAGCTCACAGGACATTCGCACAGACAACAACAAAAAAAAACATCAGTCGATCAGCTGCAGGCAAAAGAAAAACAAAATTGATGATGACCGGATGTGACAGGGTTTCAAATACTGTAAGAAATCACTTCGATCCCCCGAGCTCAGGTTGATGATGATGATGTGCACACACACAAGATGGTTGTAGTGCTGGAAAGCTACTTCACATAAATTTGAAGAACTTTAACTTAAAAGTTTTTTTCTTTTCATGTCACTTTGAGGTAAATATTGCACTTTTGCTTCTCTACATTTATCTGACAGCTTTAGTTACTTTCTAAATTAAGATTTTGGCATAAAAAGACACACAAAAACCTTATAAAATCAGGTGTTTTGCTATGATTTAAACTCAGAGACAGCTTACAGAAGTGCACAAAATTGATTGTTTAATTGACCAATTCACTGATTAACACATAACTGATTAGCAACTACATTGATCACTGTCAAAGTCCTTTTTACTGCAAAGATGCCAAACATTTCATGGCTCCATCTTCTCAAATATGAACCATTTTAATCTATTGATCATTTTGGATTCTGAACACAACAGAAAAACATTGTGAAGGTGTCACTTTGGGTTGGATTGTAATAATCATTAGTCTAATCATTAGACTAATCATTAGTTGCAGTCCAATAAGTAGTAGTTCAAAATGATCTTCAACCAACTCCAACAGTAAAATCCTGCTTTTACATTAATGATGAGGAAAAATAATCTAATTAGAGAATACTACAACAGTCATAGGGGAAATTTTACTACACAGAGTACTTTCATTTGAATATTTTAAGTACATTTTCCTGATTATAGTAGCATATTTTTATTTAAGTGACATTTTCAGGCATGCATTTTGCTTGTAATGGAGTACTTTTACACAAAAGTCTGAGCAGAAACGTTTGTGTTTCTCATTTCTCGCCGGGTTTAAAGCTAAAGGCCTCTGACAAGAGTGCAGTCCTGCTCCTTTATTGAGACGTTACATGGTGTTTTTTCTCCCCACTCAACCGTGATGGATTGTTAATGCTACCTCGGGCTCTCGCTGTTTCTTCTTTATTCGTACCCTCCTCTCCACTAAAGAAGCTCTGCCCTGCGAGATATGAAAGGTTTGAAGCAGACTTGAGTCAAATGGGACTCACTAATATTTGTACCATTTGTTCTGAGCTGCACGGACAATAACAGGGGCAAGATTTTACCACATAAAGAAGGTTTAATGTCGTTTAGTGTCTGGTTTGTTGTCTGCTTTAAGTTGATTTTCAAATTTTGCTGCTGCATTTAGTAAACCCTTTGCCATCTGTCACCACGTGAAATCCAGTCATTTAAGGTTTCTGCTCAGTTTCAGGTCTGGATTAATGTGTCAGAATGAGTCTATGAGGTGATTCAGCCAGAGTTTTAGATCTATTTAATCTCTGATGGACAAAAAAAATGAAACTATAACTCTGCTCATTAACTGTCCGTTCTGATGTCTAGATAAAATGCGTTAAAAGCAATAATCTTCATGATGATAGCCTACAAATCAAATCATGCAAGCGGGTATTTGTGTCCTGCAGCAGTGATCCGACCTGTATTCAGCTCACACTCAGCTCCTCCGAACACCCGCCGTCGTTTGACTCTCCTGGGAAACATCCTCTGGCGGTGACATGCTTTATATTTACAGTTCGAATAAATAAACAGGAGACGCTCGACAGTAATGGCCCCC
Organism: Scortum barcoo; assembly: GCA_023238725.1. NCBI lineage: Eukaryota > Metazoa > Chordata > Actinopteri > Centrarchiformes > Terapontidae > Scortum > Scortum barcoo. The sequence goes on from CM041539.1 coordinate 4,255,862, forward strand.
GTGGCTGAACAGACAAAGACAAGAGCGCCACCTACATGGAGAAACGACAAGAAGAAAGGCAGGGGAGGGGATGTCACAGGCGTGTACCACCCACAAGGTTTGATTGAAATGACAGATGGTCAAAACTGAAACACCAGAGGTCAAGATATGGTTATTTTTAGTGCCTAATGTGGGTCAAGCTCCCAAACGCTCCTGGATCCTGAACTTCTATTAGTGTAGTTTGACAGTGTCTTTTGCAGCGTGTTAAAATGTCGCCTAAAAGGTCAGACTGAACTACATTTCTGACTGAAAATATTTATTTAATAGCTCCAGACATGCAGAATGATGGATGGATCAGTGGGGAAAAAAATACATTTAAAAAAAGTTAAAGTTCAAATAATCTGATTCATGAAGGAACAATAACCAACACATGTGCTCCAACACTGTCAGGTCAGATTAAGTCAGAGATGTGCATGTGCAAAAAAAAAAAAAAAAAAGCTCATTTAAGAAGCACGTAAGTTTTATGGGAAATTTAAAGAGGCCCATATTGCTTTCAAGTTCAAACTGTTATGTATTTTGTGTCTAAAACCTCAGGCAGTTTGGGAAAAGTTTAATTTGCATTCATCTTTTGTGCATTCACTTGTGATTGGTTAATAAAAATTCGGTCAATGAATGCATCAGAGGGCAAGTTCTTTGTCCACCTAAGGGGGTCACGACAAACATGTTTGAGAAGCTCTGCCCTAAATCTGCAGAAGACATGACACTTACTTGTGTTCAGCATTTAGTGGTAGCATTTCCTGTGAAGACTAAACTGAACTTTAAATCTTAAAAATGGAAATTCGGTTCAATCCTACAAGTGAACTGAAGGAGTTGTGTTTCTCTCTCTTATATGGTTCAGCAAAGATGAGTTTTCTGTCTTTGCATTATTCAAGAGACATAGTTTCACATGAGGCAATCCATTTAGCATGTGCAATACAATGAAATATTAAGTGTTTATAGACAAGATAAAGAGCATATAATTATAAAGCATATTTGCATTCAAGCAGTTGCAATTGAAAATCTTCAAAAAACTTACAGTTGTTAACAATGGTGTGCATTAAAGAAGATTACTGTCACGCAAAGATGAATCTCCTGTATATTCACATTATTTTTGGTTTAGTCATTTCATTCCAGAGGGTAAAAAGTTTTTTTTAAATGCATACTTTATCTTACAGTCACGTCCAGTAGACTCCTCCTGATTGTATGAGTGAGGAAGTGGCGCCATCTTCTGCCCTGAAATGAGTAAAGGCCACAATTTCACTTCCATCATGTTTCTGTTCTCGTGCTGTAAAATTCACTCATGCCCATAGTTTATTTGTCATGTAAGTATTGTGTTTTTATTATGCAGGAAATCTTGGGAGAAAATGCAGACTAAAGCAGACATACTTTTTTACTTTATTGCCAGCATAGGAACAATAAAATTTATCTTATCTTGTTTCAAATGGAAAGTCTTCAATGATCAAGCCTTACGAATATGACAGTAATAGTGATAAAGTGTTAAAAAATGACACTTTAATCTGCAGCCTTCTCTCTGTTGTCTCTGAGGTAAAATACAGCTGAAACACCTGAATGGCTCCAGCTGTATCTCTCAATCTGCACAACTGTATTAACAAGCGATCACATTGTTAACAAGTGATCAGGCAGCATCGGTGGGGGAAAACACAGCAGGAAGAAAAACGGAGGGTGAGATATAAATAAATACAAATAAATAAATAAATGCTACCACTGCTGCCAGTTACTTATAGGTATAACACAGATTAATCATGACTAAGTGTGGATTAGTACATCTGCAATCTGTGCTGAAACTAAATCTCTGTATGAACATAAAAGCAACAGCAGCACAAATGTAATAATGTCAAGTAGAGTGGAATAAAACTAAGTACATTTACTCAAATACTGAGGTATATTTGAGAAACTAATACTTGAGTATTTTAGTCTACTTTTTACTGCTCCTCCACCACATTTCTATTGGTCATTACTTTGCACATCATATTTTTTAAAAAACCTATTCACGGTTTAAAAAATGTGTTATATGAATAATATATGAAGTAATTAAAACATATCAACAACACGAACCCATCAATTCTAGTAATAATAACCCAGCAACATAAGACTGTAACATCTTATAAAACTTTTACTTTTAATGCTTTCAAGTATATTTTGCTGATGATAATTGGGGCTATTACTTTTACTTTTATTCAAGATTCAAGATTTTTATTGTCATTTGCTCAGATAAAAACAAGTTTCACTGTACAATGAAGTTCTTGCTTTGCTCTTCCGTCTTCAGTGCCAGGATAAATAGAAAAATATAAATACAAAAGTACAAGTAATAATATACACTAATATATACAGATTTACATTAAAATATTCCATGCACTTCCATGGTGAAGTGATGTGTGTGAAAGATGCTTCTGTGTGGTGGGGATGGGTTATGGGGGGGGCAGGGGTTAGTGGACTGCATCTGTTGATGAGTCTTATGGCTTGTGGATAAAAACTGTCCTTCAGCCTGGAGGTCCTGCTCCTCACACTCCTGCACCTCCTGCCAGAGGGCAGAAGACTGCAGAGTGTGTGCTGGGGGTGGGAGGGGTCTCTGATGATGCTGCAGGCTCTTCTGTGGACTCTGCGGTGGTAGATGTCCTGCAGAGAGGGCAGCGGCGCCCGGACGATCCTCTCTGCCGTTCTCACCACTCTCTGTAGGCATTTGCGGTCCGCAGCAGTGCTGTTCCCGTACCACACTGTAATGCAGCTGGTCAGGATGCTCTCGATGACGGCGGTGCAGAATGTCCTCTGAGACATCCCAAACTTCCTCAGTCTCCTCAGGAAGTACAGCCGCTGATGAGCCTTCCTGACCAGCTGGGTGATGTTGAGTGTCCAAGTGAGGTCATCACAGATGTGGACGCCCAGGAACTTGAAGCTGCTGACACACTTCACCTCAGAGTCTCTCTTCATGTCCAGGACCATCTCCTTGGTCTTGTCCATATTCAGGGAGAGGTTGTTGCTATTGCATCATTTAAGTAGACTGGCCACCTCACTCCTGTACGCTGTCTCATCTCCTCCTAGAGATCAGGCCGATGACGGTGGTGTTCGTCAGCGAACTTCAGGATGGTGTTGTCTTTGTGTCATGTGTGAATATGTGAATAGTGAGCACAGCACCAGACTGAGAACACATCCCTGGGGGGTTCACTGTTATTCTGCCAGACACCAGGCCTCCAATCCTGACAGACTGAGGCCTGCCAGTGAGAAAGTCCAGTAGCCAGTCGCAGAGAGCGGAGCTGAAGCCCAGGTGAAACAGTTTGGTAGCAAGTTTGTGGGGTATGACTGTATTAAATGTTGAATTGTAGTCAATAAACAGCATCCTGACATACGAGTCCTTATTTTCGAGGTGGGAGAGGGCCGTGGTGGGCATATTGTAGGGGGTTCAGTGTTGCAGGTGTAGTGTTCTGAATGTGAGCCAGCACCACTCTCTCAAAGCATTCATAATGATTGGGGTAAGTGCTACTGGCCTGTAGTCATTCTGTAGTCATAGCTGTTTGGCTTCTTTGATTGTTTTCCTCAGCTTGTATTTTGAGGATGGTGGTCCAATCTGCAAGACAGTGTGATAAAGTGCCCTCTAATGTGTCCTTCCATTTACTGCAACTCATACAACTGAAGCCTTTTTATGTCTTTTCTGGCTTTATTTTCATTTGTTTCATGTGTTTCCATCAAACAAAATGACATTTTAATGGTCATATAGCCATATATTTTCTATTGCATGCATGCACAACAGTGTACCCCCTCCCCTCTCTGACTCTATCCATGTGAAGGGATTAGGATGAGGGATTACAGACAGATGTTACAGCAGAAGTCCAGATCAGGTCCTCCAGCAGCTTCTGCAGCACAGCAGGCTCAGGATTACCCACGCCCCGCCCTCCTTCGACATTACAGCCGGATATCGCTTCTTATTGGCCCGTTCTTTGATTGACGGCGCGGTGGCCCAATGGGAGCAGAGAACGGGTGATTTCCGCTGCGCAGATGTGCGTATGTGCGACAGCGCAGCTTTCAGTGAGAGCAGGAAGATCAACGGAGAGGAAACACGAGCAGCTGAGACGAGAAAAGACGAAAGGTGAGTCCGTATTAGAAAAATAAAACTAAATAAAGTGTGTATTTATATAAAAGTGCTGTTTCACTGTATGTTTAACTCGAGAAAAGCCTGCAGCGGTGACATTATCTGGGGTGTGCGCAACTTTGTATATTACTGTCTGCATGTGTTTTATTTTTAGTCAGTTTTTAATCATCCATGTGTGTTTATATTTTATATTGTCACAATTTACAGGTATATTTAAGTCTCTGTTAACCCTGATGTTTGTGTGCAGCCTCTTTAACCCCCCAAATCTTTATAACCTGTTTTTAATGCGAAAATAAGCTTTAAAAGTATGTTTTTATGGTATATTTTAATCATTTATAAACATATATTACTCTCTATTGACTTTATTGTTTGTGTGTTACAATTTTAAACTCTTCCAGAACTTTAAAGTTTATTTTTATTCCAAACATAAGCTTTAAAAGTGTACTTTTACTTTATATTTTTAATAACATACAGACATGTATGAGTCTCTGTAGTCTGCGTTGTTTGTGTGCAGCCTGTTTTAACACTTCCGAGCCTTTTTAAATCATTTTACACCAAACAGGCTTGGCAAGTTATTTCCTCGTGCCAAAATGCAAGTCTCAACATCTGTGCTTTCACTTTTTGTCCTTCCCTGTACGTTTTCTGACACTGAAATGAGATCTGTCATGTTTGAGTTTTGACCTGCCAGTTTAGAGGTCATTCATTCGGCCCTCGTCTTCAAGGTGCCTTTTTTTTGTCCTCCTCCTCTCACACCCACTTCTTCCTTGTCTTGTTAATCTTCAATCTCTCAGCACTTTACACTTAAATGCATGCTTGGAAAATAATACACGCACACACACACGCAAGCTTCCCACATTCCTCTCAATGCCCAGCGCAGTATGTCTACCTGACAGGCTTCCAGGTAAACCATGGCCTCCGAGGGCTAATGATACAAGGAGGGAGACTTTGCTCTTTGGTTGCTGCCTCTGATATTTATTCCATTATAGGACGCAGCCACGTTTACACTAAACTTTAATGCACTGCTTCGTCTGACGGGGGCCGGTGGCGACAGATTATCCTCGGAAAACGTTCCCCCTGACTGAACCTGACAACAGATTACGTCTCCTGATTGTTTAGGTAGAAACAGAGCGAAGGTTTTAAGGTATTCAGGAGCTTTAAATTTGACCCTGAGAAGCCGGAGGGCCCTGTGGGAGTGTTTGAGTTTGAGACTTTAATGCCGCACATTTGAAGTTCTCTTTCATCTAGAAGAGATTAATCAGTGACTAGTCAGCTGCAACCTTGAGGTGAAAATGAAATGCAGGAGTCGTGTCCTCTCCTTGAAAAAGAAAGAGAGGTTTGTCACAAAGGGAAGTTAATCTAGCTGCTAGCTGGCTGATCTTCACTTTCACTTTCAGTTTCATTGAAAAAAAAAAATCCCCTTGCTGTGTCTGTGATTGTCTCAGACAGCAAAGATCACAGTGCATCTTTGTGTTTTCTGGTACTTTCACATTTCACACATAATAAGAAAGGGAATGTGGCCAAAGTGCATTGCCTACTAAAATGTAGGCGTGTGCAAAATTACCCCATACAAACCACTTATAGGTGTCAGAAGTAAGAATTTTTATTGCATTTTTGCATTTTCTTAACCGTCTCTGTGTTTTTGTCCTCTTTCTCGTTTCACAGATGTCGTACGCCAGTGAGAGACTGTACAAGGGATATCTGCGCACGAAAATGCCGACCATTGTGACCAAGGTGAAAGTGAGAGAAATAGTGGTCCACCTGCCATGCCTGACCGATCACGACAGGGTAAGGTTTCTTTAAACTGAGGCCGGGGATTGTTTGGTACTAGTATCCCAATCTTTGCATACCAGTGTCAGTGAATATTTGAGTTTTCAGCACAGATCTGATCATAAAATAAACCTTTCAAACGTTAAATGTTGCCTTAAACAGAAGCAGCCATACATAAACTCGGCCTAAATTGTATTAAACAAATATTTTTTCAGTTTAATATCAGGAACTATCTGATAAAAAAAATAATAAGGAAAAAGGATTTATAAGACGTATCTGATTATTATCCGACAGTTTTCAGTACTCCAAAAGTGTTTAGTTTTGAATACTCTGATAAACTAATGTATGTGTAAATCTAATTTTAGGAAACTATTGAGGCAAAAAGAGAGGTTTGCGGGAACTATGACAGCATGGTGCATCTTCTGGACTGTCTGAAGCGGAGAGAAAACTGGGTAGACCAGTTCATCAACGCACTGGAGGCGTGTGATCATCAAACTATAGCAGCTGAGATCAGAGCAGAGTACGACGCCCTGAGAGGCACCAACAGTAAGTCTGCAAAACATAACTACTACTACTGTGTTGTAGCGAAGAAGGCCAAACATTTGTACTGTGCACTATGTTGGACTCGTAGTTGATTACGTAATGAGAAAAAATATTTGCACAATGCTGTTTGGCTATTTTTGGCTCAGACCTGAGCTCAGTGTCCAATGTAAATGTTTATCTCTGTTCATACGTGCATTGAGAGATAACAGGCGAGCAGGGGGTACTGTATTGTGCAGAGCTTTGTAGGCTTATTAATGTAAAACAACTGAAGCAAAACAGTGTCTTCTTGCTGTCTGACCTTCAGAGATAACTCACATCTCTGTGCAGAGTTGTGAGAAAGATGTGTAGGAAAACAGTAACCTTCCTGACATGAGGTCCAAATTCCCAAAATTCCAGACTGATAAATTGTCAGGGTAAAAAAAAGACGTTTTTCGTTTTTCTTCTTTTTAAACACAAAAAACAGAGCAGGGATTTTTGGCACAACTTAAACAAGGAGCACAAAGAAAAGGAAACTCCAGCAAAACTTATTACAAAGAACAAGTTTATTGTCAGACCAACATGTCAGGACTTGTGGGTCCTTATCAGGCTCATAACTGAGAAAAAAGTAAATAAATAGGGAGAACAGCTGCATGTTTACAATTATAAGGAAGTTATATTCGGATTTATAATTGCATTAAGCAAATAAAAATAACTGTACAAATGTTGGTTTAAAAAAGTGTCAAAAAGAAGCACTGTACTATTTTAATTATAGTTAATATTTCTGGGTTGAGCATCTTTTATTAACTGTAATTATAATTTTCTGAAATTTGAATGTATTTCTAATATTCATTTTATATTCATTAACATGTTATACTAGTATTATTATAAAAGATCAAAATCAAAATTATATCAAACACGAGGTTTTGTTATATTTCCTTGAGATAATGCAGGGAATAACTTGCTGCTCTTCACTGCTGATTTGTCTGATATTAGAGACTCAATGAAAAATGATTCACTGCGTAGTTTCAGTGTTAGTCACATGCATTCAGCATGGATTTAAATGACAGCGTTGTTTGCTTTGCCCTAGATTCTAACCCCAGCTCCCCTCCAACAACTGTCGTCAGGGCACACGTCCATCCAGCACCATCTGCCGGTCATCTCTCCATCCCAGAGAGCGGTGGGAACAATCAGGCTGCTGTTTCTCTGCCAGATGAAGCATCAGCTCCTCCAGAGCCAGCTGCCCGGGCCTCACCCCCTCCTCAAATCCCCACGCAGCCGCAAGCCCCCCAGAGCTCAGCGGCACAGGTCCCCGAGGCCGTTTCCCCACCTGAGCCCGTCGCTGAGCCTCCGCAGCCAGCTCACATAGCAGTGGCACCCCCTCCATCAACACCTCCTTCCTCCCCTGAAGCGCCACACACCCGGGTGACTCCACCGCCTCAGAACGAGATTAATTCTCACCGGGAGCCGGGGGAAAACTCTGAATCGGACATCCAGGATATCTCCGGTGATAATGGTGCGATCCCTGATCGGGTGAGCGCAGGAAACGGTGAGGTATCGATCAACTCTGTGGCCACTCCCCCACCATCCCGTTCTGCTGAACAGAGTGAAACCGATCTTCTCACAACAACAACATCCACCGCAGAGGTCAGGCCGCCCTCTCCACAGAGTCCCTTTCCAGTTCAGATAAACCCAGATGTGACCAACGGATCCTCTCTCACCTTTATGACCCCAGAAAAGCCTCCAGTCCAGGACACCACCCCTCCTGTGGACCTAAAACCTGCTGCCGCCCTGCAGCCTGAAGAGACTTTTGAACCTCCTGCTGCACAGGTGAATACCAAGATATTTTATTCGAATATAATCATTAATGAATTTTTATCTGGTGAATGTGTGAGTGCTGTAACTTACCTATTATTATTATTATTATTATTATTATTATTACTGAAAAACTACAAGACTACAAGTGATAAATGGTGTGATCACTTGTAGTTTTTTTTCCAATAAGACATAAAGTTTCTCCTGTAATCGATTTCCTACATTTCCCCATATTTCCCCGTGTATTTAGAGAGGTCATGTATATGTAGATGACTATAAAAAAAAAACATTCACGTTTCCTTGCTTGCGCTATGTTTCTTTCCTCCTGGAGCCACCTGCTCTGATCAGTGGAATAACGTGAACATGCTGATAAATCTGTACAAATTAGAGGAATCTAATACAGCTGTGCATTAAATCCACCTCTTCTAAGTCAATAAAGTTTAGGGTCATTTTATATAGATAGTTTCAACTAAACTTTGAAGAAGTAGGATTCAGGTTGTAGTGTTTTTCTTGACTGTGTTACATTGACAGGTGTTTTTAACAATCTTGTCAAGCATCAATCATCATCCATGAGAGATAGACATGATATGAAAATAAACTACACCAGTTTCATTTTAATAAAATTAACTTGACATGTGTTCCTTTAACCTGCAGATTGTTGAAAGCAGCCCGCAGACAGAAACTGCAGCTACAAACTCCCCCCCGCCCGGTGCTGCTGGGATGGATGCGTCTCTGTATGATGACGACACTCTGTGTCTGAGCAAGCCCGGCCAACTCATCAGCGTCCATCCACAAAGTGACAGCAACACTACCATCCTTGCACCCAGCTCACCGGTAGAGCCCTACTCGGGTAACAGCGATCGTCTGGAAATTAGCGACCCTGCTGCGACCTCTGCACACGTTCCTGCGTGCTCCGCTGTCAGCTCCACCACTGTGAATACAGCCTCTGCTCTGCCATGCCAGGAAAACGGCATCTCCCTGAGCCACAACCAACCGGAGGAAAACCACTACGAGTCTCCTACTCAGAGTTTGCTAATGCAGGAGGTGCGGGAACACGTGGGGCATGTATCCGAGGAGGTGTCCATCCTCAACATGGACGGCCAGAACGCAACACCGGAAGCTCAGATCGTCAACAGAGGAGCAGCCAAAGAGCCGTGCGCCGCAGAGGCCGTATCGAGTGTAAACAGCCCGTCCAGTGAGAACCACTGCCCCTCTGAGCCTGCACCAGCTGATCTTTCACCAGAAAAAGAGAAAGCCTCTCACACCTCGTCAGCTAATACAAAGTACATTTTTACCGCTGCAGGAGTCGTCGCCTGTGCACTGCTGATGGCATGGAAGTTTAAGAATTAAGGGGATTTAAGACCTTTTTAAAGGAAGAGAAGATTAGGCTTTAAGGCTTTGGATAGAGGATCTTAACGGTATGGTGCCTTATTGTAGTCAGTGACCCGGGATGGCATGAGGCAGCTGTTTAATAATTACCCACAGTAATAACAGCTGACTTGCCAGACCTTTGACCATGTCATTAATTACAACTCTGTTTCTTAGGTCGGAGTGCTTTTTATCATTTTACTGTTGAATGAAGGTGACCCAAGTGAGCGAAAACCAAATTTGCCCTTCTTATTCTAGTTATGGAACAGAGGGTTGAGATCTCAGGTTTTTTATGCACTCCCTGCAAATGCGTATGCGAAACGTTTGTGTGTTTGCTTTCCTGATAAGCTCTTTCGAGATAAGACTGTTGGCCGTCATCCAGAGAGTGTTAGTGTAAGTGACCCGAGGACCTGATTTTTTTCTGGATGTTTGGACTGTGGAAGAAAGAGTACCGGTGGGGGGAATGGGTCTGTAAATGATGGCTACTGTACTGTCTGTATTTATTTGTACATATATATTTACTATATAGATATCTCCCTCTGTGTTTTAAGAATGACAAATGTGTCAAAAACATTCCAAAGCAGTCATGGTGTCTCAATTATTCAGCACTCAAAGAATCGGTGACTTTAAATGCTGAATAATTAAATTACGCACTTTGCAAATGTGGTTCAAAGTCTAGACGAATTGTTCCCAAAGTTTTTTAAAATCATGGGCCTCTTTGATTGAGTTTTATGCCCCCACAGCAGTAATAACATTAGGCATTGTGTTTTCGTGTGGTCCATCTGTCAGTCCCTTTTTATACACGTGAACACGATATCTTAGGAACGCCTCGAGGGAATTTCCTCAAACTTGGCACAAATGTCAACTTGGACTCAAGAACAAACTGGTTAGGTGATAAAAAGGTCACTGGCACCTCGCAAAACATATTTTAAGCCATGATTCAAGATTCCACACCTTAATTATGAGAGTTTTTTTATTGATTTGGACCCCAACGTACTTGAGTGAGTCCCCTCTCTTTACTTCTCTCTGATAACAACCAGGCCAGCAGGCTCTGTCAGTCCTCTGCACTCTTCTGTGAAAATGAAAATAGTCTCTAAGAGAAGACGATGTTTGTCACTCCAAATCACTCGCATACATGTCAATATAATGATTACTTCCATTTCACCAAAAAAGTATACTTAATAACTGTTGTAAATTGAATTATTTCAGAGTCTTCACTGCATGTATTATAAATCTGGACAGACATGGATGTAGGCTGTAACTTGACTGGTTGGCGTAGGAATAAAATCACAGGGAGGTAATTTCGGTCATTCGTGGCACCATCCTGTCTTATGTTCATATGATAAGTGAGCTGTCAAGTCATTAGCATAAAAATGTATTATATTAATATATTTAATCTAAAGATTACCTACCTTTTTATGCAATGAAATGGTATTAAAAATGTACAATAGAAAAAAATGGAAATGAGCAAATCTTGCTGCACTTAAGAGGTCCCTCTTTGGCACCTGCTGGTTCAGAAGTGCTTTCTGGCACATCTGGTGTAAATGTTTGAAATGACGTTTTATTTTTCTTCTTCTTTGAATAGAAACAAGTTTGGCTGTTATTTCTTCTGTGAGATGAGATATTACCGTAAATACCATTTTCAAGACAGAAAAATGTCCAAAAATTTGGGAGGTTTTGCACATTTAAGGAGGATATTTAAGATGTTTTGAGGATGAAATGTATCGTCAGTATGATGCACATGTACATTATAATCTCAAATTGATCTCAAATTCTCTGCACTTGTCTCCAGCTATGCACTTGAAAATCACATCAATAAATCGGAAATAACTAAAAAAGCATTATTGGATTTTCATATTGAATTCTCACAAGCTTTTATAATCTCCCTTGCTCTTGTCCAGAATTTTATTGGACTTCTGCAATACTGACGGACGAGAGAAGATCATTAATAGGATTATTATTATATAATTTAACCAGGAATAAAAGGCAAGACGGGCAGCAGCACAAATGAAATGGTGTTGGACATAAAACAAACAATTTTAACAATTTTAAAATGATTTACAAAGAGATATTCGCAGCCAGATGTGCCTTTAAATACGTCCAAATTAAAGGTAATTTTGCAGTAATTTTGCAGCTGATTCAAAGCCAAAGGAGCAGCACACTGAAACCCCTTTTTTTCCAGTTCATTACAGACTTTAGGAATATTTAGTGCGAATTGTTGCACATTCTGATTCTTGTTTTTGTAAAATAGCACTGTTATTACTACTTTCTGCTGGACAAAATGATCTACCAGCTTACCCCATCATGTCGTGTAACATATTAATAACAGAGCCTGTACTGTAGCTGTATTATGTCTTAATTTGTGGTGATAAAATGTGAGTGTTTCATTCATGCATGTTGTTTTTGTCAATGTGACCAACAACTGTAGAAAAATGTGACGTCAGCCTTATTTATAAACTCTGATCTCTGAGTGGCGGGCTTTGATTGGTTCTGGCGCCCTTCAATCATGACCTGGCCCCGCCCACCTCAATCTTGACAGCGGACGTATAAAAGGAGGACGGCCGCGGCGGTTGGCAGCGACATGGCTACTTAGCTAGCAAATTAGCTCGTCGGTGAGAGCGTCAGTAATTAACGTTCAACGGTTTAATTTAATATAAACTACAGCATATATGTAGTTAATTAGTCATTTCAATGGCGTTTAATGGCCACCAGCGCGGCGATGAAAGTGTCGACGAGGACGAAACGCCCACGAAGCAGCCGCGGTCCGACAAGGAGATGCCCGGGTGTTTCGGGAACGAGCTGGACAATGAGGCGGCAGCGTCCGCAGGGAGAGGCGCGTTCGACCGGCGCAGTTCGCACTCGACGCCGAGGCCTCGGGCGGACTCGGTGAAGAAAACAAGGCCGCGTAGGTGTTTGAAATTGCTCTGGTGTGGGCTCCGTGTATTTACTGCGTGAGGGGGGGGGGACGACACCGTTGCATGTGTACAAAAAAAAAATCAAAGGCGTTCCCCTCCATAAAAGAAAATACAGATTAGGACAGGTTTTATTTTCATAGGCTGCAGAGACACATCTAAATAAGTAGGAAATACGTGCATAGTGTGCTGGGCTGATGCTAAAACAGGCATTGGTATTACAGTGTAATATGGGTGAGCTGTAGAGGCAGTAAATAGCCAGGATCTATTTTGCAACAAGATGGCGTTCAAGTACACACTGTACTGCTGCTCCTGTGCATGAAGCTGCTTGTCATTATGTCGGCCAACAATGAGACATCAGTCCAGTTTGTCCCCACTGTCAGTAAGCATTTAAATATAATATATGACGAGATATTATGATGCATTTTATGGGATCAAATGGAGAAATGTTTTTTTTGCATGTATTATCTCCCATATTGCAGCATTTCCCTGGTTTGGGATGGACATTGGAGGCACCCTGGTGAAGCTGGTGTACTTTGAGCCCAAAGACATCACGGCGGAGGAGGAGCAGGAGGAGGTGGAGAACCTGAAGAGCATCCGGCGCTACCTGACCTCCAACACCGCCTACGGGAAGACGGGCATCCGGGACGTGCACCTGGTGCTGAAGGACCTGACGCTGTGCGGCAGGACGGGCAACCTGCACTTCATCCGCTTCCCCACGCACGACCTGCCGGCCTTCCTGCAGATGGGCCGCAACAAGCACTTCTCCAGCCTCCACACCACCCTCTGCGCCACGGGAGGGGGCGCGTACAAGTTTGAGTCGGATTTCCGCACGGTGGGTCTGCAGTTGTTGTTCTTGTTGTCTTTTTGTTTGCTTTTACAGGCTGGACAGGAAGGGCGTGTGATGTGTGAACGGCCAGTGATGGGGAGCACCTGAAATCCACAGCCAGTGCATATCAGGTCAAAAGGGCATCATTTTTAGACTTTTAATTCTAAAATTTATCATGCTTTTGGCAGTAAAACAAAGTAAATTGACCTTCTGACATGCTGTTAACGCCACTTTTTTTCATTCTGGACAATGATAAAGCATTGGTTAACTTAATATTTCTTTATCAAAATATAGGATGTACAATTAATGCACACATTAAATATCTGTTCATTTAGTCCAGAAAAAAAATCTGTTAGTTGTCAATTTCAATCACAAGACCTTTTTTTAGTGTGTGACAAATTACAATTGTTTTCAAACCACCACCCCCTTCTTACACCAGTTTCCTGCCTATGTGTTTTCCCGACCACATCCCCTCACTGATGTAATCCATGTTCTCTTTCCTCTCACCAAATCAAACAAAAATTACCCTAAAAAGATGGCGGACCTGCAGCTTCACAAGCTGGATGAGCTGGACTGTTTAATTCGGGGGGTGTTGTACATCGACTCGGTGGTGTCCAGCGGGCCCTCAGAGTGCTACTACTTTGAAAACCCCACCGATCCAGAGCGCTGCGTCCAGAAGCCCTACACACTGCAGAACCCCTACCCCCTGCTGCTGGTCAACATCGGGTCTGGGGTCAGCATCTTGGCCGTCTACTCTGAGAGCAACTACAAACGAGTTACAGGGACCAGGTAATTATCAGAGAAGGACATTTACAGTGCACCATTTTTCATAAGCTGTCTAATTTTGTATGATAAAACCTACATATATCTATAAAGGACAGATTTTAATCCATGTTGTTATCATTATAATTGTTATTATTATTATTATTATTGCTACTTCACTACCGCTGCAATGATCAGTCAATCAACATAAAATCCAATAATTCAATCACTCCAGCATTTCGAATGGGAGAATTGTGAATGATGAATGAAAATAATAATAGTAAACTTACTAAAACAACAATACAAAACACTTGACACATAAGAGAGTTAGTGTTAAATTTAGGTTTATTATGATAGTGATTAAAAAGTAAAGACGCAGTCTGGAAGTTTGCAGTCTTTGAATAAGTAAAAGAATGAGTAACACTGCAGCACTGCACATTTAAAGGTTTATTAGTTTTCTAAGCGTGTCAGTGGCCTCTAATGTCAACAGAAAAAACCTTTTAGGTGACACGAGCGAACCACACGCAGGCTGATAAGAGGTTAAAGTGATGCAGGGATTCCCAGGAGCGAGCGCTCCGGTCAAGCCGGCGGCATATTTGGTGACGTCTGCCCTCTGTGTCTCCCTCGTACCCTGGTGTGAAATGTAACAGCATTTTTTGGTAGCTGTCTGTTACCAAACCACTTCCTTTACCGACTGTTTGGTTTAGAGTCAAAGGAAAATGGCTTCTTTGTGAGTTTTATTTGGGTTTAGTTTAAAGTTTGAAATAAATTCATTGGACTGCAGGGTCTCCCTCGTTCCTACTCTCTCCCCTGGTTTGTTTTCACGTGTGGTTTCTCTGTCTGGTGGCTTTTGAGAGGGAATGCTTAGTTTTCCCTCGACATAATGGCCCTCTTGTGCTGAGAAAGAAACACTAGACGAGTGAACTTGAATTGGGAGTCTGTATAATGTACATAACCTTTAAGTGGTCAGTCCTACTTCTGGCACACACGTTTATCTTTGCCTTTAATTTTAAACTCCCATTTTAAAGACGTTACAACCCCTGCCCCACCAAACTGGCAGCTTATATTCCACACTGATGTATTTTCTCGAACATTACTGGTTTTAATCTCATCTCTGTGTGTTTACAGCCTCGGTGGTGGGACCTTCCTCGGCCTGTGCTGCCTGCTGACCGGCTGCTCCACTTTCGAGGAAGCTCTGGAAATGGCTTCGCAGGGGGAGAGCACCCGAGTGGACAAGCTGGTTCGGGACATTTACGGAGGAGACTATGAGAGGTTTGGACTGCCAGGCTGGGCTGTAGCCTCAAGGTGCGGTTTACAGCAGCTTTTTGTTGTTTTTACTGCAGGTCGCGAGCAATTTGTCGGACTCCAGCGCAGCTTTTAATGAAACTGGGGAACCAGGGCAGTGCTAAATTTACAGTTTCTTACCCCAGAGTGAAAACAAGGAGCTTCATTTTTAGTATGACGCTTCCAAATATGTTTTTTTTTTAAGAATCAGGCTTGTGGGCTTGGCTGAAAGATGTGTGACGATGCCGAATTCGAACAGACCTCGGACGCGTTTATCCATCTAATGCAGCTCATGTTTTGATTTGACAGTTTTGGCAACATGATGTCCAAAGAGAAGAGGGAGTCGGTGTCCAAAGAGGACCTGGCCAGAGCGACGCTGGTCACCATCACCAACAACATCGGCTCCATCACCAGGATGTGTGCGCTCAATGAGGTTTGTAACAGCAGGGGGAGAAGGAGGAAACTCACTGTAGTTTATGGAGAGTATTTTAATTACACCGGTATTTTACTGCGAAAAGGGAGTGGATGGATGTCATGGTGTATATTCCAAAAACTTCATATTAAGCAGTCTTTGGAAGAATCGCCTCGCCTCCAGAGTCCCCGCGGGCCGTTTTCTCTTTGCGTTCAGCCTCTTTACGGTGCTGCCTTGTGGCGTCTTGATCAAGCAGCATTGTACAGGGCTATGAAGGCGGAGAGGAGGTAAGCTGCGTTATCTGTCTGTCTTTCACATCCCAGAGCTAAACCAGTTAAAGGCACAAGAAGCTGATAATGATGGATGAGATGTGTTTTTTTAATTTAGTAACTTGTTTCAAATAAATGTCTTTTGTTTAAAGTTTTTCAGTAAAAAAAAGCATCACAGATGCGTTAAAAATGCAGTTAGATAATTTTACTGAATAAAAAATGTATAAAATGTATACAAGGATGTTGGAGAGAAATAAATTAAATAATACAGAGTAGTTAGTTGAGTTGTCTCTTTAATAAAGCCAACAAATATTACATTAAACAGTGACGTGGTCTTTACTGCTTTAGTTTGTTTAATATATACAGTATTTTAACTTGATTTTTATGGCTTCTACTATTACAAACTGTGCTGTACTGTAGTATTATATATACATAAATGAATATCTTTACCAATAAGTTATACCAGTATCTGCATTGTAGGAGAGTCTTTTAACAGCCTCAAGTGATTTCATGCTTGTGAAAATGGCCATAGTTTAACACATTGATGATATTTGTCACTTGTGGTTATACTATTTTGAGATCATAAAAGTTACCTACTGGCCTAAATATTTTATCCCCGTTCTTTCATTACCAAGAACATAGAGAGAGTGGTGTTCGTGGGAAACTTCCTCAGAGTGAACACCCTCTCCATGAAGCTGCTGGCCTACGCCATGGACTACTGGTCCAAAGGACAGCTGAAGGCTCTCTTCCTGCGGCATGAGGTAAAAAAAAAAATTCAACCTCTTACTCACCTGAGAGACCAGAAATGTTTTTTTGTGCTTTGATGACCCCCGTAATTACTAATTTAATGTTTATTTCTGTTTTTTCAGGGTTACTTTGGAGCGGTTGGAGCCCTGTTAGAGCTTCTGCATCCGTCCTAATCCGTCCAAACTACACCCAAAGAAGTACTTTTCGATCTGCTGCAAAGACCATTAGCACTTTAGACTCTTCACAGTTAATTCCACAACGGGATGTTACAGCAGCCGCCAGCCAGTTACTGGTAATTTTTTTTGGTTGTGGCTGGCAAACTGTTTTAAAAAAACAAACCAAAAAAAATGAAGTGTCAGAAATCAAGCTGATGTGTAAAAACAGCGGCTTCTGAATGCTTGATGCACAGTCTGCTGTGTTGGTCAGTAGATAAAAAGTCCTGCCCTGACCAAAGTCGTATGCAGGACTTTGCAGAAACGAGCCAAGTTTGGTCTGAAACATCTCAAGGAAATTCACCATGGTTGCCTGAAATACCTTGGTTAAAAAGTACTGGTCAGCATGTAGTGTTGAACTTACCCCTCAGAGGGTATCAGGTCCTGGGCAAAATATTTATAATCACTTTCTATGGTGTATTTTACTCCTTTGAGGTACTAGGTGGATGGGAGTTACTTAATTGAAATATAGTGTTAAGAGTTTATACTATAAGTGCTACAACTTAAAGATGAGCACAGAAAATTGGCCAGAAAAGCATCAGTCATTGAGGCACAATGTCAATAAAATGTCAGAAATATTTAAACAATTATAAACCTAAAGATATCAAGTTTACAGTCATACAAGTAGTAGTAAAAAATGTAGGAAATCTTCATATCTGAAGAATCACAAAATAGACCAGGACAAATATTAAACATTTTAAAATGCTCACTAACTGAACCTGATGTAGATTTTCACGTAAGGCATCACGATCATGATGATGGGAGCACTTGCATCCATCTGTTTTTTTTTTTGTTTTTTTTTTGTTTAAGTTAAAACAAAACACTGAGAATAATTTACAACCACTTTTTATTAGGGTTTTATCATCTGTGAGCGTTTTCACATTGTCAGCAATTGTATTTGACCTGAAGGTACAAATGAATGATTTTTAAACGGTTGCTGAAAAAAAACTATCAAGATGTTGACTCACATTAAAACATGATTATTGATAATTGATTAAAAAAATGCACAAGAGGTTGTCTTTAATAAAAACCTGAACTGTTACTGCCTCTATAAATAGAAACTGTCGTCCTGTTACAGTCCTTTTCACAGTCCAGCTCTTCATCAGTGTTGTGAATTGTTTACTCTCTTTAGCAGCCATGCAGGTATCAGGAAATCCAGACAGTCAGTGTTGGGGTTAGTGAGACTGAACTGTAAATTATGAGAGAAATTTAAGCCCCTTTCTGACCCCAAAGCTCTGCCCTGCTGAAGTGCCCTTGAGCCACTGCATCCCTGCTTTCCTTGAAAAGATAGGTGTTGATAAATGTGAAAATAGAAAATGGAGGTAAAATTAGGGCATTAACATCCCAGAATTTCCCCCCGATTCATGGAAAAATAATCATTTTTAATGCATTCCTCCAATGGAGGTTTGAACTCCTGTGAGCCCCAAAACATTTCTGTCTGTTCAGTTTGTGTTTAAAGTATTCATGTTTAACATACATTTAACATACATTTTTCCTCGAGGTTTTAGTTTTTTTTTTTAAGAGGAATTTATCAGGATAGAGCTGTTTACTTGTGTTTCTGTTGTGTGTTTTATTATTTGTCCAAACATTTCATTTAATGATCCTCCGTCCCATTTTAATGTCTGTCTGTTCAGTTATCAGTCCGTTGATGGATTACAGGGACCATAATGATTCATAAGCTATCTAATGAGGAGAGTTGACCCCCCCAGAATAGTGAAAGCTCAGTGGACTCAGTTTTTCAGCTGTCTGTTAACGCAGGTGACGTCTCTGCAAGTTGATTTTTTAAAATTTAAATTAAGTGCCTGTCATGTTTTTGTACTAAATACATTAATGTGCTCAGCAGTGTGATTTAAAATGAGACTAACTATTGACTGCTTGTACGCTGCGAAGAAAACCTTTTTTCTAACAGAATGATGACAGATTTCTTATTGAATTGTCCCGATTAAATACAAACGTTTCATACCTTTGTGGCTGCTGGTGGTTGGTGGTGGTTATTGAAGAACTTTTCAAGAAAAAGTTTGACAGTTTGGAGAAGTAAAATAAGACAGTTATGCCTTTATTTGCTGTGATCTGTGAAGATTAAAAACAACCAACTCAAGCACTTCAGTAAACGTACTTCAAAATTGTACTTAAGTATGCAAGCATAACCAGGTAAATGTACTTTTAAGTATGAGAAGTAAAAGTACTCAAAGCAGAGAAATGGTCCCTGTGACTTCTACTATTAAATATTCTCTCAATATATTATTGTGACTTTTGATGAATTCAAGTCCATTTGAAGGATGACGGCTTCTTAATTTATTGTTTTTAACTTTATTTTGAGAGTTTATTTTACTAAACATAATCTGTTACAGGTAAAAGTCCTGCATTTAAAATGTTCCTTAAGTGTAAGTATGTAGGAATAATTAGGAGAATATTATTAAAATATTAAAAGTAAAAGTAGTTTGGGGAGTAAAATGTATGTAAAAGCAGAATTTTACTGTTGGAGTTGGTTGAGGTGGAGCTCATTTTGAACTGTTTTGTGTTTTGCTGCAACTAATGATTATGTTCAGTCTAGATTAATCTGATTACTTTCTCAATTAACAGACTTATTAATTGGTTTGCGGGGAAAACAACGAGAACTGCATCACAGTTACACACAGTGTCACCTTCAGACTGTTTGTTGCTTCAAAACCTGTGAATTATTAAAAAGAAATTAAAATAATCAAAGAAAGAGCACACATTTGAGAAGCTGAAATCATGAAATGTTTATGGATTATCAAATTAGTTGCAAATGTTTTTTGGAAAAGTAACATTCAAAATATTAAAATAGATGTAGTGGACTAAAAAGTACAGCATATCCCTCTTAAATGTAGGATTTTAAAGTGAAATGAGAAGAAAATACTCAAGTAAAAAACCTCAAATTTGTACTTTGTATTTACCCAAGTGTAGTAGTTGAGTAAATATACTTAGTTACATTCCATCACTGATGTTATGTCCCGAAAAAGTTGAATTATTCAAGTTAAAGGTTCATTAAATGGGCAAAATGAAGCTTTTTGAGTCCAGCGTTTGTATGTTGCAGTAAATCTAACCTCTCTAACTCTACACCTCCTCATGTATGAACATGATGGGACATACACTACAGGCCAAACATTTCTATTCACAATGCCTTTCTTAAAAACCAGCATGAGTTATATGTATTTTGGGATGTATTTACTGCATGATCAGACTTTGCTTTGCTTTCATTGATATGCACCATTTTCCTCAATTTACCTGTAAGGTATACATTGAGGTTACCTAGACAAAAAAGAAGAGGAAGGTGTTCTTCAAAAGATGGTTTGGTCCCCTCAGTCTACAGACCGCTCTCCAGTTCAGCTTGTGTGGGATGAATTGGATCGATCAGTCAGAAAAGTGCGTCCCACAAATCAGCAGTCCCACAATCGGCAGTCTCTTATTGATGAACTTAAGAAAGCTTGGAGTGCAATTCCTGGCACATACCTTAAAAAACTTTTGGAACAAATGCCTCGTATATGCCATGCTGTTGTTAAAGCCAGAGGAGGTTACTTTGAAGAAAGCAAAGTCTGAGCAAGAAAAACTCAAATACCTGATAATTATAGTACAAATGTCTTCTGATAAGTTACTCTTTATATAATAATCATGTTTATTTTGTTGCAAAGTATACCAATGAAACTATGATGTTTTTTTGTACAAATTTGATCTTGCTTCCAAACTTTTGGCCTGTAGTGTATATGAGTTTAGTGTGAAGTCACCATAACGTCCTGTTGAGCAGCTCAGTGAAGACGTATGATTGATTTCACAGTCAAAAAGTCTTTCTGCAGATTCCCTCCAGCTGTAAATCTCCTGCAGACACATGTTGCTCTTCCTCAGGCACGTAGTCTGCGTGCGAAACGAGTAAAAAAAAAAAAAGGTTTTTGTGGCGTTATGCAAGTTAGACGACAGCCTGCTACAGAACCATCCATGAAAGAGTTAGTGTCCTTCCAGGGAATAAATCCAGCCCACTTCACTCTTGCAGCCTCCTCCTCCTCCTCCTCCTTCTCCTCCTCAGTGAGGGCTGCACAGCTGGCAATTTACAGACAATAACGCTGTGAGGAGTAATTGGCTGCTTGGTGGATCACTGCCCCGCAAATTGGACCTGCATTTGATGGAGGAGATGAATTAGCATAAGTACTGTGACATTTATTCTTCTTTTTGTCTTTGGGGGGGGGTTTAGTTTGTGCACATTTGGATCTCAAAAACTGAAGACCAGCTCCCTCCCCTTCTCCACTGGAACCGTTACAACCTCCTCATACTGGAAACATAAGGTAAGGCACATTTGTTAGTAGTTTATAGTAGGAGAAATGAAGGGTTTTACAGCAAATGCTCCTAATTTCTAAGAAGTGAGTAACAAAGCTGCATGTAATACTCGCAGTACACATGTATAATGTTTCAGTGCTGTACTCTGTGAGGCAGCATTACTTCACAAAGTCCCTTTAGCAGCGGTGTATTTGTTCATTATATCTACTCTGGTAAAAACAAACACTCTTTTAGGATGCTGGACGTCGGGGATGAAAGAAAAATGTGAGGAATGCTGCAGCAGGAAACAAAATGTGTTCCCAAAGCTGAATGTTGACTCAGGGAAAAGAAGTAGTCTGAGGTCCGTGTTCACAGGAATCCCTGCTGCCAAATATCTGAAGGGGCAGGGGGGGGGGGGGGTTACTGATCTGGATGAGGAGAACCACCTACTGAAATGTGTTAAAATGACTTGTAGAAATTTGAATTAATGAGTAGTGAGTTGTGTATTTGTGCTTTACGGATTCAGTTATACATCATAGAACAGCATTTAGGTTTCTTGTGGAGTTTTATATGTATTAATCAGTGTTAATTATACACAAATAAGTCTAGAGAATAAGATTACACTCCTGGTTTCCATCCGGACCCTTTTTTACAAAACAGTGGGTGGATCAGAAAGCCAACAAACCCTAATTGCACTTTCTCAGAGCTTCTAGGAAATGTCTGACCCCCTACATGTTTCCATTTTAAGTAACTTCACTTTTCTTTGGTCCCGATCTGTTTCTCTATCTGAATCCCGTCACATCTCTCACTGTCCATCTGTCAAAGTTTCATCCGTCGTCTCTTTTCTCCCTCTCATGTGGATCTTGTCGACTGGTTCAGATTTAAAGTTTTGCAAAGTTCCTCTGAGGTCAATGAAACGCTGCGGTACGGCAGGAAAATCTCTGATGTTCAGTGAGCTTTCACTAACATCTCGCTAACGTCACTAGCGTCTCGGGATAAGACTTTGCGAGGACCAAAGTGTGTTGTATGTGGAAGCGAAGAGCCGATCCAGAGAGCTGCTGCCTGCTTGATTTGAGGCTTTCACACGACCTGATCCATGAACACATTGGTATGAAGAGTCCCGGCTTCAGTGAGGGGCGAGAGAGAGGAGAAATAGTTCAGTGTGAGTTTGAGAGAGAGAGAGGGAGAGAGAGAGAGGGAGGGTTGTTTTGAATGATAAGCTTTCATAAATGTCGGCCTTCTTTATTAAAATCAGGTCCTCTCATGTCTGTGTCGGCTAATGTGATGGAGATTCATTGTAACAAAAGCTCCAAAATCACCAATTTAACAACCATGAAATAATCTTTTATACTCTGTGCATAATATACTTGATTTATTTGAATTATGTTAGACAAATCTTTCTGTTAATTAGTTATTTAAAGGCATCCAAGGCTCTTTTTCCGCTGAATGGTTTTGTTCATCATCTCTCTCAGCACTGTCGTACTTACCAAACTAATTGATAATACCTGGAAACGTGTGGTGACTTTGCTGCAACAAAGAGGTCAGATGATCAAGCAGACTGTGAACAGTTTGGTCGGATTATCTAAACCACTTTATTTACTTTACTTACTATAATCCTTCACTGCACAAGTAATCTGTGTTTATGCAAAGATATGGTGTTTACAACAGACAGTGTGAAAATGTTGGCGTATTTCCACAAAGTTTGACTCAACTGTTCCAGTCAAAATGGGGGAGAGCTGATAAAAAAGTCTACAATGGAAATGTTTCTCCAGACTCATCCTTTAAAATGTCTTATAGATGTGTTCCTCGCCTAAGAAGAAATCATTCTCACTGCCTATATTGTGACTGTTGTAGATTTGTGTTAATGCAGCTGCTGCTTTTTGAGGGACAAACACCAAAACCAGGACCTGCTTAAAGGAATAAGAAAGCAGTAGACCACCAACCAAAATGAGCCCTCAAATGAATTATTCAACAAACAAAATGAGCTGTGATTTATTTGATGCCTGAAGATTTGTGTTTGTTGTGAGTTTCAAATGAATTATTCATCACCCATAACCACACATCATCCTGTGATTTATTTGATGCTTTTCTGAAGATTTGTGTTTGTTGTGAGTTTCTGGGTAGATTTTCCTTCCTCAAGAGGCTGAACATGCATAACATAGAAAACAGGAAATACACCTTTTTGCTCTTTTTGCTTATTAGGCGTTAGATTAGAAGATCTACCGAACATCTGTTTTATCTCCGTGTGTTTAACACAGTTTAGCAAAAACAGTGGTAGCAGGATATATTCTCATCTGAAACTCGAAGTATTCCTCTAAGCTGAGTTTAGTTTGAGTCTGAGTTTTTCTGTCGAACTTGGAATCTGTTTTAGCGGTCTCCAAGATGTGTGTGTTCTGAAACCTCCCATCCTCCCCATGTTTGTTCCTG